>JASERS010000004.1:43196512-43821512 GCA_036711965.1 Onthophagus sagittarius
TCAATATGGATTTCAAAAGAAGAGTAGTACCTTGGGGGCGACAGGGGATTTACTAGAATATATTACAGAAGAACTCGATAAGAAGAGGTATGTTTTGACAGTGTTTATTGACTTACAAAAGGCATTTGATACTGTGGACATAGATATTTTACTCAATAAATTAGAAAAAATGGGAATGCGAGGCATTGCAAAAGACCTCTTCCAGTCATATTCTAAGGACCGTAAGCATTATACTCAAATCAATAAAACCAAGAGTAAAAAAAAAAGCCTAAGTATTGGAGTAGCTCAGGGATCAGTACTTGGTCCTTTGCAATATTTATTATACATTCAAAACTTAAAGTATCTACAACTTCAAGCGAGATATTTTGTGTTTGCTGATGACACTGTCTTGGTTATATCATCAAGTAATATAAAGGAACTTGAAAAGGTGGCGAACGACGACTTAAATCTGTATTATACATGGCTGTGCTATAATAAATTATCGGTGAACGTTAATAAAACGGTATATATGATTATTAAACAAAAAAATAAACAAAAAAGTGATATAAATGTGTTTCTCAATGGAGAAAAACTAAAAGAAGTGCAAACGTACAAATACTTAGGTTTAAATTTGACAAATGATCTCAATTGGAATGTACATGTGAATGCTATCATTAAAAAAATTGTGCCAATGGTTAGTGCAATAAAAAGGTGTACGGATTGCTTAAATAAAAACTCTAGGCGTTTACTCTATAATTGCTTTATACTGCCACAAATTAGATATTTAATTCCCTGCTGGGGAGGTCTTCCGCTTTAAAAGTTAAATAAATTACAAAGAACGCAGAATAAAGCAGTAAAATCTATCTTTCAGTTGAACTATTGTATGTCAACTGATCTTGTGTATGAAATGGAAAATATATGGAACTTGCAGAAAATTCGGACTTATGAGCAAATAAAATATATATATTTTATAAAAAACAAACTAATAAAGACTAATATAAATACAAAACAAGTTAAGAACTGGCATGAATACAGCACCCGGAATGCAAATGATTTTAGAAATAAATATTGTAGAACAACGACAGCACAGAGATCACCATTATATCTTGGTATTAACAACACATATAACAACAGTGTTCCGATAATAATAGTGGAGGCAAGGACAATGAAAAAATTAGTTTATAATCTGAAAATGTTTTTGAAGTGAATGAGTGTTGATCTGTTTCTGGTGGGTTTGCATTTTTGATGATTTTTATTTTCGTTTTTTATACATAACCTATTGTGATTTTTTTTGTTTATATATATTTTTTGTGTATTAAGGCTTCGATACCAGTGACATTCACTGTTTTGGAGTCAGTTAAAATAAAATAAAAAAATTAATAAATAAAAAAAAAAAACTCAAATCTTCTATTAACAAAAATTAAGAACAAATTTCAAGCTAATAACGTAAACATATCATTTAAGAGGAACAACACAATCATTAATAAATTAATTAATAATAAGAAATCGATTAACATGTCTGAAAAGAGTAGAGTTTACAAACTAGAATGTCAGACCTGCAAAGTCACCTACATAGGGGAGACTTGAAGACCTCTGAACATCAGAATCAATGAACTCCTAACACGGAACAACTCCAACTTTGGTAAACACATCATGTTTAACAAAATCCATGAATTTGATAAAAATAAAAATTTTACATTAATACATAATCTTGAGAAAGAAAATTTGATGAAACTACTTGATGAGGGGTATGAGATTAACAAATTCAAAAAGAACTACAAAAATCGACCCTTATAATCCTTTCTAAAGGAACCCTTCATACCACTCCTTAGGAATGAACGAGAACATCAGGATTAGGTAGTACCCTGATGTTGCAACATTTCCTACACCCTGGCTATCATCCCTTAATATGCCCTTTCCTCCTCCTTACTCTAATCTAATCTGTTCCTAATTTTCCTTCCCCGAGTTTCATATTTCCTCCCAAAAAACTCTACCTATTTTCCATTTCTATACCAACCCAATTCTTCCTACTTTGCTACCCTAAATCTCACATCTCCTCCCAATATTCTATTCTATACTCCCTGTAGTGTGTCTTGAGCCAATTATATTGACACTTGTAGTTTCGCACAAGGGGTATTTGTTGATTTATTTCGACGTTAGGCAGCATTGTTGCAATTTCATGATTTGGTAATAATATTTCAAATGTTCCGACAATATCAAAATAGAAATAAAAATAAATGTATAAAATAAATATCAATATCAGAATAGGAAGTCTTGTATTCGAACGATAGATTCTTCATCAATATCTTCCAATATCTTCTTACCATCAGTCAAATTGTCAAGGTTGGGTAGAACATAGCAAATATCAGTTATGTCGTTGAGATCAATATCTTCAACAATTCTTTTCAAACTTAAAAGTCTTTTGGATCATATTCTTATTTTATTTTACTCTAAAATTACAAATATACCCTGTCACATGCATGTTTATACCATTACAAATAATGTCTCTACTATCATAAAGTATTCTTGAAATGTACAGTTCGTTTCAAAAGGAACGGATAAATTCGATAAAATCATTACAAACCGTTTATGAAAACATCGCTGAAGCGGGTCTAAAGATTCAATTTTTTTGCAGTTACTTGTGTATCTTTTAAATTTTTCCGCCAGTGTTAAACGAGTTATGACATCATCAAAGTTGATGATGATCAAAATCATGTACGATAAATATACGTTAAAAATATAAATAAATATATACGTTTTGTAACGTATATTTATTATGCTTATGTATATTTATTATATTTGTATATTTATTATACTTATACTTACTTACTATTTATTATACTTACAACGTTATAAATATACGTTACATAAGTATATTTATCGTACATAAGTCACGATAAATATACTTCACATAAGAAAATTTTCGAGAAAAATTCATTTAAAGTTTCATTACTTTCCATTCAATTGATACAAAATAGCAATAGCAGTGCGTAACAATGGCAAGCAATTGTTTTGATTTGACGTTTCCAAGTGTCAAAATTCAATTTGAATTGAATTATCTATTTAAATTAATTATTATTACTATTGTACTTAAGATATAAAAGCAGCAATAGCTTGTTGCACCAAACGCATAAAGAAACCAACTTCGAAGAATTTTGTCTTTACCTGATTGAATCTTTACCTGACTGTACTTTCGTCGCAATTTGAAACGTATATTTACAGATAGTTTTTATAAAATGTATAAAATAACAAAAAAAACATATATAAAAGAATATTATATAAAAATATAGTGTTTAATTTTTATTTATTTATTACTTTGAAAATCACCCTAATAATTTGTTTCGAGTTACAAGAACAAATTCAGATAAGTTTACGGATGCAATTCATACCTATTAGTACATATAGGAATTGGTCGGTACTAGAACCCAATATTGCATGATCGCAATGTTCAAATTACAACCTCACAGTAATTTGGAAACTACATTTATTAAAAATAGGTCACTATTAATCTTTCTTCTCCTCTGAAGTATGCCGTATATGAATGTCAATTAATATTAAAAAAAATTAAAACGAGAGTTGTCGTTTACAATATTCTTAAATGAATGTTAATGTCTTAAAAAATTGCTCATTTTTGTTAATTTATATTTACACTAAAAAGTTGAATTATTTGTTACAAAAATGTATAGGTGTCTAACCCAACCCAACCCTTCTTAACCGAATAGTATTACTCTGATTCAAAAGCAATACTTTTAAATATTAAAAAAAAAATCATAACACGAACGTTGCGTTAACGCAACCATGGTCCTTAATGGGTTAAAATTGAACCGAATCCAACCCAACCTAGAAACTAATACTAGACGTAGAACTAGAAACATTAGGGTTCTAGGTCTGGTATTAGTTCTGAAACTCGGCTGTAGATCTAGTATTTGTTGATCTTTAAGTTCCAGAAGAATTTTAAACAATGTAGAGTTAAAGCAGAATTAACCCCTTAACTGATTAATAAATTTTGGAAGGTATGTTCATAAAATTGTCTATTTTCATTATTGATTATTTTGGTAGGATTTATGTTAGAAATAAGAAATGTAATGACTATTTTCAAGATAAACATAAAGAAACAGAAGAAAACGTGGGTAAAGGAAATTTATTAAAAATGTTTTTGCGTGTGATAAATTTTAAAACATGGAATCACACAAAGTCCAACATCACATTCTTTGCAACAATATCTGGTTTCCCTCCTAACTTTCTTTCCATGTTCGTCCTTTTTAGAGCAACAAACAGCACATCTGGTCGCATTTTGTTTATTTAGCGTTTTGCATTCGGGAAAATGGCGGTCCGTCAGTCGCAACGGATTTGGTAATGGTCCTGGCCGCCCTCTCGCCAAACTGGTTGATGCTGTTTGTAGTTTATTTTCCTCGATTAGCGCCTCTGCCAGAACTAAGTGAAATTGTGCATGTGATTTGCTGCCTCCATCTTTTTTATATAGCACATGATAATGCCAAATTATTTGGCCCAATAAATGCACGAATATCTTCATATAATACTTCCTCCCTCTTAATCTGTAAGATGTTGATCAGCACCTCCTATTTTATTATTGTAGTTAATGATAGCCTTAGGTTTTTTCACTATTTTATTGGTTTAAACTAAATCCTCCATTTCCATATCGACAATTATCGTTTATTTTCCTCGATTAACGCTTCTGCCGGATCCAAGTGAAATTGTGCATGTGATTTGCTGCCTCCATCTTTTTTATATAGCACATGACATCTTTTATTAAACTCATAAAAATTTGTGTGGTTTTAGGCATATCTTTATATTCCGTTATCAATACAGTGTCTTTCCCTGTGTATATAATCATTTTCCATAAGTATCCAGAGATCGATTCTCAAAGTACAAAACTTTTTTCCAAACCTAGCGCGTTTTTAAGAAATATATTGCTTCCAGTTTAATCGCCCGTTATAAAGTAGCAAACATTCATTAACAAACTTTTTTTCAATTTTGGATTGTGATTTTTCAATTATGCCACTTCTTCCTGGGGTTCTTATACTATGCTGCTTTATCCAATACCACTACAAATTCGGATTTTTTACTATGCCTTGAATTATTATAATGGCAAAGAAAACTAAAATTTCACTAACGGATGTTGCTGCCCAACCTTTTAATCGTGAATAAGTTTTTGCTGTTGAATCACCTATGATTTGTTTTGTATATCTGTTAGTTTCTTGAGCAATACTTTGCAAGAGGTGATCCGTAAAAAATAAACGGTAATATCCGACAACACCGCCATCGGAAGTTTCTGCTCTTGGTGTACCCGTGAATGGGAAACGTGGTGGAGCTGATATTGGATTGTCAGAATCGTTCTTGCAGAATGTACGAGCACAATTAAAATCAATTTCTTCGTCAGAATTAACAATATCTACAAAAATATAGTCCCTTCGTGGATTGACAAAATCTCGCTGTTTGACTGATAATCACTAGCGGTATCGCTATCCGAAACCATTATATCGAGTAGAACAATACAACTAGACCTACAATTAGAAAGTTTTAGTTCTGAATCTTTCCAGTTCTAGGTCTACTGTTAGTTCTAGTTTTAGTTCGATACAAGAATACAACAATCTAAAACCGAATAACAGCTAACATTGTTTAAATAAGTAGAACTAATACAACACTAAAGCTAATACTTGACCTAGAACTAAACACATTTGGGATTCGTCTTTTAGGATGGTTAAATGATTCTAGTTCCAAGTTTACTGTTAATTGTAGTTTTAGTATTTGTTGCAGTGTTAATAAATTTCTTTAGCGGTCATTCCCTGTTCACATCGTATTAAAAAACTTAATTTTACAGTTTCTATGGTTACATATCATAAATTGAGCTTGAAAAATTTTCAATTCAGTAAAAAGTCCAATTATTAATAAAAATGAGAATAATTAGTAAATATAAAGTACTATAAATAACAAAAACTTATCAAAACAACCAAAGTGCTGTGGATGTTTTTGTGGTATCAATAAAAAAAGGGATGAACACGATGTTGGGCTGGAGGTTCACTTTTATTCGGCAGTTTGAAATGATGATTTGGTGGCGCCCGTCCGACACCCCAATGTAATATTCTTTGTTCCGGCCGCCATCTTTATTGCCAACAGCGCTTTTATGTGACATTTATGGGGTTTAATTGCGACGTATATCAGAGGCAGCAGGGCCAAAATCGCCGCTTTGTCCGTAATACCAAGATTATCCTAATTCAGATTAAACGGGCCGGTTTTAATTTGAGACCGAACCGGCCCTTCTACTACTCAGAAGCTTTGCGGAAACCGAAATACGAACCAAAATAAGTTACTAAAAATGGAATTTCAAGACTGCTAAACACGAATGTTTCTACTGTTAGTTTAAGTTCAATTAATAAGGTCGTAAAAAATCTATTTATCTGTTGAAAAAAACTTTCTTTTGGTTTGTCCAAAAACAATAGTTTCGTATCCCAACATACCTTTTATGTTGACGTAAACTCAGTTACAAAGTTTTCAAACCGATACAATACCGACACAGTACTAAAAACAACGAGAAGAACGTCTTCCGTAGCTATTGGAAATTTACGAAGCGGGTGCTGACTCAAAACTTATATTTTCTCGATCAAGTTATCCGAACAATTAACTCGTACAATATAGCCGGGGGTTGGAATCGAATGAATGCCTCGGTGACGGTTCACGTCTTTTCGAAGAAGTCACTATTACCCGGCTACCTCACCAATCGAATTTTCTTTATTTCTCCTCATCCGAGAAAATATTGATCGACTCGATAAAATATATCATCTTAAATTCTCCACAAAGTCGAACATTTCGATTATTTAGCTGTTCACCCAGAATTATTTGATCCAATATTAAAATTATTTCCTTCAACGAACCACAAATAAATAAATTTACAACATTTCAATGGTTACAATAAATCGTGTTCGAATATTTTACGCATACTATTCAATATGGACCGTTTTTCAAAAATGCTCTCACATTTCCCGGGGACAAATTCTAAACAATTCCCTCGCAAATTCCAATTGAATGCCCGGAATATTTTTACTGAAAACAACGGTTTTCGTTTCAATTCACCTCGCGTTTCTCTTCTGGGAAACAACGCGCGATTGGACTGGCGTCGTCTTTTCAAGAAAAATCGAAGCTGTTCACCTATCTTCGGACTAGACGCTTTGCAACGTCTCGAACGAGACTCGATCGTCAATGAAGGCGATCGAGATGGATACCCCCCATTCGATATCGGTTTTATCTTGCCAAAAGATGTTCAGATGATCTCGTTTATCGTAGTCGATTTTTAAATAAAAATTAGATCACGAAATTAGTTTTGAATAGTATCATATAATATCAAGATGGATTTTTGCTTGTCATAAAGAACATATTACAAACTAGACAGTGGAATTCTTGCGGGCATAAATCCAACGCAGACACGGTCGAGATTTATAGATTTCGTAAAACCGTTCGTATATATGCGCTGATTCATGGAATCTGGATCTGTTTCCCTCCAGGTTCTTTGTCTATTTGTTCCATTTTCCATCGAGGGATTTACGACGGTACCATTACTTATGCCGCGAATAGGGATATTTTGGCATCAAGTGTTCGTAAGTGCACTATAAGTTTCGGCGTCTTCGGAAAAATGTGTGGAACCGCCCTCCGAGCGAAAAACATTTAGGCACTTACACAGCGCGTAATGTTTCGAGGAATAATTTCCCGGTAAATTATGTTCGCCCGTAGGAGCGATAAATTTAGAACGCCGAGTGCGGACCTGGACGCGCCAGTTCGGACCTGCACCCCGTTCAGGTCGTTACACGTATGTGTGTGCCGACGCTCACACAATTACGAAGGTGCAAGTTTTTCTTAAGTGCGATCGTAAATTTGAAAGTTAGCGTTCGCCCTCGACCTGGAAAACAGTCGTAAGCAATTTTTCTTCCAGTCACGGCCAATAATTTCGTATCAAGTGGCGCGCACCCCAATGTATAGTTTATGGATAAAAGTTTCGGCACAAAATGGAAAGAAAGATTTCCATCTTAAAAATTATTTTTAAATAAACATTACAAAGTACAACAACAATACTGTTATTACCTATTAAACAGCGAAACATTGAAAAAGGCGGATTTTATGTTGCACATTTCGCGAGAGCTTTTTATCATTTTCCAAGTTCACATTTCATTTTACGATACTAAAAACTCTTTATAAGTCGCTGTTTATTACTACTGTTGTAAAAGAAAACTTTTACGGCTTTCGTATCACGATATTTTATGCATCATCAGTTCTATAATAAATGACGACGCCCTCATCTTGACTTGATTATAAACATTACATGCTTTATACCTGCAAATGAGTGACCTCAATTGCCGAAGGTGTACTCGGCGATTCGTTACGTTCGAACGCAAAAAAGTACTCGTCGACAGTTACAATTTTACCGGGAAATTTTATTAACGAGATCACAACGGACTGCAAAAAAAAAGGCAAACTGGAAATGTTAACAATTCAGAATTAACGCTGGAATATTTAATTTGAATTTTTAGTAGAGATACCACGCACAATACTTCCAACTGTTTACTATTTTATTTTCTTTTGTGTTGAAACTGAAAACAGTACGCAATAACAGAAAAACTGATGCAAAAAAATGAACAATGTTGAATAGTTACATTTTAATACTATTGAATAAAATCTGCAATAACCAAACGTTTGGTCAAATGAATATAATACATTTTGTTACTAGTAAAAAATATAGTGATGTGTGCCAAGTAAATAGGTATCTATAAAATGTAATATATGGTATTTATAAAATGGCGGGTTGGTATTTATAAAATGGGTATTTATCCGGGTATTTAGCCCGGCCTAACCTAATAAAACTTTATAGTAATATATACCGGATGTATCAGAATGACTGTAACAAACTTCTAGGGACGGTTGTTTAGTGAATTTTAAGACTACTTTAACATATGAACTATGGATGACTTCGGCTTTCCTAAGGAGATATAAATTCCTAGTAAGACGGTCAAAAATACTCATAGTAAAATGTGAAAAAATATTTGATAAAGAACTTTTAAATCATACTAAGATCTTTTCGTAATAAATTCGTTCCAATTTTTTATCGACAACCGGTTAGTTAACGGGTACTGCTTGCTTTATTATTATCGTTTAGAGTCTATTTTCACACAACAGTAACGTGTCAGTTAAGTATTTTTTCAATCTGCGATTTCACCGACGTATTTTTTTACGCGTTTTGACGTGTAATATAAGCATAACTATTTAATCTAGAGAAAAAGAATTAAATCGTATAAATATAAGAAGAACGAAAAGAAATGCTAAAACTATAAGTAAAGAAATTGTAAATTAACAAAATGAACAGGGTGAGCCAATTTGGATACATTTAAAGAGAAACTCTTGTTTCTGCAGGTGTCTCACGTAACTGGTTCATTAAAACTTTTTAGGTTCCATTCTTCGTAAAGACTTGAAATTTTGGTAGCATGGGTTATTCATTCCAATCTATTATCTAAAATATTCTCAAGATGGCCACCACTTCCGGTCTACCGGAAGTAGACCTCAACTTCGTTATTTTGAATGGAATGCTATAGTTTTTATTAAAGCATTCAATTATACGTAAAAAAATATGTTTACTTTGATAACAGTCGTTGGTACCTGGCGTTTTTTGTTTTCGAGTTATTTTGATTTTAAGTGTTATTTGTCAAATATCACCATGCTCTTTAAAAGCACATATCTCAGCCAACGTTAATTCAAGAACGTTTTGCATTGGTACGATAACTCTTCATATGCTGTCAAATAGATTGTCACTTGTTATATCAGTGTACCTTCTACAGCGTGGTCAAAAATTGAATTACCATTTCGCTGTATTCAATTGCGATAAACTCGAAAATTTTAAATGGAACGCCCCATATCTATTTAGCCTATCAAAACGGGAATTTAATTCTATACAAATTATTTATAAACATTGCTATACCTATTTATTATAGTTTTCTTCATATTCAGTATTTTATCAAAATCCTACACAAAATGCTGGAAGCCGTTCGTGTTTTTATTACAAGGCTATGACATTTTGACAGTTTATCGTTTAATTTATTTAAATTATCATTGGTTTTATTTCTAGAATGATCTGCGATTGAATAAACTTTAGTTTATCGCTTTTATTTACCAAAAATAACCAGCAGAAGAACCCATAAATGAAACAATGAAAAACAATAATATGGCGTAATATTCGACATAATGATGGGCGAAATATTCCTAGAGAGTTCACTTTATCTATTAATGGTGCTTTCTTGGAAAATATTCATCTAAATCGATCGAAGCACCTCTAACCGGAGAATTTGGTAAAGCAATAAAATATGACAAAACCTTTATTTCATTATCTTAAGCTGCTGGTGATAGAAATTTATAGTTTCTTGTTATTTTGATCGTTCCAAAACTAAGAAACTAAAAAACTTCTAGATAGTATGTAAAGAATTAAATTCCCTTAATTTATTTTTATAATTTTAAGTTTTTGATTCCTTTATGTTATTGATTTTAACTTTTGTCATTAAATTGTTGTTTAAAATGAATAGGTATAGGAATGTTTATAAATAATTTGCAGAGAATTAAATTCCCTTTGTGAGAGGGTATGAAAATGTGGGGCGTTCCATTTAAAATTTTCGACTTTCAAGCAATTGAATACAGAGAAACGGTAACTCAATTTTTGACCACCTGTATAACATACACTGATAAACAAATGACAATCTATTTGATACTGTATGAAGAGTTATCGCACCAATGCGAAACGTATAAAGAGCATGGTGATATTTGCTAAAAAACAAAAAAATCAAAATAACTCGAAAACAAAAAACGCTAGGTACTAACAACTGTTATCAAAGTTAACATTTTTTACGCATAATCGAATGGTCTAATAAAAACTATAGCATTCCATTTAAAATAACGAAGTTGATGTGTACTTACGGTAGACTGGAAATGGTGGCCATCTTAAAAATATTTTAGATTAATAGATTGGAATGAACAACCCATGTTATCAAAATTTCAAGTCTCTACGAATAGTGGAACCTAAAAAAGTTCTAATGAACCAGTTACGTGAGACACCTGTATAAGAAATATAGGAAAATGATATTAACGTCTGAGTCTCGATTTTTATAAGAACATGCGCCCCTTTAAATACAAAATTTCAAAAAAAAGGGATAAAGAAGAGAAAAACAAGAAAAAAGACACAGGATTGCCAAGTCAGTTTGTAAAGTAACCAACTCAGTATATTTGAACCAGAACCATTCTTTGATATTCGCCGCCCTAGAGCTGGATTAAAAGAGCGAAACGAGTGTACTCCTTTTAGTACTTGGAAGGTACTTTATTTCAAAAACTATTCAGTTGTTGTATTGTTACTTTCTTCAAAAAAACAGTGAATGATTTCTCAGTGATTTACTGAGAAATCAGGAATATCACTCATACTGAACTAATACGGAATTAATGCGAAACTTTTCAGTTTTCGTCGTTTTTGAAACTTCAGCTTCTTGTGTTTATTTAAATTTCCGCAGTACCGGTTTCGACCCTACAATGGATCATCTTGGATTTTTCTAAATATTTTCAATACTGTTAAAGATAGAGTGCTGATATTTGGTACAGTGTAAACCAGTATCAAGTAGAAGCTCACCCTGAGCAATGAGCTCAGGGTGAGAGTTAAATCGATCCACGGGAACCATACTATACAGTGTGTTTCCAAAATTTATATGCTCAGAACTTTTTTATTTGCTCGCGAATCTACACATATTTTTGCACTTTCCAACAGAAAATTTATTTTAGAAACTTTTATTACTTTTATGAAATTTAGATAAAATTTACAGTTTCTGAATTAAATCCAAAATTGTTGGACTCTGGCAATAATGGTAATAAAATAACTCTAAGTCGGCCATGACAATTGCACGACAAATGAAGCCGTCAACTCACTAACAACCGTTTAACAATTAATCAGTTGAACAAAACCTTTAAAAAAATCGTTTAAAATGTAAAATTATACGTTTAGTGAACAACATGACATGATTATTAACATATTATTAACATATATTATTAACGTTGGGTTAATGTTTTGAGAATAGTTTAGCGGCTGCTAATCGTTATCAACAGAAATTTCCAAACCGACAGCACCCAACAGACAAACATTTTAAGAATTGAAAGACGATTAAGAGAAAATGGGTCGTTCAAAACTAATTTAACGAATAATAGCAACGTAAGATCAGTTCGAACTGCAGCACTTGAAGAAACCGTTTCAAACTATGTAGAAGAAAACAGTAGAGCTAGTACAGCGAATATGGTTGGTTATTTTAGAACATCAAAAACCACATGATATGGCGTATTCTTCGAGAACAGCAGAAAATGCAATAAAATATGCAAAATGATAATCGATCTTTTAGAAAAAGTTCTTTTTGCCGATAAATCCACTTTTTCAACAGATGGAGTAATAAATTTAAGGAATTTACACAATTAGGCCTATGAAAATCCAAAATTTATAAAACCATGAATACTCAGTGGAAATTTTCTTTAAATATTTGGGCTGGGATTGTGGGCGATGTAATTATTGGGTCAGTTTCTTTGCCCTCAAGCCTTGATGGTCATACGTACCGTCCACATTTAGAAAGACTCGACGACCTTCTAGACGATGTTCGGCTAAATACCAGAACAACAATGTGGTATTTGCATGATGGTGCACCTACGCACAACACAAATGCCGTAAGAGAATATTTGGATGAGCATTTCCCTGGACGTTGAATTGGTCGGGGTGTAGATGCACCGATAAATTGTCTGCCCCGGTTACCTGACCTTATACAAGTAGACTTTTATTTATGGGGCAAGTTAAATCGCTAAATGTATGGCCTAGGGTGCGATTTGATTTAAGACGATGATATCAGGCACATATTGATGCGGGAGGAGGTGTTTTTGAACATCTTCTTTAACGTTGTTACTTATAATTGTCGTTGTTGTGGTATTTTTCTATTATTTTATTTATTTTTTGCACTATTCCTGTAAGTATTAGTCACGTTAGAATAAGAAATATTGTTGTCAAATAAATCAATTGTTTTGAGTTAAATCTTTTACTAAAGCTATAAATATGAATTGAAAATGCATTCAACTAAACTTAATAAATCGTTTAGTAGGAACTATCCTATACATCGTGTTCTCAAAATTTATCAGAACTTTTTTAGTTGTTGAGATAATACATAGATAGTAATACAATTATTTTTAACTTTTATTATTTTATGACATTTAGATAAAAAAAATGCACTGTTTTTTAGTTACATTCAAACCTGTTAAACGCAGCAAAATGACAGTAAAAAGAGCTTCTGAAACTCAATAATACATTGAATCACTCAAAGGGCTTACGCTCTACCTTTGACAGTATTGAAAATATTTAGAAAAATCAGTAAAAATGTCTTGACTTTGATTTGATCAACTACAACTCCGCCATTTATTGGTTTATATCAAAAATGTTTACACGAATCATCATCGTTTTCGCTCTAGTATATGTGGTTTAATTTGTGCCCGAGTCAACGAAACACCCTGTATAATTTTCAAAAACTTACGGTCAAAAAACGAATTTAAAATTGCACATGTAATTACCGAATTAAAATTAATTTCACGAAAAAGGCAACTAATTTAAATTTAAATCGAGAAATGAAAAGTGAATACAGTAATTAGAAGAATGTGTTTTTACAAACAGGTTAGAAAAGAAAGGAAAGATTAAGTTTAAACATTCAAAATAAACATTTAAATAAGGGTGTAAAATTAAGATGTATTTGTTAGTTAAAAAGGGTGTAGTTTTTAATTTAACAAAAAAAGGTCCAATTTAACACCTTTGTTGCTTTTGTGTAGAAGTTTAACATTATTATATTTTATATTGTGAGCATTTCTGTGTTTGTAGACGTTAGAATTATTTTTATGTTCTATTATTCTATATTCTAGCTTTCGACCTATTTGTCCTATGTAAATGCTATCGCAATTATAACAATTAATCAAATAAACACGACTTTCATTATTTTTGTTATAGCTGTTGAGATGGTAATTAGATTGTAATTTATTTAGAGTAGTGTGTTTGGAAAAAACTAAATTAATGTTATATTTCAAAAATATGTTTTTAGTTCCAGATGTAATAGAGTTAGAGGATGTAAGTTTATAAATAAATGAATTTTGATTTTTAGAGAACAAGGATATTCTTTTATTTTAACTTTTGGATGATTTTATTGATTGTACTTGTGGGAAATTTGTTGTTTTTAGCTAATTCAAAAATGTAATTAAGTTCAACGATCTTATTTTTTGTGGGTAATTAAAAATTCTTTCAATAAAAAATCGGAAACTGGACAATTTTTTTGTGGCTATAGAAGTTTTTAACATATAGAAAATGTTAAAATAAATTTTATAAATTATGTGTTTTACGTGATCTTTTTCTATTTTCATGGTAAACTGTAATTTATTGTGTTGTTGCTTTAGGTATTTATGAAATTCATTGAAGTTATTAAGATTTCCCCCCTCCCACATATCATCCACATATCTTATCCACTTAATTAAATGTTTTTTGAAAGGATTCTGTTTTGTCATAATATAGTTATTTTCATAATAGTCCAAAAATATATCTGCCAATATGCTGGATTATGGCATCATGAGTATGCCACGGTAAACCGTCGGAAACTTTATAAATTTTGTCGTTGAAATTATAATAATTTTGTGTAACAATGTTTCAAGATTTTATTGAAATCATTAATATTTGTATAGTCACCAAATGATTTTTGAACATTTCATCAACAAGATCTAAGGTAAAATCAAACGGGACTAGCATTCTATTGTTAAGATCTAAACCTTCTACACAATACAAATTTTTTGTAATTTAAGAAATTGTAGGGTCGAAAGCGGTACCGAGAACATTTAAAATAAACGCGAGACATTCAAGATTAAAAAACATTATTGTTTTATTCTATTCTAATTTTTATTAACTAATATCACAACGTGGATTTTAATAATATTTAAAAAAATATTCTTAGCAGCTACTGAGTTGTAGAACCAGAACCGACCTAAAATATTTTGCGCCTCAGGGCCGGGTTGGACAAATTAAAAAAAAAGATTTTAGTTCTAGGTCTATTGTTAGTTATAGCTTTAGTTCAATCGAAACATACAGTGTTTCCAAATCAGTTCGTAAAGTACTCTACTTCAGAAACTATTTATTGTAGAGGCTTTCGTAAAAAATGTCTTCAGAAGCATGGCTAAAACCAAATCCAATTCTGTATAAGTAAAACTAGAACTAATACTAGAGCAACCCGAATGTTTCTACTTCTAAATCTAGAGTTAGCCCAAAGAATATAAAACTAGAACTAACACTACTGCTAGTAGTGCACTAGTACTAGAACTAGTGTTAGTTATAGTGTTACTTCAAATATACAGGGCTGCCAAATCAGTCTGTAAAGTATTCTATTTCAGAAAGTATCTAGTGTAGCGGCCTTCGTTAAAAAATGTCTTCAGATGCATGGCTAAAACCCAACTCAACCCAACACCGTGTATTTCAATGGAAAACTGGAACTAACACTAGACCAAGAACTAGAATTATGCGGGTTTAGCCGTCTTGAGAGATGTACGGTTAAACCCGAATGTTTATAGTTCCAAATAAAGAGATAGATCCAAGGATATAAAACGAAAACTAACACTAGACCTAGAAACGCGGCGAAACCCAACCCCGCCCTAATATTCAGCGCCCCAGGGCTGAGTTTGATGAACAAACAACTTTTTTTTAGAATTGAATTTTGTATGAAAAGGAGCGCGACCTTCTTTTCATAGTAAATTCAATGACAAAAAAAAGTCCACACCTTAGAGGGGACACTGGATACATGTGTAACACCATACATTTCATTGCAAAAACAGCTGTTTAAAAGAATATTGCTTTGATCATAACAGTTGTAACGAGAGTGATAACAGGAGATTGGAAGAAGACATTTGGTATAGTTTATTATAATTTGATAATTAACTGAAATATGAACTCCAAACTGTTGTTGTGTTACCAAAAGACAATAAATTTTGGCAAAATACAATACATCAAGGTATTGTGATTACTACTTATTGCATTATTTAGTGTTTATTATATTTTTTATGAGGATTATTTTTTTTATGATACAATGTTATTTACATTGTTATTGACTTTTTAAAGAAGAAGTTGTAATTTTGGACTAAACTTAGCTACCTTTTAGTAATCTTCGTCTGTGTTGTACTTTTTTTAATTGTATAAATACATCAAAATACCCTGGTATTTAACAACACTAAAATATGTCGTTATTGAGATTGAGACAAAAAAATGGAAGCATTAATACATTTCAATATTATATTGCAACAACAATTTCCTGAATGTGATTTGATTAAATCTCAGATTGAGCTTCTTAGATTGAGATTCACAGATTTTTAAACCTAAAGAAACTTTTTCTATTACAAAATGCATTAAATACAAAAAAAAATATATTGGAAGAAAACAATTTATAACCTCCTTTAAACAATAAATCAATTGTCCGATATGGAAAATAAAATCATAAACCCCAAAAATGAAGGGTCGTATCGCAAGTTTAGATGTTGAATTGGGGATATTTCGGAGATCGTTCCTTTTTAAAGTTTTGGGGAATCGGCACGTTCGCGTATCAATTCTCGCCTATACGGCCATAAGACGTTAGATAAGGGACAAGAGGCTAAGATTTAGGAAAATGTATGAGACATTTTATTAAAAGCGGTGCCGTCCTCAAGTGCTAGGCGCGCGACTGAGAGAAGAAAAAATCGAGTACCCTATAAATCTCTTTGGTAATAAAAATTGGACAGATATATTCTAATAAAAGGCGACACTCACTGCAAAATATATGGGTTTGAGTCTCCATCGAACCATTTTTTTTAATACACGATGTGTATCAATAAATTTTCTTTTTTATAAGTTGTAAAATGAATATACTAATAACATTGAATATTCATGGAAAATCTCGACAAAACCAGAAGCTCGTCGGCCACGAATAACCTCTCCTTGTAGAAGAACATTTATTATTGCTGTCATTGCTATGCAAGATTGGGCTGCATCTGGTGTTCTGCAAACTTCGCTCGCGACAAAACGCTCGCCTCCGGTAAAAATGGACGGTATTCGCGTCAGGAGCCGCAACTTCGTCCATTATTAATGTGCGTCCCGCTATCACGTCTCGTCTCCACCACCTTTTTGTTGTATTAGTTTCCTTGCGGTACTTCCACCGCCAGCATTATTAGCACTGCGACCCCGCCGCTCCTTCTTTATGCAGCTCGTGTGCTTCGAAGCCGGTGCTACCGCCGTCGCAACCTCAACGAGAAACTTTCGCGAACATCGCACTTATAACAAAAGAGTTTTACGCTAGTTTATCCCAGCAGATTTATCCGCGTTTATTCGCCTTAGTTAACTCAATGAAAAGGTGCGATAACTGCCCACCTGGTTACTCAACCCAACAACCAAGTTTCCAGCAAACGACTTGTTTACTAACAAGCAAAAATGAAAGATGACCCCACATCTCCTAAAGCTTCGCATTAAAATCCGAACCTCTCAGGATTTAGTAGAAAAAAAAACAATTTGGTAAAGACTTGGTTGAATCTTATAAAAAAGGAAATGGGGACCAGCAATTGAGCTTTCCGCGCAGAAATCTCGTCGTCCTGTTATCCTTCAGTCGATTGTTACAGTCGACAGATCGACGGGCGGTTGTAAGCCTTCGAAGCACTACACAATGGCGGCAATGGAACAGAAAGCCCACTGCGATCGGATTAGTCTAAGCCGGGATTGATCGCGCAGCTCGGAGCAGTCTCCGCCGTTACCGTCGCTGGACCGGACGAAACGGAAGAGGAAGGAAGGTACCCGATAATGGCCGCCCCATCAATCGCAAGCACATTCCGGAAAGTCGCCTGCGAATGGCATACGTGAGTTCCTTCGAAACCATAAAAAAATGGAACCCTAAGCATTCCTTTAGATTAAGAAAAAAATTACTAAGCTTGAATTCAAAAAATATAACAAAATTAAAATGAATAAAATAGAATAAAATGTATAGGGAAATTACATAAATTTAATTTGTTTCAATTCCACATTAAATCGATAAAAGATTTTTTAGTAAACCATTTGAATAGAAACGATCGTCGAGGGACGAAGAAGCGGGTCCACCGACCCAAAAAAACCAAGGGAACGATGCCTTATCGGCGACGTACGAAAATTCGTACCGCTGATATATGATCTAATTTTGCGGAAAAGTAGGAAACGCGTTCAGGGTCTCGCGGAACCCCTTTAAGCAGTTCGGCGCCTCCAAGGAAAGAACCCGCAACCTACCGAAACCCTCCAAAAACGGATAGTGACGATAAATTAGACCCGTAAGCCGCGCGTAGACATAAACCTCTCAGTTTTATCGAATGGTGCGCTCAGTAATGTCATTTCTAGAAAACGGGTTTTAGCGCATCGTACATCTCCATTGAGGAAAAGAACGAGAACGTTAACAGTCTAAAATGGCGATTGAATTTTCACAGATGATTTTCACTGTGTACCAAAATTCATAATGTTCTTTACAATAACCGCAACATGTTAGAGTTTTCGTAATTATTAGCGTTAAGATGGTGTCCCGTTCATCACGGTTAGATGCACACACCCATAAAGCCGTCGTAAAATGAACATTTCGGAAGAAAAATTGCATCGTTTGCAGACGAACGAATTATATAAAAGAAGAGCTGGATGCGCTTAAGAACGTCTGCCGGCCTTAAATTGTATCTGCGTTAGGGAGTAATGGCAATTGGAATGTGTTAATGGCGTCGGTTTAATAGACCTCTACTTATGGGATATCGTTTCCCAAGGATTATTTAGTTTCTTTTTTCACGAAATGAAGACGAAATATAACGATGCAAGAAATAAAACAATATTAATTCAAATTAATCTTTGTTGTAATTAATGTTAATATACTTCATCAAACACGAATTCACACCGGCATTACATAAAAGAAACATTAAAATTTTATGTGAATTACCTAGTTTAAGGTGATTGCGCCCATGTATTATGGCAGTATCGTTGAGAACACCGTTCTAATCCGCTATAAAACAGGTACTAACTTCGTATTAGTCAGAGAGTTATCGATTTTATAACCAAGTGTTCATATCGTAGTATATTTTTACTTTCTCGTGTATACGAAGTAGTATACAGGGTGTTCCCGTGACTCGGGGCATAAAATTAACCACATATACTAGAGCAAAAATGATGACGATTCGCGAAAAAAATTATTATAAAAGTCTTTAAATGGCCAAGATATGGGCCATCAAAGTTCAGAAATTTTAACACATTTTTCTAAATATTTTCAAAACCATTTATGGTAGAGGGTTGAAATTTGGTACAGAGTAAACAAACATCATGTAAAATCATTGAACCAATTTTGACTTTGATCGGACGACGGCAACCATGTTATACAGGTGTTCCTAAAATTTGTTTGCTCAGAACTTTTTTGTTTGTTCGTAACCCTACATTATAATTTATTTTCGAAACTTTTTTCACTCTTTGAAAATTTTGATAACATTAACCGTTTGCGAGTTAAACGCGAAAAGATTAAGCTTCGATTTCAATGGTAACACTAAACACAATAATTTTCGAAAAAGTTGGCCATGGCAATTAAAAAAAAAACAAATTGAGCCGTCAACTTGCTTATGTAGTTTAAACATAAAGTTGTTTGTTAATGAAGTTTTTATTAATTTTGCGTGTTCAAAATGGACAATTACACATTTAGTGAACAAACTGACATGATTTTGACATTGGGAGAATGTCATGGAAACGCCGTAGCAGCCGCTAACCGTTATCGGGAGAAATTTCCGAACCGCAGAGCGCCGAATCGAAAAACATTTTTAAGAATTGAAACCCGTTTAAGGGAAAATGGGACGTTTAAGCCGAATTTTAGTAACAACGGTAAAGTCAGATCAGTCCGAACAACCGAACTAGAAGAAGATATTCTAGACTACGTACAAGAAAATCCTACAGCTAGTACTTTGGATATGGCGAGGCATTTTTTAACGTCAAAAACAACTATCTGGCGTGTTCTTCACGAGCAACAGCTTTATCCATATCATAGTTATAAAGTTCAGGAAGTTCGACAGGCTGATTACCCACTACGACTGCAATATTGTCAAATAATGCAGCACAAAATCCAAATTGATGATCAATTTTTAGAAAAAATACTTTTTGCAGATGAATCGACATTTTCTAAAGATGGAATCATCAATTTGAGAAATTCACATAGTTGGGCGGACGAAAATCCAAGATTTAAGAAAGCTTGGAAATCGCAATGGAGGTTTTCTCTTAACGTTTGGGCTGGCATTGTGGGCGATGTCATTATAGGACCCGTTTTCTTGCCGTCAAGGCTGGATGGCCATACATACAGGGGACATTTAGAGCAATTAAATGATTTTTTAGATGACGTTCCTTTAAACACAAGACAAGAAATGTGGTATATGCATGATGGTGCTCCTGCGCATAGTACACATGCTGTCCAAGAATTTCTATGTGAACGGTTTCCGGAACGGTGGATTGGACGAGGAGTGGATGCACCGATAAGTTGGCCCCCCCGATCGCCGGATCTTACACCTCTAGATTTTTATTTATGGGGACGCATTAAATCGCTTGTGTACTGCGTTGAAATAACTTCAGTTGATCAACTGAGGTTACGAATTGTTGATTCATTTGATCAACTTCGAACTGAAATCAACGTCCTCAGCAGAGTGCGCTTTAATTTAAGACGGCGATATCAGGCGTGCATTGAAGCCGGCGGGAGTGTTTTTGAACATCTGCTTTAGTATTTTTTTTTGTTCTGTTTTATTTATTACCATTTGTTTATAATTTTATTGTTCTTGTTCATATTTTTGTTAGAATTTTTATTATGTTCTTGTTTGTTGTTACCGCGAAAATTAAATTTATTGTTTTGGAAATTACATTCTTTTATTCAATTAAAATAAATTAACACTGGATTTAACTAAATCTACACTGAGAAATTTATGCAAATAATGGTTATTAGATCAGTTCGTTTTTCAATTGTCATCGCCTTCTCAGATCTTGCGGAATATGTTTTATTTGTTACGATTGAAATCAAAGCTTAACAGTTTCGCGTATAACTCGAAAACAGTCAATGTTATCAAAATTTTCAAAGAGTGAAAAAAGTTTCGAAAATAAATTTTCTATTAAAAACTACAAAAATAAATGTAGGGTTACGAACAAACAAAAAAGTTCTGAGCAAACAAATTTTAGGAACACCCTGTATAACATGGTTGCCGTCATCCGGCCAAAGTCAAAATTGGTTCAATGATTTTGCATGATTTTTGTTTACTCTGTACCAAATTTCAACCCTCTACCATTAATGGTTTTGAAAATATTTAGAAAAATGTGTTAAAATTTCTGAACTTTGATGGCCCATATCTTGGCCATTTGAAGACTTTTATAATAATTTTTTTTCACGAATCATCATCATTTTTGCTCTAGTATATGTGGTTAATTTTATGCCCCGAGTCACGGGAACACCCTGTATAAAGAGAAAGTATTGTAATTTCAATACCACTTTAAATCCATATAAATGGTTTTTGGCTTGGTTTACTATGAGGTTAGGTCGGGTTTGGATAGAGTCAGATTTACTTTGGAACGAAATATGAAGAAGCAAGTGTGAAAGTGTGTACCGAATCGATAATTACCATAAAGTATTTTTGTTTGTGCATCATTTAGCACACGCCAATCAGCTGAGCCTGTGCTGCCTGCTATAACTTTTATATTCGTAAATCTTTAATTGCTGTTTGACAGATCTGTTAGATCTTTAGTCATGTTATACTCCGCAATATAAGAATATATTACGATGGAGGTGTACAGAACGTGAACATAAGGAGTACATGGCGTGTTTCGTACAATGTAGCCATTATATTTGCTTATTTGAGGGGCTATAATAGGGTAATAAATCTGACAGTTGTGTCGTATAGCTGTTGAAGACATTGTAGAATTGAACATAGTAGTAGGTGAAAATAGCCCCAAAACTCAGGAATATAATTAAGAAATTATTTTCGTTTATGCAACTGTTTATTTCTTCCATTAATTTATTAATGAAAACCAACTATCGGCCGATTTCGAAGACGTCGGCCGCCAAAATAGTGTTTGTGAACTTGGTAAGCCGATTTGAGGTTGGGTTGAGTTGAATATGACTTGACGCGAGATTACTTTAAAAAGATTGGCCTCCCCAACTAATCCTTGTAAAAGTTGACTTAATTTCCACTGGATATAAATATTACCACGAAATCGCTCATTTTGGAAGATTGTAGCGCCTCGCCCGCAAGTGACCTCGGCGGAATGAGAATAAAATCGTCCTATAGGAGACCTTATACATTTACTAAGATATACAAGGAACGAATCCGCTGCAAAGCGCCAAGGTCCTTGCAAGCGATGCACTGTAGTTGAAATATCACCAGAAAATCGTCCAGTTTGGAAGATTTTAGCGTCTCGCCCGCAAGCGACCTTGGCAGAGTGAGAATAAAATCATCTTATAGGAGAGATTATGTATACACTAATATATACAAAGAACTTGAGGACTTCGCCTCAAATAGACGATATTAACCAAAATTACAGTGAACCAGCTAAGTTCTTAAGATTAATCAGCTAACACAATCAGCATGATTCCATTTACACTACTGGTTAGTAATTTTTAATTTTCTGTTATTAAAGTCGAAATAATTGGTCTTTCCCGTTAATTTCGTAAAAAGTACTAGACTATCTAGTACAAATAATACTAACTGTGACAACCTTAGTTATATAACAATGGCACGAAAAAGAAAAGTACGCATGCGTCAATTTGCGACCGGGGGTTTTAGCCATGGTATAAAAATATAAGGTATGACCGTAAGGATTCGATTTTTCAACCGTTCTATGCAGCTTGGCTTCTAAACATCATAGTGTAAGGCGCCATACTGACTGTTAATTTTGTTGTTAATGTGGTGCGGCGAAAAGGGTTTAATGGGTGACGTAGACTGGCAATACACTGCCAACATAATTTAAATTATAAACGATTAGATCGATTTATTCAATAGTAAAATTAAATTTTCGAAATCGAGTAATGCCTTCGGTGTAAACATTGAAGAGTAAACAACATTTTACATAAAGTTAGTGATGAAATAAAAAATATCAAAGTGGGTAAACGCATTGCACTTTTACCATTTCAAAAAGGAATATCATTGAATAATAAATCAGTAATTAGTTTATTATTGTTATATACTTGAAGAAAACATATAATGCACAATACATTTTAACTTATCGTCTCAACCAAGATGTTATAGAAAACTTCTTTTCGCACATACGGGCTGCTGGGGCAACAAATGAACACCCAGCAGCCCTTGAATACCAATATAGGATAAGATGGTACATAATAGGTAGACACTCATCTGCTGCGTTTACATTCACATGAAGAATTAGATACTGAAATGTATATACATTTTCTAGAACAGTATGAAGAATATACTGCTGATATTGAAGTGGATGAAGCAAACGACGAAATTAATACTGAAAGCCTTATATATATTGCAGGATACGTGGCGTTTAAGTCAAAACAGAAATATACCTTGTATGAGGATAGAGACCTAATTTGCAAAAAGTCAACTTGATGGATACAATCTCTGTCCAAAGGACATTTATTATATCGAAATGAAGATTTAATTAATCTGGCTAAGATAGTTATGAAAGAGTTCAATAGTTTTCATAGGAAATCCCTATCAAAACAAAAGTTCATTTTTCAAAAAGTAGCTGAAAAAGTGCAAACCAAACGTAACCTTCCAAAAGAGATAATTTTACGGATGGTCAGAGTTTTTACTTATATTCGGTTAAGAAATTTAAATTATATAATAAGTAACAATAATATAAAAAGAAACAATAAAATAAAAATATGTATTAAATAATTAATTTGTTATCATTATCTAAATTTACAGTTTGTCTAAAAATGTTTCCCACTTTCAATTCTTTAATTTGTAATAAATTAATAACAATAATTAAATTTTTATTATAACACAACAAAGGACTTCGCCTCAAATAGACGATATTAACCAAAATTACAGTGAACCAGCTAAGTTCTTAAGATTAATCAGCTAACACAATCAGCATGATTCCATTTACACTACTGGTTAATAATTTTTAATTTTCTGTTATTAAAGTCGAAATAATTGGTCTTTCCCGTTAATTTCGTAAAAAGTACTAGACTATCTAGTACAAATAATACTAACTGTGACAACCTTAGTTATATAACCAAACGTAACCTTCCAAAAGAGATAATTTTACGGATGGTCAGAGTTTTTACTTATATTCGGTTAAGAAATTTAAATTATATAATAAGTAACAATAATATAAAAAGAAACAATAAAATAAAAATATGTATTAAATAATTAATTTGTTATCATTATCTAAATTTACAGTTTGTCTAAAAATGTTTCCCACTTTCAATTCTTTAATTTGTAATAAATTAATAACAATAATTAAATTTTTATTATAACACGACAATCACAAATTGTTTTACATGTATATTTTGCGCATTTACTTCGCGTAATTTGAGTTTCACTAAAACTTTTAAATTTTACGTCAGCTATTGGCTTTTAAACGTCATCACAATGTGCGCGCGGTTATAC
This sequence comes from Onthophagus sagittarius, assembly GCA_036711965.1. Lineage (NCBI taxonomy): Eukaryota > Metazoa > Arthropoda > Insecta > Coleoptera > Scarabaeidae > Onthophagus > Onthophagus sagittarius. Next base: position 43,221,179 of record JASERS010000004.1, read on the forward strand.
CTTATATTCTTATACAATGAGTTTTAGCTTGAAGAAGTTAAAAGTTGGGCAACTCTTGGGACTAGGACAAAAACCATTTTAGTCGTAAGGTGTTGCCTGAACAGTATGAAATAAATGTAAGTCAGATCATTACGTGCTGGTGGAATTAACCATCAAGCTCCCTTTAATTAAATGTGATTCAAAACGATATATTGGATTCAAAAAACGCAGACAGACTTCTACGGCAGATACTTAAAATGCAAAATTAAGATGAATAGACAAGATATAGAGCGTCAAAGATTCTTCTTAAACTCTATCTAATCTGCTAGCTACTTTTGTCTAATAGGCAGAATTTTCGTGTATAGTGGTCAATTATCAATCAATTAATTTCTTATAAATGTTTGATTAAACCAAGTTTTTGAATAATTTACAATTTTCCAAGAAACCATCGTAACCACTCTAATCTTGGTGGATAATTTTGCAGTAGTAAATGCTGGGCACGTTGAAAATGATAAGGATGCAGTTGTACATAAAATGTTTTGCATACAGAGACTTGATGTCTAGATTTTCAGAAATTTGTTGGATACCACCTCCTCAAATTTCTGAATTCCAGACTATCTTCTGGAATTAATTTTGATTGGTTTTAATTTACTTGTTTCTCTTAAACTTTTATGGATATTATCAAACTTTTTTACTTTAGTGTTCCTTCATTCAAGAAACATTTTTCTGTATCACGAGAAACGAAGCTTGTAAACCAAAGCATAGATCATACCACAATGACGTAGAAAATATTTTTAAACAAAGGAAGAAAGGGAAGGAAATTTAACGTATTATATCTTGTTAAGGAAGCATTTGCGAGCCCATGTATATTAAGACTATTCATCTTCATTTCTCATGTATTATCTTCTGTAGACGTCTGTCAGCTGTATTTTAAATCAGGCTGTATAGTAATCCCTTAGAAATACTTAAGAACACGTCTTCGAAGCTGTCCGACATGTCTTATATCAAGAACATAAGCTGATATTATTTTATTCATAGAACATTGTAAATATTAACTTTAGAATAGAAAATAAGAAATCTCTGTTATACTTGAATAAAGATGAAAATTTATTATTATTTTTTGGTTGGCGCGAACAACTTAACCAAGTTGTTCGCGCCATAGTAACTGAACCTCGATGTTATCAAGGAATAGTTCTAACATTTTTTAACGTGGTTTCCTGTTGATGGCTGTGTAAGCGAAACCGGTCGAAACCAAAAAATAATAATAAAATTTTCATCGTTGAAGTACAGCAGAGATTTCTTATTTTGTATTCTAAACTTAACATCACGATGACAACAAAGAGAACAAATCTATCAATTGTAAATATTGATGATATTCAAATAAGTGAGGCTTGAAAAACGTTGGTTGAATTGTCCATCATTAAATGAATCAGTAAATGCACTTCAAAAAGCATTATCTTGCTTATATTAAGTTTGCCTCTATTGATTGTAAAAACTCTATCGAGGATGTTCTTTCATCATCTCTTAGAAGTCTATTTTCAATAAAATCCCTAACTGGGCTCAATATTGAGATTCACATTTATTTTGCCCAACCCAATCTTATGTCGACTACACTATAGCGTTTGTGTGCTGCTTGCTCACTAAAGTAAAGCCATACCAGCAATTGAGTTGACTCGTTTTAATGTTAGGTATTAGCTCATTTAACACACTGTACTAAATGAACATAATTGCGCCGCGTAGCGCAGTATTACACATGCCGAAAACGCACGGCTAAACCTCAATCTTTCTAGTTCTAGGTCTAACGTTAATTTTAGTTTTAATTCTTGTTTAACTTTAGATTATTTTCAATTCTTCTGGAACTAAAAGTATAACTAATACTGGACCTACAACCCAACTCCTGACCTATTGCTATAACTAGAAACACTAGGGTTCAACAGTTTTAAGACATGTACGGTTAAACCCAAATGTTTTTAGTGTTGGATTAACTCTACTTTTAGCTGTTATTCGGTTTTAAATCATTGTATACTTGTATCGAATTAAAACTAGAACTAACACTGGACCTAGAATTAAAAAGTTTCGGTTTAGTCCCGCGTCTTCTGGTCGACTGGAGCCAAAAGTATAACTAATACTAGACCTATCACCCGACTTCAGAACTAACGCTAGACCTTGAACTAAAATTAGAACTAACACTACCACTAACACTAGAACTATCACTAGGTCTAACACTAGATCTAAAACTAGAAATTTTTGGGTTTTGACGTGCGTTTTTCGAAAAAAATTAACACAATATTGTTCTCTTTGTTATTGACTTCGAGCCAGTTTTTGAAGAAGGTTGCAACATGGTATCCGAAACGTCAAACATTTTTTTCAAAAAACGCACGGCAAAACCCGAAAGTTTCTAGTTTTAGATCTAGTGTTAGTCCTAGTGATAGTTCTAGTGTTAGTGCTAATGTTAATTCTAATTTTAGTTCAATTAACACCGGTTGTGAAAGCCTACATACTTATAACACTAGACATAATAATTAATTATTATTCATTACTTACATAGTGTGTTATTATATCCACTTCCGATTAGTTGTCGATTAATCGCTACAACCTTAATTTAAAACTTTCGTTGGACTTAATAATTTTCCTGATCTCATAAAAATAAAATGGGCTTACCAGAAAGGGAAAACAATTTGTTAAAAAGGATAAGTAATAAAAAGGGAAGTGAGCAGTAAAACGTTTCGATCGCAAAAGTGTAACGTAAGCAGTGTCTACTGGGAGCGGTGCAGTGCTCATCTCGTCTCACGTCCGATCAACAGATATTGGAATAAAATTTTTAAAGCAGACATTCCCGGTTTTACTACTGACGAATTTTTGCACGAAAACCCGGCGGTCGAATCAGACGCGGAGTTCCCTTCGGGACAGCATAAAAAATTTTGGATAATAAAACAAGAACCGTGAAGGGCGGAGACGATGGCGCTCTTTGCTGGCGTCGCGGTATATTTTCGCAAATATAAAACCGACGGAAAAGGGGCAATTTGAAAAAGTTTCCGCCGTTGGGTATACCGTCTGGAGCCCATACAATTAGGTGCCATGTGATAAAAAAGAATGTTGACTCACGGTTTGCTACGACTCTAGAAAAAAGTATTCTCCTTTATAACATAACAAAAATAAAGTGTTTTACAAAATTCATGGTTGAACCGATAAAGTTTATTAACAGTGTGTGAGGGATAAGAAGTTAATTTTAGAGAGTAATTTCGATTAACAAAGAAATCAATTTCCTCTTGACGTTATAGATCAAAATTGCTAAACTCAGTTTACGTCGCATTATTTTTCTTGTTATTTAGTTTAACAATTTACAGCAAGAATAAAGAGTATTCCGGTTCAGATAAGAGCGGCGTTTATGAGAACGGGGTTATCAATTTTCATAAAATTGATAGCCAAATAAAATATTGCCGTAAAATGTATAGATTTATAGGGTACTTTCCTCAAACGTGGAAAAGGCTTTTGTCTATAAATAAAACAGCATATGCTGGACACGGTAAGTTATGGTACTAAAAAAGTATGAAATTTTAAAGTAACACTCAATCAATAAGAATCTTAAATATAAACAAGTTTGGTAGCTTCATTATTTCTAAAATAAGACGTTTTTATTTGTTTCCTTCGAAAATTTCTCTGAATTTGATTATGCAAATTTAATACCGAAAACGGTGCGAAACGGTGGCGCTGAGGCGTCGCTTTGCGTCTCCTCATCGGTCGTAATTCAGTGCCTACAAACTTTTCCACTTTAATTGGTGGCAGTTGTCGTTTAAAAGAATTAACGCACGGCGGCGCGCCCTCGCGGCACCCGTAAAGAACAGCATAACGCGCCCCATAAATCCACGGAACTTTGTTACGAAACTTGTCTCCGCTTGATTTACGTTCAACTTTCCCGGGCCTGCGATGATTACAGTTGCCGTTGTTGCGCGTTCCTCTTACCCCCCTCAACGAAAGGGTGGAATACTCAAAACCACCTCCATGGGGCTAAAAAGACTGACGAGTAGAGCGAGTGGTTGACAGATAACTGAACGTAATTACCAATATTTATAATGGAATGATATCAATTTCGATGATTCAGATACAGCAGCTGTCGTCTATATTAAAACAAAGTTAACTTAATTAATTAATTTCAATATAACTCTTATACTCGAGGTATAATTTTACAATTAGAGTTTACGTTTCGAGTTTGGTGCTTTTTAGGCCTTTCCAAGCTCTCGTTGCCGCATCGTTTAATCCGCTAATTTTGCGAAACGATCCCGCAGCAAACAAAAACAAATTTTCGCGGGATTACGCAGTGGCCCGTGCATCGGGCTTAGTCGGAACGATGCGAACAAACTAAAAACAAGGGGAGAAGCACTACCCTCGACGCGTATACGTATTGCAAAACCCTCAGCCAACATATCGCTGTTTCATACCGACGAAACTTTTTCAATTTCTATGTAACTTTGATACAGAGCTTAACATAAACGCAAATATTAAATGATAATTTGGAAATATATTAACCCATTTTCACAAATCGGGTTAAATAACAAAGTTGTCATTAAGCTTTAGTGGTTTTCGGCGCCAAGTTGTACATTTTGAATTTATGGAACTTGTTTCTGAAGAAGGATTTACTATCAGTACTCTTTACGCAATTATCTCTATACCAAGTTGTACCCCTTCCAAGTTGAATTTTCAATTTTTAGAACATACAATATCGCATTAATACATTAAGCTAGAGAAATTGGTACAAGTTATCAAGGGTATTAATTGGTAGCAAGTTGAGATCAGTTGAAGATATCAAAGTGTTGATTAAGGGTGGTGGTATCCTAAATATTGAGATTTTTTTTCGGCTTTTGACGAATTTGATACTTAATTACTCAGTTCATGTGAAATTTAGTTCTAAAACGGTTTCATTTTAAAGGTCCATTTACACACATCCGACGTATCAGTTCCACACCGTATCCGTCCTTAATATGAACACATTCACAAACGTCCGGTACAGTGATGATTTTTTCCGCCAGTATTGCATTAGTGTCTGCAAATTTCCATTTACACGCATCAGCGGCGTGTCAGTTCCGCATTAATTCCGTATTAGTTCATTGTGAGTAATATACGTGATTTCTCAGTGATACGTTCCGTTTTCTTTTATGGTATTGATCAACATATTTACAGACACAGTTAGCAGTGGCTGCTACAATTTTGAATGAGGAAGAGCAAGGGCTGCACCAGGCGCTGAAGCGATGGTGGATGCATGAAGCATGCAAGAAACGAGACACTGAACGAGAATTTGCAACTTTGTGTAAAGAATTAGTGGATGACGCAATACAGTTCTTTGATTAAGGTGGCAATATAATAAGAGATGCCTTTTGAAATTGTATTTTTTTTTGAAACCATCAGAGATATCGATATGCAATACCCAGTGTACAGGGTATCCCAATGTCGATGTCCGCACAGGCTATCTCCGAAACTAAAACAGATAGAAAAAAAGTAGCTTACATGTTATGATCTCATTTTTCGAGAAACTGCAAATATCGGAAACTCCGAACGGTTTTCGTCTTTTGTTTTCGCCCTATTGGCAAAAAGTGAAAAATTTGCGAAAACGATATTTCCGAATATCTCATTTGGTAATAAAGATTTAAGACTCTTTAATTGTAGTTCAGTAGTGTAGGTGAATTTTTTTCCTATGTTTCATTTTCGAGATTTTAGGACTAACTTCATTTTCTTAAATGGAAACCATGGCTGGCTATGGCTGAAAATAATTCGTTATATTTTCCTGTTACAAATATATAGATTGTTATATAGGAGTATTTGTTATAACTATTGAATAATCAACAAAAATTCTACTCTCCCACTAATTAGTGGGAGTTGTGGTCATTAGTTGTTTTATTTTAAAATAATCATAAATAATGATCAGAAATAATTACTAAAAGAACAGACAAAAAACAAACAATTAACATTTATAACAAAAAAAGTTAAATATAAAAATTTGCCAATCTTAAATTGGTGTCTTCAGCTGGTAAATGATGTATTACCCTCGTTTTGTAGAGTTAACATTTTTTGTTTTTCAAAATACGGGAGCAGCGACTTGGACACTCCGACATCATGTTCAACTTCTCTTAAGATATAGATGAATTTACCGCAACTGCAGCCAAGACATTGATTTCATCTTGAAGGTCATTTTGGCATAATTTTGGACGTAGTTTTGTGGAAGACCCAAATTCTATTAAATTTTGTGCCAAACGGCTGTAGGTTTTTGCATGAGGTTGAATTCTTTCTGGATATCTCGTGAAATATTATTCCATGCCTAGCGTTACATTCTTATTTGATAGAATACTCCGTTACGTTAAATTTTTTCGAAATTTTGGAAATTCATTGTTAAGATTAACTAAGCTATGCTACACAAGTGTCAAATTGCGTATTTTGAAACAATCTAATATCATCCTAAGCTTACTACCCAAAAATCTAATTACTCAAAAAAATTGGTTTGCATTATAGTATAGTTATCACCATAGCAACGCAAAGTTTTAAACTTTACAAACAGTCCTGTTAGAAAAACAAGAACTTTACTAATTATTCAATGAGTATGAGACATACTCCTAACAAACTATATACAGGGTGTTTCTGTAAGTCGTGGCATAATTTTAATCACAAATACTTGAGTTAAAATGATAACGATTTGTGTAAAAATGTTTGGTCTAAACCCATAAATGGCCAAGATATGGGCCTTCAAAGTTGAGAAATTTTTTAATATTTTCTTAAATATTTTGAATATTGTTTGTCCTAAAAAGATAAAATTTGGCAAACAGTGCAATGTTATCATGAAAAATCATTTAAGACCTTTTGAAAACATACAACCACGGGATCAAGCTATACAGGATGTCCACAAAGGAAATTTCATTAAAACTTTTTTATTATGTCGTAAACCCTAAATTTTCCAACTGATTCTAAAAGCCTATTTCATTTTAAAATTATTTTCACTCTTAGACAATTTTGATTAGATGCATCCTTTTCGAGTTATTCGCAAAAAGATTCAAACTTGTTTTAGTAAAGCAATCTGTCAAATTATTACCCAACATACGTTAGTCGTTAATTATTGTTTAAAATAGCAAATAATTTCAGTTTTAGTGAGCAAACTGACATGCTTTTAATTTTGGGAGAGTGTTTAGGCAGTGCTAACGCAGCAGCAAGACGATATTGCGAAACATTGTCCAATCGCAGACAACCTGACAGAAAAACATTTCTTAATATTGAAAGACGTTTACGCGAGACAGGAACTTTAAGACCGAAGTATGTAAATAATGGAAATCAGAGGTGAAGAAGATATTTTGGATTTTGTGACAGATCGTAGTACTGCTAGTACTGCTGATATAAAACGACATTTTAGAATATCTAGAACTACAGTTTGGCGTGTCCTACACGAATAGCAATTATATCCATACCACTTGTCCACAGTTCAAGAATTAAAAATTACTGATTATCCATTGCGAGTACAGGTTTGCCGTACTGTGGTGGAAAAATGTACAATTGATGGTGCGCTTTTAGAAAAAAATACTATTTACAGATGAATCTACCTTTTTAAAACATGGAACAATTAATTTGAGAAGTGCTCATAATTGAGCTGAAGAAAATCCACATTTTACGTGTGTTCGTCAATCGCAATGGAAAATCAGTGTAAACGTTTGGGCTGGAATTGTTGGCGATTTTATTATCGGACCCGTTCTTTTGCCCTCCAGACTTAATGGTGTTAGTTATTTGGAACACTTGGAAAATCTGGGAGAGTTATTGGACGATGTTTCATATGAAACAAGACTTGAAATGTAGTATTTACATGATGGAGCGCCTCCTCATTGTACAAATACTGTTAAGGAGTGGTTACATCAACACTTTCCCGGGAGTTGGATTGGACGAGGACCAGAAGCCCCCATCACTTGGCCGGCTCGATCGCCAAATCTAACTCCCCTAGACATTTATTTATGGGGGCGCGTTAAAGATTTGGTATACAATTCGAATACTGATACTGTTGAGCAATTACGCCAAAAAATTTTGGAGTCGTTTACAATAATCCGGCAAGAAAACGCATTGCCTCGATTACGTATTAATTTAAGACGTCGCTTTGAAATCTGCATTGAAGCAGGCGGAGGACACTTCGAGCATTTACTGTAATATGTACTATACTTTATCCACTTTAGTTGTTGTTTTTCAAGTTTTTATTTAATTTTTTTGTTTTTGTAATTTGTTATTTTTATTGTTAATAAATTCACTTTGTTCGCATTTACTAATAATGCCAAATTGCTTTACTTACGATTTGTTTTCATAGGCGCCTACGATTAATGAAAATCCTAAAAAACAAGCTTGAATCTTTTTGCGAATAACTCGAAAAGGATGCATCTAATCAAAATTGTCTAACAGTGCAACTAGTTTTAAAATGAAATAAACTTTGTGGACACTCCGTATAGCAATAATCCCGTGGTTGTATGTGTTCAAAAGTGATCTTAAACGATTTCTCATTATAACATTGCACTGTCTGCAATGACAAACCAAAGATAAACCATATTGAAGATATTTAAGAAAAAGTTTAAAAAATTCTTAACTTTGAAGGCCCATATCTTAGCCATTTATGGGTTTAGAGCAAAAATTTTTACACAAATCGTTATCATTTTAACTCAAGTATTTGTGATTAAAATTATGCCACGACTTACAGAAACACCCTGTATATTTATTATCCAACTACGGTTTCTATTTAAATGAAGTTAGAATTAAAATCTCGAAAATGAAACATAGGAAAAAGTTCCACATACGCGACTGAATTGCTCCTTATTACCAATTGAGATATTCGCAATTATCGTTTTCGTGAATTGTTCACTTTTTGCAGATAGATATAAAACAGGAGACGATAGTTGTTCGGAATTTTTGGCGTTTGCAATTTCTTGAAAAATGAGATAATAACATGTAAGTTACCTTTTTTCTATCTCTTTTAGTTTTGGAGATAGCTTATGCGTACATCGAAATTAGGACACCCTGTAGAGTGTACATGGGACGTTGAAAATCTCAGGGCGGTTCTAGTTCAAATATACCTGGTTTGGTTGGGTTGGGTTTAGCCATGCATCTGAAGACATTTTTTTAACGATGCCCCCTACAATAAATAGTTTTTGAAATAGAGTACTTTAAAAACAGATTTGGCAATCCTGTGTATTTGAATTGAAGTAAGACTAGACTTAGAACTAGACTATGTCCTTTTTTAAATTTTGTTTCAAAAGGGGACACTCGTTTCTTTCATCCAACCTAGCCCCGAGGCGCCAAATATCTTAGGACGCACTTCTCTTATAAAAATCGAGGCTGAAGCACTGATATTATTTTTCCTCTATTTCTTATAGAAACAAGAATTTTCCTTTAAATATATGCGATTTGGCCCACCTTGTTCATTTTCTTAATCTACAATTTCTTTGATATTTACAATTTTAATATTTCCTTTGGTTCTTCTTATATTTATATAATTTAATTCTTTTTGCTAGCTAGCTTAAATAGTTACGCTTAAATTGCACGTTAAATACGCGCGTTTACTTATTCCCTTTTTTAACTAAACAACAAAGCATTTCTTTAAACAATAAGGGTAAAGGAAGTTTTAGAATTAAATTCCATGTCAAATAAGGTAATAATGTATTATACATTATATATAATTATGTATTATATATTAATAATGTATTATTACCTTATTTATTATGTATTAACCCTTTAAATGCCCATTTGATGATGCCCCCTACAATAAATAGTTTTTGAAATAGAGTACTTTAAAACAGATTTGGCAATCCTGTGTATTTGAATTGAAGTAACACTAGACTTAGAACTAGAATATGTCTTTTTTTAAATTTTGTTTGAAAAGGGGAGACTCGTTTCTTTCATCCAACCTAGCCCTGAGGCGCCAAATATCTTAGGACGCACTGCTGTTATAAAAATCGAGGCTGAAACACTGATATTATTTTTCCTCTATTTTTTATAGAAACAAGAATTTTCCTTTAAACATATACGATTTGGCCCACCCTGTTCATTTTCTTAATCTACAATTTTCTTGACACTTATAATTTTAATATTTCTTTTGGTTCTTCTTCTCTCTATTCCATGTGAAATAAGGTAATAATGTATTATACATTATATATAATTATGTATTATATATTAATAATGTATTATATATTAATAATGTATTATTTATTATTACCTTATTTATTATATATTAACCCTTTGAAATGCCCAATTGATCTCAACTTGCTACTAATTTATACCTTTGGTGCACTCATAATTTATGTCAAATTTGGTATTTCTAGCTTAAGGTTCCATAACCGAGACTTGTCACCGAATATTTCTAATTACTTTCGTAAATATTAATAGATTGGATTAATTTTTCGTATGGAATATTTCTACAATAGTTATGAATCTGAGGCAAGAAATGAAAATGAAATTTGCAGAAAAATGTTGCTTTATTTTTGAAAATACATAGTAAAATTTTTTTTATTTTTCTTCTTGATCCAGATGTAAATCAATAAAATCGAAACATTATTCCTTTAGCACTTTTACGAAAAATTAATAATAAACCAGTAATTAGTAATTTACGTCTTAACATCAAATTTTAGAGTTTTAGAATATATTTTGCTTATTGGATCTTACAAGCGATGATTGGTTAAAGAAAAAAAAAACATGTGGGCTGGTTTTGTGATGTTAAAAATATCTTAATTATTTTTCTACGACATGTTACCTGATTTTGATATTAATGTATATAATAAGGCACTATTCTTTACTTTGTAACATACATACCGATATCTTCCGGATCAGACGTATATAGCGATGTAGACCACATAACTTTGAGACGATTTTTCTAATATATTTTTTTATATTGTTTATAACAACCGCACGAGAACTGTTTAAAGCCATCCAATAGCGATGCTGGGAAACTACTGAGGAGGTCGTAAATCAATCTCAGGTAATCGGTCCAATCCCCCGCCTATCATCCATTTTTTACGTGTTTATTTCTCATAAGAATTTGTTTATTGATTTTTGAGATAAGTTCTTTTTGTAACATTCACAATTTAATTGTTGTGATAAGATACATATCATTAAAGGCTAAAGGAATAAAAATGAACATGTTTTATTTTTTAGTTACAATAATTCAATAAGTTATGTGTTGTAAATATGTAAGAGAAAAATAAACACGCAAAAGAGGGGTGATAAAGGCGGAGGTTGGGCTGATTGCCTAAGATTGATTTACGACCTTTTCAGTCGTTTTCCAGGATGGCTATTGGACAACTTTAAACAGTTATTTGTTTAAAACAATATGAAAATATTTTATTAGAAAAATCGTCTCAAAATTATGTGCTCTACATCACTATACCTGGTGTCCCTCAAAAGTGGTTCATCCCCATATTTTTTTTTTTATTATTAATGATATCAGAAAACCATTTGGAATATACAGGGTGTCTCACGTAACTGGTTCATTAGAACTTTTTTGGGTTACACTATTCGTAGAGGCTTGAAATTTTGGTATCATGGGTTGTTCATTCCGATCTATTAATCTAAAATATTTTCAAAATGGCCACCACTTCCGGTCTACCGAAAGTAGACCTCAACCTAAAAAAGTTCTAATGAACCAGTTACGTGAGACACCCTGTATAATTAGGCTATTAAAACGGATTGTTACGACATGAAATTGTTGTCTTTGGACTAATTTTTTTTTCTTCAGATGGACAGACAACATAATTTTACATAACCTTTGTATGAAAAAGTTTATAATTTTCAAAAAAAATTGTTTCGTTATTTTTTTGACGTTTTACTACTTTCGGAAAATCTGTTATAACTTTTGACGCATAGTAGTTAGGATAATAGTATAAACTACGTTATGTTCCTTATCATTTGCTGTTTCTCGTGCAGTGATTACTGTTGTGCTTTATTCAATGATTCGTTTTTTATAGTGGTGTAAAAAATCAGTTGTATTAAATTAACTTTAAAAGAAAAATGCTAACAAATAATTAAATTTAATTTCATAATTTTTGATTTTTTATTCTTTTTCTTTATATTTTGTTCTTTTACACTAAATGTTCTGCAGCTGACAGTAACTCAATGTACTATATTCATCATACATTATGATTTGGATTGTTTATTTTATTTTAATTAAAACCTATACAGGTGGTTATGACCAAAACAATTACTGACAATTTGACATAACGTTAGACTCAAGTAGTGTAACTTAATTTGGATAACATAAAAAGATCAAAAATAATTGAAATAAATTTAATTGTTTGTTCGCGTTTTTCTTTTAGAATTAATTCGATACCACTTTTACACAATTATTTAAAAAGAACCATTGACTAAGGCATAGCAGTGATAATCGCTTGTAAAATAGCAAACCAAAGCGTACTTTATACTCTTAACCTAGCTACTATGTGTCATAAGTGCTAATGCATTTTCCAAAGATTGTAAAACGTTAAAAAATAATGAAACATTTTTTTTTCTCCAAAACAATGAGCGACCGTGAAATTTTTTTCAAGCAAAAGTTATGTGAGATGATGCATCTACCTAGTTGAAGAAAAAAATTTCAGATTTATAAAAATAGCGAAATTAATACTCATATCCGGTATAACCGAAAGTACAAAATGATTTATTTTGTGTCCTAATATTCCATTTTTCTGGCCTAATTATGCATTCCAAATAGTTTTCTGATATCACTAACAATAAAAGAAATCCGGAAGATACCGGACATAAAAAGTTTTTTTTTTATAATTTTTGATTTATTATATCAACCAACTATTTACCTAATTTGGGCTCTACCGATATTTAATTTATAATTTTTATTCAATATAAATTTAGTTTAATAAATTTTAAGTACCCGCAATTCTTATTTGCTTCATGTTGTAAATACATTATTCATAAATCTATTTATTCATTCCACCATTGAAAACATGCATCTTTGTATTCATATAATTTTTAGTCATATAAATGTGCTTATAACACAAACATCCTACACTAAGTTATTTTTTTCATGAGTTGAAAACCAACTAATAAAAGAAATGGTTTACCGAAAAATTAATATTTATTCTACATACTGCTGGCAAAATGATAGTCGCGAAAAAAATGTTTTAAACATAAGGATTTTTGACAACATGCACATGTTATCTTCTTATCTGAAAAAACAAACTTTCACGAGATTTTCAAATTTATCTGCAAACCATGCGTATTTAAAAATGTTTGTCTATAAACCGAGGTAGAAAACAATTAATTATGTCTTCGAGTCTGCAATTTTATATACTATTCCTGTAATTTAATTGACATCATATTCATATAAAATAACTTGGATAAAGAATCTTCTAATAAAATGTTTCTAATATTCTAAAATCAAATATATCTTGTTAGTTGTTCATTTATAAAAATAAATAAATATTAACTGGAATTTTTACTTCAGTAACAGTAGCGCTGCTATCATTTCTTTTCGTATTTATTCCTGTCTCTACGTGTGTTAGGTAAAATTTCTTCCCTTCCGTTTTCATTTATTAAAATGGCTTGGAATCAGTATTTGGAAAATATACATTTTGTAGCCTATTTTTGATGTGTGGTAAAGTTAATTATAAATAACTTAACATAACATAAATATTATCGGCTTTAAACATCCTCTGCCTATAGGTGTCAGATGCCTGTGTTATACAAGATTGTCCGTTACTAATGGGACACAGAGCAACAGTGAATTCATAAAATTATTACACTTTTAACCTAATTTACCTTGGTCCAATTGTTAATATTAACGAAGATACAGATAGTTAAAGTTAATACTTTATTTTCGATTTTCTTAAATAATTTAGTATTCTTCCAGATTATGAACATGAAAATTGGTACTTTAGTATTTTTTAAGACGATGAATAAGAATTTGGTATTAGTTTTGTTCCATCGGTCAGATGGTGCTGTCTACTTTAAAAAGCTCCCTTAAAATGGCCACATCTTTTTCATCGTTTAAAATTTTACAACTCACATACCCTAATCAAGTTCCATCAATAATCTCAAAAGTTATTGACATAGCTATAATATACAGGGTGTCTCACGTAACTGGTTCATTAGAACTTTTCTAGGTTCCACTATTCGTAGAGGCTTAAAATTTTAGTAACATGTGTTGTTCATTCCGATCCAGATTAAAACCAGATTAATAATCTAAAACATTTTCAAGATGGCCACCACCTCCGGTCTACCGGAAGTTGACCTCAACTTCGTTATTTTAAATTGAATGCTATACTTTTTATTACACCATTCAATTATACGTAAGAAAATATGTTGACTTTGATAATAGTTATTGGTACCTAGCGTTTTTTGTTTTCGAGTTATTTTGATTTTAATTGTTTTTTGGCAAATATCACCATGCTCTTTAAAAGTACATATCTCAGCCAACGTTAACTCAAGAACGTTTTGCATTGGTACGATAATTCTTCATATGCTGTTAAATAGATTGTCACTTGTTGTATCAGTATATCTTATACAGGCTGGTCAAAAATTGAGTTACCGTTTCTCTGTATTCAATTGCGTGAAAGTCGAAAATTTTAAATGGAACGCCCTATATTTTCATACCCCATTAGAAAGGGAATTTAATTATCTATAAATATTCCTATATCTATTTATTATAGTTTTCTTGCTATTGAGGAATTTGTCAAAATCATACGTAAAATGCTAGAAACCGTTTCTGTTTTTGTTAGAACGCAATGACATTTTGACAGTTTTTTGTTTAATTTATTTAAATTATTATTAATATTATTTTATTTTAATTTATTTTAATATTATTTCTACAATGAACTGCGATTGAATAAACTTTAGATTGCTAGCTGTTATTTACCAAAAATAACCAAAAGAAAACCGAATAAATGAAACAATGAAAAACAACAATTTAATGATAAAAATTAAAATCAATAACATAAAAGAATCAAAAACTTAAAATTATATAAATAAATTAAGGGAATTTAATTATCTATAAACTGTCTAGAAACTTTCCTGTGCCTATTTGTTGCAGTTGCCCTCATATCTGGAAATTAATGGACACATGCAATGCTGGAAAGCTTCTGGTTTTATGTTAGAAAGCCATGGAGTTTTGTCAGCTTTTCATTCATATTTATGTTATTGTTGTCATTATTAGGTTGTGTCATCACTTACTTCTGGTAATGCCTTTGAATATCATGGCGAATTATTCCAATGACAACATTTTAAATTCGTGTTATATTCATGGCGGATGTAATAAAGTTTTGGATAGTATCTGTTTCTTAGTTTTGGAAAGATCAAAATAACAAGAAACCATAAATCTCATCACCAGCAGATTAAGATAATGGAATAAATGTTTTGTCATATTTTGTTGCTTTACCAAATTCTTCGGTTAGAGATGCTTCGATCGATTTAGATGAATATTTTCCAAGAAAGCACCATTAATAGATAAAGTGAGCTCCTCTCTAGGAATATTTCGCCCATCATTATGTCGAATATTACGCCATATTATTGTTTTTCATTGTTTCATTTATGCGTTCTTCTGCTGGTTATTTTTGGTAAAAAAAGCGATAAACTAAAGTTTATTCAATCGCAGATCATTCTAGAAATAATACCAATGATAATTTAAATAAATTAAACAATAAACTGACAAAATGTCATAGCCTTCTAATAAAAACTAAACGGCTAGGAGCATTTTGTGTAGGATTTTGATAAAATGCTCAGTATGAGGAAAACTATAATAAATAGGTATAGCAATGTTTATAGATAATTGGTAGAGAATTAAATTCTCGTTTTGATAGGCTAAAAATATGTGGGGCGTTCCATTTAAAATTTTCGTTTTTCTCGCAATTGAATACAGCGAAGCGGTAATTCAATTTTTGGCCACGCTATATAAGGTACACTGATATAACAAGTGACAATCTATTTGACAGCATATACCGGATATATAGGTAGACCGGAAGTGGTGGCCCTCTTGAAAATATTTTAGATTAATAGATCGGAATGAACAACCCATGTACCAAAATTTTAAGCCTCTACGAATAGTGGAACCTAGAAAAGTTCTAATGAACCAGTTACGTGAGACACCCTGTATAATAATATATATATATATATATATATATATATATATATATATTATTATATATAATAATAAATATATCGATGATAAGATAATCACCGTTCAAGCGCACACTACAAAATTTAACTATACTCAGTAAACCTTAGTTGGTGGTGAAAAGTCTGTATTTACAATTGGCCTAAAATAAATTGGGTTAAATCATAAAATTATTGCGATTTCATTTAATTTCTTTTAGTCCAATTGTTAAATAATAACAAGATGGTTAAACTTAATGCATTAGTTTCGTTTTTCTTCTAATAATTTATCGTTTTCTTAAATTGTGAACAGGAAAATTGGTATGTTATCACTTTTTAAGACAATACATTTTAATTTGGCATTCGTTCTGAAGCATCTTTGTCAACGCCAACTGATCTCATAGAGATGTTGCGCTTAGTGATTATCTCTGAAGCGGAGAGTGTTAGAGAAAATTGGTAAGTATACCAAATTTATGTAAAAATGTCCGAGGAATTTGTTTAAGTTATGTGAATTACAAAAATGTTAAGAATGAAAAAAATATAGACACTTTAAAGTAGTGTTTTTAAAGAAGACAGTCCCATCTGGACGATAGATCAAAACTAATAACAAATTAATAATTTGTTATTAACTGTCTTAAAAAAGGCTAATGTATCAATTTTCACGTTCTTAATGTAAAATAAAGTATTAACCTTAACCATCTGTATCTTCGTTATATATATTATAAGGCATTCACTATTTCTCGGTGTCCCATAGGTAACGGACCACCCTGCTGTATGTATAATACATCAAATGAAAGCTTATTAAAAATGAATATCACTTTCGGATTAATAAATTTTAATCTTATAAATTTTAAAATAAAATCAATCTTTATTTTGATCCATTTTATGGCAGTACCAAATTCTATCGAATTCGGTATACCACAGTTGCGTTAGTTCCCTTGTGATAATTTTATGTAGAACAAACGAGTTAGTCGTAACAAATATAACAAATAGGAAAACAATGGAAATGTCTTGCCAGTACATGTTATCCTTTTCTGAACTATCGTTTCTCTGTCGTCAAATTAATTCTCATCAAACAATTAAAGAGTCTTAATGTATTACTGAAACATCGAATGTTTAAAAAAAATTATAATCTAACTTCGAAAGGTTATTTACGTGAATCTTCCTCTATGTTTCATGTAATAGCTGAAAATCCGAGCGTAACTTAACTTATGAAGCAAGTGGGTTAAAAACTAAGATACTTTTTTCAAAGAAAAGAAAACCATTTACATAGTCGAATAATGGTACCGGAATTTAATCAATCAAAGCGACGATGACGTCGTAGGCTCGAACCAATTACGTGACGCCCTCCGGGAGGAAACTTGGGCGATGCCGTGGAATGACTTGCGTTTCTTTTTTCGAACACGATTTCGTGTTTTCATTAGCGGGCAAGGCAGCGGCGGTGGAACGAAAGAGGGTGCGGAAGTAGAACGGCAGCGGCAAGAAGAGGCGCGCGCCAATGTTGCAAAAATTTTAATTAAAGTCAAACGCTACCGCAAAAACGGTCGTAATTACGACAATTAGAGTTATTTGCATTAAGTGCCGCCCCCGAGGCCCAGTTTTACTGAAACCACCGCATCTGTCGCCATGCCGACGACGACGACGTTAGCGGCATCTGCACTTTTTGTAGAAACCGTTTTCCGGGTAAAGGTTTCCTCCACATCGGACGGAAAGTAGGCAAAAAGTGCTGATATATCGAGCGCGCGTTTTACCCCAACCGGACTTTTACCATTATTTGTTCTCTTCAAGGGAATGGATGGAATTTTTAGTTTCACACAAGCTTGAATACAATTTGCAATGTTTCTTAGAATAAATAATTAAATTTTTAAATAAACAACTTCTTATTAAGCTTAATTTTATTTCATAGTAGTTTCGTTAAGTTCATCAAGTTGGGTCGGCTTGATAAATCGTGTTCACAGTTCATTTTAAAGCGGTTCTCTTTCCGCGCTACTTCGCTAATTCGATTACTTGCACATCATGTGATGGCAAAATGCTAATGGGGCCATGTTTTCCCACCACGAATTAGACCAACTAAATAGTCATCCAGCTCATATTTAGAATTGAACACATTAATTAATTAACATCGACATTATTTAAAGGTTTCTGAAGCTTGGTCGGTTGAATCAACTCATGTATCGTGATTATTCTATAACCTTAGTTTCTTTATTTTAAAGGTTGAGCGGTATCAGAGGCGTAGAAGCCGATTACGTAAACTTTAATAAAGGCACGTGCGACCGCACGAAGCTATTGGATTTAGCTCGGATCCGAGCTCGTATTTCACAGCAAAGCATGAATAATTACGGGCGACGGTGCACGAGGGGTGCTAATTACGAAATTGCCACTTGCGATCGACGCGTCATATTAACCCAAAAGAGGGGAACGGATAGAGAGCAATTAATAATATTATCACAATAGTGATATGACGATACAACTTGAAAGTAATAATGTCGTAATCAATTTTATTATTTAGCTCGATTACAATGATTTATGTTTGTAAATAAATCGACATTTTAATAACCCCATAATCTTAAAAGACCGCAAAGCTCTCTGCATCTTATTGCTTGTATTCCCAAGTCTCAAGTGTCGTAACCTTTGGAAGGATAACTCTCTGCAGTGACAACCCGCACTCGGGTCACCGTATAGTGGCGTCTCGTGTAAGAACAACTTTAGGTAAGTCCATCCCTGAGACCTTCATTGTCCCCTTTAAGTGCTATTCCTTGTGGCAAGAACACGAAGGACTCTCCGTTAGATCTCTAGGCTGCGATCGCCAACCTCCAAGACCTTTTAGCGTACTGCTCGAAGCTAAATCTAGTAGAACGTATTAATTCTCGTCGATTCGGCAACCTGACTAAGTGCCCATTATTTACTTATAGTGCTGTATTAATTTCAACATTTTAATTCTTAGCTTGTCACCAGAAAATGGAGTAATAATGCATATTTATGGTCGGTTGTAAACTTCCGATAACTACCCCATCGGAAAGTTGGATCAACTGTATTGGAAGACATTTATCAAGAGCAGAATAAACTAGTGCATGGTACGAGTAAACGCAAACAAGGCACTTGTGGAATGTGCGCAGGCAATAAGGAAATATAGGCAATATAATTATAGTGACAAAACTTTTCAAAATTATCTAAATAGATGAGTGTCCCAAAATAATGTTATTACAGGGTCTGTGTTCGCGCATGTCATCCAAAATTGCAATTACCGCAGCAATTAATCTAAATAGTCCATTAACACATTTGGAGGTAAATACATTAAATTTTATATATGCTTCGATGGATTATTCACGGCGTAGTTTGTGCTAATTTAATTAGCATTTAAAAAGCTAATTTATTTCATGCGTTAAGCGCGACGAATGTAAACATTCGTTACGACTTTTATTGGATTGTAACCATTCGACGTAAATTAGCGGTGCAATTAAACGCCATGTGAATTATAGCTTTATTACGAGAGTAACGCGTTTTCGTTCGTGACGTATGTCTTTGGTAAAACAAGTATCATCCTTCAACCCAGTATAATAAACTCGACCCAAATTAATGTGTCCGTGGGACCCGAAAGACACGGGCGTAGAGATAACGGTGAAGATATTTCAACGGGCAGCAGTTTAGCTGTCACGGGAGCAGGCGGCCCTCGAAGATGTATATTCCATTTCCATGTGGGTCCCGTGACCGCGGAGGAAATTGCACGCGAATATATATTGTCCGGGGCGAGGACCGAATCCGCTATCGCCACCCTAAGAGCCCTTGTAATTGATCTGGTTATGATCGTCAGCGTGAGACTCATACTAATGTCATACTAATTGTGCTAAATAGTAACCAACCAGATACCCTGCTTGTCTACGCTGATCAGTATAAGGAGAATTAATTGGGGTTTCAGTTAGCCAAACAGACGTATCCTAATATTATTAATTCAAACCTCAAAGTTTAGATTAATAAAAAATTGTAAAAGGCTTCTAAACGATAGCATAAATAATGACCATTCCACGAAACGGTCCGGACCAAAATGAAATAACGAAAAACCCTAAGTACCTTTCCCCATTTTACCTCTCAGTTTTATCCTCCCTAGTGAGCCGTTCCAACGACGAGGGAAAAGTGCGTGACCCTAAAGGCCGCCCCAGAGGAAACATCGGGCACATGATAGCGAACGACCTACCCGTATTGACCGAGATTTTAAAGGATGTATCCGGAGGGTTGTTGGGGAGCCGAAGGTAGGGCATCGCGAAGTAGACGACGCCCGCATACAACTTTTGCCTCGCCGTCCAATTTTGCTACACACGTACACACCGGGCCGTAATCAAGAAACTTTTCTCACAGCCCTGATCCCACACGTCCAGGGAAACTTGTTCGAAAACTTGCCGACCAAACTCCTTCACGAACGTCGCGACACGTCGTTTTTATAACGCGACTCTTGTTTGAGTTTTTGCATCAAAAGAACTCCGAAACCGTATACGTTTAAGAAGTTTTCGATGCAACCGGCGAGAAATAAGAGTTCAAGAAGAAGTACACAGTCGAATCTAAAGGGATGATCTTTGTAACCAGAATATACACGTAAAAAATAAAAAAAAAGTTTAATTAGTAACTGATTTTTGAATTTTCTACATTTAAATTTTTGTGAGAACCATCTTCGTGTGGTACATTCAACCAAAACTCCAAGAGTACCCGTGGGATGTTCCGTTTGAAGTTGTTCCGTGTTCGCCTCGCTAACCTCGGGCAAAGGGGCAATAGATTTGCCGACTTTGCCGTGGTTCCGGACGATGCCGTGTTACCGCGTTGCAAACGCTTCTCGTTATTTACAGAGTGTCGGCCGCAGACGTGCACCCTTTTAATGGATATTGTGCTGCTGGGCGTCGCGATGCGACGCCGCATTCCCGTTACGGCCAAGCGCCCGCGCAAGAAGTCGTCAACGACGGCTGCGGCGCTCCCCAAGAACCCTTCCGCCACCGCCTCCACCGAGACGCCCCGTTGTGCAAATACGCGAAGGTCATAAATCGGAACACTCCGGGACCGTATGGCACCCCATGGCGCTGTCATAACCGCGCGCACGACATAGACGACCCAATACAATAGATAGGTAGGTGGATGTGACGTCATTGTGAAAGTATGAGATACGCAAGCCAGGTTGTTAAACGGTTTTTTTTAAATAATATGGAAATATATATGTTTTAATGATTAACACAGGAACGAAATTAAAACCGTTAATATAGCCGCAGGATTAATTTTCATATTAATTACGAATGATGTGATTTATTCGCAGATACTGCATTATTTGGAATTCATTAGTCGCTAATAGGACACAACATAAATTTTAACGACCACTAACAATTCATCAACACTCACATATAATCCCAAATTACATACGTTACTCTAAGGATCTCGATTTCTTTTTTATCTCAGTGAATGTTCGGGGGTTGGTATCTTGTTTCTGTCAGCCGTAGGCAAGCTAAAACAACCCGAAGCAGCTTCAAGATTAATGCCCGTTCTTTGATAGGAAACGATAGAACCTCTTCGTACGGCTATTTTTTGCAAGTCGAAGCAACGGTTCTGGCGTGTTTATGAAGCCGTTTTTCTCGCGTTTATCGCTGCCATCTGGGGAGTTTAGGATGGTGTAAAAAACCGAACCAGGCAATTACGAAAATGGCGCAATCTATTAAGTGTATTAGACACTTTTTTTAAAAAAGTGTACTAAATTAAGTTTTGCAATTTTTTTAAATTAATTTTAATTAAAACAAAAAATAAATTTTATTTGAATTCGGTTATATGTAACGAAGCAGCGAAACCATTACTACAATACATAGCTCGAGTTGTTAATTGGTGCGCATCCGTATTTTGCGGTTTTTAATTTTAATTATGTAACTTTTCACAAAAAAAATTAATAGAATTACATATTTTTTTACCGTCGAAGGGAGCGTCTCATCGAAAGAAGACGTTTACAAAGAGTACTCATTAACGAAGCGTTTCTCGAGAGTTGAAAGCCATTTGCGTCGTCACCGTACCGGCGTTTCTATACTTTTCGATCTGCCGTCGTCGTCGACTGCCGTTTATCAAAAGATTACTTAAAGTATAAGCGTATTTTTTACACCAAGATAAACGCCATTCGAGGGATACAGAGTATATTCAATGTTGAGATCTTTTGAATGTTTTCGCGAGAATTTTCAAAGGGAGTAAATTAAAACCGAAAATGTTTTACTCTACTGGTTATTCTACGATGACGCGAATAAATTCTCATCCTATAAATCAACGGACAAGAAACCGGCAAGTTTCAGTTTGAAATAGGAGTCCCCTCTAAACGATAAATTATTCATTCCCGGAAGACTAAAACTCCACCGACGGAAACGAACTTTTTGTCACAAATCAAAACCGAGCTTTATCGACTCCAATAAATATTCTCGAAAGCAATTTTTATGCAATAAACCGTGAAAACTTGGAAGGTTTTCATCAGGTACAGTGGCAATAAGCCAGATATCCGAAAATAAACTTTAATAAAATTGTAACCCTAGAGGAGAACCTAACACGCAAAAACGGCGAAAAATATCCGACCATTAACGTAGAAAATGTCCGTAGCGCGGGCAAAAACCTCCGAAGAAATCTGTTCCATTAAGGAATTTAGGGACGCCACTAATTGCTGCAAAAAGTCTCGGCCTCGGCTCCTCTCGTTTTCAGTTGGCAATATAGTTACGCTGTGAATACTCTCTAAATTTTAAGCTAGATTTCATAAATGATGAAAATTTATGAAATACTAACTTGCTTTAAACTCTCTAAACCAATAACAAACACTCGACTAACAAATGGGAACATTCTGATTTAGCCGTTAATGTTTTACAATTAAGAAAACTGCACCCGAATATTTGTAGAGCTTGTATAAGTTCTATTCTTTTTATCAATTGATCGTTATACTTACGCATTATACTTTACTTATAATGCGAGACATTCTTAGTTAGCAAAATATGACCGATTATAATGATGAATTATTAATTAAAGTGATGAGTCGGACCATAATTTACTTTACAGGTGGATTCAGTTCTAGGGTGCTCGGTTAATCAGCCTATTATCCGTTAATAACATAATGCAGTATCCAGTTAGCACAGCGGTTCGCTTTGTAATGGCCATTCCGAAAACCATATCACTGCATCAAAACGTTATTATGTCGGATCAGTGCCATTGGTACTTGTCAGATTCAAGCCTTTTCTGGTCGTGACGTGTCCCACACTGCCTATTATTACGGTTCGGTGTGGACATTAAAGTATTGATTAAAATCTCTATGCGGGCGCATGTACAGCACGTTACATATACATTCCCTTTCCGTTCGAAAGCGATTTTATACCAAAAGTCCTTTTACATCAACACAATACATGCATAAGTGAATGTATACACAGGATGTTTGGAAATGAGCCAAAAAAAGCTTTCAAGTTTCAAACTTAAAAATCTGTCAGATTAAAAATTCACCACTATCAAAGTACCCGAAACTCCTTTTAGTAGAGCGGCCGTAAACATCCTATCTAAATTAACTTAAACCGAGAGAGCTTCCTGAGAACACCTTTGGTACGAAAAAGCATCCATCTGATATAATTCCGACCCTTCTCTCTATCCTAGCATCATCGACTTTCCTGAATGATCTTCTCCGCGGGATTACGCGCATTCCACACTCCCGATCCCATCGTATTGAATGCCTAATAAGCGCTCCCTATGTCTTCTAATTCAGTTAATTGCGCGTAACTGATACACGGACCAAGTTTGGCCAGAGGAACCGCAGCACCAGGAGATGGGTCACACGGTCGGACGCCTTCACATAAAGGGGGGCTTCGTAATAGGAGCGGATGGCCCCAAAACCCCTTCGGCTCTCTAGAAATGTCCAGGTCCAATGCGTCCTAGTAATCCCACCGAAGATTAGGGGCGCCGGCCTCATTCATCCATCCCGTGGGAATCCATTTGTCGAAGCGCAAGAAAAGGTCAATCCAGGTGAAGACTCTGTGACGTAAGAACTGATTTATCTCGCTCTCCACATCTTTTGGTGAATGGTTGACCTCCTACCCGTCCAATAATCGCAGAGATAAGGAGGTCGGGTTTAGAGACCCGCTTTACATTCCGAACAGAAATAACGATCATTTATCATCCAACCATACCCTCAAGTTGCTAAGTATATTAATATCTAAACAAAATAATCTTATATAGTTTTGATTTCCTGTTAACAACTTGTTTCACACACGTTAAACTCAGCGCTCCCTTTGTTTACATGATTAAGCAACGAAGCAACTAAAGGGGCGATGCACGTGAACCGATTACACAGTCTAACCGGTCTAAGACATCTCCAGGGATTGCAAATTAAGGTCCACCACGTCGACGCAGCAATCGACATGCATTAGGGACCGAGTTAATGGTCAGATTGAGGGTTGGTGATGCTGCAGTCGGCTCTTCGGCCGCAGATTGAACTCAATAATGAAAGGGCCCCGGAGGCACTACAAAGCTTTTGCTCTAGGGCCCTTGATTGCGCGCACTACAAAGACGTATGAGGCGCGCTCGTCTTCGCCGTCTGGTTGGTGGTCGCGCGGCGGGCGAGCGTTGTCATTTTATCCGGGCCGTGGCCTTGCGGGGCCTCCACCGAGTAGGGCCCTCTACTTTCAAGAGCGAAGACAATGGAAATGTTTGATCTTCGCACTTGCCCGACGCGGCAATATTCCTCCTCTCTGTGGGAGTCGGGACCACGTTTGAACCCTCTAAAATAAAACTTATCAAAAAGATTTGATTATTATTCGCTGTTACATACGAATCTATATTTTTCTCCAAGGAATTGTTATATTTGGTTCGAGTTTTCTGCGCTAAGATTAGACGATATTCATTTTAGGTGCCGGAGGGCGGTTTAGGCCGCAAAAATGAAAATCATTTTCCGTTCCACGTGCGCTGCGGCGCATTTCCAATTTAAAAACGCGCGTCAGCGATTGGCCCCTGCCGTTATCGCATCGACGCTGTTTATGAATATTGCAGGGTTGGGTCGGACCGGCTTCGCAATCATCGCCAGTGCACATTTTACGTGCTCGGCCCTGTACCGTGGCCCTCCCGAAACGTGGAATACGGACGATACGTGACCGGAATGCGCTTCTGCGTCGGGACGCCGGGCGTCGCGTTGTCCGGAATTCACAACGAGGCCACTCCGGTGCCTCTACTGCCACCGTCACGTAAATTCGCCGCCCGATGCGATGCTCTAAAAAATACACAACTCCCTTCCTGTTCTTGCTTTAGTCAGGTATAACGAACGTTGTCAAACCGGTTAGTTTATAGCCTTTCTGTGCAATTTGGACGGTGTCATCTCCTAGATCGAGGTTTCTTAAACGAAATCTTAAAAATGTTGTACGTGACACGAAATATTTATAAAATCACAACGTAATATTAAAGATGATAATTATCCAAAGTTGTAACAATTGGTAAAAGTTAAATTTAGATAAATTCAACCTCCACGAATGTTCGAGCAAAAATTTCCAAATCAAATTTCGTTCATTTGAGAGTAAGTTTAACGAGGGCGATATTCAACGAGGGTTTGCGGTAAAACTAAGAGAGCGAACTTGGAGATTTAAGTTGGTTTTGAAATTAAATTATGCGTCACGAGGCCTTGTGAAATTATCTTAAATTATCGTAAATTTGTCGGAGACGTGTAACGCTGAATAAAAAGTAGACGTTAAAAATGTTGAAGCAAAACTTTTTTCGACTTTTTTCTTCAACGTTAAGTTTTAAAAGAGTAGTCTTACTTCCATACTTTAGTTAACGTGATTCACTCCACTTGTTTAACACCGTAATAGCTTCATTTAACGGTCGTTGGATAATTAAAGTTTCCCAACGGTTAGGTGGGACAAAGGGAAAGACTAGCCCATCCGTGACTTTAGGAAAATAAAAATAATTCGACATTGAATTACCTCGAGAACGAGGGCGGTCATTCTGGGCCTACAGTCCCGTGCCTTTCTCCTCAGTCTTCCAGCTCTTTCTTCCTGTCTTCCAATTTCTCCAAGCCAGTTTCCAGGTCACTGGTCTGAAAAGTTCCCAGGAAATTGGATAGTTGTTGCTTTATGAGGCAGTCGCGCATCAAAACTTTTTTCGGCGCGGGTGTGTTGTTGTCTTTTTGAAGGGATACGCTTTAACGCCGTAGGCAGTTAACTTTTTTAATACAATTCTATAAGAACTTTCTATTTATTTATTTGGATAATAATAAATTATAACTACTTAAAAGTACGAAGACTTGAAAATATATAAGTTTAGTAGTCTTCAAAGACACATGGCGAAACCCGAATGTTTTACGTAATAGTGTTAGTTTTAGTTTAATTTGTCGCAATTTAAGACGTATGAGTTAATTTAAAGTAGCACCTCTTTAAGACGAACGCATGACGACGTTTCTCTTAGTTCAGAATATCATATCTACAGAAAACTAGTTCTGTCACAGTACGCGTCCGGTCAGAACTTCTGTAATTACAAAAGTTCCGGAAGCGACACGACGGTTGGGGAGTCGACGGCTCTCTCGGAGCTTTTGCAAGCCGAAAGACGCCCGCAGTTAGTTCCGACGCAATGATTTATGTCCGCCGACGTTGCAAAGAGGGCTGCTCCCGGCAAGTCCCGGCAGCGTCGGTGTAAGATTTCGACAAATGCTCGCATTCCCGGCCGCAATTTAGAGTTACCCGGGAAAGTTTTCATTACGACGAATGGGCTCGGTCCCGGCACGGACCGAATCGACCGGATTCATAATACGTTTATTTGAAATTCAAATGGGCGCTTAGTTACTCGAATCACACACAGCCGACCCCCGGGTCTTGTTACCACTAACCATTTTTTTAGTTCTTCTTATTTTCCTATTCACTTATTCCGCGGTTCTAAAAAAAGCTAGTTACACGAGATACATTGTAAAAAAGATTCTCACCGATCTTCCTCAGACGTCCAAGATCCATACAAGTCTTAACAGATTCACTCCGGTGTTAACAAAACAGGGTATTCTCAAGAAATCCAGTTAAAGTCAACGTCAATTCGCCGGCAGACAGCTCCGTGAGTGAAAAACGCCTTGCAGACGGTATCTCGTACCGTATTCGCGGTATTCACAAACGGAAAAGTAGGAGGAGAAGGCGAAGGAGTAGACAGCCTGGCTTACGAACGAGGAAGGAACGGAAGAAACGATCCCCACGCGTCCGAATAGACAGTGATGTATAAGTCGTGAAATTAAAGTTGCCGTGAAAAATCGCGAGCCGCCCAGATGAGCGCGGTAGATATCGAGGTTTCGTTCCCCAACGAAAGGTATTTGCAACTGCAAGAAACGCCCACGGACTTACAAATACTAGACGGAAGGAACTGTTAGTCAAAACGTGTGATTAATAGATACTTCCTGAAATGATCTCGGTTTATGATAACAAAGTGGTGTAGAGACATTTCATTTATCATTGTATATAAATTTAAATTTTAGCTTTCATATTATAATAACCTCATTAAGAGAAGATAGTTTTGCATCGAGCGCCTAGCGCTGGTGCTGCGACGCGGTACGTGTTGCAACCGGGAGTGCCGGAAATTGGCGCAGTCGGCGCCTGCTTCCGGTTCCGTTAGCGCGGCGGCGCTTCGGATCCTGACAGCTGCAGGACCGCAACTGACACTGAGGCTCTGAGTTCTCGAAATTGACGACGAGACCGCCGCCAACATGAATGTATCTATCGATGTATCTCTCTATCCGTAGTACATATACTATGTAGAAGCGAAGACTAAGCGTTGTCGGCGTGAGTGATGAAATTTTAATGCAATAGACACTTTGTAATTGAATGGGGACGCGGTAACGGAAGTTATAATTACAACTCTCTTCGAAAACAAATATTACCAAAAATGAATTTAATGAGACACTCGATGATAAATGTAAAATGAGATATCTAACTCTTTTTTAAATTATTGCATACCTTGGATTTCCTCGTAGGGCTGCGTGATGAAGGGCGTTGAATCCATTGTTGTTCGTGAGAGTAATGTCCGCGCTGTGATCCAATAGAAGGGTCAGCATATCATCGCGTTTTTTCGATATGGCGTCATGTAAAGGAGTATCACCTTCGGAATCCTGCAAAAGAAACAACTTGTTTAAATCTAAAAAATAAGTCGCATAAGAGTTTCATTACAAAAGGACCTCATCGCATACAGGACAGATATATCGCCTCCACGATGTGGCAATTTCGTTAGAGCCCCATAACTTTCGTCTTTTTTACGATACGCCGCAATTTACGTTGACCGCCCGTCCAATTTACGGCGGTCATCCAATTATTTGAAAAGTTGAAAGGACCGAAAACTACGCGTCACGGTCGCCCCCGATCGTAGAACGTCGCGTTTTTGTTAGGCGCCGTTATAAATCGGTTAGGTGGGTTGTAATTGCGTCTCCGCCCCGCACACGTTAATTTATTGCTTGAACCCTCGTTCGGAAAAAAATTGCCGTTCCGTTCTGAATCTATTGCATTTCATATTACGGGATGACGGTGGTCAGAGGCGAACTGGCCCACTTTTCGGGACTACTGGTGGGTGAACCCGTTTTTTAAGGGGTTAAGTACCACCCCCGGTATAATTTACAAGCTGTAATAACGAAGCGTGCTCGGCTCCTGAAAACCCATTCAACGAAGCTGAAACAAGATGGACGCACCAAAAGCCAGTTACTGTGGTTGTACCAGATGGCCACTGGATGCTATGCTCGTGATCTTAATAAGCAAAAACTCGAGTTGTTTTTGTTTTTAAACTAAAATCTCGCGTTCTTTCAAATATTTCGTTTTTTATCCGTTATTATAAACCTCTCAATGGTATAAGATTAAAAAAACATATAACCTATAAGTACCAAAGCTTTCACAGCCGGTGTTAATTGAATTAAAATTACACGTCTCTTAAGATATAAGTAAGCATTAGTTTTAGCCAAATTCTCTTACATACTCTGCTTTATCACAGACACGTGCGAAGTGTTATTATTTTCTAAACACCGACATGATTGAGATTATTCAAATATTCTAATTGTCACGAATAAATATCACGAAAAATGAGCTATAAAATGAATATGTATTTGCAATTCATCATACAAAAAAGTATAATCCCTTTCCGCAGTGCAGCGGGCGTAAACGGCAGCGCCAATCCTACTCTTTTAATATTGATCTCCGCATGAAATAGATAGATATAAATAGACGAATAAATACAGAGAAAAGACGAATCGCAAAAATCTCTGCAATTATTTATTTACATACATATAGATTGCATTTGGCATTACCATATTGAACGTATTTAACTTTGCCAAGGAATCCAATTTAAATACATGGAGCAGAAACATAACAGAATATGTAAACGACTGAGTACAAGAAAAAATTCAGTCCGAGACTTTTAATGAATATGTAAATTGCTAGCGAGCGAAAAGTAATTATACATATCCCGCTTTCGCGGGCGGAATAAGAAAATCGTCTAGGATAACGGGACAAGTTCGCATCTTTCCAGGAGGGTCGTACAAAGCGGAGAACTCCTAACGATTCAATAAGGATCCGGGTAGTGTTCCTTTTGATTATCCCACCTGGACGTTCCTCGTTTAATAAACGCCACCGCCTTGTCGTGGCGGTTACTCTTTATGATGGCTGAAAGTGCTCGCACCTCCCCAGAAGTTCTGCCGCTCCAGATACCTCGAATTCCCGTTTTTAAATTGCAAATGAGCGGCAAAGTCGCCCGACGCCCGCGGACGCCAGGGCGAGATTGGAAATGGAAATATGCGAGTAATAGATTGCAGTAGAGGCAGCCCGAATGGGGCTCCGTCGTCTTCTCTTCCTCCTTTTACTCCTCTGGATACCGCCAATAAATAATTTTAAAGGGACGCCCGCGGAATAGAAATGGAATATCCCGCGATGGCAAACTACTCGTAGATTTCATTGAAATTTCTAATATTTCAAAGACTCAAAGATTCCTTTCTGAAGATTATACTCTGAATGGTGATATTTAAGTAGCACCATGTTTGGTTGGGTTATCATGTGTCAAAACTTCCTTTAATATCTATTGTCATGCTCGTCTTCGTAACTTTGGCAATGTTTGTCCATTCTCGCAATATTAGGGACCAGCTTGGCGTTTTCTATTAAAGTTAGTAATGTACCTTCCGATATCGACGGTCGGCCAATACAATACTAAGAGGTACCCACCCACGCTCTACCACTGCTGGTTATGGGGACGCCAAGGCCCGTTCTATTGGAAACTGGGGGCAATTTAACCAAGTCACGGAGTCTGTTTCATTTTGACCTCCGCTTCTGTGTTCCGGTCGGTGGCGGTAGTACGTGTATGTGTGCGATATGTGAGCCCATTCCAAGGGGGCCTCGTACGTGTCCGCGGATCTGTGTGTGTACATGTGAGTGTTGCATTCAATATCCGCGCGCACACGTGCACGCGACTGTGTGGCGGGGCCGTAAGTTATGTATCCCGGTGGTTAAAGCGTGAGGGCCGCCCCCGATTCGGCTGCTATACGCTGGTAGTAGTAGTGGTGGTGGTGGTGGTGTCGGCGTCGGCGAGCGAAACCGAAGCGTCAGGATGAAAAGTTGTGACAAAGAGTCAGTGTTGGCTGGGCGGAATCGAAATGAAGGCATTTTCTCTGGTTCGTGTCTCGACATCATAAGCAGAGGGAGCAATGAGCTTCTTGGGTGGGAACGTGGTTCCCTTTGTATAGACTGAAAGTTGCGTTATATCAACGTTTCTTAATACTTCCGTTGAGAATACTTTTTCTTTTACAGAAAACTTAATCAATTTAGTAAATGTTACCAAGAAAATAGTAATAAAGATATTCTAAAAGTTATTTCATTATTTCGTGAAATTCAACATAGATAAAAAAGGCTTAATGTATTACTTCCTTTTCAGACTGTTTCCAAGGATACGAATCATGCGATAGAGAACATTGTAAGGTTACCGAGAGTAAGAAAGATAGTCGACGTCCTTTGTGTCTCTCCTGGAGACAGCTGCCTGAACTTGATGGGATCATTTAATATGAGCAGCCCATGAGTTTCTTTGAGAGCTTCCTTTTGCTGATATAAACTAAAACGAGAATGTGTTAAATTTTCATTTTTTAATTAAGATTGTTGTATAATTTTCTTTATTATTTTCTAGCAAAATAAATCATGGTTTAGATTTAAAATAATACTTGAATTATATCCCAGAAAATTTTACAGCCCCATCTCACTAATGACCCTACGCTAACGATTTTTGAATGAGATAATGTCCTTTTGAAACCCCAAAAGTGGGGCTTGAATAATAAGCAGGGAGGGTGTTTGTAAGATATGAAAATTTGTTTCATAACGGCGTGATACTACAATTTCCTCCAAACTATAATATCGCGTTCAATTTCCCTTAAAGCTATTTTTCCGGCAGATAAGCTATTAATCGAAAAACCGTATCTGCCATCATCTAAAGAGAGCGGGTTCCTGGTCCAATTAAGAGATGATATCAACTGGGGCTCACCATAGACCTGGGGGTCATGAAGCGAACGTAATTGTTCTGAAGGGACGAACGAAAAAAGCAACGGTCCTGTGATTCCACGAAGATCAAGAATGCTCCGACGGCGGTCGGTCTTCTTTATATCGGCCGTTGCTTGCCTAGGAACGAAAACAATTTAATCAGAGCATCGGCGGAACGACGCAATCTTCTGTTATCCCGTGTGCCTGGGGCCTTCGAACATAGGCGCCCTATTCGCCCCATCCGGCCCGAATTGCCCGTTACGAAAAGCTCGCGCTATGAGTTTTAAATAGAATAGAACAATAACGGGAATGGGCTGCTGTGCTTCGAGGTAGGTACAAGAAGAGAAAAAGCCTCACGTTATTACGAGATTTCCATCCTCACTTAATGCCCTATTCCTAACGGATTGCAACGAAAGTTTCAACTCAGTCGAGGGGTTAATATTGACTTTATTACTTCATCATCTCATTATTAAATTTGCGTTCATTTATATACGATACTTTAACTTCGTTACTCGCAAATGAACTTGTTAGCAATCCAATTTGTTTGATTCCATCAATGTTTTAAGATACTCCTGAAGAGACATTATAAAGCAATCGCATTTACATTCATATAGACAAGATGATAAAACGAAACATCTAATCACCAGACTTTAATGTCATCGTAGATAATGATTTTCCGGAAGGCGAAGTTCGGTGGAAACTCGAAACAATTTCCAAGTAAATAATATTCAGACTATATAACTTTAGCGCATAACCGAGACGTACACGATGAGTTCGTACTACTCGACGAACCTCTAGGGCGACTGAAGAACCGTTAGAGATGGAACGTTAAAGACGAAAATGAGACGGCAAAGAGAGAGAGAGGGAAATCCATGGGCCGTATCGAAGGGCCACGGTTGAATAAATTGTATGTTTATCGTCGCACGATATCAGTTTGCTAGTCGAATTGAATTTTTATGGCCTATTATGCCCCGATAGTATTACGAAAAGGTGCCGAAAGCGGGATTATTAGAGAAAAGCAGTTTCAGGAATCACCAGTATCGGTCGTAATGCTACGGAGAAGACCATTGGGACCATGCGTTTGCTCTTAAATCAAATTACTGAAATTACAACTGCCCGCCAATAACAGATAATGGTATGTATACGCTATATATAGTTAAATATAAAACTTCATATTTCATGAAGGTTATTTGAATAAAAATGAACCAATATGAGAATTTTGATTACTTCATTATTCACAGGACTCGGACAGGTTTGTTTTTCCAGCAAAAACACTTATTGGTACGGTATAAAGCAAAAGCGTCAAATTATCGCCAGGGCGATGTAATGAAAATGTATGAAATGAGCGGCGTCGCGATGCGGCTCCTTTCAATCGGTATTCCGGCGGCGCCTCCTTTAATCTCAACGCGCACGAACCAATATACTTTGAAGTAGATTGCCAATTTATCTTCTTAAATATTCAATGCGGAGAAGCTACGGAGCTGTGCCCGTCCATATTTTCCTCATATAGCGCCGCGTCGCGGTCACGTTTATTTTTGGGATGACGTCGAAATAGATACTGTGGAGAAAACAGGTGAAATATGATATCTCCTATCCGTTCTCCACCGGCGATACGATCAAATAGGACGCTTATGAACGGAAGCGGAATTTATTGTCCTGTATCTCTCGGTAGACGAGGCGGATGCAGTTCCGGTATTAACGATTTGTGGCAGACGCGGCGCCTCCGCCAATTTGCTTTACGACGTGCGATAAACTATAACTTCTCTCCCTTGTTCGCGTCTATCGCAATCCGAAATCGTTACGCCCGTACTTTTCCGGGGGTTTATGAAATTGTGATAAAGAGCCGTACTTGGAATGGTTTATAGGCTATACCATCTCCCATTAAAAACTTTTTACCCTATCCATTACTTTACTCTTACACTTCTGTAACGACATCCATAACCTCATACACAGTACGTTGACATTTCAATTTTATCTTTTTATTCCTTTATAGACAACATGGATACGACATTCTTGTCATATAATATCGTCACCATAGCCCTGGGTCTTTTTCCTTTTCGAAGCTTTCCTGATGGGATCGACATCAAATCTTTCATTTTAAACTAAAAGGGATATAAAAAATTTACATCTCTGAAAAGAGTGACTGATTAGATCTTTAATTCTGAATCTATACGATTTCGCGTAATTAGAGTTTAGATAATTTGATATTTGAGCAAGACATCCGCGATGAATTTATGTTTTTCTTGGCAAAGTACAATTTGTTGTGCGTGCTAAAAGTGTTTGGATAAATACAAATATAAAATCCGATTAACGGAATGCGATTTTTCACGGTGCTAAATCAAAGGGACGTAAAAAATCTCTGCAAAAACTCTGCGCGAAGCGTAAACGTTAATCCGCGGCATTATTAAAAATTTACTGGTTGCAACTGGGCAGCGGCATGTCGGCCTCTAGCCTCGTTGTCCCACTTTGTTTTTAGTACAATCCGAATGTAAATATTTTTTTGGAACTGGCCAATTTGTTTTGGAGCCGCGCGTTCCATCTCAATTCATTTGGTGGTCCGTTGAATTGACACCAATTATGGGGCGGGTCGTTTTAAACATTGGCCAACCGCAACCCCAATTTATTTATACGTTCGTACTTCGAGCTTGTATATATAAAAAACTATCGCACCTGTGCATTGGCGTTATTTTCAGTATTTATTGTCGATACCCGCCCTTTTTATAAATGGTACTAAATTTCATCGCTTCCAAATCATTTAAATAGCGTCGATATTTCATATGCATGAATCTTTCGTTTGGTAGACTTCATAGCGAAAATTACTTAGTTCATTATCATTCAGAATGGTTTAGTTATTCCTGACGAAGTAACTCTACAAAAAGCGGTAGCCATAGGAAAAGCGAGATAAAGAGGTACCACTCTGCGCGGAAGAACCGAACCCTACCCGAGCTCTCTAGTTTGGTCGGTCCCGTGTGTTGCATTAGAATAGGCATTATGCAAATGGCCGAGGGGCGTAGGCCGGCTTTCGCCCTCTTGCCGATGGCGCCGCCACCATCCCAACGCCAGCGGTCTATTTACATAACTCAACCGACGACGGGGGTTCCCCGCGGTTTTAGTCCGAGAGTGCGGAGACAATCGCGCAAAAGACAAACGTGTTCTGACTCGTCAGGCATAAAAAATTCAATAACCCGGTTTTCCCGGACAATAAAATTTTCGACCTTTTCATCCCTTATCTCAGATCGTCAACGTTTATTTAAGAAAAATATCTTCAATATATCATATATTACACAAGTCCTATCACTAAACCTACAACCAGAATCATTGAAACCTGAATGCTCTTAGTCGATTGTTAGCTCTTGGTTTTGTTCAAAGATATTAGCTTAAAAGGAAATTGTTATTTGACTTATTTGAAAGGTAATGAAATAATACAAAAAAAACGAATATTGCCCCTAGCTACAAAGTTTCTTGTGGCTTCACAAACAATTGCGATTAATTTGCAAAGTGCTTCGAAAGACATCGATACTTCAACATCTCTTTCACCATTTCTCAATTTCTTGTCCTTCCCCGAAGGAGATTCGTTAGGTCGGGCTGCCATTCGCCATACAACGACTTTGCCTTAATTAATTTCCCAGCGCGAGTAATAGAGAATTAATTTAAAAATCCTGAACAGGAATAAATCAACACGAACTTCCTCCCGGAAGTTTATTCCGGACGGGCGATAAAAGAATTTGTCAAAACGCTCTCTCAGCGAAAGAAGCTACTTTGCCCATCTGTTTCAATATTGATCTTGCGAATGAAATGGGTTTTCTACTGACGGCGAGACGTTTTTTAACGGTGCATTTCATCGGCAACTGTTCATACCAATAAACCTCTCGTTGTCCCTAAAACATCTCCTTTTAAAAAACGATCTCGTCAATGAAAGCATTAAATTTACAAAGTTTGATTTGTTCGATAAAAAGGAGATATTTTATATTTTTAAAGTAGGGAAATTTGGAATGGAGATATCGCCAGCCTTCTAGAGTGGTATAAACTTTTGGAATGATTACATTTAACCACGGTCAATTTACTCTATTCGACTGACAAGTTTGTGCGGTATGGGGTCAGTTCAAAACTGGAAACGCCGCAGAATTGCTAGGGTTCTCGTTCTAACCCCCGTTCGTTTACCCTTTGACATGCAACATGTGTAGTTAAAATTACAAGGAACTCAGTTTATTGGTCAGAGAAGTTTGGCGGCGTGTTATTTTAACACAGTGGAATATGTGGAAATCAATCAACTAAACAGTGTTGAGTTCATAAAACTACATAACTAAATTAGATACTCATAACTAAATAATCAACATCACAATCAACTCTCCATTGTTTGTTCGATCGGTGAGAATCAAGCTACGATGATGTTTGCTCAATCGATGTATTAAAATCAATTGTAGAGATAATACGGGTTGTAACCCCCTATGGCGGTGGTTGCAAAGCGCGGTGCTATATCGTACACCCGAGGCACGTTGACTTCAAAATGGCCATGAGGGGACAATTCGCACAGATTAAATAACATATACGTCCATACAGGATAATTGGGAACGGCGCAATCCCGCGGTAATTAGCCCACGGAGCGAGATTACGTCCCCGACCGGAAGGATTTAAAGAGGATTTGGGATTTCGCTTCGAAGAACGACCTGTGACAATAATACGCGTCTAATTGGCAAACCAAGAAATAAATAAACCCACAAAATAAAGTAGATTTTAGAGTTCAATTAATCATTTTAATTATTCCATTTCGAGTAATTTAAGTGATATATTCTCACCATAATTAACACACAATACTTCGGAAATAAACTTAATTCACACGGAATGTAAGCACACTACCACCTTAGAATGAACGTTGTATGTCTAAAACGGCGTCATTAAATTCATCTAACGGTGGTGTAAATCACCATTACGGCCGGTTGAGACGTGTACGGGTTCCTGGAGCTCCCCTGCGTGTGACATTAAAAGGCGAGGGCGTCTGGGCGTAGGCAGCACAACACCCCATCTTTACCAACGGTAGTAGCACCTGTCTGATTCCCGACGTTCTTCCCCCCTTTCACGGGGCAACAACAACAACGAAAACGTCGGTGTTGTGAAGATTGTTTTTGCAAACGACGTCACAAACGTAAACATAAGGGAAGCTGCCGGTCGTTTGCGGTAATTGTTATTGAATGGTACCCTCCAACGACGACGCCCTCGGACCCAACCGTGGGGGGTAAACGTAAGGATTCGACGGTCTTTTGTGGCTTGGCCCCGAATCCCCTACTCTCTTTCTCTCCATTGTGTCCCTCAACAACTTATGGTAATGATTTTGAGTTGTCTTATTCTAACAACGAGAAATGCCTCAAGAGGACTTTAAAGGGGAATTGAAATGTAACCCTTTCTTTTGCGAAGTTTTGAGTTAAGTTTAATTTCCTCGGATATACAACCTTATTTTGTTTTTAAAGAGATTCTTTTTCTTTATATCTGACTTTTTTCAAAACTAATTCAACGTTTTGCCAGTATCATTCCTCGATGGAAAGATCAAGTCCGCCAAGAATGATTAAAAAGAAATTGACTCTGAAACGGCCAACAAATCTCGGAATGTTAAATATATAGTTTTAAAACCGTCGAGACGGAGCGAGTTTCCATTAAATTAATTTTTAATTAAGATTTATTCGCGAGGCTGGTCGTTAGGGCACGCGGTGTCGTGTTGACGACGCCGACGTCGCGACGCGCGGATAATTGCCGATCTCGGACCAAGGAAAGGATTCTGCCATTGTTCGTTACGGCGGAGGAAAACGTCTCTAGCCCTCTTCGCGTTAATTGGTTGTCGCGCTTAATATTTTCTGACGGTTTTATATCCCTTGACGCTATTTGTAGCAACCTTTTCCTACCCCATCCGCGCCATTAACCAACTGCTTTATATTCTAAACGAAATCCCTAGAGATGCCGTCTATCATTGCAGATAATTAATTTCGACTTTAGTATTTAATGTTTAACCTTGAAACAAATACAAGCGTTTTTGTTAATTAAAAATAAATTACAATTGAAAATAAAAAATAATGATTACAAACGAAATTGATATTTGAAAAATTGTTTTAGAAAATGATAAAAGAAACCTACAGGTTGGCCATTTTTGCGCTACTACTATTTAGTCAGTAGTAGTTATAATGCAAAATCCACTATCACTGAAAATTTAATGATAATGAAAAAAATCATCACTAAACTTTTAGTGAAACATGATTTTTAACTAAACACATTTGAATTTATATTTTATTAGCATTGATGCTTTGCACTGCTTTCTTATTATAAAAAAATTGTTTTTGAAATATAAGACTGCGCACAAGACAAAACCTCACATACCGTAATTTTGAAATGTTGATATTAACCCTTTTATGGCCATGACCTCAAATATACACATTATTTTTTAAATACTGGTTAAATCAGAAATTCCCGGTCGTTTTCTGATTCCGGTTCCCTAAAAATAAATCTTTTTCCGCGGCGCCTTTTTAAATTTTCCTTTTTAAAGCCGCGGCGCACAGTTTGAGAATCACTGGTATATCAAATACTAGAGCTACAACTTGGCTTAAATTCTAACACTAGACTTAGAACTAGAAATGTTACGGCTGAACCGAACGTCCCTTAAGACTGCTAAACCCTAATGTTTCTAGTTCCAAGTCTAAGCCAGTTCTAAAGTTAGTGTTGAATTTATTTTTTGTTGTCATTCAGTCCTAAATTGTTGTATACTTATATCGAACTGTAACTAAAACTAACACTAGATCTAAAACTAAAGGATTTATGTTTTAGCATGCGTCTTCAGACTTAGATGTTTCAGCAGTAAATGGGTTAAAAAAGGAAATAAAAAACTAATTATGTTTTCCTACTTTTGGTGTGGCATAATAAGAAGTCTCTACTCAGAAAAATGGTTTTTGAAACAGAAGACGTCTACGGTACGATTTCAATTAAATACAAATTAAACTATAAGCTTAAACATACCCCAGATTATATGTACAGTCACTGTTAAAAACATTAAAATATTGATCATTCATTTAAAATTAATTGAAGAATAAAAATGAAAACGTAAAAACCACGATGAATGCAAGAACGTAATTCAATCGACGAAATTTCCTTTGAGGTTAAAACTCTTTTTGATTGAAGAATAAAAATGAAAACGTAAAAACTACGATGAATGCAAGAACGTAATTCAATCGACGAAATTTCATTTGAGGTTAAAATTCGTTTTGATTGGTACGATAGTCTTCTTTCTCCTTTTTTTGGGTCTTCTTATTTCAACACTGAAAGAAGCACTAATCGCCTTCAAACTCTCGGCTCTTTCGGTTGTTGAAATGAGGTCAAGTTACGGTAGATATGGATGTCTTAAGCACAACTATAATGATGTTTGTTGTGGAATTAATTGTTCGTTTAGTAATTGTTCTTTTGGATTGTTAGCAGAAAATGATCAAATTCGTATTGTTCCAATAGTTCTATTTTTATACCTTTATTCACTTGGTGGATCACAAATCCTGACGCTTTTGTCTTCTTCAAAAATCGTTCAAATGCCGAGTTTTCTCTGCTCTTATGCTCTTTGATGCACTGTTGTAGGGTTCTTCCCGTTTCACAGATATAAACCGTCCTGCATGTGTCGCATTGTAACTGGTACTCTGTGTTTTTCGTTTTGTATGATACACATATTTTGTATCACTTGAAAACTTTCTTCAATGATGTAATATATGTCCTGCGAAAGTAACAGCCCTGTAAGTGATATCTTCTTTAGTATTGGTGTTGTATGATGTTCTTGTGTTGTTGTGTTGTATCTTCTTCATTAGTTTTTAAATTATATGTTTAGGATATTAATTCTGTTTAGATATTTGTTGGATGATTACACCCTCTTTCAATATTTTGCGCATTCAGATTATAGCTCTATGGAAATAGGCTCTAAATGCAGCTAATTTTTAGAATATATCGCAGTGTGATTCATATGGAGCTATATATAGAGAATTTTATTTTATTATCTGTTGTTTTCTACAAAATTAAATCCAAGAAATTTAGTGTTTTGTTGTTTTCGATCCCAATAATGAACTTTAAATTTTTGTGTATAGTATTTACGTATTGATGTAGACCATTTATGTTTGTTTCGTCGTCTATTGTCACTATAATATCGTCAACATACAGAAAAGAATGTTATTGTTGAAAGGATTGACGATGCTAATAATTATCTTCTTCTCAATCCGACACAGGAAAATGTTTGGTAAAATGCTGCTGAGTAGTGATCCCATCGGTAAACAATCTTTATATTTGTAAATGTTATTAAATTGACAAAAGTTTTGATTAAGGCATTGATCAAATAACTTTAGTATATTTTCTGCGTCTTTCATGTTGTTCAGGTTATTCTCTAACATTACTTTAGTTTACTTAAGATTTCTATGATCGGTTTATTGATGCAAAAGCTTGAAAGATTGTGTGAAGTGTGAAGGATTTAAATGTATATGGTGGTGTTATGTTGTTTATTTCATTAATCAATTGGTTGCGATTATTTACGGTGTGTTTCGGTTGAAAATTTAAGTTATTATTGAGGCAATTCACAAGCATTTACAAATAATAGGTGACTGCGTTGATGCTGCTGCTTAAAGGTCTTATCGGGTGGTTCTGTTTATGCAATTTAATTAGAGAATACAATTTTAGTGGTTAATTCGTTATGTTAGTATATTTGTAATTTCCTAGTACGTTCTTTATTGATTCTTCACATTCCTTTATGGTTTCTTTGATTTTTCTGTTAAATGCATTGGTGGGGTCTTTCTTTATTTTTTCAAAGTTGTTATTTTCAGATTGTTTTCTCTTAGTATTCGTTTTATGCCTTTGAACAAATTATTTGTATTCTTATGTTTTCTATGTTCCCATTTATTATTGTTACGGCGATTGTTAGTTTTCCTCCTTTATTAGTATTTGTTGAAGATCTTTTTCAGTTTCTCATCCTCCTTGACTCCTTTTATACTTCTACTGCTTAGTTAGTGTCGATTGTCGATGCCAATTTTATGCCTTTGTTGAGTATTTCCTGATTTTACATTTTCATTCTTTAATTAATTTTAAATAAATGATCAATATTTTAATGTGTTTAATGTGTGATTGTACATATAATCTGACGTAAGTATAAGTTTATAATTTAGACGTCTTTTGAAGACGATCGATGAAGACGAAATTAATTTTAATTAAGACTAATAAATAAATAAAAATATCACCTTAATATAAAAGGTAAAAATTATACAGTATATATAAAGGAAAGGTGAAATGAATATTAACCTGAATCATATAAATTCAAATATAAATTTAGCGGTAGTACATTTTTTTTCACTATCATTAAAAATTTATTGGTAATGTAATTTATTTTTCATTATCACTAAATTTGTGTGAAAATGAAAAAATAATGGCATTCACGTTTTAACTACCACTGAAGAAGTAGTGGTAGTGAAACACGTATTGTAAAAAAATATAAAAGCAAGATAAAGAGATTTTCAGTACTACATTTAGTTCCCGTATGAAAAAGATCAAATCAAAACAGTTTTCAGTAAAATTATTTCGTTGGGTTTGTTGACAAGAGGGTCCTGTTTTTATGTTCTAATCTTTGAATAGTTCTCGCAAACAAGATACGTCGCAAATACTGGAATCATCATG
This sequence comes from Onthophagus sagittarius, assembly GCA_036711965.1. Classification (NCBI taxonomy): domain Eukaryota; kingdom Metazoa; phylum Arthropoda; class Insecta; order Coleoptera; family Scarabaeidae; genus Onthophagus; species Onthophagus sagittarius. The sequence continues at coordinate 43,262,401 of JASERS010000004.1, forward strand.
AAAGACGACACCTCATTCAATAATTTACCTGACGACCAAGCGGCATTTCGTATCATTAACTCCGTTGAGACTGAATTTGATGTTATATACGGGTAATGCATTTTATTTGAATATTTTTATAATTTCTTTTTGCTTAATTTTTATGATTACGACTTTATTAATATTTTGAAATATTAATAATGTGGCGAGATGTGAAATTACTATTAAGAGTTATGCGTATAGTTCTAATAGGACTCACTTACTATCGCTGTCAGACCGCACATAACTCGAATGTTTACGAGTTCGCGATACTACCAAGCTATTAACCAATCCCGCTTAGAAACTAGGTCGAACTAGTGCCCATTATCTTTCGGCGAAAGAGCCCTGAAAGAGCAGAGGGTCTCTCGGCGCGTTCGCACATCCCACTTATCAAATTTTGTAGCGTTCGCGGTGTCGCCGACACCAACGTAACTTACGACGTCTCCAAACTTTAGTAATGGCTTGTTTTTGAACCGATTCACACCGGCTTCCGACAACCAACTATAGTTTAACCTAAATTATATCCTTAGATGAAAGCTAAACCATTAAAAAAGTCTACCTGCGCAAAATAGAAACAAATACCGAAAAAGTTTTGCAACTTCCTTTGCAAGCACAAGAAAAAACACAACTTCTTTTCAAGTACGGTGTGAACTTTTTCGAGGGGAAGTCCTAGTACCCGACTCTTCAACAACTTGTTTCCTCTTTCGACATCTCGGACGGAAGACAAAGCGCGCAGTTCCGGAAAAAAAGCGGGTGAAGAGGTGAAGGTTTAGGACCGAGTTCCAAATTAAAAGCGATAGCCTTTTATGCGGCAACCTGGGGGGAAGCAAAAACGACCTGTTTCTAGTCGTGTCCCTATTGTGCCCCTTTCAGTAACTGTGATTATTTACCCGTTGGGTTGCGTTCGAATCCAGTTTCACATGCGAGTCTCTCGGTCATTAGTGACGTCGCCCGTACAGAGACGAAGAGTTAACGAATGTTGGTGGTGTAGTTTAAACTAGAAGAGGGCGAAAATATGTGGCGGCAAACCACTTCCAAAGAGCAACTGAGATAAATATATACAGTTAATGGGCCGGCACTTTAAAAAAATACGTCCAAAACCAACCCCGGGTTAAATTTATTGCTCGAGCGCAATTACCGTTTCTGCATCCCCAATTTTTTTTGTTTTTCGTGCGCACTTAAGGGCGCACTGGCTGTATTACTGGAACAGAATAGGGGTAGCAGTTATAAACCGAGGATAACCAAACAAATTTTCGAGTAAGGCACTTAACCGTTTTTCCGGGATTATCTCAGTATGTTGTTTATTTAGTGTCTAGCTAACTCTCTTTTTAGACCTGAAGGTAGGTCTAGTTTTAACATAATTTATAATAATTCTAAAACATAATTAACTTTTAACGTTTCTGGAAAAAACAATAACACAGGTGTTTACATTCAGCAATAATATAATGAAACATCCGCACGGATTCCATTTAAACGACGACTTTTCCGAATAATGGAAAACGTCGACCGATGGTGGTGGTAGTAAAACCCAACGATTTCCCGACCGATACGTTTCCGGACCACTCCGATTTTATCGCCTCGGTCAGATTTCCCTCTAGATGTCGTTACCGTCAGCCGGAGGGACCAAATTTGCATCTTTCACACGACGGCCGTCCAAAAAACACAACCTACAACGTTACGGTTACTGACGTGTGGCATCATTTTTCATTCAATACAATACAAATTTATTTCCATTATTATTATTATTTTGAAGATGTTCTAGCTTTAATATAAAAGAATATTTTTATCCCACTTATTTTCTCTATCTATTCGTAATCCTTTCGTATCTGTATCCGCGTCTCCGGTTAACAAATCGTCGGATTATATGAGAACCAGTTCTCGGCGGACATTTTTATTGTTTCCCATTGCCCGTGGCCGATCGTGCACACAGTCGTTCGTCATCTCAAGTATCCCCCTAATTCCGGTAATGGGATACTTTTCCGGTGCCGCGACGACGACGTCCGCGCGAAACGGAACAGTCGTTATTATTGATGGTGGGGATATTGATCACGAACATTGAAACGTGTGGAAAGAAGAAAAAGTTCAAACTATTGAGGTTGATTAAGCACCGATGTATAACTCAAAAAAAATCGTTAAACTCATTTTGTTGTATAAAACTCGGTACTAGACTATTTTATGGCTGAGGAAAACGTGTTCCGAACTTTAGTTAAATCTATAAAAACATTTTATGTAACTAATCTATTCATATGGTTATGAAATTCTGACGCGAATCCTTGTCATTTGTCGCCTCTAGCCGATTATCAAATTAGTACCACACCATCGAATATCAGGTCGAAGCTAATCGAATAGTTACAAGTCCATACAAGTCGGTTGACTGCATTATTGGTCTATGAATATTGAAAGAGGGACGACGTACGACGCGGGTAAAACCGCATTTCATGCAGAACGTACCGCAACAGTGGCCGCTTTGTTGCCACTCTGTGAATTTCATTAGTTGCGAGAATCCAATTACGAGGATAACGCTAATTTTATAATCGAAGGCGGTCACAATCCCGTTTAACTACCCGCAAAAGGGGCACGTACTCCCGCGAGATTTAAGGAAAAAGTCGAAACGTTAACCCTTTCCGAACTCCAACTGACGATATATTAAATTAGTGTCCCATTTCTATTCGCAGTACGTTCGCAGCTTTTAATAACCGTTATCACGTACTGCATATTAAATGTTTAATTGGACCATCCCCGTCTGTTAGGATAAAGTAAAGTTAGCACAAGCTAATATTTAGTATTATTAATTGTTTGCTGTTATATTTATATCCCGAAAATATCCAGAGTTTGACAAGCTAGTGACTTTACTGTTTAAAATTAAAATTTAATTCCGCAGCAGGATGCGATTTAAACAGTCCAGAATAACATAAATATTTTAGCGGAATAAGCGCCGTCAACAGGATATAAATCAGTTAGCCAGCACCTGACGCCCGGCGCGATTTAAAAACTGCAATTTATTCGAATATTCGCGGCTATTAACATAATGCCGCAGATAAATAATTTAAACCGCTCCAGTTTCGAACATCTGCACCGGCGAATAACGAAAAACTTCTGCTACATTAATTATGGCGGTTTAACTGATGGGGGAAATATAAATTGTGATGCAATTCAACAGAATTATATTCTCATAATCAATCAATAGGAATAGATAAACATAATTAACTAATTATTTATTGTTTACAAACTTGAAAAAATAAACTTGATTAATTTACCACTTTTAATACCGTTATCATACTCAATTTTCCCTTAGGTCTCATTTTTCGGTTTTATCACTGTCTTTTCTTTTAACGATCACCATGAAAGCTTTTTATTGCTTCCCACCGTGAACCAATAGGGGTTCATATAAATTTGATCATAGCCCTAAAATAAGTAAGACATTAAGTTTATGCGAAAAGTTGCCTTAATTAATATCACTCTCCATTGAAACGATCCAAGTTCCCATTTCATCCCCGTGAGTCGGTAATCGAAAAGTACAGCCTACGCTTACATAAAACTGCCAAACAACAATTTTTACCGAGGGTCGAATAAAATTCTTTCGCCGGTTGCCGTTGTAGTCCGGCAACCTCGGGGGAAAAAGTTTATCGTTCGTTGGCAGTACTTTCGTTAATTCGCTTATTTATTGTACTCGGAACGGCCGATTTCACGATAAGCCATAAAATTTTACTACCACGCCCTTACTGTTCGGTAAATAAGTTTCTGGTTTCGTAGTAGTACTCCTCACACTTCTGTTTAGAACCCGTTTACACTTGTTTTGAACTATCACTTCAGAAAACGAACCATTAATTTTATTGAAACCAACGATTTTTTAAAGTTCTTGATTAAACTTTGATTCTGTAATAAGGATCAGGTGGATTAATTAGTTGCATCGGGGACTCCTAATTATTCCCCAAGCGACGTTCAATTACGACAACAATTACCATAAATGAAACATATCGTTCTGCACCACCATAAACCCCACGTAACTCCGTTTCACGTAAACATTAAATTTATACAGGCGCCGTAAACGGTGAAAACGCTCTGGCATTATTTTATTGGTACACTTGTATTAGTCCACTTAATTGATGTTATTATGAAGGCATAAAACATAGGGGGCATAAACTGCCATAGATTAAGAACGCAAGTACAAGCTGTTTACAATTAAATATCATAGCGATTGATTATAGATTTTGAGTTATAAAGATTAATTTAAAATTTTAGACTAATGTAATAAAAACTCAATTATGAGCCGATGCCAAAATTCCGCTATGATCGTAGTTTCGGCCGAAACCGAAACTTTTCAATAAAATGAAAAACTACTAGTACAAGTTATATATACAGGTGTCTGAAATGCGTGTACAACGGAATACCACAGATTCATTGATTCAAAATAGGACAATTTAAGTTAACTTATCTATATCCAAAGTTGCTTCGTTTCGCCGGTAGAGGACTTCAATATTAGCAAAAAAATTCGTTTATTCTTTATAACTCGAGAACGAGTTAATGATACTAAATCATTTTTGAGAAATGTGTTCCTAGGTTCAATCACTGTCTTTTTATGGTTTTGAATAAAGTTTTAAAAACACAGAAATGATGGAATAGCCATGGGTTTGGCGAATATTAGTCCATTTTTTTTGAGTAGGTGACGCTTAGATAATTATAATTTCTGAATAGCTCATTTAGTTCTGTAACTTTTTGTCTCTTATAAGATTTTGATTACAAATGTAGTTTAGCCAGAAAAAAGGATTTTTTGAGTACATGCAACTCTTACTTACGTCATTTTGACTACAAAATCACTTAAGTAAGGAACTGAATACTAAGCAATTTTTTCCTCGTAATTCTTCTTTAAAAATAAACTGTAGAGGCAAGGACTGTTTGCAAAACAGTACCAATTACGATAAGATTTTGTAATGATGTAAAAACGGCTTGCAGATGTTTAAAAATTTCAATTTTCTGGCTTAACCATTAATGTAATCAATCCTTTTTATTATAATTATGTAGTCATCGTCTACTCAGCAAAAAAAAAGTGTTTTCGAGTTATAGAGAATAAACGAATTTTATTTGCTAACTTTAAAGTCCTCTAACGGCAAAACGAAGCAATTTTGGTTATAGATAAGTTAACTTAAATCGACCTATTTTGAGCCAACGAATCTGTGGTCTTCCGTTGTACACGCATTTCAGAGACAACTTTATATACAGGGTGTATCGGTGACTCGGGGCACAAATTAAACCACATATACTACACTGAAAATGATGATGATTCGTGTAAAATTTTTTGGTCTAAACCAATAAATGGTGGAGTTGTAGATCATCAAAGCCAAGAAATTTTAACTGACTTTTCTAAATATTTTCAATAGTGTTAAGGGTAGAGCGCTGCAATTTGGTACAGTGTAAACTAGTAGCAAGTAGAATCATTACTCAGGGTGTGAGTTAAATCGATCCACAGGAACCATACTATACAGGGTGTTCCCAAAATTTATATGTTCAGAACTTCTTTATTTGCTCGTAAACCTACACTTATTTTTACACTTTCCAATAGAAAATTTATTTTAGAAACTTTTATTACTTTTATGAAATTTAGATAAAATTTACTGCTTTTAAATTAAATCCAAAATTGTTGGACACCGGCAATAATGGTAATAAAAAAACTCTAAGTCGGCGATGACAATTACACGACAAATTTGGACAAATTAAGCCGTCAATTCAGTAACAATCATTTAACAATTAATCAATTGAACAAAAAGTTTAAAAATAAATCGTTTAAAATGGAAAATTATACGTTTAGTAAACAAACCGACATGAATCGTTATCGGCAGAAATTTCTGAACCGAAAAGCACCAAACAGAAAAACATATTTAAGAACTCCTGTACCTGAAGAAACCGTTATAAACTATGTAGGAGAAAATAGTTGAGCTACTATAGCGAATATGGCTATAATCAGAGCATCAAAAACAACGATATGGCGTATTCTTCGAGAGCAGCAGCTTCGTCCATACCATTGCACTAAAGTTCAGAAAGTTCGGTTGACTGATTATCCAATAAGGTTAATAAATAGGATAATCGATTTTTAGAAAAAGTTCTTTTTGCCGATGAATCCACGTTTTCAAAACATGGAATAATAAATCTAAGGAATTTAAATTAAATTAAAAATTAAGGAACCATGGAAATCTCAGTGGAAATTTTCTTTAAGTGTTTGGACTGGGATTGTGGGCGATGTAATTATTGGGTCACTTTTCTTACCCTCAAGACTTAATAGTCCTACGTACCGTCAACATTTATAAAGACTCGACGACCTTCTATACGATGTTCCTCTAAACACCAGAACAATAATGTGTTGTTCAATGTTAAATCGCTTGTCTACAGTACTGACATCACATCTGTCGACTACCTTAGAGTACAAATCGTCGATGCAGTTGATCAAATTCGTACAGATATAAATGTTGTCTAGGGTGCGATTTGATTTAATACGACGATATCAGGCATGTTTTGATGCCGGGGCGGTGTTCTTGAACATCTGCTTTAACGTTGTTACTTATAATTGTTATATTTGTGGTATGTTTGTGTTATTTTATTTATTTTCTACAATTATTCCTGTAAGTATTATTCCCGTTAAAATAGAAATATTGTTGTCAAATAAATTAATTGTTTTGAGTTAAATCTTTTGCTAAAGCTATAAATATGAATTGAAAATGGATTCAACTAAATTTAATAAATCGTTCCAGAACTTTTTTATTTGTTTGTAAACCTACATCTATTTTTGCACCATCCAATACATTTTCATTAAACTTTTATAACCTTATGTCATTTAGATGAAATTCACCGTTTTTGAGTTAAATTCAAAAATGTTAGACCGAAAAATTACAGTAAAAAGAGCTTCTAAAAGTCGATAATACATGGAATAATTTAAGTTTTTATACATACGATTAATTGTTAAACGATTATTAGCGAGTTGGTAACTTAATTCGTCGTACAATTGTCATACCGGGCTTAGATTATTTTAATGTGATTATTGTTGGGGTCCAACAATTTTGGATTTAACTCAAAAACGGTAAACTTTATCAAAATTTCTTAAAAGTAATAAAAGTTTCTAAAACAAATTTTCTATTGGAAGGTGCAAAAATAATTGTAGGTTTACGAGCAAATAAAAAAAGTTCGGAGCATATAGATTTTGGGAACAGCCTGTATAGTATGATTCCCGTGGATCGATTTAACTCACGCGCAGGCTAATGATTCTACTTGCTACTAGTTTACACTGTACCATATTTCAGCGCTCTACCTTTAACAGTATTGAAAATATTTAGAAAAAAACAGTTAAAATTTCTTGACTTTGATGACCTAAAACTCCGCCACTTATTGGTTTAGACAACAAATTTTTACACGAATCATCATCATTTTCACTCTATGAAAATGTGTATGAATATGTGGTTTAATTTGTGCCCCGAGTCACCGAAACACTCTGTATAAAGGGAGTTACTTCTCAAAAATGGTTTAGCTTGATTTAACGCGTTCTCGAGTTATATATAAATAAATTCTATTGGATTACTTTGACATCCTCTAGCGGTGAAACCAAGCAATTTTAGATATTGATAACTTAAATCGGCCTATTTTGATTCAAGGAATTGCAGACACTTGTATATATACCAGGGGCCGTTCAGAAGTGGCTCATATCATTTTTTATTACTGATATTAGAAAACCATTTGAAACGTATAATCTTCTTGTACTCCGTGTATATTCATCACCATATAACATGTTAACCGATGGTTCTAATTTCATGTTGAAAAGCTTAAAAAAGATTAATATTAAAATATCTACAACATCCCCTTTAGGAATAATATATAATTTTGTGTAAATAATATAAAATTTAATAAAAAAAACAATAAAAGCAAATAAGTATTTTTCTATGATTCTTCCAAATAAATTTTATACTATGCTTAGTTCTTAAGATATTCATGAAATCTAACTGAAAACTACTGGAAACTGAAAATGACATATAACCATTGATACCATTAAGAAATAAGTTAACGTATACAAGCACGTATAAAGCGTTCTACGGAGAGATCCATTTTTTTCGATGATTAAACCACTTTGGGAAATGTGTGCAATTTGTGAAATAATTGTGCGTGTATGCCTGCAGCAATAGTTGCAGTTGCAAAGTCATCTATTTATAGTTGTTTGATACTGGTTAATCAAGATTTTATTAATCGGTGCATTATTGTAATACTCTATCGGTTTATTTAGTGGAAAATCTGATGGAGACCCGATTCAGAGTGGAGATTTCACATCTTGTACCGGACGTTTCCACTTTGAATGCTCAATAACTGAATTAACTTACAAAAAGTTAAAAAGGAATAAACATGATTAGCGCTGTTTAATTGTTCAGGTACGATCAAGGGCCGTACCAAATCAAATTCTGATATGCCATCTGAGCACAAAAAGATTGAAGATATGTTCACCTCTATCACGGAAAAACTCATCGCTAAATGAACATAGAACGAAGATGGATGGAGGAGTTAAGTCAATGAATTTCATGAATGAAGAGTATGACCTCCTATTACAGAGGGAACAAAATGAAATAAGTGAGCTCAATAAAATATTGAATGAGGTAAGAAATCGGGAGGAGGAAAAGGATAAGGTGATAATGGGATTGCAGGACGAGATAACGGACCTTCAGCAATACTAATAGAAATAATAATGTTGAAATAAATTGTTTAAAAATAGTTCCGGGTGAAAAAACCTCTCATGTCACAGCAGTTAGGGTTAAATATCACTGAAGATGATGTCGATATAGCACACCCTTTACCAAATGCCGATCGATCGCTTGTTGAACAGTTCAAAACCCGAGAGAAGAGATTTACTGGTGGCGCAGAAATATCTAACAATCTCTAATAACTGCATTCCCGGAATGTCTTTGGGATAAAAAATTTTCCTGAATGAACATCTAATATCACTAAATAAAAAACTACTTCATCTTAGCAATGCCAGGGCACGAGTAGCAAGCTTTAAGTTTGTATGGGTGAAGAACGGGAAAATCATAATCAGGCGGGACTCTGAGGTCAATTCAGGGACACGTTTTAGTATCGCTTTTTAAATAATTAGATCTTTAGAATGTTAATAATGAGTTTTGAACTGTTCGATTTTTTAGACAACCAAATTTTACTTACGGGCGTTGACAATTATGCAGATAGTTTTGACGATGTAGTCTCTAAGTTTTCTCAATTACCAATGAAATTAAATGTGTTGCACATTAATATACGCAATTTAAATAAAAATTTTGATGAGTTATTAACAATTCTCTCGCAATATGACGGCGTCTTTAATTGTATAGTTCGTACTAAAACATGAAGTGTGGAGTGCGCAAGCTACTATTATTTACCTAATTACAACCTCAAATAGTTACTCAAATAGTAGATTTAATGAAAATGATGGGGTTACTATAAAGGTTTCAATATGTTGTTTCTATAGACCGCCGTCATTAGACTATTTTGAGTTTTTAAGAAGTTTTAAGGTTTACTTGAGTAATTGTTGTGTTAAACCCCTAGAATTGATCGTGGGCAATTTAAATTTTAATATTTTTGATGCTTCCAAGTCCTACCAAGAGCGCCAAGCGTCGGGCAGATACTACGAAATTATTTTTAAATTATAAAACTGTGCAGAACAGATTAAACATTAACTGGTCAACTCATTTAGTTGGAAATATTGATGAATGCATAAATAATTTAGAAAGTGTTATAAAAGATGAAATAATGAAAGCTACAGTCAATAAAAAAATAAATTCCAAATGTCGGAAACGTCATTTAGGGATAAATTATTTAGACAAATCATTTTGAATCCATAAAATCAATAATTAATTGAACTTTATAAATATTACGTGTACTTGTATACCCCCATACAACAATTAAAATTAATTATGACGATAAGTCGGCATTGTTGGTTAATAACGACGGAAGAGAGATGTAGAAGTAGTCCAATTCTATATCAAACAAAGAAAAACTTAGCGAATCAGTTGTGCAATTAACTGGATCTAGTAAAAATCTTTTGGCTTTAAAAATTAAAATAAATTGGCTTTAAAAATTAATTTAAAAATTTTGGCTTGATATTAATATTGCCAATGCATTCAAAATTATTCGGAATTCGATATCACATCAATTGTTCCACGTAACAGCTACTCGATATTTATTACTCCAACATCTAAGAACAAAGTCGAAAGGATAAGCAGTAACTTAAAAAATAAGTTGGGTTTTGGGCTTGATACGCTGACAAGTGGACCTTATTGGTTCAGCATTACCGATTTTGTTCATATTTCAGGGATTGAAGATCAGTACTCGGACATCACTTTCCTGAAGCAGTACTACGCAATGCTCAAATATACTCAAGAAAATCGACCTCAAAGTACTCAAAATATTTCGCGACAATAGAAATACGGAAACTTTTAATTTTTGTTTAATACGTCAACCTGAGGTCGCAGGTTCAAGCCTGCTTCATTTTACCTATTTTTTTTATTATTCTTTCTATTATTTTCTTCCTCATTTATCCAAGCTTGATGATTATCTACAAATTAATACTTTTATTAAGTATTTAAGCTTTTATTGTCAATAAGCAAAGAATAAGTAAGTTGAAGTCGGATATCTACAAAGGTGCGTCAAATAAACATTTTTTTCAACAATTATTTTAAGAAACTCTGACATACTTCCTCGTTTATGTGAGCCAGATGTTGTGAAATTATCTGTTTTACCAGTTTTTGTTAAATAATAATAAAATAGAAATTTTAAAAAAATACTTAAGTACAATGACGATTGAACCCGTGCCTCAATGTTGACAGCCGAATTCATAGTCCCCTGGGCTAATTAACGAATACGTCAATTTATATATATATATTTTAATTTCAGTCAATTTTAATTTTATATGTATATATTTTAATTTCCGTCTAATAAGACGGAAATTAATTCTGCTGTTGCGAAATATTTGGAGTACTATGAAGTTTATTTTCTTAAGTATTTTTGAGCATTGCATCGTACTGCTGCAAGAAAGTGATGTCCGAGTACTGATCTTCAGCCCCTGCTAATATGAACAAAATCGGTGATGCCAAACCCGTAAAGTCCCCATGTGAGTGCGACCGTTTTAAAAAAGATAGCATATGAGATTTTTGAACCACTTAGTGCTGTTTTTAACAGGATAATAGAAGAAGGATACTTTCTTCGTAGCCTTAAAAAATCAGTTGTCAAATCTTTATTCAAAAAAGGATCGCAGAAGATGTAAATAATTACCTCCCAATTTCACTCATCACTGGATTAGCCAAAGTTTTAGAGAAAATAATTTACGTGACGTTATATGACATTTTGGCGAAACATAAAATTTTATCGGATTTTCAATTTGGGTTTAGAAAGGGCAGTAGTGCTTCTGATGTTTTAGCTGAGCTAACGGGGATGATCTACGAATCATTTTTTAAACTTAAGACAGACATTTGACTCTATAGATGTTATGTTATTTGTTAAATTGGAGCAATATGGTGTGAGAGGGTTGCCTCTCTAATTGTTCTATTCTTACTTGCAGAAACGAGAACAAATGGTTCAGAGAAATTCTATAAACAGTTCTCCAGAAGATATGTCTTGAGGAGTACTGCAAGGCATAGGCCTCGGTCATTTTATTTCTACTGTGCATGAATGATTTCTTGGTGTTACCTTTATACGGGAAAATGGTGAATGAATTCGGTTTTATTGCATAGGATGGGACAGCGAATCATTTAGAGAAATAGTTATAGTTATAGAATTATCTTACCGAGGCAGTTTACGAGGATTCTCAACTGCTGTCTGTTCCTCTATTACATATAAGTCTTGTTTTCGATAGGGTATTTGGTGGTAAAGAGTTTTAAATTCTAGTTTGTTCTTTATATTTGTACCGTTTGTATGGCTTTAATGTTATAATTTAATTTTAGATATTTCTTGATAATGAGCTAATTAAGCTCGAAACGTCGACAATTTCAAAGTTTTAATTTGTTTTATAATAAACACTGAAAATTATACTGAGAATTGGTGTTTATTATAATTAAAAACAAATAAGTTAACCTTAGTGAAACAAGAAGAATCACATACATATTTATGTTTCTTAATTGATCTTGTGCACTCAACATGCCAGTATTATACAGGGTTACTGGTAACTCGATGTATTCCCTGCAGGAGGTTACAGGGCAGCCAAAATGCAACAATTTAAACCCCCTATGTGTATATCTGAAAATTAATAGTTTTCGAGATATTTGGAATTTTAGGTTATTTACCAAAATGCCCATTTATTCACATTATTTTCTTAAATAAAATAAACATATTTATACAATGGCATCGATTTGAATTTTAATTGATAGCCAACTCTTAGCCAGACCTTTTTTCATAACCAAATATCCGAACATGCTGATCAATTCAAAATTAATCATTGACAAAAACTGATATTTTTTGTAGAAAAATTTGTTATTCTTGAAATAAGACGCTTTATGTTAAAAAATATTATGACACCAAGTGTGCGACTTGCGTCAATAATTTCCTTGTTTTGTTAGCTTTCTAAAAAGATATGAATAATCATAAAAAAAGCTGTTGAATGTCAATCAGTAACTGGTTTTCACCTAGTCTAGGAAAAATGGCATGATTTGGGGGCTGTCCATTATTACTTGCTTTGACTTTTTGTGATTTATTGCTATTCAACTTATTTACTTACAATTATACAATTTTAACAGATTCAATATAATTGTATTTTTATACAATTATATTGAATATGTATCACTTTCACCAGAGCTTTTGATCCAATACCTCTTCTAAGGGACGTAATTTATTTTTTTAAGTTTCAACACGTCTAAAGTTCATTTTATATATCGCAAGAATCTATTTTTAACGACTTGGTATAGCGTGGTGGGTGATCGCCGAGCATTGGTTCCGAAGTACTGGGATCGAGACTCGAAATCGACTTTATTTTTTCAACATATTGTTTTTTTTATAGTCTATATTCACTTTTGTAAATCAATAATAAAATACAAAATTGTAGTTTATATAAATAATACATAAGAATAATGTGATCGTAAGATGCACAAACGTGTATTTTTCTCCATCTATTTCATCGCATTTCTTACAAAAAAATTAACAGTACAATTTGTCATCCTTTATTTCGGAGAAAATAAATGATTATTTATATAAACTACAATTTTGAATATTTATTATTGATTTAAAAATTAAAAATAGACTATAAAGAAAAATTGGAAGTTGAAAAAATAAAGTCGATTTCGAGTCTGGATCCTACAACTTCGGAACCAAAGCTCGGCGATCACCCACCACGCTATACGCAGTCATTGAAAATCGATTTTTCCTTGCGACATATAAAATGAACTTTAAACGTGTTGAAACTTAAAAAATAAATTACGTCTCTTAGAAGGGGCATTGGATCAGAAGCTCTGGTAAAAGTGATACATATTCAATATGGATTCACTAGAAAAAATTCATCAAAATTGGTAAAGAGTCAATTGCGATGTCTACTTGTTAGATACGACTTTAAGTCACTCAATCACAAATTTTGCCATTTGATTGCTATTCTTTGCATTAATTTGTTGTTGTTAACTGCTGTTTTTCTTGGCTACGTAGTCCAACTCTGAATATGCCGATATTATGTATAGCTACGGACTTTGCGACGGTGTTGCCGCTGAAGCCCATGTATGTTAGCGTCTTTGGTTCCTAAAGACGCGAATTTCGCCTAATTTCATGAATTCTCCACAAAAAATACCAGTCTTTGTCAATTATTAATTTTAAATTAATTTTGACATTGATGTTCGGACATTTAGCACATTTAGTTATGGAAAAAGGTCTGGCTATCAATTAAAATTCGATGCCATTTTATTAATAGTTTTTCTTTATTTAAGAAAATATTGTGAATAAATGGGCCTTTTGGTAAATAACCTAAAATTCCAAATATCTTGAAAACTATAATTTACGGATATACACATAGGGGGTTTAAATTGATGCATATTGGTTGCACTTTAACCTCCTACAGGGAATACGTCGTGTTACAAGTAACCCTGTATTTAATGGTAAAAATTTTGTTAGCCGTAGATCTCTTAAGACGGCGAAATATATACCGCTGAAATTTTGGTTATCGCAATCAAGCTTTATGCGCGTTATTTCAGTTTCAGCCATTTTTGTGCCAAAAAATACCGCCAACATCGAAATTTCGGTCGGACATAATACAAAACCTGATATATTTAGCCGTTCCTCTTCTTCCATAGAACGAGAGGAACCGCTAAAGCCGAATGTTCCTAGTGTTTTGCCTTTATGGATATATATTTTTGTAAAAGCTACTACAAACTGATTTCCAACTATGATTGTTATACAAGAGCTAGTTCTCATTCAAACACCTACAATTTTCCCGTAGCGATCCCAATTATCTGATTATCAAGGGACACGACCGTTACGAAGCCAGTTAGCGGGATGTTTGCCATCTCTGCTTAATCGGAACCGAACAAAAACGCATTGTCTGTACTAACTGCCGAGCGTAGAACGTCTGCACAAAGCTACGATGGCGTCAATTCATCTCCGATATGCGACGAACGCGGGGGACCCAGCGAATGAACGATAAGGAGGCGAGAGACATAAATCTACAATCAGCTTCTGTGGCTGAAGCTAATTACCGACCCGGGAATCGTCCGTGGGCACAATGACGACGGCGACGTCGTCGTACTCGGCTCCACGAGATAATCCCTCTCACCTGCTGGGCGAGTCGCATTATTCGCAAGTCGACAATGGACGTCTAGATTCGGGACAGGTTCAATTTTCAGCGACTACAATCGATATTATTGAGAGGCGTGCTTTGTGTTAAATATGACGTACCTTCAACACTTTTTTCTAAGCAATAAAACAGTCTATAGATAAGATTTTAAACGGAAGTAATAAGAGACCTAAAATTCAACAATATAATATAATAGAAGTCAAGTTATCAAATAAATCGGTCTAAGAAAAAAAAGACTACGACGACGTTGACGAGGAAAAAACTTTGTCAACACGGGACCCGAAAAGTAATCGAGCGACACTAACAAAAAAAACAAGCGCCCTTTAAAGGGGTTACTACGGAGAAGTGCTAAAAAGTGATCGCAAAAAGGCGCGCGTTGACTACGACGTTCGTTATATTAGGATCAAGTTTGCGCCGCCGGTTTAAACTAAAGTAATACAAGTCTGACAGTAATTGATCGCTGCAGTTGCGGACCTCGACGGCGTTGGGAGGAAGAGTTGAAAAGCTTAGGGGAGGAGGAGGAGGAAAGAAAAGTGGAGATAAAAGAAACCGGAACCGGTAGATTAATTAATCAATTACGGACACAATTTCGCCATGGATAATACACTGATCTCATCGTCTCATACTTTACCCACGCGATATCTTTCTAGTCATTTTGTAAAATAATACCAGGAAATAGAACGTGAAAACGACAGAGAAATTTATTTATTTGGAATAATAACTGATAGAATAAATATAATCTTTAATAAGGGACAGGATTTTGCAGACGTATTCAAATTTGTGTTCGCCAAAAAGAAGAGTATACAGCTTGTCCGTAAATTGTGTCAATATATTTAAGCATTTTAAAGAATTTTAAGTTCCTTTAAAATTCACTAAAGAATCACCCCTTAAAGGTTGTGTCTGTCATTCAAATACACCTGTACAGTCTCCCAAAGAGTCTACAAAGAACTTTCTCTCAAACCCAACAATAAGAAGTCTAACATAAAAATTAGAGATTCAACTATAATAAGAGATGAATCAAAGTATTTTGATGTAACAATGAATTATACCTTTATTGTACCCTTATTTGTATTAACTCCATCATCACTGCCTTGTTTTGGTTATAGTTTTCTAAGGGCCGGTTTTATAGTGTCCAGTTAACAGTCGGTTATTCGTCAACTTACTTACTTAATGGGTTAGAATGCCCATTCACCAACAAAACATCCGAGTCTAGAGATGGGGCTGTAAAACGTATGTATTGATTCTAGGAGGTGTGACTGAATTATTTTGCGTGGTTTTAGAGTGAAACACTCCTCGTGGGATGAGAAATAAATTCATAAACTTATTCCATAAAATTAACAAAAATTAAACCCTCACCCTGCATCTCCATCTCTAGATTCGGAGGTTTTGTTGGTGAACGGGGATTCTAGGGGGTGTGACTGAATTATTTTGCGTGGTTGCAGAATGAAGCATTCCCCGGGGGATGAGAAATAAATTCATAAAATTACTCTATAAAATTAACACAAATTAAACCTTCACCCTGCATCCCCATCTATAGATTCGGAGGTTTTGTTGGTGAACGGGGATTCTAGGGGTGTGTGACTGAATTATTTTGCGTGGTTGCAGAGTGAAGCACTTCACGGGGGATAAATACAAAATTTATAAACTTACTTTATAAAATTAATACAAATCAAACCCTCACCCTGCATCCCCATCACTAGATTCGGAGGTTTTGTTGGTGAACGGGGATTCTAGGGGATGTGACTGAATTACTTTGCGTTGTTGCAGAGTGAAGCACTCCCTGGGGGATGAGAAAAAATCTTAAATTTACTCCTCAAAATTAACACAAATTAATCCCTAACCCTGCATTCCCATCTCTAGATTCGAAGGTTTTGATCGTGCACGGGGATTCTAGAGGGTTTGGTTTAATTATTTAGCATGATTTTAGAGTGGAAGGGATGAGAAAAGTTGTTTCTATTTACTATACAATTTTAGGATCACTACTTGTTTGGTCGACTACAAATAATCGAATCTGTGTCTGGCGAATGAATCTAACTTTAGCCACATCTAATGAGAGTTCGAAAAAATAAGAGTTCCACTAAGTAAAGCAACGGTTGGTTTAGAACCATCAGCAGGAGATAGTGATTTTATAGAATAGCCTTATTAAAGATCTTTAATTCATAGCGATATATCTAAAATTGAAAACCCTATTTGGGATATAGAAATATCGCCCTCCTCTAAATCATTGTCACAAAATAATGTATAGGAAATACATTAATTTCTGAATTAAAAAAATGTGTCTTCTTATTAAAAAGATCTTTTAAATAAAGAAAATGAACGAGAGAAAGAACTCCAAAAATTATGTCTTCGAAAAGGACAGAAAATTGTATGATTAAGAATTGAAGTAGAAATGTTCAAAAATGAAAATGAAAATTGAAATTTTAAGAAAGAGCTCAATAAAAACTAAAATTTTTGCAATGTACAAATTGTTTTTATGTAGTTTCATGTAATATACTACTATTATAACAAAATATGGTTTAAAAACGTTATATAACAATCCAAAAGTAAAAAAAAAAAGTTGGAAAGTTTTTATACGAACACAAATATTACATTAATAACACAAAATAATCACTTAACCATGTTAACGTTTTCGAATAGACGCATTTCATTGGTTGAAAATTAGCTTGTAGTGCAGTCAACATTGACCGGCGCCGGTTGACAACAAGCTTATAAACCGGAGGTTAAAATCCTGACATAAAACGCAACGATGTTCAACCTTCGGTTGACTTCTCAACCGGAGGTTTGACAACCGCCGGTCAACGTCAACTTTTATAAAACCGACCCTAAAGAATATATTGGTATCTTTGCAGATATATTTTAAATACAAAATGTTAAACACTTATTAAGAAAAATGTAACTTACCTGTAGACTTGGATGACAGCCCAATTCCAACAGCATCTTCACCACACCAATATGTCCTTTATTAACACCAATATGCAAAGCAGTTTGACGACGTTTATTACGCGCATTTAAATCAGCACCCGCGTGCGCCAATAACTGCATAACAGCAGCCTCATCGCCAAAGGCAGCATGATGGACAGCGCGATCGCCGTCTTTGTCTTCGATTTCGACGTCAGCATGGAAACGCAACAGTATGGTAATAACTTCTAAATGGCCGTTTTGACTGGCAGCTTGCAAGGCGGTGTGGCCGGCAAAAACCCCGTTTACGTCGGGACCTATTCCAGCCCCGGCCGAGCTGCTCTGTTTAAGAACTTCCTCGCATTTTTGGGCATCCCCGTTCGCGGCGGATTTTACTAACTCTTCGTTGACATCGCCCGATACGTGTGTTTCGAATAGCTTTTTAAGTAAAGCGCTTAAACGTTCTCCGCTAGTCGTGCCGTGCATCGTTCCATCTCTGCTTGCTACTTTTGTTACGGCGAGAGGATTGTAAGTCCAAGTAGTGTTACACACTTCTACTTTTAAATCGTTATCGTTGTAGATTTGTTGAACGTGGCCAACTTTTCCTAAAGTCTGAAAAATAAACATAAATTAATAAATTTTACAGTTTCGAAGGTAAATTAAAAAAGTGTCACTATGCGAATAATGGGTACCATTTTGTTTTAGAAAGCTCATCTATAATACATAGCAGTAAAATGGTAGATGTATTTAGGTTAGATGATATTTTTGGTTAGAAACAAGATATTGAGTTGTGATTTTGTTGCAGTTTGGGATTCATTTTGCTGTTTTTTCATGAAAAAACGCAGTAAATAAATTGGGTAGGATTTGTTGTAATACCTATGAAATCGGTATCGTTGTTATCAACGATACCAAGCATATTAAATTTCGTTCAACTATCTATGCTATTTTTATTGGCATTTGTTTTCAAACAACCCCCACCATTTTATATTTACTTTACACACTTATTTGGCTACCCTGTACAGATGTGCCAACTTCGTTGTGACATCTTAGGCTATCATAGGCTACCTCCAAAAATTAAAGCAGGTAGAAAAAATATAACTTACATGTTATGATTTCCTTGTTTGAGAAAATATTAATACCGAAAACTCCAAACAGTTACCATCTTTTGTTTCCACCTTACTAGCAGCAAGTGAAAAATTTGCGAAAACGACAAATCGTCGTTGAAGTTCTAACACCACGTAAGTAATTTTTTTGCTATTTTGACATTTTGATGCCATTCCTTAGAGAATCGGAACACGCATCGTATTAGCCAGTGAGAAATGCGTATTGGCTAATAGAAACCCGTGAAATTAAGAAAATGTAACTACACGGGATCCACCAAATCGGTGTTATATTTGGAAACAGCAAGTAAGTCACGTAGTGCCATAGTGTGAAACGTACTGCACGATTGTTTCTGACAATTAGTGGAAAAAAGCCAAGAAAGTATCATTACATTATTAAAAGTTTGAATAGTACCTATAAAAAATTATGCAGTATTTTTCTCTCTCCTAAAAAGTTGCTATTTTTGAATTTCGTGGTGTTAGAACTTCAACGACGAAATGCGAATTGTTATATTAAAAACTATTTACTTTACGACTATTTCCCTACAGGTGGATGGTCCGATTTGCTGACCTATGCAACACAACAGTCATCGGATTTGACACCGATGGATTTCTTCGTGTGGGGCACGGTGTAAGAAATTATTTATCAAAGAACCAACAACGCGAGAAGATACGCAGCAACGCAATATTGCCATCTTTTAAGAAATTAATGGGCAGTAGCAAAGAGATAATGTCCAACATTCATTTCTAAATGAACAGGTTAGAAATGTGTATTAATCAAGAACGTCATTTCGAACATGTTACTTGAAATAACGGAACATTTTGTCACTAATATTGTGATGTAATTTACTACAAATTATGTGAAAATTTCGTCCACGAAAAGACGGCAATTTAAGCTTTCTAAAGCCGTATCCACACTACGCACCACTATTCATAAAATATTCAGTTGAAATAACTCAAACTACACATTACGTGCTTACTTGTCAAGTCACAAGTATTTCAGGAGGTGCAATTGCATTGACGAGTAACTTTTAAAAATGAATGAAAATAGGTTTTATTGTTTCAGCAAGAAAATTTCTTTTACACTGCTCAGTTTTAAATAAGAATAAAGTAAGCAATAAACTAACAAATCTTGTACGATGTTGCAACACGAAACGACGACTATGGTAATGATATTTCAGCTCTAGTTGTCTTTATAACACTAAGCTATGGTTATTTATTACATAAAAGTAAAAAAAAGTAAACGCAGTAGTACAAACTGATGAGTAACATCTTGTATAAATGAGGCTTCCTAAATGATTAGCTTCTTCCATGTATGTTCAAAAACTTTAACGTTCTTTTAGTACTCCACTCCATCACAAACTTATATATATTATAGCATATAGATAACACTGTACATATAGTATATGCATATGTCACTGCTGGAGATATTTTATGAAATAAAAAGGTTTGCACATCAACGCTACATTTTTAAGGCGCATGTTTTAAAATAAAACTGAAATGTGCAGGTGTTGCAAAATTGAGATACCATGTCAATTTTTTTGTACACATTTATATATATATATATATATATATCAATTATTGGGACACCTGTATATTTTATATTATATATATTAAATTTATATCGAATTGAAAACACGACGTAAAATTGTACCCATACCTGTTCCCAAATGTCGAGTAATGTACGTACATACAAGTATTGAAACAATCTACCCGCCGTCTTTGACGTGGGGTCGTTTTCCGACACACGATGGGAAGTACACGTAACTTTCCAAGTATATACGAGTCTTCCTACACACCCCTCCTACTACTATTACTATGTAATTACTAGCCAAGAACTGCGTAGTGTACATCGGGTTTAACAAATAACATTGATTAAAGTCATTTAGGCCCACTTTTACCAACCGCCAGTTAAACTAACTAGCGGTGGTTACAGTGACTTTAGGCGCGCCTATTGGCTATGAACCGGTTTTTAACTATTAGATCATTTTATTAAAAGGTGATAACAATGGCCCTTAGCATTTAGTTTAATATTAAGCCTCACAACGTTAAGAGAAAAAATCATACACATAATTGAGCTGGTTGGCTGGTATATTACCCTACCGACAATAATCGAGCGGCTCCTTGTAAGTTTATCGGTCATTTCGTTTTTCTTAACTTTTGTCTTAAATAATGAATAAATCGCAAATTACTGTGCAATCAAAAAATTATTTGACATGATCACCACCTAGCCAAGTAGTGTCATCGTGTGGCTTACTACACATCGAATTTATAGTTAGTATCTTGACATTTAGATGTCAAAAAAGCTAATACCACAACCGATGTATATACATACAACCTGTATGTATTTAGGATATTTCCAATAATTATTGAATAATTAGCAAAAATGAATTTGAAATGAAAAATGAATCTTGTTTTTTTACCTTACTACAATATAAACCATTTTATTGTGATTTTAGTGCTTCACAAAACCACTTCCAAAAACATAGCAAAAAGACGTTCAGGATCATTAAATCAGTGTATTGCGATAAATTCTCTAATCTAGTAGAAAAATTGAATAAGATGTTGGAATATGCAAAAACCGGTGCTATCATATTTTGAAAAAAAATATACAATACTATACCAGCTATCGGACAAAAAACGCCCCAAGCTATAATTCTGTCATTTATATAGCGATTTTGTTCAGCCAGATATCAAATGAAATGGTTTAATGAATACTATACTTCACGCTACAAATAATTTTTTCCATCGCCTGCAAGCTATTGCTAGCTTTTATTTTTCAAATTGCTGGGTATATTTTTCTATACATCTAGACATTTAGAGATTTCTGTTCTAAATACAGTGATGGTTTTTATTAACCATTTTATTTCCGATTTCGTTAAAAGAAAACAAAAGACAATAGCGCTTTGAGTAGGCTACTTTTTATCTGTTATATAGCTGCAAATAGCTATATCTCTCAAATAACCTATACGGACATCGAATTTGAACCAGCCTGTACATAAAAAAAACTCTATTCCATGATGCAAAAAACCATATATCGAAACTTGTTGAAAATCATGAGTTAACAAACGTTTTAAATTAAAGTTGAACCTAAGTTAAGTTAAACAATTTTATTTAACGCCTAGTTGATAAAAATAGGAATGTAAATGACACAGCTACAGCTTGGGTGTTGTTTTGTAATAATCTCTACATATAGGTATCTTTTTTCTGCTAAAATTGCATTAAAAATTGATGTACATAAAATGTATATAAAGAATAAAAATTTCCATCCAATAAAGAGAAGAAAATTATTGCTTCAAATAAAAGATAGCTTTAGAAAAAAATTATTTGTATCATAAATCATAGTAATCATCAAATCATTTCATTTGATACCTAGTTTACGAACATAGGAATGCCAATTAGAGCTTGGGTGTTTCTATGTAATAATCTCTACATACAAGATGTCATTTCTTAGCTAAAATTACAATTGATGTATCATACATCAATGGATTCAGAATAAAACTATCCGATAACTTGAAGAAACATATACCGAGCAATTTACAAAAAAAGATAACATAGGCATATATTGAATATATGATAGCATTGGAAATAATTATTAAACCATTTCATTTAATGTTTGGTACATGAAAATCAGAAAGTAAAATTTCTAAGTAAAAAAACAGTTACATTTTGCGCGTTTTTTGTCTGAACCTGGTATATAAACCATACAAAGCACGGGTAAAAAAATGATGAATTTACAAACTGGAGACACCAATTTAAGCTTATTATTTTGCTGATGATATTTGGAAAAAATTCTTTCCCTCTTCAATTCATTCTTTGGGACATATAAAAAGTATTATGTATAAAATGAGACATGAAAATCTAAATGAATAGAAAATAAAACAAAACAAGAATAAAAACTCAGTTTTGATATGGGAAAACAAAAAACTTAAAACAATGTAAAATCAATTAGACGCAGTATACAGGTGTCTCACGTAACTGGTTCATTAGAACTTTTTTAGGTTCCACTATTCGTAGAGGCTTGAAATTTAGGTAACATGGGTTGTTCATTCCAATCTATTAATCTAAAATATTTTCAAGATGGCCACCACTTCGGGTCTACCGGAAGTAGACCTCAACTTCGTTATTTTAAATGGAATACTATAGTTTGTATTACACCATTCAATTATACGTAAGAAAATATGTTGGCTTTGATAACAGTTATTGGTACCTACTCTTTTTTGTTTTCAAGTTATTTTGATTTGAAGTGTTTTTTGTCAAATATTACCATGCTGGTTACAAGCCCATATTTCAGCCAACGATAATTCAAAAACGTTTTGCATTAGTACGATAACTCTTCATATGCTGTTAAATAGATTGTCATTTGTTGTATCAGTATATCTTATACAGGCTGGTCAAAATTTGAGTTACTGTTTCTCTCTATTCAATTGCGTGAAAGTCGAAAATTTTAAATGGAACGCCCCATATTTTCATACCTTATCAGAAAGGGAATTTAATTCTCTACAAATTATCTATAAATATTCCTATACCTATTTATTATAGTTTTCTTGTTATTGAGGAATTTATCAAAATCATACGTAAAATGCTAGAAACCGTTTGTGTTCTTGTTAGAAGGCCATGTCATTTTGACAGTTTTTTGTTTAATTTATTTAAATTATTATTAGTATTATTTCTACAATGAAGTGTCATCGAATAAACTTTAGATTGCTAGCTGTTATTTACCAAAAATAACCAAAAGAAAACCGAACAAATGAAACAATGAAAAACAACAATTTGATGACAAAAATTAAAATCAATAACATAAAAGAATGAAAAACTTAAAATTATAAAAATAAATAATGGGAATTTAATCTCTACAAACTATTTAGATACTTTCCTGTGCCTATTTGTTGTAGTTGCCCTCATATTTGGAAATTAATGGACGCATGCAACGCTGGAAAGATTGTTGTTTTATGTTAGAAAGCTATGGAATTTTGACAACTTTTCATCCATATTTATGTTATTCTTGTAATTACTTAGTTGTGTCATCACTTACTTCTGTTAATGTCTTTGAATATCATGGCGAATTATTCCAACGCCAACATTTTAAATTCGTCTTATATTCATGGCGGATATAATAATGTTTTGGATAGGATCTGCTTCTTATGTTAGTTTGGGAAAGATCATAATAACAAGAAACCATATATTTCTATCACCAGCAGCTTAAAATAATAGAATAAATGTTTTGTCATATTTTATTGCTTTACCAAATTCTTCGGAAAGAGATGCTTCGAACGATTTAGATGAATAATATTTTCCATGAAAACACCGTAAATAAATAAATTGAACTCTAAGAATATCTCGCCCATCATTACGTCGAATATTACGCAATATTATTGTTTATCTTTGTTTCATTTATGCGTTCTTCTGCTGGTTATTTTTGGCAAATAAAAGCTAACAAACTAAAGTTTATTCAACCGCAGATCATTCTAGAAATAATACCAATGATAATTTATATAAATTAAACGATAAACTGTCAAAATGTCATAGCTTTCTAATAAAAACACGAACGGCTTCTAGCATTTTGTGTAGGATTTTGATAAAACACTCAATATGAAGAAAACTATAATAAATAGGTATAGCATTGTTTATACATAATTTGTAGAGATTTAAATTCCCGTTCTGATAGGGTATGAAAATATGGGGCGTTCCATTTAAAATTTTCGACATTCACGCAATTGAATACAGAGAAACGGTAACTCAATTTTTGACCAGCCTGTATAAAATATACTGATACAACAAATGACAATTTATTTAGCAGCATATGGAGAGTTATCGTACCAATGCAAAATGTTTTTGAGTTAACGTTGGCTGAGATATGGGCTTGTAAAGAAATTATCCCGTTTTAATAGGCTAAAAAGATATGGGCCGTTCCATTTAAAATTTTCAACTTTCTCGCAATTGAAAACAGCGAAACGGTAATTCAATTTTTGACCACGCTATATAAAGTACACTGATATAACAAGTGACAATCTATTTGACACATATGACGAGTTATTGTGCCAATGCAAAACGTTTTTGAATTAACGTTGGCTGAGATATGTGCTTTTAAAGAGCATGGTGATATTTACCAAAAAGAACTTAAAATCAAAATAACTCGAAAACAAAAAACGCTAGGTACCAACAACTGTTATCAAAGTCAACATATTTTCTTACGTATAATTGGATGGTTTAATAAAAACTATAGCATTCCATTTAAAATAACGAAGTTGAGGTCTACTTCCGGTAGACCGGAAGTGGTGGACATCTTGAAAATAGTTTAGATTAATAGATCGGAATGAACAACCCATGTTACCAAAATTTCAAGGTTCCACGAATAGTGGAACCTAACAAAGTTCTAATGAACCAGTTAAGTGAGAGACCCTGTATACTATAATAGAGGTAATACTACAAGATCAATACAAAGACATATATAAAAGCCTAAAAATGGATTTCAGAAAACAAACAGTAAAAAAGGAGATATTTAGAAATTATATAAACAATTCCGAAAATAAAATAATCGCAGCTTGGAAAGTGGTAAGGAAAGAAAGAGGACGAAATAAAGTTAGGAAAGACATGGAAACAAAATTTAATGCAAACAACCTAAACGATCATTTCATACAAGCAGATAAATTTGATGTAAATAAATTGAACAAAGACAAAAACACTGATCGATTTACTTCCATACAAAAATTAAGAACAAAATATCTCTTGATGAAGTCGAAGACATTGATGTCGAAAAAAATATACATAATTTAAAGAAGTCAAACACAAGAGATATTTACGGCATTTCAACTAAGCTACTACAAGAGATGGTACCAATAATAAAGAAACACTTATGTGTTGTCATAAACAAATGTATAAGAGAAAGAGTCTTTCCTACCGAATTAAAATTTGTAAAAATAACTCTTATAAAGAAAATGAGTGATGCAAATGATTGTAGAAATTATCGACCAATATAGCTATTACCAGTAATGTCAAAGGTCTTAAAAATAATAATAAAAGAGAACATAATGAAACATCTAATAAATGAAGATATCATAACAGAATACCAACATGGACACCAAAAAAAAAGTCAACAACATCGGCACTGCAAAGCGTAATAAAACAAATAATCAAGGGTTTTGATAGTTAAGAGCACGCACAAATTGGGTTCTGTGACTTGAATAAGGCGTTTGACTCTGTCAATTACGATTTTCTCTTAATGAAATTGGAAAAGTATGGTTTGGAAAACAATGTATTACAAATGGTATGTTCATATCTAAGGGATAGAAGTCAACAGGTTCAGTGGAAGGGTTCCTCTTCTGACTGGAGTACTATAACACCGGGTGTAGCACAGGGCTCTGTTCTCGGACCTTTACTTTTCCTGCTATACATAAATGACAAAAAACTAATGAAACGTTAGAGCAAACGAAAAAATGGTTTGACTCAAATAATCTACAGTTAAATCAGGACATAACCAAAATTCTTAAGTTTTATAGCAAAACAACAAAGGATGTTAAGGAAGAAATTGTGAAATTCCTAGGCATAACACTTTCGTCAACTTTAGGATAGATAGAACATATAAGACAAATAAAATAAAAGTTGTCAACTTCCTTGTATTGTTTGAGAGTGGTGTCAAGGGTTTTACCGATTAATGAAGCAAAAAGTATGTATTTTGCGTACTTTCACAGTATAGCAACATATGGCATTCTAACCTGGGATGCTTCAAACGATATTGAGATCATCTTTAAAGCTCAAAAAGAACAAGAATACTTGCAAAATTGGGTCCAAATGAGAGTTGTCGAACGACCATCAGAGCATTAAAAATACTTACAA
Organism: Onthophagus sagittarius; assembly: GCA_036711965.1. Classification (NCBI taxonomy): domain Eukaryota; kingdom Metazoa; phylum Arthropoda; class Insecta; order Coleoptera; family Scarabaeidae; genus Onthophagus; species Onthophagus sagittarius. The sequence goes on from JASERS010000004.1 coordinate 43,289,029, forward strand.
TCCCATCATGTTATATTATATCCTGCTTAAATTATATACATACAGGAAAAGAACAAGTACCCAAGAACGCAGATACACACAATCATCACACACATCATACATGTGACATACTGGTACCATTACATAGAATTACAAAGTCACAAAATAGCTTCCACTATCAATCGGTTAAGTTGTATAATCCACTCTCACTAAGATTAAAAGCGGTGAACGCTGAAAATTTCAAAAAAATAATGAAAGCAAAGCTATTACAACATGACATTTATACAACAAATGAATACTATGAAAAAATACAAAGTATTAATATAATGTAGAATTTTTGATGATTTTCATATACATGTATAAACATATTTTTTGCTGTATTAATTGACGATTTAAATGTAATAAGGGTACGTTTTGTAAATAAAAAAATTGAAATTGAAAAAATTGAGAATAGTCATTTGTATTAATAAAAGAATCGCTGAGGATACATTCAGTTTAACCTTTTCGCAAATTTCACTTTTTGCTGATAGGACGAAAAGAAAAGACGATAGCTGTTCGGAGTTTTTGCAATTTCAAGAAGAAACGGGATTATTATTATAATTTCAGGAATAACCTATACAGACAACCAATTTAGGACACATGAACAAATAGAGCTGAAAGAAGAGCAACAATGATAGCGCTCGCTTTGAGGTTTAAAAATAAAAGAGATTGAGACATGTAAACCATTTTTTAAATTGAGATAGCCTATTTGGACATTGAATTTGAACCACCTTGTACTGAAGGGTTAATAATAGAAAAAATAATTGCTTACAGGAGTCATTCCGTCAGCCCATTCTCCATGTCCTCTTTGCAACATTTTAATACGTTCTAAATCAGAGCAAATCTGTACGACATCGCCAACGGCAAACTGCTGTTGCGGAGTTTCATTGAAACCTTCTCCAACCGGGGGAGCAGCAATTTTAGTCAAAACGGCCGGATTAAAAGTCCACCTATTTCCGCTGTTATAAGCGACGACTATATCATGATCTTCGTCGATTCCAACTACGGTCCCTGTAGTACTTAAACATTCCACCATCCCATCGGTCCATCCCCCATGGCCCAATTGCAAAGATTGAACAATTTCCAACTCTAAATCGACACTAACTTGATCGCCTATCTTTAAATCTGGCGGTCCTGAACGTCCGGAGCCTTGATCGCCCAAACAAGGTAAATGATCCCGATAAACAGTTTGTCCTTTTGCGTCGCTGACAACTTTTAAGTCCGCCATTCCCTCGAAACCAACGCGATACAAATTTTTCGTGCCGTTATCCCAAACTATATAAGCAGCTGATTTCGGACTGGTAGCTGACCAATCTTGGATATCCTGAACTTTTCCGCGACGTCCATTCCCCCCATCTTGATCCTCCCATTGCCAATCAACTCCTCGGACAACTCTCGCGCTCGGAAAAATACCCCTTACTGCAATCTTTTTACTTTTACGTCGAGTTTCCAAATAAACCCTTTCGCTGCCTGGCGTCGTTATCCGGAAGAAACGATGACGCAAATGGTGTTTATCACCGTGATAACAAATGGAACAGAGGTCGTAATTACCGCATTCCGCGCATTTCCATCGAATTCCAAAAATCGGTTGTTGACGGCATGTATCGCACATTGTCCCTTCGTGTTTTATACCCGTTGGGGCACTGTCATAGATCCTTAAATCAAATTGACCAGAGCAACGATAATTTGCAGCAGTTCCGTTATCCCAGACCACCACCACTTCATCTGGTGATTCAAAATTGCGAACTGTACCAACATGACCTTCACCACCATCCTACAATTTCAAATTAATTCTTTTTATTATAAACATAACCTCAAAATAGTTTTTAATTTATACATTTATATAAACACCACAAATTTAAAAACTTTTAAACTAAAAGAAAGTAAATTTTATTTAATAACATATTATTTCATACAACAGTAATCAATTTGTAGTTAAAAATATAGATATTGAAAGCTAACCTGCTTTCCCCATTTCCAGTCAGGTCCTCGAATAACGCGAGCGCCTACGCCCTCCAGCATAACCTTACTCGTTCGTGGGGCTCCGGGATTCGCTCCCACAACGTTCGCTATTTCCATATTTAAAGCTTTGACGACTTTTAACTCTAAACTTAAACTTTCTTTTGGGACACCTTAAAATACAGAGAACATTTATTTTCGTATGATCGGCCGTGTTCGGACTCGAATCTGGCACGTTCGGATGCCTTCGGTATTCGCAAGGATACCAATCGATGTCAAAATATAACCTTGAAAAGTTTAGTTTAAAAAAAATTGTTTTGGAAAATCAATGTGAAGTTAGATGAATGTTATTAATTTAATATTTAAATATTTTATTTGAATTTTCGTCAATTGAGATGTGATGCAAAATATAAATTCTTTTACAAATACAGGCTTAATACACACGAGAAATTGTATGAGGTAACCTGTTTGTTTTGTACGTTTTATATTTAAGTATACCTATTACCCACTAGATGGCACATATTCTTTTATTATACAGGTGTATCTGAATGACTGCAGCAAACTTTAAAAGCTAATTCTTTAGTGAATTTTAAGGGTACTTTAATATATGAATCATGGGCGATAAATCATTATGGACTGTTTTATAATAGAAGTTATACTCCTTAATAATCAGGCCCGGCTTAAACAATTTTATCTCCCTAGGCGAGATTCTTAATAAACGGCCCTAATCTCTTTCTCGCCTCACTTTATTTTCTCCATCTTTTCTTTCTTTCTTTTAAATCTATGATGAAGGTTTTTTAATAAAAATATAAATGCGTTGCAATAAGATGGTTTTATTTGTGGGGAAATAAAAAGTAAGGTTGAGTTACAACTTAATATACACTTAGCAGCAGAAGTCTGCGTACAAAAAACTTCTAACACTTTAACTGAAAAAATAAGGGTCATGATCTAATGCGATAAACTTCAATTTTTTTTTATTTCGTGTATTAACTACATATAATTCTATTAACAAAATATGCATCAATAAAACAGAAATATTAGTTACAAAAAAAATTAAAATTAAAAATTCTCCAAATAATGCGTATGCAAAATCTGCGTACAAATAAAGACGCCTTCTCCAAAATATACTTATTTACTTAAATACGTAGTTGGCGATGTACGCTTTCCGATTTAAATAAAAGATAATCGGTGTCAATTATATTAGCAGAGGCTTAGAAGCTAAAAGTTAGAATAGACACGAAAGGAAAGGAAATTGAATTGGGAGAGAGAAAAATTATTGGAAAGTTATGGAAAGAGGGAAAATCTTTTCGAAAAATAGGAGAAACTGTCGGCAGGTCACACTCTTCCATTCAAAGAGTAATTAATAATTATAAAGACACTGAAGATTACCTCTCACGTCCGCGATCTGGTAGACCACCCCTTTTAACAAACCGAGAGAAGCGAAAAATTGTACAGCAGGTTAGAAAAGAACCTAGGCTGACGGCAAAAAAAATAGTAGAAAATGTACAAGAAGAATTTCATAAAATTATCAGCAAAGATACGGTGAGAAGGACGTTAAAAAAAGCTAACTATCACAGTCGCGTTGCACGAAAAAAGCCATTTGTGTCAGAGGTCAATCGTCAGAAGCGGATCGCCTTTGCAAAAAAACTCTTAGACAAGCCCATTGAATTCTGGGAGAAAGTTCTCTTTACAGATGAGAGCAAATTTTGCATTTTCGGCATTAAGGGTAAACAACTTGTATGGAGAAAACCTAATACTGCCCTTAATCCCGAAAATTTGAAAGCGACTGTAAAACACGGAGGTGGTGGAGTTATGGTTTGAGGATGTATGTGCACCAAAGGGGTGGGGAGGTTGGTTTTCATAACATCGACAATGGACCATAAAATGTATATAGACATTTTAAAAGAAAATTTGAAGCCTAGCATCGAAAACTTGGGCTTGGGGCCCGAATACTTTTTTCAACAAGATAATGACCCCAAACATTGCGCCCACAACACTAAGCTTTGGCTACTATACAATACCCCAAAGCAACTTAAAACACCTCCACAATCGCCGGACTTAAATCCCATCGAACACCTCTGGGATTTACTGGAACGCAGGATTCGGCAACACAACATAACGTCGAAGGAAACGTTAAAAAATGTTATGAATGAGGAATGGGCCAAAATCAGTTCGGACGAAACGAAGAAATTAGTGCACTCCATGCCTAAACATTTAAGGGAGGTCATTAAACGTAAAGGTTATCCGACCTCATATTAATATAGAAACAATGATCTCATTTATGAATTTTTTATAAATACTGTCCTGACTTGTACGCAGATTTTTGCATACCCGTTATTTGTAGAATTTTTAGTTTTGATTTTTTTCTGTAACTACTGTTTCTGTTTTGTTGAAGCATATTTTGTTAATAGAATTATATGTAGTTAATATACAAAATAAAATAAAATCAAGTTTATCACATTAGATTATGACTCTTATTTTTTCAATTAAAGTATTACAAGTTTTTTGTACGCAGACTTCTGCTGCTGAGTGTATTTGCTTCATAGAGTGACAAAATACAACCAAAAAATAGCCAGCATGAAGCAAAATCAAAGATTATAATATATTTTATTGAAGATTATAATATATTTTTTATTTATTTTATAATATATTTTTTTATATTTCTTTTTTCTGGTTTTCTGTTTTAAAAACGTAGAAACTAATTCACTGAGGTTTATAATAATAATAAATTTGAGCTATTTCTTGTTCTATTCCTACAAGTCTTTCTTGAGTCATAAATGATCTAATTATAGGATAGAATAGAATAGAATAAAATTTATTCGCCTAAGGATGTATACATCTACAGCACGTCATAAACACATTATATTGTATTACAAACTTAGACTTAAACCACCCTCAAAGAATTCTTTTAATGAATAATACCGCAATTCTATGAGGCGATCTTTTATTTCCTTTTTGAATCTTCTGCGTCTCAGAGTCTTGAACGACCTAGCTAACTTATTGTATATCTTAGCCCCGAAAGAAGCGCGCTGACTGCTGTGTACGCTTTATGCAGTGAAGTGACACTCGCAGATCATCAGCACCTCCCGTAGTGTAGCCATGGATGTCACTTCCTCTCTTCAGGGAGTGTTTGGTTGAGTGTACACGTAAAATACAGGCAAGTATATATTCCGACGGAATAGTAAGTATTTTTTTGACATGAATACTTGCCTGCTGATGAAGATAAACTTAGCGGCTGAAGAGGCTCCCTACACCAAAATCCCGTAAGTGGCAACGGAATGAAATAGGGCAAAATAGGCGAGCTGCATCATAGGAAACCAATTTTGTAACTGTTCGTAGGTTATAAATAGCTGAACTAAGTTTTTTTGTGGTCTACATGCTTCTCAAACGACAAGCTATTATCTAATTCAGTTTCACGTGTCATTGAATATCGAAGAAATTTAGTGTTTTCGCTGTTTAGTTTAACTTTATTGTTCTTAAACCATGCTTCCGTCTCTATTAAAGGTTTATTTGACATTTAGCTTAATGCATCTCCAGATTCAGCTTCGTTGAAGAAAGATGTATCATCCGCATACTGAATTACGCATGTAGCTGATATTGTAGTAGGAAGATCGTTTGGGTAAATGATGTATAGTAGCGGACCCAATATAGAGCCCGGAGGAACACCCATATCCACTGTAACCTCCCTAGATTGTTGATTTTTCCATTCCACGCACTGGGTTCTGTGCGCCAAATAGGATTTGAACATTTGCTGTACCACTCCGCGTACTCCGTAATAATCTAACTTGTGCAATAGGATATCGTCATCGATACTGTCGAAGGCTTTAGAATGATCGCAAAAACCGACTCTGCTTTGACATGTTGGACTCTCACCGCGTCCAACATGTGACTTACCGTGGATATAGTCGATTTTCCCTTATGATATCTATGCTGATTACTGTTCCATAACTCACAGTGATCAAAAAAGTTCACCAAACGATCTCGGATAATAATTTCCCATATCTTAGATAACGCTGGTAACACTGACAGTGGTCTATAATTTTTTAGATCGTTTTTATCACCATTTTTGTATATAGGTACCACCCTAGTTTTCTTTAATTCCATCGGAAAATAGCCTTCCGTCATACAGTTGTTAATTATTATTTCTAAAGGTTTAGCAATGTATTGAATAATTCTCTTAAATAGTTGCACCGAAAAGTCGTAAATATCCCGTGTGGGTTTATTTTTCAGTGAATTAGTTGCATTTATGATTTCAGTTGTGTTGTTGGTCGCATGAAGAATATTGTATTATGTCTTCTCACAAAAGATCTTAATGGTAATGTCGGATCACTTGATAGGTTTTTATTAGTTTAAGCTTCGAAAAGTCTCTTTCACCCGACGCTACTGAAACCGAGAGCTTTAACAAAATCCTGAGACCAATACTCAAATTAGGCACATTTTCTTGTAAACTGGTGTTGCAAATAAAATAGAGAACGTCCCTTGGTGTGGAATTTTTAGGAACTCGTCTCGAAACAGCCTGAAGTTCCCTGCAGAGTTCAGAAGCATCACTGTCTTTGGAGTTATCATGAGTTTACTCTTTTTCAAACTAAATACATTCATTGAACTAAAATTTAAATTAACACTAGCACTAATACTAGAACTATCACTACGACCAACACTAGATTTAAAACTAGAATCTTTCTGGTTTTGTCATGCGTTTTTTGAAAAAATGTTTGTCGTTTCGGATGCCATGTTGCAACCTTCTTCAAAAACTGGTTCGAAGTGAACCCCTTCACTTTCGCAATTAACACCGGTCGTGAAATCCTTCGTACTTATATTAATATATTAATACATTCATCTAGAATGTACCTGAATGGATTTTAGTCTAGTTCGTCGATTTGGTATCAAAATCCAAATATATCGAAATGTTCAGTTTTTTTTTCAATACAAAAGATAATTGTGGCAGACAAATAACATTTTGCATCGTCATTTATCACAAGATTTAAAGAATGTGATCTACAGGGTACGTAAAATGCTCGTGAATTCATATCTAAAATTCGTCGATGAAGGCCAACGGTTTTCCCTTTCATATTACTTCCATTCTCGTACATTTGCCCACGTCGATTTGTTAATGAAAGTGACATTTTTTTAATCTTCTCGAGAACGGTAGAAGTTAAACCAGTACCAGAAGTATCTGCAACTGGTACGAATCCCTAAAAGTGTTCTTTTATTTTATATTTTTTCCGTCTGATGTTAATACAAATCCAATTACAATTGTCATTTGTTCAACGTTCAACTGATTGGGTGTACAGTCAAACACTCTAGCATAGTATTTGGCATTGCGGACAGCAGATAAAATCTTGTTTTACACGGCAACACTTAGAAGCTTAATTAATTCGTTTTGAATATTTTTCCCCAAATAATGAATGTGGGTTCCTTTGTTATGAACTCTTCGAAGATGCTCCTTCCCTTTCGAAGACGGGATCAAATAATGCGAGGTACCAAAAAAACTACAGAAAGTTCCCATTCCCTTTTGTAAACAACTTTTCCTCGCTTCCACGCAATGCCAGATTTTGGGCTCCAAGTACTCTTACCAATGCGATTAGCCTTTCTAATATTTGATGCCAAAATTTTTCTTCTTTCCTAATTAGTCGTAAATGTGTTCATCAATAGTTTCATTTCTCTTTAATCTCACTTCCAGTTCGTTCCATTCTTGAAAACCTATCACATGGTCACTGCTTTTTTCATAGCTACCTAAGATAACAGAAATATTTTTCCAATCATTTACGCCAATGGTACTTAACGTTGATCGTCTAGCTGTTTTAGAAAAGAACATACAGCAAAAACAAAAAGCTGCATTTTTTGAGCGTGAATATACGAGCCACCTATTAAGGTATTCTCCATTAACAGGCACATTTTGTAGTGAGTGTTTGAAAACTTTCTTTTTTTTTTGATCAACAGGAAAGCTGAAATCTTTCAGTTGAATTGGCCCATGCTCAACAAGCAATTGATGAAATTTAGCATTATGAATACCGAACATTTTGAGGTAACTTTAAGGTTTCATCTCCGTTTTTCAACTCTTGTTTAAGTATTTTTGGATCTCGAGAAGGTAAATATTTAAGAAATGACTTTTTTTACTTAAATAATGATCTTTATTATTCCGCCTTTCTTTTACGGTTTTGTGCCCCTGAAGGTTTATAATTTTTTAGTTTTTTTTTTCTTTCGACCATTCTTTGTACCGTATATCTAAACGGAAATGTTTACATTATTATATTTACACTTTACACATAGAGTAAAACAATGAAAAAAATATATCATTTTTAAATATTCGAACACAATTTTTTAATTATGTTTAAAAAATTTATTAATTTAATTACTTGTAAAATTATAGTTTAGTGAAAATAAATTTCAATGCGCGCGTAAATTGTTGTCACCCCCACACAATGGCAAAAATGAAAAGTAAATTTATTGTAAGTAGTTAGTGAATCAAAATAATACTTATAAGTCAATTAATGCTAATGAGATGTGATGTCCATCTTTTAGGAATGAATATTCCAAGTTTTTATAAATACAATATTTTTTTATTTGGTATTAGTAATTAGCGCCCTTGTATGAATGGCGCCCTAGGAGGTTGCTTAATTCGCCTATAGGTAGAGCCGGCCCTGTTAATAATAATGTGTATGATATTGATTGCACAGAACTGAATAAGTTTTTAGAACTGAATAAATGTATAATGTATTTTGGTAAAACTATTACGTCAAGTACTAAAGTTCTACTATTTTACAGTCAGTAAACCATAAATATTAGATTTTTATATTTAGTGTGTTAGACAAATATTCATTAGATTTCCATTAAAAATCTCTATTTTGAAAAAATTTAATTTTCTAAATCCCGAAATTATGCTGAATACAACAATGGTACCGACATATTTGATGATATCAGAAATTTAATAGATGATATGTAAGAATTAGACCATGAATGGCGTCAACTGCGTAAATTTTTACACATTAACACATTAACGTCATATTAAACGGAAATCATGACGATAATTAACGGCCTATTGTCACAGCCCCTTAACGTCATATTTTGACGTTGCTAGAATAGGATTTGTAACGTATTAATGACAGATCTTATTCAATACTGCCAATACAATATTACGCACATTGTTGGAAACAATCAGTTGGAAAATGTTGATATTAAATCAATCGGTAGATCAACTAAAGATGATTTTCCAACATGGTGCTCTTCATCACTTTGCAAGCAGAATGAATTCCGTTCACCTCTCACAAGAAGAGCATTCAGTATGAATTGTTATACATTTGGTGTAAGCATTTCAATACAAAACACTTCACTTTATGAACCTATCCAACAAATTTAAGCTATTACTTTGTGACGCAAAAATGATAAAATAAAATAAAAAGAAATTGAAAGGAAACGATCACACGACCCTTCCTTCTCGGTTTCCACGATGCCGGACCAACTTAGTGAAGACGGCTGGGTTCGTTATAAAAAGGGCGCCACACCATTAAATCGTAGAAAGCCACCAATGGTAAAGTGTAAAGGAATGATCGAACAATAATTCCATACAAAACAAACAAAAAAAAAACCTAAAAGGCGAAGTAGACTAAATAACGTCTTTATTTTGACAAAAAAATAATAGAAATATATGAAAGCACAGTAAAAAAAAATAAAAATAATAATCGTTACAGTGTGGTACCAAAAAAAACTATATAAAAGATAAGTATTCAAGAATATGATCTTAAAACTCGTTATTATTTGGTTTTCTAGGCCCAGTAAACCAACTGGTTCCGTAACCAATTCGGAACGCAAACCAACAAAAAAAAATTAATAAAAAACAGGTTTATATAGTTCTAACAATTAAAGAAAAGAAAATATATGTATATATATATATAACAAAAATTAATATATATAATGAAATTATAATGAAAAAAAAAATTAAATATGAGTAAAATGGAATTATAAGTTTTTTTTTTATTATTTATTGTTCAAGATTTTTTTTTCTTTTTTTTTTTTAATGGTTGAAGACCAAAAGGGAAAGGAATTTGAGGAAGTTCTTTTTTTCTAATACTTGCTGTTCCTGTTTCTTTTTCCTTTAAATTGGTGACCGTAGTCGATGATAAAAAAACTTGATAACTTGAAAGGAAAACCAAATGGATGGTCGGACGGACGTTATTCCAACGACTCCTTCGGATGAAAGTGCTCAACGATGTTTCGAAAATCTTATTGAAATGTAAAATGATACTTTACAAAAAGCCTGCAACAATTAAGGAAAAACGTGCGACTGTGAATTCCAGACACGTGTACAAAAAAAAATTAAAGAAATTACCTTTGATGTTGGGCGGCTTAAAGGTGAATAAAACGATAATTAATATCGATAATTAATATCCCTTGCTAATCGATACGTTTCCAGAATTATTTTTCCCAATCAATGGACGCCAAACGAAATTTAACAAAATGGCTTTCAATTCCGGAACGTTACTCCACACGCTAAATCACTCTACTAAATTCAAAACCGAAAGAGAGGACGATTTGAAGACAACCTCCCTCTTTATACCCAACTGTCTACCCAAAAAACTTGAAACCGGCTCACACGACAAACGGAAATTTTATTATAAACCAAAATGCCAAGAAATAAAAATAAAATGATAATAAAACAAAATTAAAGTAAGAAAATAAATTAATTAATCATATTGATGAATTTATGCCTCATTAAGGAAAGAACACAAAAAAAAATTATAAAATAAAAAAAACAATTCTTAAGGGGAAAAGTAACCGTAACAACTTAATAAACTAGATAGTTCAAAAATAAAATCTGAAATATAAAGTTTTAGTAATGACGGTTTTGAATCTCCTAAGAAAACCCCATCCGCAAATGGGTTGAGTTGGGTTTTACAGTTACATATTTTTACTTTCGAAAACAGGAATATTATGTATTACAGTATGAAGAGTTCATATGAGGCGGTGAGAATAGAAATGACGAATTCAACAGAGTATGATTTTGAGAAAACCGTGTTTTTAATATTTTGCATAAGGGCAAACAACAAAATAAATCTTTCTTGATAATCATTTTTTTAGTTATAATATTCTATCTACATGTTGTTTGTAAGCTACAAGTTAACTAAATTAAATAAAAATATTGCCTAAATTGGGCATTTGTTGAGGAGTTTGCCGTTCATCCCTGAATCTGAGAAAAACAATTTGACACCGTTGATTACGCATGTTGAGTTTGTCGTTTGTACTCTCAGCCGTATTGCTTAAAATCGAACATCGAGTTTTGCTTAATATTCGAATTTCGAAGGAAAAAACTTAACATAATTGTTAGATAGAACGCTTCCTTTTCATTCAAAAGAATGAAAAATATAAAAAAATTGTTGGTCCGATGTTGAGTTCGCCCTTTCTATTTTCAGCGCCTCATATGTAGTAACACTTGAGATGACGTTTAATTCCAAAATAGACAAATTTTCTATGTGACCCTATTGGAGTAATATTAATATGGAGGATATAAAAATACGGAGGGCGTTCTTAACAAAGTAAAATGTGTCTTTTGTAAAATGTGCAATAAGTTTGATTAAATTTTAATGAGTAGCTTTGCCAGGAAGAGATCAGAGTATAAGATGTTGTAACAGATTTGAATGTGTAAGATATTTAATTATGATTAGAGGGAGAAGTTAAAAACAATTCAATATTATTAACATTTAATTTAGGACAATTAGTTTGTATGTTTTCATTATAACCGTTACCGGTAAAACGCCATTTTCAAAACACGCTCGCTTCGCTCGCTCGTTTCGCTCGCTCGTTTTGCCAAATATTGCATTCATTAAACAAAATTAATCTTTTCATAACTGGTTACGTAAATAACTATTTCGAACATTTGAACATTTTTTATTTCTTATTTCCTTTTAATCATGTCACTTTTATAAAGAAATCTTGTACGTAACACACATTACTAAAATTTAGTGATTTTTAAACAAATTTCTCACTCACTTAAATATTTCAAATCTGACATATTTCACATCAAAAGGGATTGTAACATATCTCAAAAATTAAAAATGATGTAAAGAGTGTTTTGAGATAAAAACTTTTAGATTGTTATCAACCCAAGATTCAAAAATTGTTAAATAATTCAAATTTGTATTTGAAAGATTATAAATGATGGAAAGGATCTGTTGAGGTAATTTTTTAAATAACCCTAAGAATGCATATCATTAATAATATTTATGTTTTACCCATATTCAGTTTCCCTTTAAAGGTGTCCAATTTTGCCTATTCTGTACATATCTGAAAATGGCTAAACTCTGATGATTCCAGTTGTAGGTTTAGTGTTAAGTTCTAGGCTTGGGTTGGGTTTAGCCGTGCATCTGAAGATATTTTTTAACGGAGGCTTTTCTAACAAATAGTATCTATGTTAAAATAGAATACTTTGCAAACTGATTTGGCATATTTTAATCGAAGTAAAACTAGAACTAACACCAAACCTAGAAGTGGAAAAATTCGAATGCGAAATCTATGTCGGAACTCCTAAAAGTGTTAAGATAAAGCATTACTAGATTTTTTTAATGTACAGTCACTTGCATGTTTTAAGATTCCACATTTCAACTTGTCTGGTCTAACTCACATACTTACATCACAACCCTTGCATGAAACACAATAAATCAAGTTAGATTGTGGCCAATCATATCATCGATTTTGAGTTCAACATTTAACATTAACATTTAACAGAATTTAAAAACCTGACGTAAGAATTTTCATTATTTATTTTTAAAACTCATTTTGCTGCTTAGTTTAGTCTTATACCTGTTATTTTACGTTTTGCTCTTCGGTAGACCCTAACCGAAGAAGAGGTACCGAAACCGGTATAGACAATAAACAAAAATTATGTCACCACAGTATTTTATTTAAATTTTTTTAATTTTCCGTATTTAATAACCTGGTGAAAAAATGGATTCAAATTTATATTTTTTAACAACACGATTTTGAAATAACACGGTTCTGGGCTCTGGGACTCTGCAGATCAGCAATTTGTAACACATAAATATAAAATAATCATATATAATTGTTTATATTTTGACGTAGTTAGACTGAAACTTTACATTATTTTATATTACATTGTTCAACCTAAACATATTATGAAACCAATTTACTTCAACCAACAATTTTTTGATGTGCAGTATACATGTCTACAGCCAATCTCCCATATCACGACAAATATCCTATGACGAGCATAACCGAATAATATACGAAATAATAAACTACCTACTATATATAAATAAATATAACTACTATAGATATAACAAACTACTTGTCTTAACATTCCTTCGTATTAGCACAGATGATTGACATGTGTAAAGAAAAGGTCCTTCACGCTTTAATTGGGAAACAAAAGAATGCGGCCTTCATTGTACAATTGGGGAACAAAAGCAACTACATAATACATTCCTTCGTATTACAATAGATGATTGACAAGTGTAAAAAAAAGGACTTTTACGCTTTAATTGGGGAACAAAAGAAGGCGGCCTTCACGGTTGGGGAACAAGACCTGCGCTATTTAGCGCTAAATGGCTAGTTAGGTTGGATTCAGATAAGGTCGATGGTTTAACTCAACCCAACTAATATTTAATGCTCAGTAGTTAGGTGGAGTGGGTTAAGGTTAATAGCTTAACTCAATCCAATTAATATCTAGGGCTAACTAGCTAACTAATTGGGTTGGGTTAATATTTTATACTAACTAACTAGTTGGGTACGGTTAAGGTAATATCTAGTGTAAACATAAACTCATAAATAAGCCACAAATAAAAGATTTAAGCAATTTTAGAGCAATTTCTAAAAATTTATTCCTTTCATTGTGAACGCTTATACATATTTTCGAACATCATATACCCCTCTAAAAAAATCCAAATGAACGAAGAAGTCGAGTCATGGTAGTAGCTTGAGTTCACAACATTCTGGGTTTCCCATAGCTAAAACATTCCTTTTCTTCCCATATAAATCCTTTTCACAATCCCAACCTACCATTCCCAACCCCATCACATTTATACGATAAAAGAGTATCCAAATATTATGGTACTACTAGAAACTACCACGATATCGTTGATCTCATCAATCAAAAAATTAAAAAAAAATTCGTCATCCATAACTTCAAATTTAAAAGAACCTTATGCGTCTCATATATGGATAAATCTTTTAATGTATTTTCGGAATTGTTGTATAATAGTTTAATTATTTTTCATTCTACCCATAAATCCTGAAACATAAAATTTCTAATCCATCTTTTACACTACAAAAGCCCTTGGTCGCATATTTTTAGAAATAATTCTAGATTTCTCATGATAACATTGATTAACTGACAAATTTTATCTTTCTTAGACAAACTATATTGAAAATATTTAAGAAAATGTTTAAACATTCATCGGCTTAAGGTTCATATATTTGACCAAAAATTTTACGAAGCAGTAAAATTTTTTAAAATCGTTTAAAATTAAAAATAAATAAGTATTTATACAAATCTTATTAAGTTATTCAAAGCAAATGCTTATTGTTGAGTTAATTGGCGTTTTTATATTATTAGAATATTTAGAACATTTACGACCAATTGAAAGTGTAATGGTTCAAACAATTCCTGACTTTAATAAAAAAGTAAACAATAGGTTGTCGCAGACAGAAACAAGAATGTATTTATCTAAACTAAAATCTAATACTTTTTTCCACGTATAATAAATAACTATTTTTGTCAAGAGAGATGATGTCAGATTGATGAAATGTCAACTTTTTCCCATTAAAGAAATAATTATTTATGTATCAAGTCAGCAAAGTAAACTTTTATTGAATGAGTCTGAGTTAACGAGCAAAGCCAGAGAAGCTAGTAACAGGCGATTTATAATTCGCGATTTTTTCTTTTTTTTTACAAAAATAGCATAATATTTATAAAACAGTGTGCGAAGTTAGCTTTTTGCACACGAATGCGAATGAGTGAGTAAGGTTTATACTACACGTATAAATAAGAACAAAAAATATTTTATTTTATAATGACTTTATTTCTTTTGAATATTTGTATACATCTGTTTATCACATTTTTTATGAGAGTTTGAATTATTTCGCAACATTATTCTTCTCGTTGCAATTTGGTGAAAAATAAAAACACCTAAAAAATATTAATTCATTTAGATGTTGCTTAAAGAATTAAACTAAAAAAGAACGTATTTGTTCTAAACCCGTTTCACCCAAGGTATCGTCTGAAATATTTAATGATTCCTTTCCTTTCTCCATTTTTCCAAACATTTCCGACCACTTTAAACCTTTCGTGACAGGAATGTAATAAGTCATCAATTCTTGATAAGATTCGCTTAAAAAGGCTGAAAAAAAATTCTTCTTTACATACTCATCAACTGTTCTCATTTCTTTCTCATTCTCATTTCAACTGCCGCATCGGTTTTTTGAACTTTTATAATTAAAGTGTAACCTTGCGAAAATTTGTTTTTTAAATGTTGAGTGGTACCAAGACATTTAAACGATCCATTCACCATAATGGCCACTCTTGTGCATAAAGCTTCATTCTCTTCCATACTATGTGTTGTTAATATTAAGCAAGCTCCAGCATCACGAGCGCGACATAGTGCATTCCAGATGTTACGTCTTGTTGCGGGATCCATACCAGCGGTTGGTTCGTCCAAAAATACAATTGGAGGATTTCCAATGGAAGCAACGGACGCACTTAACTTTCTTTTATTAGCACCACTATACGTTTCGTACTTGCTTGTTGAGGTGTTTATAAAAATCATACTCTTTAGCTAGGTTCGCCGTCATATTTTTGCATTCTTTAAAAGAGATTCCTCGCAATAAATAGTATATAATAAGGGTTTGTTTGCCCGTAAAATCTTCAAATAAAGCATCAAATTGTGGACAGTACCCAAGATGTTTACATACCTTTTTTATATTGCTTTTGACGTTTTCCCCATATATCCAAGCATCTCCGTGTGATATTGAAACGTCACCGGTCATCATTTTAAACGTGGTTGTTTTATCAGCATCGTTGATTCCGAGTAACCCAAAACATTCACCTCCTTTAATACCCAGACAAAGTTGGTTAACAGCGAAAACCTTCCGGTATTTTTTTGAAAGGTCTTTTAAAACAACACTGTAATCCTCCTTATTAATCTCCCCATTTCTTACTTTTCTCTTTTCTTCCAAAACATCAGAATCCTCTGCCTCGTCAGACTGAGGATTTTGCCCTCCGCTTAGATTTGTTTTATAATATACTTTTTGAAAAAATTTATAGTCCATTAAAAGCTTGGATTAGAATTATTGCCTCTATTATCATGAACCTAAGGTGCCTTCCAATCCCATTGTTATCCCATCCAGGTAGTCTTCATCATTATCTGTTTTTGAATAATTGATATACAGTGCTTTGGAAAGGTATAAGGAGATAAAGTCAAAAAAGCCATAAAAACAGTGTATGGTAAAATCTATAAGAAGCAATTAAAGAATTAAACTTTATATAATGTTTTGGAATAGATTTTAATTTTTTTCGGCAATATGCCATTGATATGTCATAACTCGGTTAAAAATGGCGGGAAGAATTTGAAATCTACACCAAGAAGTTGCAAATAATTTAAATCTTTAGATCCCTTTCAGGATATTTTTCCACACATTGTTATTATGTTATATATTTGTATAAATTTGTTTATAGTATATAAATATATGGTATATATTTATATACTATATATATTTTACATATTTGTCATTATATTCAAGTTACTTTAGGGAAGTACTATATACTATATTATATACTATATAGTATATAGGAAGGGCCATATACTATATACACTGTATAGGGTGCGGCAAAATTATAAAATAAATTCGGTAAAGACTACCGGGAAAAGGGTACGGACTGCTAATGTGTATTTTAAATAGCAAAATATACTTGTTTAGAAGCATATTACTATATAATTTTATCGTACTCTATATGTGAATTTCAAGAGAACAATACAAACCACAACACATATTCGGAGCAATGCTGCAACTCAAACCTGTCTGGATCTCATCCCATCGAGTACAAAGTGCATTAATAGAATATTTTTTATACATATCATTAACGCCACTTATAAGACAGTATATAGGTATCAAAAGTAGCATGAGAAGAAAATTATGAAGCTCTTCCTTATCATTATAGCTCAGAATCAGTACAACAACCGTTAAAATAACACCTACATTCAAGATAATATATTAAAAAATTCATAATGTATCGCATTTTTTTTTACCCGTTAGGAGAAAAATAATTACTGTATTAGCATATCCCACTGCAGAAATGGTAAATAATAACGACAACAAATAAATTAGGGGTAGCACCGCCAAACCAAAACATATTAAAAGTAAAAACAGTCTCCCTAAAATTAAATCGTTTGAAATATTAAAAAATCATGTTTTATAACACATATCTAATTCTTTAAATGTGGTATACCCATGCTCTTGTATACATGCGAGCAGTATAATCAAACACATACAAGCAAACAAAAACATTAAAAAGTCCTAGATGAAAGCTGTTGCCCAATATATGATTATACTTGCACCACAAACAAATTGGAGATGTTTAAATTTTGAAACACGTTCTTTTATGTAGAAAATTATTAAAATTGGTATTGCAAAAGCGAAAGCAAAACCGAGAGCAAAACCCAACTGAAAACCGAGTGATTGTGAACTTTGCAACCGTTCACTCTAAAAGCATAAAGAGATATATCTAAAAGTAAGCAAAATAATGAAATCTTTTTCACAAAAAATTATTAATAAAACATCAAACATTTTATATTGCGAATGGTGTTAGAAATAATTATGAAATTGCTCTAATTTTACATATAGTACATATTTGTAATTATAAAAATTAAAAATTACTAGAATCCATTACCTGAGTTAAAGGACTATACGGCATAGGATGATTACTGATTCTAATATTGTATTTATCCTAATTCATAATATCCTGTAAAATTGTATTCACGATGTATTGTAAAGCAAGTGGGGGTGAATGATATGGCTCATTATTAAAAAGAACTATAATCTTATCACCCTGAAAAATGGCTCCTATGATGTATTGTACCCGTATGGTTGTAATTATAGTCTCCTCCTAAAATTTTAATTCAAATGCCTTCAAACGGCATATAAATCGTGTAACTCGCCAGTTTTAACAAGTTTGTAATGAAGTTTTCTTCGCCCCAGTCTAGTACGTATCGGCCTTCTTTCTTCAAAATGTCTTTGTACCTTTTGCAAAAGGGGTCATTTATGTCCGTGGTAGCAACAGGAGTTGTAGTATTATCATGCGCATCTAACGATAAATCTAATCTTACTGGATGTAGATAACTCTCCTTACCCTATGGTAGGTATACCATAGGTAAAATTGTCAGTAGAAGTGGAGTTAGCAGTATAAAATACAGAAGTATAGTTAAAAGCCAAGCTCTACATGTTGCATAAAATTTCTTCAGTATCATAGCTCTAGTTTGATTTATTTTTAATCGAAACCCAGTTGTTGTGCGTATACTCACATCCGCTAAAAATTAAAACAAGATTATTAGTTAAATACAAATATTTATGGTTATAGTGTTGTTAAATGCCAGAGTATTTATTTTCAAGGGAGTATACCCAAGGGGTTATTTACCCAAGATGGGTATTTTGAGGTATTTATAAAATTTTAAAAAAAGTATAACAAAGACAAGGACCACTAAAAAAGTAACTCTATTTTTAGTTTTTATTCAGTCTTAAATTGTTGTATACTTGTATCAAACTAAAACTAGAATTAACACTAGACCTAGTACTAGAATGTTTCGATTAGCGGAAAGTCTGAAGACGCACGGCTAAACCTAAATCTTTCTAGTACAAGGTCTAGTGTTAGTTCTAGTTTAAATATCCATTAAGTGCTTGGTTGTAATTCCTTCTGGTATTAAAAGAATAACTAATACCAAACTTATAACCTTAGTTTAGTATTAACAACTTTAGTAGACAAAGAACAAGAAACATTAGGATTTAGCCGTATGTCTCTTTAGACTTAATTCTAACGAATAGAAAAGATGACACTTACCAACATAGATTCTATCAAAGAATCACAATCTCATCAAATATAAATTTTAATACACATGAAATGGAATTACTAGGAAGGGGGCCGAAATATGCTCTATATACCAACAAAGCCCAATCTAAGGAGAGGTGCCATAGAGATTGAAGTGACAACAAAAACTATACAGAATAACAATGAATTATAATAACAACTACAGCAGGTATTAATAAAGGAAAATTTAAAAAGAGCTCTTAAGAAGAAAGAAAGAAAGGAGAATTATAGATTTTGAAAGGAATGGAAGACATTATACAACATTAAAAAGAATGTTAGAAAAGAAAATATAATAACGCAGATTAAAGCAAACTAAAGCAGAAAACTTCTTGTAGGCAAATAATTTTAAAACAACTAATAAGAATCCACCAGAAAGCTTTCCTAAACATGTGAAAAAACACTATAAAAGAAAGAAAACCCTGCTATCAACAAACCCCAAAATAAACAAGCCAAGCATGTCAGTTAGACCAATAATTTCGAAATACACAATAAAAAACCGAAGAGAACTTCTGAAGTACTATTTTGCTAATTTACCAAAATAGAAAAATTACAAATACCAAGTAACTATACCATGTTATGATTTGACGTCATCAACTTGTACACAAACGTGCCAACTTCAGAGCCAGTAAAGATTATAGAAAATATTTTTTATTATATTTTTATTATTATTCGTGTGCAAACATTTATAAACTGTTCGAAGTGTGTTTATAAAACCTTCAACAAGAAATTCTATAGATATGATCAAGGTCTCCCGATGTGATTAAGCGGAATGTTGGCGGACAGTAGTATAGATTAGCCGATTCTAGAACCTCCTCCTCGAACCTGCGTCCGAGGAGGAGGTTCTAGAATCGGCTAATTGTTGGAGGAGGAGGAGGAGGAGGAGGAGGAGGAGGAGGTTCTAGATTCGGGTAACTGGTATAAACCTACTCCTCTTAGAGGTTGCAATATGGGAGGAGTTTCCAATTAATGAGGTTTCAATTAATGTCCAACCTCCCCCAAGTGACTCCTCCAAGTAAGAAACCAGAGAATAAATTATGACAACGTTCTATATGCCAACGTGGTCACCCATCGACGTCTTCTGATAGAATGTAAATAATGTTGTAATATTAATTAATATCAATGAAAATGTGTTCCCACAATTCTTGTGTGAAAAAGATTCCCCCCACTCTATTACTTCAGCTATAAATACAAAATGCCTGGCGATAGTGATTCATACAGTGGTGAGATTCACAACGAGTGCACGTTTAGTGTAATTAATATACAAGTAAGTAATTCAAATTGAATATCAAGTAGATAATGAATTAACGTAAAAGATTTTTAAATATAGTGGCATCCAAACCGAACTCCAAATGCTCAAACAAGAGACCTGCGCCAAATGTGTTGGGGAGGGGAGAAAACAAGAAGTCACTTGTGACCACAAAAAATGAAGGTTGCTCATCATTGCCAAATATATCGTCTGGAAATGCAAAGCAAAATGTAGTATCGGAAACAACTAATGTATTGGCAACAGAATTGGGAGAGTTTGTGTATCCCAGCAGTCAACAGATTATCGAAAATATTGGTCAGCCATCTGTAATAAGTAGTACTGTATCCAATGAATCTGCGATAAACCAGAAAGGTAACCAAGGACCGCTGTTCTCGGAAAGCACCTATTATTTAAACAAAAGTAGAACCAAATGGATATCTGTTGGACTGTGCGCGAATCAGCATTTTGAACCCGTGATACGGTTAATGGGAAAAGGACAATGCTTGAGTTTATCTGAACCTGAATGGAAGAACATAGTAAACAGCAAACAATTGATTTTAAACAGTTTTGTCGGTGATTTATCTACTCCAGCAAAGTTCCTTATAAGTGGAGTGTCTTGCAGCAGTATGTGGATAGAGAATACGAGAAAAGTATTCAAAATGGATAGGGGTTCAGAAGTATTTTACCTAACTTATGACTCGTTGCATGAATTGTGGAAATTAACCGAATTAGTTTCAGTGAGGCTAGACGCATTGAAAAGTCTTGAATACCATACGTATTATGATAATATGATTGAGGTTGTGAGTGGAATGCAAGGTGACATAAAATCGAATGTATGGGCAGCTTGTAATACTGGACCAAGTGAGCAGTCGTGCATAGCTCAAGAGTTGCTAGTGTATGGTATGGACAAGATATTGTTGGATATAGACTTGTATACTTTATTGAGAATGTGTTAAAAATATTTCATTATAAATATGTATTAATATTAGAAAGCTATAAGTTAAAAGTTTTTGTAGAATAAGTGAATTTAATATGGTTAAACAAGTAACAATTTGCGAATCTAAAAATCAAGTGTATAGAATGTGTCAATGGTCGTTCGCTTACCGAAAAGCGAGGAAAGGTGATTGGGAAGAAAGAATGTTGGATGAAATTAGATTTAAGGGTAGAATAAGAATCGTAAATGAGTTGTTAGCAAAATATTTAAGTGTAGAACATAGATTGAAGATGTATCGAGAGCGTTTCAGTATTATAAATTAGTAGCTATATGTATAATATGCTTCTTAATAAAGAATATAAAGCATATGATAGTAAAGCGGTGATTCATTTGCTGTTTATAATTGTGTAGAGAAAGAAGGACCGCGCGTGAAAAAAATATAAAATGACATCGACACTATCGAAGCGTCGCAGTAGGCGTTTGAGGGGTAAACGAATTGGTCACGGTTTTTTCAATAAATTGATTGATAAACTTCCGATAGAACTACACTTGCCTGGATATAATTTCTGTGGGCCGGGTACGAAATTGGAAAAAAGATTAAAAAGAGGAGATCACGGTGTGAATCCATTGGACGAAGCGTGTAAAAAACACGACATCGCGTATACACACAGTTCTGATTTAAAATTCAGACACGGTGCAGATAAGGAATTATATAAAGCGGCGAAGGAACGAATATTCAGTAAGGACTCTAGTTTTGGTGAAAAGGCGGCATCATCTGCAGTAGCAGCATTAATGAAAGCCAAAGTAGCAATAGGCATGGGTGTTGGAAAAAGATCGGTGAAGAAGAAAGATCGAAAATTGAAGCGCTCAAAGCGTGGAGGAGCTTTATCTTTTTCAGAAGCGCTCAAGGTTGCTCGTAATGCAGTTGCGAAAACCGGTACTAAAAATCTATTAGCGAATGTGAAAGCTGCATACGGAACATTAAAAAGTAAACGACGAAAAATTGCTGAGCCTAGGGGCAGGATAATTCGAATCCCGAAAAAGGGAGGTTTTCTACCATTAGTACCTTTATTTGCCGCTTTGGGAGCTCTAGGTAGTCTCGGTGGCGGGGCGGCTGCCATTGCGAAAACTGTCACTGACGCAAAGTTGGCTAAGGAACGTTTGGAAGAAGATCAGAGACACAACAGGGCGTTGGAAGCTAAACCTGTAGGCAGCGGGTTTTATATAAAGCCATATAAGAAAGGATGTGGTTTATATGTCGATAGAAAAGAGGCTAGCGTTGCAGGGAGAGGATTCTATATTAAACCGTATAAGAAAGGTTGTGGTATTACAAATAATTCAAAAAACTAATTCAGATACCTCGTCATGCGTTAAATAACGAAGAATTGGAAAGGTTCGTAAAAATACTGAAAATTCCAAATTTTCGCGGTGTTTTTATGAAAGACGATCTTCCGAAGCACGTGAAAAAAGTAGAAAGAGGTATAGTTAATCTTGACAATTCGAATGGGCGAGGTACACACTGGATTGCATATAAGAAGGATGGTAAAGACATACAGTATTTTGATAGTTACGGTGATTTAAGACCACCATTAGAAGTTGAACGGTATTTGTTATCAGATGGTAGGGGTAATGTGATAAAATATAACTATCGTCAATATCAAAGAGGTTCAGAGAAAAATTGTGGCGAATTATGTTTGAAATTCCTAATGAATAAAACATGTAGTAGGTAAAAAACATGTTCAGTTAGAAACATAATGGAGCAAGAAGCAGGACATACAAGTTACACATTTACATTGTCTGGAAAATCTTCGGAGTTATCTTGTAATTTTAACCCTCCAATATATTTGAATGAATCAGGAAGGTACGAGTTGGCTCTCTTAAATTTCGAAACGTTCAATAGTTTGGCAAACGTAGATAAAAGTAACAATATTTTACAATACGAAGATAAGACAGGTAATTTTAAAAACAATATAGAAATACCGGTTGGAACCTACGATATTGATGATATTGCCGGAGTTGTGAATGAACAGTTACTGAGGAGACACGCTAAAGGAGTCTTTATAGACATTACGGGAAATAATAATACTCAACACGTTCGTATAAAAAGTACTAGAAGAATTAATTTTGCGTGCGATAACTCAATAGGATCCCTACTGGGCTTTAAGCCTAGAATAGTGCCTAAACATACGGAACGGTATTCGGATTACGTAGTAAACATAAACAAAACAAACGCTTTACAAATTTATTGTAACTTGGTGACAGGTTCGTACAACAACGGAGTTCCCGTTCACGTTTTATACCACTTCTTCCCAAACGTTCCGGCAGGTTTTAAAATAATTGAGTCGCCACAGCAGCCTATTTATTTGCCGGTTTCAACGAACGTGATTAGTAGTGTAACAGTACGCATACTAGACCAGGACGGAAAATTGGTTGATTTCAGAGAAGAGGAATTAACCGTGAGAGTTCACTTGAAATCCATTAATTGAAAAGACTATGTCTGTAGTATATCAAAGTAAAAGGAAAAGGTGGGCAAGAAGAGATAGAAACGGGAAAACGTACAATGGTCGAAACTATAAAGCGCGTATTGTAGGAGAGCGCAACGTTAGTAGAGAACAGTCCATTAGTCGATTAACACCTAGCAATCGAAGATATTTAAGTCAACTAGGATACGAAGTTTTATTGTAATGGATATATTAAAAGTGACTGATAAAATAAAATCTGATCAATCAATTGTGAGTTACGAACTACATTCTCATCAACCATTTGGTTCGACGACATACGATAACAACGATGAAATAAGAATTTCAATTCCAGAAATAGATAATTACACTTTACCGAGCGAGAGTTATTTATACGTCGAAGGCAGCGTTCGTAAAATCGCTGCGGATGGTAGTGTAACAAAAAATGCTAGTGCAACAGCTCAATTGGTTAGCAATGCTGTTGCATTTATGTTTAGCGACATTAGGTATCTTATAAATGGAATATTAGTGGATAGCGTACGAAATGTCGGTATAACATCTTGTATGAAGGGTTACTTTTCATGTACCCGGAATGAGGTTATAAAATTAGAGAACGCCGGCTGGCACATTACACCGGGTGAGAATGATCAAGTCGGTATTTCGAAAGCATTAGATAAGAATGGTAATTTCGGTATAAGCGTTCCATTGAAAACATTGTTGGGATTTGCTGAAGATTTTAGAAAAGTTATGATGAACGTCCGACAGGAGCTCGTATTAATTCGTGGACACGATGATACCGACGTTATTTTCCAACCTGCAACAGCTCCGGTCGATGAAAAATTGAAGTTGATTATTACTAAGATTGTATGGAGAGTCCCACACGTGGTCGTTGGCCTAAGGGAGCAGTTGACATTAACTAAAATTTCTGAAAGAAATTTGGATATTCACGTTCCTTTTCGCTCTTGGGAAATACACGAATATCCTCAATTACCACAGACTACGAAGCAAACGTGGGCAGTAAAAACAGCACCACAATTAGAAACTCCGAGGTTTATAATTATTGGATTTCAAATTAATCGTAAGGGTGCTTTTACAGGAAATTTGTCTCTGTTTGATAACATCAATTTAACAAATTTAACTGTATTTCTGAACGGCGAACGTTTCCCGTATGATAATTTGAATGTAGATTTTGATAATAATCATTATGCAGTGTTATATGATATGTATTCAAGATTCCAGCAAGCGTACTACTATCAAGAAAGCGAGCCTTTGTTTTCTCCCGAAGAATTTAAAACGTATGCTCCGTTAATTGGAATCGATTGTACGTACCAACAGGAAGCAGTACATAAAAGTGGTGTAGAAATAAAAATTGAGTATTCAACAAAAGCTGCGATTCCGGCGGGCACTACAGCGTACGCGTTAATATTACATGACAGAGCATTCACATATTCACCTCTGACGAAAATTGTCAAGCAACTGATATAGTAACGTTTGTTAACCATAATCAATTAGTGTTTGTCTAAACGTCGAAGAAAACGCCTGTCTAAAAGTGGGTTGAGCATGCTTTGCGAAAACGATTTTATTATAATTGATATTCAAGGTTTTATGGTTAATGATGAAGAATTTATTCCTAAGGAATTGGCCTCCTATGATAATAAGAACCGTGTAAGTCATTACATATTCCAACCAATTCGAAGTTTTTCATCTTTACCTACCAAATTTCGCAATACGGCCAACTGGTTAATGAATTATCATCACTGCATCGATTGGAATGTCGGCTTTGTGCCGGTATCCAGTTTCGATGACATCGTTTATTATCTGTGTCGATCAGCAAAAGTAGTTTACGTAAAAGGGCATGAAAAAGCATGTTTTTTAAAAAGAATTGTAACGATACCAGTCAAAGAATTGCCCGAACACGAATGTAAATTAGAGGTTGGCTTGCCAATGTGCCCCTTCCATAAAAAGACACCAAGCATGTGCTCTCTGTCAAACGTTTTTTACTTGTTTTCATACATCTTCAGAAATTTGAGGGTATAAATGAACTGAGAAACGTAGAACAGCGTACAGTTCGAGATGGAACGTATTTGGCGTTTAGTTACGCGGTTGGGGCTTTCAACTTTCATAATAAATAAAGTGTGGGACATTATGCAAAGATATGAAAGGGATTTATCGTTTGTGAATATAAAAAATTACGAACTTTGTTATTTACCAATGGAGTATTATTTGGATAAAGTGAAACCATTGGACCTTGCAGCTGTTTGGTTCAAATTACCTTCGAAATACAGAAATGAAGAACGACTGCAATGTAAGCTACCTTGTTTCAAGCATTACAATATGGATCATATGGATACGCATATTGACGGACCACCACCAACCCGAGGAAATTGTGGTTTTTGTAATGTGTAATTTGTATATGTATTATATGTAAATTGTTTAACGAAGTAAAGGTTCTCTTGTATAACGAAAAAATGTTGCATCTTTATTAGTACAAAAGGGTGAATAATGAAAGGGGTTGGGGGGGGGTTGGGTTGGGTTGGGTTTGTAGAAGAAAAGCAGGAAAGAAGAAAGAAAGAAGGAAAAAAGGGAAGAAAAAATGGTAAAGAAAAGGGGAGGAGTTCTTTTAAAAGGAGCTCCGCCTTAAACTCCTCCCGAAAGAGGAAAGGGAAGAGTAGGGATGGGAGTGGGGTTTTGGGGTGGGGGTGCTTAGTTTCCCCCCCCCCCCCCCCGGTGCCGGCCAAAAAAGCACCAGGAAAAAAGTTCCCCCACTCTAACTCCGCCCCCTTTCCCCACCACGCCCCTTACTCCGCCCCTACTCCGCCTCCTACCACATCTACTAACCTACTTTTTTTGTATAAAAAGGAAGAATGAACAACAATTCCTCACAGTTTTCTACTGTTCTAGTGTTTCTACTGTTCTAGTGTTTCTATTGTTCACTTTGTAGTGTCAAGTTTCTAGTGTCCACTGTTCACTAACAGCGCCACCTTTTGGTAAGTACAATTTACTATACTTTTACTTTCTAAAACGTTCGATCCCGAGAATGGTGAAAATGTTACTAAATTTTAAATACCTTAAGCCAATTTCTTCGATAGCCTAACAGTGCAGTGCGATAGGCTCTCGACCAGATGCTTCGGGTTCGTTCCCAAGCGCTGGCAGAAATTTTTATTATTTTCTATATTTTTTACAGCTGCGTCACGGTTACAATTCCATCGCCTATCGTCAATGTAAGTAGAATAATTTGAGCGTTCGTAAACTATAAGTAATCTTAAACACCTCAAGCCGATTCCTTCGATAGCCTAACAGTACAGTACGTCAGGCTCTCGACCAGATGGCTCGGGTTCGATTCGGAGCGCTGGCAAGAAATTATTATTATATTCCATATATTTTTTTTTTTGCAGCTGCTTCACGGTTACCACTATAACCGTTACATCCCTCGTCAATGTAAGTAAAGTAATTATGCACTTTATCTCGTGCCCTTCAATAGCCTAGCGTATAGGACGCTTGGCTTTTAGCAAAATTGTTCGGGTTCGATCCCGAGCATCAGCAAACAAAAGTTAATTTTTTATATCGTTTTACAGCTACAAGTTTTTTTTTTCAACTTTTTACATCTATCGCCAAAGTAAGTAGAGATTAATTTTTTCTCTTGTTTATTTTCATTTAAACTAATAAATTCTTTTCATTAAGATGTCTCAAGATGGTTTCAGTCAAATTAATTTGACAGAACCGGGATTTTCTAACAGCCAAGAGGTTGAAATTTTAAATAATTTCAACGTTGAGTTGTTGGACATAACCTCTGCTGAGAAGGCTAGAGATTCCTGCGTCGTCCAACCTACAGATGAAGCACAGACGCCCTTACCAGTTCCGAGCGGCACGGCTTCCTCGAATACCGGTGGAGTGAAAAGTCTGTCACTTCGTCAGAATTCAAGGAAACGTGAGCATTGGAAGAAGGGTGTAGGATTGTGGTTACCGAAGGATACATATAGAGAGCAACGACGGGAACGTGCTCGTTCAAGATCAATACAACGTAAGCGTGCTTCTGATGAGGAACCGACGGAAGCGTCTATAATTGACGCTGGAAAAGTCGCCTCCAGCATTAACGAGCACATTTCTGACGACTCTCTTAATGCAATGGCGGTATCACAATTCTGCGCAGTAAGGACTTCTGACCTGTCCTCTCTTCAAGTTCCTTTAAACAAGAAAGATTCCTTGGTTGTCGCTAGCCATACTTCTCCTTCTTCTGCTTCTTCTTCTTCTTCTTCGAAGATCGGTAATGTGCCAAAAGTACAGACCACAATGATTACAAGTACTCTACCTCCTACCTCTAACATTCCATCAACTTCTGCTGTACATTCAGAAGTATTAGGCAACCTTTTTTCAACTGCAATAAGTTCTACATTGGAAAAAACTAAAAGCTTGCTTTTGGAAGATGTCAAATTATTACACAGAAATTATAGCAATAACCTTCAACAAAAGGTTACTGAGTTAAATCATTCTTTAGTGTATTTATTGCGGCTTAAAGAAGGGATGACGTCTTTTATGGTTGATGATGATCCTCTAAAAATTTCTCTTAACGAAACCATTGAGGATTTGACTGCAGAGGTTGCGAAGGACAAACAAATTCTTTCTCTTCTACAGTAACCTATTAAAATTATTTTCTTTATAGCTAATACATTATCTTTTAACAGAATGACCACTATTAGCCCTCGCACCTTGGCCAAACTGTTAATATTTGAAAGGAGGGCGGCCGTGATGGATGCCCAAATAAGAGGGATGAAAGATGTAGTACGTTAGTTATTCATATTTATATACATGTTTTACTAATTTAAAATTTTCAGTTAAATCATTTAAGAGCGGAGATGGAGATGCTCAAAGAAGCGGTCAAGGAGTCGTCGACAATAAAAGCGACGACGGTAAATATAGAGGCGGTAAATGTATACCGGGAACTGCCACCGCGCAATACAGAACCGCCTGACCCTTGGCCGGATGCATCTCCCAACCACTCGCCTACGCCGACGGAGCCGGTTGCACCCCCTGACGAACCCGAGGAGGTGTGGGATTAGCCACCCCTAGGTGGCTAATTATTATTTTTATATTATTATTATATTATTATTATTATTATTATTTTATATCATATTATATCATATTATTTTATATCATATTATATCATATTATATTATTATTACTTATATGTTGAGTTATGTTTTTTAGTTCAGTATTACCCTGTTAACTTTTGAATGCGGTAGGTCGTGAGTAATGATTGTCGAGAAGGTAAAGTGTTCATCGCAACCGCTAACTCTACCAATAATTAATTTTAGTAAAGGTGCAGCCGAAGAATACTTTGTGAGACATAGTGACTTGTTCGGCGGAAAGTGTAAGCGAGGTATAATTGTGGGACCGTCTGGTGTCGGTAAAACGAATGTCATGCTATCGGTTTTACTTGCTCGTAATGGCCTGCGCTTCCTAAACATATATTTATGTTCTAATTCATTGTACCAAAATAAGTATGATTTTTTAAGACATCTGTTAGAACCTATAAAAGATTGTGGTTACTATGAATTTTCTAATATAGATTCGTTTATTACTCCGGAAGAAGTGAAAGAATATTCGGTAGTCATATTTGACGATGTTCCTTGTACTGGTCAGAATGTAATTAAGGATTTTTTTTCATATGGTCGCCATAAGAATATTGATTGTTTCTTGATTTGTCAAAGTTATAGCGCAATTCCTAAACAGTTAATTCGTGACAACTGCAATTTGTTGGTGTTGTTTAAACAGGACCTAACAAATTTAAAACACGTGTTCGAAGATCATCTAATGGCTGATATAGAATTTAATAATCTAAAGCGAATTGCCGATGCTTGTTGGAAGAATAGACATGGTGTCCTAGTAATTGACCTGGACTGTACTTTGTCTAACGGTCGGTTCCGCTATGGTTTTGACAAATTCATTGAAGTTTAAAAGTGTCTATTTAAACAGTACTTACTTCATTACGTTGAAGTACATCCCACTATGAAGAAGACGCTTGCTGCGGAACTTATCACTGCTCGCGAAGCCTTGCGAGACAAAATTCGCTCGTTAAAAGAGGACGTAGCAGAATCAAGAATTCGGACGGAAACGGCGTACTCTCCGATTACGAAACCATTAAAAGATATTGCTGCAAAAATAGAAACAGTTGGTTTGTTATCCGATTCAAAACCACGTCTGTATCCGAAGACCGAAAAGATCTCTAAAATGGAACGTTTCACGGACGACATTTCTGACATAGCATCCAAATACGAGGATGAACATTTTACACAAAAACCTAAAATTCCATTGAAACCTACACGCCGAAAATTAATCACCTCTACTCCTGAAAAGAAAAAAGTAATTTCTACTCCAACTATACCATCATTCCAGGTACAAGAAGAGATATTTGAAGGTCAACCGGGTGAGGATATCGATGAAGAGTATTCAGATTCCAGCGATGATACTGCAGCCCTTATAACCTACGGAAAAGATCGAGTGGAACGATTTAAAGATGAATTGGAAGAACAATTGGCAAGTCCCGATGTACAAGCTGCATTGGATATGTTTGATCCTTTACCCAGAAGGTATATTGTTGGTTTGGCTAAGGATGTGGCAGATGAGTATGATCAAGTATACGGTGTTCGTCAGACTCCGGAAGGCTTTTACATAGGTGTTAGCCCTGTTGAATTTGACGACAAGGATATTCTCGTTGGAAAATTTAAATATGCGGGAACCACTGGATTATATGATTTATTATTTAAAAACAATCCTGGCAGATTTACAATTCAAGATGTGCGCAATTACAAAGATATCTTGCAACGTTCGAATGCAGCTTACATGAATTACATTCCAGAGGCAGGTTTGACCACGGAGGATGAAAGTCAAAAGTTTCAAGATATTATCAAGCCTATCATGGAGGGTGACAAACCCAGGGTGCATTGGGCGAGGTACTGGCCGAATCCTAAGAAAAAAACCTTGGGTGGTACATTGCAGAAACAAGTTGTTCCTCACGCTCTTATCGAGTACGAGTACTGGGACGATCCCAATGAGCTGGTCAATAGATTGCGATTGTTAATGGCTTCTCAAGCTGCAGGTAATTCCGCACATGTCAACGAAATTACATCTATCATATCTGAACTAGCAGAGGCAAAGATTATACGTTAAATCATAAATATACATGCTTCATACTTTCTATTTTAAAACGTCAGCGACCATGAAGTAGGAAAGATGAGTTTAAACCGGTTCGGAAAGCACTCGTCCAGTATGGTAATCGATAAGTTTGGTAAGCATGTACATGGTCACAACATTGTTACTCATTTGAAGAAGCGTCGATATTTACGACCATCAATTATATTAACATTTAGCGGAGATGGAACTACAGATAAGGTTGATAATTATTTCATTATTCAAAATTTAGGATACGTTAAACAGTATGTTAACTATTTTTATGTTGGTGAAATTGTTTCTTCCCGATTTGAGGGAAACGTACAACTCATAATTGATGGGAAGCAATTCGATCCAAATGACTTAAATTATCTATCCTTCGGGAATAAAATAGTATGCAAGCCTACAGTAACGCCCACTTTATTGAAGCATCCATTTAGTGTTGAATTAGTCATTGAATTGTCCACAAAATGAGTAATATCAAGAGATCCCTTGTAAATGAGTTGCACGCGCCAGTACGGAAAAACTACAGACGCAGGCGTGTTGTTATAAAGGGTTTAAGGGACTTATTTCAAGCTGATTTGGTAGAGATGATTCCTTATTCAAAAGCTAATGGTAATTTTAAATATATATTAACCGTTATTAATGCATTTTCCAAGTACGGATGGGCTGTACCACTAAAAAACAAAACGGGTAAGGAAGTTACGCGGGCTATGGAAACGATTCTGTTAGACAAGCGAAACAATATACCGAAGAACCTACAGACAGATAACGGAACAGAATTTTATAACGCAAACTTTAAGAACCTTATGACACGCTATGGTATTAATCATTACAGCACATTTTCTAATTTAAAGAGTTCAATTGTCGAACGCTTCAATAGAACACTAAAGGAAAAGATGTGGAAAGAATTTAGTATGCAAGGTAATTATCGTTGGTTGGAAATACTACCTAAATTAATTCAGGATTATAACAACCGAGAGCACCGGACGATAGGAATGAAACCAAGCGAAGTAAACAGCAGAAATGCTTCAATTCTGTTGAAATCTGTTTACAATTACATAAAGACGGTCGACCCTATTAGAAAAAGATTTAAAGTCGGTGATTACGTACGAATAAGCAAGCATCGACACGCCTTCACCAAAAACTACACTCCAAATTGGTCTAACGAAGTATTTACTATACATACCGTTCGTAATACTAACCCTACAACATACCTTCTCAAAGATGCTTCCGGTGAAATTATTTCTGGCGGATTCTATAGAGAAGAATTACAAAACGTTAAGCATCCAGACGTTTACTTGGTGGAAAAAGTGCTAAGACGAAAAGGACAACAAGTGCTTGTTAAATGGTTGGGTTTGGGACCGTCTCATAATTCTTGGATCTCAAAAAGTAACGTTATTTAAGAAACAATAAAACAATTACTAATACACGTTAAATAATTTATTTACTATCTGAGATTACAGTATATGTATTATTTTGTATTGATTATTTATATTATATTTTTTAATTATCTATATTTTGTGTTGCATCATTCAATGACTTATGCCCCCAAGCCAATGTACTAGAACCATCCGGTAATATGTGCCGTTTATCATCACTACATGATAAAGCGATTTTGTTTTTTAATTCTGTGTACATTGTGTGATATTCCGATTTAAATACGTACATTTCCTTACGTATCAATCCACCACGTTCGACCACAGCTTTGTAATCGGTTACGCTCAAATGTTTATCAATAACATACTTTTTCACTCCTTTAGCCTTCTTTACGTTATCGTCGAGCAAAGTTATGCAATAAGCTTTGGCTCCTGTTCCAACAAATGAGGTGATACACCTATTTGGATATTCATCCTTCATTCTTCCCAATACCGGTACACCGCGGGGTATACCGTGTATATTGTCTAACGGATAATTCGACGTGTCAAAGACATCAATATTTTCTTTTATATCCTCATATACGTTTGGTGTAAATATTTCTAGAATCAACGAATCCGTATCGGTGTACAAGAGGTATACGTCGTTTCCATACTTTTCTTTTAAATAACCATAGAAGAAATCGTACATTACCGTTTTCGAAAGCTCTAATATGCAGAATCCTACGTACAGCGGTTTATTATAACGTACTTCTGCGAGATTCAGCTGAATTGCTACCAAATTATCATTGAATACTTTTGAAGATTTGAAATTTGGTTTAGCGATCAGAGCTTCTACGCCCGGTTTCCTATGGCGACATTCCCAGTGTGTAACTAATCTTATATCTACCCGCTTTTCTACATTTTCCATTGTTTTACCGAACACGTTGTTATTCATCGACTTGTAATGGTTTTTATCAAATTCATTTGTCGCTTTCGCACGTTTTTCAGAATTGAAATCAATATATTTCCGCATCCACTCTGATTGTTTAAATTCTAACGCCCTATGAACCTTTATTAACTTCAAACCAAACCGTACACATTGCTTTAAGTTCATGTAATGAATGATGTACCTTGATTTATTATATAAATTTGCTATTAACTTTGCATTTTTTGAGCCTGGAGGTACAATTCGTTCAGGACAAAATGGTAAATCGTTGTGTTCATCATGCAAGTTTTCCGGATACTCTAAATCAACTTCAAACACGTAACCCTTTCCTGAATCTTCATTCATATTGTCAATATCTAGCCTACGGATCTCTTCATCTGACAGCCATCGAAATCCTCCGGTTGGAAGTTTTCTTCTCATCGCGTGCCCATACAAATTTGTAGCGTCAAGATATAAAATATAGGATGTTTCTCTATTGGGTAGAAATTCCGGCATAAACTTGTTATTTGCTTCAGCACTTCTCTTGCTGCACATACTCAAACCACCGCGAATACCCTTTTTAAAGAAATGCAACATATCTATATCGGTTAGCAATTCCAATTTTACCCTAGTCATGCGTAGTAAGGCATCAAAACCAAAACCCGGTGATGTGAAATAATGACACGGATCCAAACCATAGTTCTGAATCGATATGGTTCGAAAATTCTCAAATATATCCGCCAAAAGTAAAACATCCGACGTTAGATATATGTCACTATATTCTCCTAAAGTGTGACAATTAAACACTTTCCACGCTTTTTGTGCTCGACAGTAATTTTCTTCAGTTACTTCTTCATCGCATAATGTATTATAAAAACTTTTTTGATCTGGCAAACAGTTGAAGTTTAGCTTTTCGAATGAGTCTACAAAACAGTATGGAAATACTCCCTTTTGACGCACTAATCGAAACTGTTCTTCATTTTTAAAATGCTTTCTGATTTCGACACATTGATTATCTTCCAAAAATGATCCCAATTTTTCTAACGATGAAGCCATAAATCTATATGAATCGACAAATCTTAATTTCATCGACACTCTTCTTAGCTTTCCCTTGCTATCAACATAATCTCCTACAATTTTTTTTGAAAACGATATGTATTTCTCTTTACTTTGTGCTATAACTTCAACATCTTCCTCTTTTAACGCCATATCTTTTACGAACATGTGACAATCGTAATTTGAAAGATTATGAAAAAATATTGGTATAAAGTTTGGTAATTGGTAATTTATATTACACACACTATGTGCAGGCCCTCGATATAAGCCGGTGAGGTGGTCATGATCGTATACTTTGCTGCCAGTTTTTATCTCTTTCGAACAAATGTGACACGTATCTTCCATATGATGTATTAATTTTTCTAGATTTTCTAATGGTAACATTTCTTTTGGCTTGCTTAAATAGTTGTTGTATATACTTAAAACATCTTCCTCCAACTTGTTCATAAAAATTTGTGCTGCATTACGCCCTCGATATATTTCAAATTTCGATAACGAATCATCATAAGAACATTTAATATAGTATGCAAACGCATACGGCTCGTGTTCAAAACATTTTACGGAGTATGAATTCTCATTGTTCTTTTCTGTATTCTCGATACAGACGATTGGTTTCTGTAACGATTCAAAGTCTGCATATACTACAAATGGTATTTTTAATTGTTTTTCAAAATTTTCAAATTGTAATACATTCTCCTGTTCTTGCTCTCCATATTTATTTATTTTAATACTTGTTGTTGGTAAAATTGCTCTTACCTTGCCGCAATCGTGCGTTTGATGTCGCTGAAGTTGACACTCTGTTGAAAAGAATATCAAACATCCCTCGCAAATAAATTTTTCATGACCATTTTTAGATGCTTGTGCTGACAGTAATCTGGATAAACTTTTTATCCAACAGTAATGGCTATTTCCAAGATCATCCGATATTAATAATAAATTTATATGTCTTTCTTCCTTTTGTCGACATATGTACATGGTGATTATATCATAATTCATAACTCCGTCTTTAAAATATTCATTTAAACCATAGACATTTATCGAAACTTTATTCTGCTTCTCAAACTCGGGTATGTCTCGTAATTTAACCGGAAATGTTATATTTGAATAGTCAAAGCCACAATTTTCATAATGAGGATACGAAGTTGTCCGCTGTGGTAAACCGTTCGGTTCACACACTGCTGATGTTAACGCCCAAGCAAAGCATGCATCATCAGCATTTTGGATATTTATTACAGCACGCTTAGCTTTTATATGGTACGGCAGATCCATGTAGCTCGAAGCTCTTGTGGGGTTATATTTGTTGAGATTAACCTCCATATACAGTATTTGTAATAGTGTCCACCCTGTATACAAATTGTTTTAATTAGTATTCTTCAAACCTTGCACCTTAGAGCGCTTACCTGAATCACGTTCTTGAAATTCCGACATTTTTGATGATATTTCATCGATGAAGTCATTATAAATTTTATACAAATCTGTCGCTAAAGATGCTACTTTATTTTTTGTATTAAACGATTTTATTTCCCAATCTTCTTTGGATTGCAAACAATACATTCCAAAACATTCTAGATTTAATTTAATGCTGCCATGAATATCGATAGCGCTTTGAATTAGATTTAAGATTTTTTCACGAATTCTATCCGAATATTCCTTCAAATCCACAAAATTTCCCGGTTCGTTTATTCTATAGCTTACTATTTTATCGCCAAATGCCCCAGCGATTCTCTCAACTCCATCGTCAATTATTACAAACGCATTGCGTTTATGCTCATTACTGCGCAAATGTGCAGAATAACATTGCTTATTTACGTACTTATCGCACGCATCACATTTTGCCATATTTGATTTAGATATTTCTTCAAGTTTGATTCTTTTACCAATGCATGATTGCCGCTGATGTCTCTTCAAGTTATCGGACCGGGTGAAACATTTTGCGCAATTATCACACACCAACATTTTGGACTTTATTCTTTTTCACTTCTCAACGAATAACTACGTCCCTGTGATACTTTACCACCGTTTATAAACCTTTCCACCTCCTCCCAATTCTTGCAGGAGTTTTATGCAGGAGGTTTTTTGTGAACATAATGAACCCAAATGATGCCAGGTAAATATGACTCATTCCTTTTCTTCGAGCAAAACAGCACTTCTTATCTGCATATATTTTTTTACATAAACTTGCTTGGGCAGTATTACTACCTGAATAAATTTATAAAAAACCCTACTCTTATTTAATAATTACGGCCGATTTAAAACCTTTTTGCAAGCAAGTTCGATATACACGATTTTCAATTAGTCGCTTAAACCCTCTCACATTATATCATCCAAATCAGGTAGGATGGGATAATCATTTTAATTAGTATATATTAGTAAATATTACAAGATTATTTTTCATTCTATCGGAAGACGACGAAGAGTAACCATCTACGAACATGTCTTAACACGTCAACAGAGCGTTATTATTTTATTCTCTGGTTTCCCTATTTAAAGGTGTCACTTGGGGGGAGGTTGCAAATAATTAAAACTTAATTGGAAACTCCTCCCACATTACAACTTTTAAGGTTAGTAGGTTTGTAACAATTAGCCGATTCTAGAACCTCCTCCTCCTCCTCCAACAATTAGCCGATTCTACAACCTCCTCCAAAAATTAGTAGATACAACAACCTCCTCCTCCTCCTCCTCCAACAATTAGCCGATTCTAGAACCTCCTCCTCGGACGCAGGTTCGAGGAGGAGGTTCTAGAATCGGCTAATCTATACTACTGCGGACAACATAAAGAATCCCTAAAGAGAGTATATACGGAGCATGAACATATGATTTTTTGTTGATCTGGTGCAATCAATAAAATCCTTTAATCAGTTACATAAAAAATTTTTCGAGTTTCATAATCCCTTTTGAATATTTAAAATAATGATCGATGACATTATAATTCGTTTAAAGCGTTATACATACTGAAAAAAAAATTTTTTTTTGGGTTTACTAATGAATGGCTGAAAATGAAATTTTAATACATGCACGTAGCTTTACATGTATAAAGTCACACGCATAAGTTATGTAGGATATCATGGTACAGTATTATTTGACAGGAAAACTGAGTAGAAAAAAATCTGTTCTTGAGATCAATAGCTTTTCTTTCAAAGTACAAAGGATTATACATTCTTTTTTGAAAAGTCACAAATTGGCATCCACATAACCATAGGCGCTGAATAAGTGGGGTCTCTATATACTAGATTTATTATTTTAAAATAAAAGGAATGTTGTAGTACATTAACTGGTTTTATTATTCAAATTTAAAGTCTAACTAGTTTCGCTATAATTAGCAGAGAGTTAGAACCTCAGTTAGAACCAGTTTCTGAAGAAGGTTGCAACATGGCATCCGAAACGTCAAACATTTTTTCAAAAAACGCACGGCGAAACCCGAAAGTTTCTAGTTTTAGATCTAGTGTTAGTCCTAGTGATAGTTCTAGTCTTAGTGCTAGTGTTAGTTCTAATTTTAGTTCAATTAACACCGGTCGTGAAAGCCTTCGTACTTATAAATTTACATTTAATTATACATCCAACTCAGAATTAAGTCATCTATTTACAAGAATTAGAAAGAAATAAGGAGTATCAATAAATTCTACGCATTAATGTTATTTTCATACATTCCTATGACATAGTCTCTGAAGATGCTATTAGCGAAACTAGTTAGACTTTAAATTTGAATAATAAAACCAGTTAATGTACTACAACATTCCTTTTATTTTAACATATTACACTGGTGTAATGGATAAATTTAACTTCACATCGTATAAATTTGTTATTATTTATTGTTTATTTTTTTATATATTTTCTATTTATTTATTATTTATTACGATTTATTATTTGAATCTCTATTTACAAAAATAAAAAAAATTCATTTTTGAGATTCGAATCTCATTTTTCTCATCAACTTCATTTTAGGTTTTTTGTGCTCTGAATTTCTCATATTTATAGAACAAGCTGCATATTTTAAAATATTAACTAATTCATCCTTATATAGCAATAAACATCTTTTTAATATTTTTGTGAGCCTTTGAGTTTCCGTTAACTTCTAACAATTTCGCTTTCGCTTTCGCTAAGTTGACACAACTACTCTTTTCCTCTCATTTTGATATATTGAAGATGTAGTCAAATCAAATATAATTAAACGCCATTTTTTTCAATATCAATATAACAATTCTAAGTCAAACCACACAACTTTCCATATCTTATTTATCCCTTACTAATTTCGATTTCTAATTTGATTTCTAATTAAATTTTATTGTTGTTAAAAAGTTAGATATATCAGCTCAATATTGAGTATGAAAGCAGTTTAAGTGTATATCAATATTTGCAAGAAGAAAGTAAATTAGATAATATAAAAGCAAATTTTTTATATTAATATTGCTTTTGTAGTATATTTGAAAGCAATTCGCTTTTCACCAGCCCTATTTTCTTCCTTAATAAGATATGTTAAAATCGCATCGACTTGCTAATTCTAATTAATATAATAGAGATGGATTTAAAACATCTTAACAAAGAATATTTAGAAAAACGAAATAATAATCTTTGGTATGATAATTCTTGATTAAATTTGCTTTAAAATGCTATTTATTTCATCATGATATCCCAATTAATTCTTGAGATATGAATTGTTACAGTTCGACATACTTATTCTAATGAAAGCAAAAAATCAGCAAGGATGAGTTTAAAAAATCTGAACGACGTGAAACGAAATAATGAACTACTAGAATCAACTTCTCAGTTGATTTTTTATGTGGTTATAAATACAAAGAGTGTATAATAACATTGCAAAAATACTTAGACGCCTTCAGATGCATAGCTAAATCTGAATCTTTCTAGTACTAGATCTAGTGTTAGTTCTAGTTTTAATTGCCAGTCAGTTCTTGATTGTTAAAATCTTTTGGAACTAAAAGTATAACCAACACTAGACCTAGAACCTAACTGTAACTAGACCTAGAACTAGAGACGTCAGGACATAGCTGTACATCTCTTTAGATGATCTTTAGATTTCTTTGTGAATATATTAATACATTTGAGTCAAGAAATATATTAATGTATTACTATAAATTTTTAATTGATTAAGTACCCATAATTTGCGTATTTAACCTGGGCCGAGGTAAATACCCGGATAACATACATCGGTATTTACCTGTCGCCCATCATTGCTTATAATTAACAAAAAATCAATTTTGTCGAAATAAGTTTCAGATACAGCTTTCGTCATATTCGGCATAGTTATCATTGCATTTCAGAAGAGCCACTTAATTGCAAAGTAAATTCTGCTAAATCAACACAATTTTTCTTTGCATCACTATGCTATTCACCAAATAGGGTGATTACCACCCTATTTGGCTACCTTGATATTACATCAAGGTGGCCATAAGAGTAAAATGATAATGTTGCAAAGTAAAATGTTTTTGTTTATGGATGTATTAATTTTGAAATATAGTTTAATAATTGGTTAGGGAATTTATTTGTATTGTCCAAAATGTGCAATTCTTCAAAAAGACCCAGATCTTTTATAATGTTTTAAAAGTGTTGTAGTGTTGACGGAATGTTGGAGTCTGTTCTATAAAATATTCTCAAGTTAAATGCCTCGCTCGGTGTATGTATTTAAAATATACCTAATCGACGGCTATTGCTATCACAATAATATAACAAACAAATCAAAGAAACTGAATGGAGTTTAAGTCTGCCATGAAGTATCATTATCGTATTTCATCATTGCATCATCGGGAAGTCGCTACAAACAACATTACATACAATAAAACTTAGAGACCGATTTATGTGAAAAGAATTTTTTTTTGAGATGGAAAGATGAGGAGATCAGGTCAGAAAGAAAGAGAGATAATATGGTTGAAAACTGTTTACATTTTATATCTGAAGTGTCACAATTTAAACTTTGACAAAATTTTCTGCATCATAGATTTAAAATCAGTAGCATGGTTATTATTTATTTTAGCTAAAAGTGATTATAAAATAAGTGGGGTTAAGTTAATATTAACCAAAGATTGATTACCGAAGGTGCTCCTCGTCTGTTTCAATTGAATATCGTCGGATTGAGCTTTTTGCTCGCTACCAGTTCTATTAAAAAAATAAAAATTGAATAAACAATTTACTATTATCCTCTTCTTTTTTTGATTTACTTTATTAAAACTTCTTCCATCAATGTTAATAATACATCAAACGTAATTATTCCAAGTTTGCCAGCTTGATTTTCGAAGTCGCGTAACATTGCTTGATAAACTGAGGAGTATTCTTTGGGCAAAAGATACGTTAATTCTGACCCAACGTTGAATTCAACTTTGATAGTTGGAATGTATTTTTTTAAAAGTTTGGTCACCACGTCTACATCGCATTTTGGCTTTTTTTCCATTACCAAATAATAACCGGTGCCGTATTTCTTTTTGAGAAAGAAGCTTGAACCGTAACATTGTAATTGACCACCTGCTAATATTGCAATTCTGTCACCCAATACATCAGCTTCGTCCATGAAATGTGTACTTAATAGGATCGTTTTATCATTTCTTTGTTGATGCAAGAGATCCCACACAGATCTTCTGGCAGCAGGGTCCATACCGGCTGTTGGTTCACCCAAGATTCACACCTTTGAGTTACCGCACAGTGCTGGTTCTAGTATGATTCTTTACCTTGTCAGTTAATTCTAAAAGATCAATATACTTGTTAATTTCATGTTCCACTTCTCGCTTATTCGATATTTCTTTCACTTTAACGAAAAAATACAAATGTTCTCTCACGGTTAACTCATCAAATAAAATATTATTTTGCGGACAATATCCCATACTTTCACGAATTTTACTTATATTAGTTCTTATATCATGACCGTTTATTACCGCCGTACCGGAGGTTGGAGTTATCATCCCGGTTAACATCGACAAATTTGTCGTTTTTCCAGCACCGTTATGTCCAAGTAAAATCGTAATTTGATTTTCGTAAATGTTGAGAGATAAATCGTCGATTGCCACGTTATCTTTTCTAAAGATCTTTCTTAAATGTTTAATTTTAATACCGGGTTTTAAATTAACCAGTTCCTTTTCGTAGGTATCCGTTTCGACAATTCTATCTGTTCGATCTTCATTGTCTTTACAATAAAAATATGAAATAATAAAATATAATAATAACTAAGAATAATAAGATGGAAGAAAAAAGGTACCTGCGCCAATTCGACCGCCCCGACAAATACCTGCACACGGATTATACCAAAGTTGACCAACGCCGTATTCTCCAAGAACAACCAATTCGATATAGATGGCAATTAAAAAGTAAATTATTGTATCTATTATCAACATAATAATGACAAAACTCAATGTTAATGTACCATTTGAACTAATTGAACAAAAGATAGAATTCCAGTGTGTACAAAAATATTAATGTTAATTCAATTGACGTCGGACGTAATAATGAATGTATAGATTTGTCTGTACCTTTTCCTAATCCTTCAAATATTGCAAATAATTGAAGGCCGTAAGCAAATGCAACGTTGAATGCAAGCATAAATAGTAGTATTAAAAAAAATTTTAAATTTCTATTTTTAATAATATTTCAAAGACGAATGGAAGGAA
This sequence comes from Onthophagus sagittarius, assembly GCA_036711965.1. NCBI lineage: Eukaryota > Metazoa > Arthropoda > Insecta > Coleoptera > Scarabaeidae > Onthophagus > Onthophagus sagittarius. The sequence goes on from JASERS010000004.1 coordinate 43,330,844, forward strand.
AACTAATATGTAGACCAATTGAGAAAAAGTAGTTGCGGTATTAGCTAAAAAATTATGTATAAACTACTAAAAACTAATATAAGATAATTTAATTTCAAACCTTTAAAAAAAAACACTCAACAGAAAACAGAATGTGATAAGAGCACAAATGAAACATAAAAACAACACAAACAGTAATGTTCCGCTACTGAATGTAATGATTGTATAATGAGAATCACTTTTCCAAATAACCTTCCATATTACCACTATTGCAGCAGCAGGAAGCACGATAAGCATGTTGAAGGCCCAAGCTAGCCAATGTAACCAGTTTTCTAATCCCATGATTTTCATTGCTCCCTTCAACTGCGTTTCTTTTTCTCTAACCAGTATGGCCACCATTTGCTCACAAATAAACCCGAAACACATAACAGTAAATAAAGGAATCCACATTTGAATGTTTGAAATATTGGATCGTCGATCCAAGCTGGGTGTGGATATCTTTGCATAAACATTGTTGGAAGATTACGATTGCTAACTTTTTCTCATTTCATGTGCGTGCTAATAATTTCCATAGAAATATCATGTTGTAAACTTAAAAATCCATCAAAATAGTAATCTAAAAAAATAATAAGGGAGGATTAAATTTTAATTATAAGAATGTGTTTCTTACTCGGTATTGCACCAAAATTGTTTTTAGAGTCTCTGGGTCCAGGCATTTTTTCTTGTGGAAATGTGAGATGTGTAAACCATTCGGCTGATGTATCATCGTTACTCGCATTGGCTCGCAATTCTCCTGGACATCTATAGAAATCTGATTACTTTCTTATAACACATAAAAACCACAATTTAATTCAAATGTTTTACAAACATTCTCAAGCCAATTTAACACAGATTTAGTGTGCTATAAATAATTTCAATAATTTAAAGCAAATTTAGTTGGTAATCAGCATTTTTAGTATTATACTGTATTCGCATCTCTAAAACTAGTGATGGAATGGATTGTGTTTTTATGAAAAATCGGTTACCGTACCAGAGCCAGAGCCGAATATTTAGCAACTATCCAATATCCGGCTGGATATTAAAAGATGACTGGATATACATTCCACCGCTGTTTAAAACTAATTGAGATATCGTCATAAAATGAAAAGCAGCTTATAGCAAATTTTGTAAGAAACAAATTTACTTAGTTTTTAAATTTAATAAAGGTATTTTTTAATTCCATTTCCTTATTCACCTTAAAACAATTTCCATATTTTCCGTAATAACATCATTTCCATTTAGTTTGTCATCAAACTAAACCGCTACAAATACAACTGGTTTATACAGTTCTAATGCTTTTTCTAATTCACCGGAGTTATCAACGCACATTTGAGATAGTGGGGAATATTTCTTACCGATACTAGTCATAATATTAGTTAATTCAACATTTCCACATATTTCTACATGGTGACCAGAGAATCGAAGCACTTCGATAAAAATAAATTGTTATTGATTTTTGTTAGAATTAAAATAACTAATTAAATAGTTATCTATTAAAGTTGCTTACCTCATGTTTTTTGGTATATTAACCGCGGGATTTATGACCGGTGAGAACTTCGTAAATTGTATTGTATGACGTTCTGCTGGAGTCTTAATCATTCGAACCAATAATAAAATAACAGCAAAGAAAATAGGTATGAAGATAAATTTAAGTGTTTGCATCGGTTTTCTCCATTGCAGGAGATTATTCTTCCAAATCAATAAAAGAAAAACTTTGGCAAACATCCACCCATTTTCTAAATACCTGTATAATTACAATCAATGTTACTTTAAATTAGGTTTCAATTCGGAAAAATTTATAATCCATTTCACACAAGGTGTTTAGGTGGAAAGGTAGGTCATCACCCAAAGGGTTGGGTTGGGTTGACAGTTCAAGTAAATGTCATCGATTCAGTTAAAGTAATTTTCCGGTTATTAGCTTTCAGGGTTGGGCATAGTGCACTAAAAAATAATAGCAAAGGCGTTTAACTACCACTACTTCTTCAGTGGTAGTTAAAACGTGAATTTCATTATCTGAATATTTAGTGATAGTGAAAAATAAATTACATTACCACTAAATATTTAATGATAGTGACAATTTTAGTGAGTTTTCATTGACAACTGAAACAATATAAGAGAATGGTTTCAAAAACCATATTTTTGAGTAGAGACTTCTAATTACGCCGCATCAAAAGTAGGAAAACATAATTAGTTTTTTATTTCCTTATTTAACTTTTTCTTTTCATTTTTTCAAGTTTAATCAAAACAAAATTATGTTATTTCATTAAACCATTAACATGAAGTATAAACAATTTTTTAAAATTGTTAATTTTTTCAAATACAGATTATAGATTCGTTCCTACAAACAGCCCAACTTTTCATGTACTCTTTAATTTCAATCGCCGCCAAAATGCAATAAAAATCAGATTAATCGTGTTGTTGTTACTTAACATGTGCGATCGTAGTTAACGATTATACGACGGTCTGACCGCTTGTTAGAACTTTATTATGAATTTTCCTTTTAATATACTTTAAAATTACGTTATTTAACACAGTTTAACACTTGTGTTGGCTCTATTTTACTAAGAGTGTACTACCTAGAGAGGTCTACATAGTGTAGTACCTCTCTTAAGACGGAACTCAACTCAACTTAATCCAACCTAACTTCAGAAATAGCACTAGACTTAGAACTAGAAATATTAGGGTTTAGGCATCATAAGGGACGCATGACTAAATCCTAATGTTTCTAGTTCTAGTTATACCAATATTTCTAGTTATATTTTTAGTTCCAAAAGAATTTACAACAATATAGAGCTAAATAAGGATTATACCTAGAACTAACACTATACCTAGAATTATAAAGATTCAGGTTTAGCCGTGCTTCTTCAGACGGTCTTTTTTCAGATGATCTTTGCCCTTTTCGTCTCGTTCCCCGTTTCCTCATTTTATTCTTGCTCGATAGTATTATATTCGATCATCGTCTTCCAGTGCACCATTTTTTTGGAATGACCAGAACGAGAATCCTCTTCTATCTCCATTACTGTCGCTCCCACTACATATTTTCTTATTGTCTCCCTTGCCAGGAGAGGGACGCAGTGCAGGAGGACCACTGCATCCCTTTTCCGCCATTTGGAGGACATATAAAGAATTATTTTTTTGGATTGTTTTTTATTGCATACGTACCACGGTGAGAGGGGATTGTCTGCCCCCTTAACCTATTTTCTTTCTTCACTCCACGTCGCCTCAATTTATTCGCGGACTACACAATACACTTCATCCATCTTTGTTTGGTCACCATTCCTCCAGCCTCCCCTTCGTCTCTCAACATCTTCCTTTACAGTAAGGATATCTACTATCATTCTATATATCTGTTGCCATTGCCATTCGCTAAATAATATAGTAGGTATAAAATTGCCAATCCTCAACTGCATTCCACATTCTATCTGACACTTTTCTCTTGGAGTTTTGAATCTCTTACAGACAAAAACTGTATACTCAGAGCTGTCTCCGTTTTCACAGAACAAGCACTGATCGGAGTCTGTTTTATTGATTTTAACCAGAAAGCTTCCAAATACACCGTAGTCAGTTAAGAATTGTGTTAGGTGACGGTTCAACTCCCCTCATTCCAGCTGTGTCTTTAGATCTTTCATAGTTGTGCCATTCAGCCGTGATATTAATAACCTTTTTACTTGCCCTCTAAGAATGACCTCTTCCCTTTTGGTGTATGGCAATTTTTTCGTCCACTAACAAGTCTATGGGAGGCATACCTGCTATTACTATATATCTGCTATAATATATATCGTTACCATCACAGACAGTTCTTGATTTCTGTAGGCTTTTTGCTGAATATTGCTTACGTAAAGAATATTACGTCAGTTGTAGATCTTCCTGTTCTGAATCCGTACTGGTTTTCACTAAGCATATGGTTTCCCTTGATTTCTCTATCGAGCTAACCTCTTATCATCGTCTCCATCAGCTTACATATTGTTTATTCTAATCGATAAACATAATACAAATTGTACTTCTGAAGATGAAAATTTTATTGAAAATTACTTTCTCAACAACCAGTTTTGATCTTTTAAATCGTCATAAGTTTTTTCGCGTCAAAAAAGAGAAAAGTTCAAAACCAGTCGTTGAGAACTTAATTTACAATAAAATTTTGCCTGAAGACAATGGAGAAATTCATTAATTTGTTGATTCTAGGCATGTCGGTCTTGTTATCTTACTGCTAGGATCTTTCTTAGGCTTTTCAATCAAGACCATGTTTACTATTTTTATATTTATAAAAAATTAGTCATGTCAGCATTAGGCATTAATAAATAAATTTTTTAAATCGTTTGAGAAGCACTGTTGCTAGAACTAATACTAGACTATCTTGTAACTGGCATAGTACTAGAAACATGCAGGTTTAGCTGTTCAGTGGAAAATTGTACATTTTGCATACATTAAACAATCTGAAGATGTATCCAACCAATTAGTACTACTTTAACATACCCTAGCAATCTTTTTCTAGATTTTGACATTTTTAAAATCCTTGACACTCTCTTAGAAACGCCAAAATCATTTATTTTCAATTTTTCGACTTTGATTAAGTATCCCACAGATATTTTTAGTGCTTTAGAACCAGTTTGGTCACTACCAATCAGTATATATCATAATCAATTTTTGCATTTTCTGAAAAAAATCTCATTTCTTGTTTTTTAATTGTTTTACATCGATTAAACAACCTAAAGATGTAAAGATTAAATTGCTATCATTTTGATATACTCTAAGAGCCCTTTTGTAGCTTTCGTCATCTTAATAGCACTTTCAAAAATCTCAAAATTAATTGTTTTAAGTTTTTTAACATTCATTAAGTATCTCATAAGAGCATTTAGTGCACTAGAACCATTTTGGCCAATTAATATATTTAAGCAACCTGAAGATATATAGAATCAATTGTATCATTTTCACACAGCCTGAGATACCTTTTTTAGCATTTGACATGTTAGAATATCTTTTAAAAATTTCAAAATTACGAATATTATTAGAAAGATAATAATAGTTCTAATATATTATTAGGTATGTTATTTCGTACTTTCATGTTTTCGAGGGAATCCGTGATCAATGTCTAACCTACATTGATAGACAAGACTTGAGTCTTGTTGACAAAACGACATTCAAAACTAAAAATTAATAAAAAATCAACTTTAATTTCATTCGATATAAAAAATCTTTATTCCAATATTCCAGTCAATGAATGCATTAATATAATAGAAGATTTCCTTTGTAACAATATTCAAAATTTTAACAATGTTCAATATAAAGACATATTTCAACTCACATCCATTATCAAGGTAGTTTGTGAACAGAATTTCTTCATCTTTAATGGAAAACATTATCGCATGTCCGATGGTTTACCCATGGGCTCTCCTATCTCAGGAATCATGGCTGATATCTTTGTGAATAATTTCGAGAAAACTCTTTTTTCTGAGAAATACACTTTGTTCACCAAAGACATAATTTTCTACAAAAGATACGTAGACGATATATTAATAGTATTTAATGGTAATAAAGCACAACTATCTGCCCTTACCAATGTATTTAATAACATATGCATACTCGACTTTACCACCGAAATAGAGAAAGACTCTAAAATTAACTTCTTGGATATCACAATTTCTAAAAATATTTCTGAGTCATCACTTAACTTTAAAGTATTCCGAAAAGATACAGCAACTGATACGATTATACCTAAATCCTCTTTCTCCTGTTCGCAACATAAATATGCTTCATTTCGTTTTCTCTTTAACAGATTACTATATTTTCCTTTACAGCATTCTGATTTTATTACCGAATTAAAAAACATAATAAAAATTGGTTTAAATAATGGCTACTCTCTTCAAGATATTCAAAACATTTATATTAAAACTCAAAACAACTTTACCAACAATCTTATCTTCCCCAGAATCAATGAAAAACTTAAATTTATCTCTATTCCATTTCACCCTAATATTCAAAATACTTTCAACAATACTTTTAAATCTCATAAAGTTACAACTGTATTTTCCACTAATAATAAATTAGGTCAATTAATTGTTAATAACAAACACAGATTTAATCTTAACCAAAAGAGTGGCATTTACAAACTTGACTGTGGCGATTGCGATTGTTTTTATATTGGTCAAACGGGACGTAACATAAAAACCAGATTTAAAGAACACATCTCTAAAAATAATTCAGCATTTTTTAAACATCTTGAAGAAACAGGACATAAGTCAAATCTTTCTAACATATCCCTTTTAAAACATTTAAAGAAATCAAAAAAGATGGATCTTTACGAAGAATATTACATCAGATCCTATAACAACAATAATTCACATCTTTTAACCCTTGCAGTACTGACGTTTCGCCAACCGTTGCGGACGGTGCCTGGGTCAACCGAGACCCGAACAGTTTTTGTTTACGTAGAATATAAAAAATGAAGCTTTTGCCATTATGATTTTGACTTATTTTATTTTAAAGGTGAACTATTATTAGGGATATAAAATAATACATAAAAATAAAATTTTAAAAAAATTACATAAAAAATATTTATTCTAAATCATTACAATTTGTACACAAAATATTTTTTGTACATGTTGAATGTATATTACATACATATTTATGACAAACATCACATTTTGATTTATATTTATTGTCATTTCCAATACACAAGCTACATCTTGAGCGTTTTTCTAATGTTGTACTCGTAATTTGTTTATTTATTTTTCGGCCTGTACTTTCGATGGCGTCCACAATGTGTCTCGAAAATACTACTGCATTGGTTTCAAATGCTCTAGCTCTAGAATCTATGTTTGCAGCAACTAACTGTTCAGACAAATTTTCTATAAATTGTTTTCTTCTTGATTTTATGTTACCAGTTGCCCAATCCGGATTTTTGAGTTGCCATAGTACAAATGCATTATAGGCTGCAATATCTATATAATGTAAAAAAAGCGACAGAGGCCAACGTCGTGTACATCTCCGGCAAGTGTATTCTCTTAGAATTTTATCTAAAACATCCACTCCATTTTTTGTTGAATTGTAATAATTGATAATATTAGGTTTGTAATTATTATTTTCGTCAGAAATAGCATGTTCTCGATGAACGCTCGAAAGTAAAACTACGCATTTTCTTGGTTTTGGGATATACGACACAAGTGTTAGATTTTCAGAAAATATAAAATCGGAAGAGAATTGAGCTCTTCCGGATATTGTTATCAAAGATTTTGGTAAATCCTTTCTATTTTTCCGCATTGTTCCCACTATAAATATGTTATCTTTGAGTAAATCCTCTGCAAGTGAGATATCCGTAAAAAAATTGTCGGTTGTGATAGTTCGATTAGATCCCTTCCAAAACTCTGAAAGAACTCTAACTACTCGTTGTCCTTGTCCTTTCTCCGGTGTGTTTCCGCATTTTCCTAAATACACTTCAAAATTACAACAATAATATGTAGTAGCGTCACATAGGGCCCATAATTTCAGCCCATATTTCCCCGGCTTACTCGGCGTATACACCTTGAATGGACATCTTCCTCGAAATGTTACTAATTGTTCATCAATAGTGCCTACATTAGACGCTCGGTAATTATCTCTGCAATTTCTTGTTAAAATATTTGTAATGGTTCTCAAAGCTGCCAACTTATCGGTCATTTTTCTTTCTTCTCGTGTCTGAAAGTCGTCAAAACGCAAAAATCGTAAAATGTTTGTAAATCTATCACGAGACATAGATGCTCGATAAATTTGTCGACTATAAGCAATCTTTTTCTTCCATAGATCTTTTTTACTTTCACGTAATTCCCGAAAACGGAGAGTAATTAGTAAAATCCCAAAAAATGCCTTCAATTCAACACGGTCTACCGGCTTCCATATATTATTTGAAAACATTTCATAATATTTAACCGGTTTTTCATTTGTATAAGTAATTATAATGTCCATGATTTCATCATTTATAAATAAATCAAAACATTGTTCCATGGTTTCTACACCCTCAGAATTTGCTGTGAGTGTAGCATCATATTTACCAAATTCTGCATCTCTGTTTGTGGGGGAAATATATCTCCATGTTCGTCCACAAACATTTTGGTCTTTACAGTGTGACATATTATTACTATTTTCACCACTAAACTCATCACTTTCATAATCCTCTTCTTCTGGTACTGCATCACTATAAGTCAATGACGCACATTCATCATCAGAAGACACTTCATTGTTATAATCATCATTATTATTTACAAAATTAGCAAACATTTTATTTTTCGATGTAGATCGTTGCTCTAAAATACACCTTCTGTGAACTAAATCCAGAATTTAATGGCAATTGTATTGTCGCTATAGCCTCTTACACAGACAGACGCCTGGCGCTGTAAAGAAACGGTCGAGACATATTTTTTCGTCGTTTTTTCGTCGGGACGTCCGTTTGACGCCGATCTAACTTAACGCACTCCTTGAGTAACGACAAATCTATTTATTACAATTTCTCGCAAAAATTTATTTGGGTCCAAATAGACCCAGGCACCGGAATACGAGGGTTAATAAATGAATTTACAGATTTTTTCCATAAAAGACTCTTTTCCAGTTTCCTGTAATATCGAAATTCCCGTTCTTTGAGAGACTTGTCACATTTTATCAACAGTTATCTCTTTCTAGATATATTTTGTTGTTTTCAATTATTTCATAAACTCGTCAGACCGTTTCGAAACGTAGATACAAGCACACGGCTCTCTAGATTAAGGTAAATTTTTTAAAAAATTTTTTAATTTCTGACTGATTTTTATTCATCTTTGATGCTATCATATTCATTTTTAACTTGTTTTATTGACGTTTTATATTTTATTCATTTTAGAAATGTTCTTCATCTAACTTTTACTGTTACTTGAAAAAGAAATTACCACGTTTTGCCTTCAGCCATTACAGTCACGCCGCCCTTGGGCTTTAATAATAATTTAACGTTAACATCAGCGTTCATTATTAATGTTTTTATAATTAGTTATAATTCAGATTTTTGCATTTCAACATTAATAATGTCAAACAAAAAAACAAAATTTCATATTTTTCAATAATTTTAAATAAAAGACGAGATTGGTATTTGCTTCTTCAACGTTTAATGACGAGAGTTCAGGATCACCCAATGTCTTCGCATTTTTCTCTTCGCTTAATTTCTTGCAACCTCTGATGTAACTGACGGTAATTATATTTTATTTCATAAAATCAACTTATTTTTAACTTTTCTAATTTTAATTTAATACAGTTGTACCTGATGACGCTTTTAAGAAAAAAGCGAAACACGTGTAGTACAAATTGAAAAGAAATAAATAAATATTTATATCATTGTGAAAAAAAGGATTTTCTTTCCTTCTTCTTTTATTACAGAAGATTTGTGGAATACAGTGCAAGACATGGTGCTTAAAATAATAAAATTTAAGGAAATCCATGAAAGGCTCCTAGAAAGAGTTCGAAATGGTGACGGTGAGATTTTGGAGAATACATAAATTTGTATTCAGTTTCCTATTCCCCGAGGTAATGCCCTGACGAGTGGTTCCGGGAAGAGAGGGGGAAGGGAAGGGAACTACATGTTGGAAGCCTTCTTTATTACAATGGGATTACTTCACACTTTAACTGGAGTGCAAAAGAAATCTTCACGGTATAATTAATGTTTGTAAACAAAACTGACCTACTGAATATTCTGTCGGGGGATGATTGACAGGTCGAAATAAAACTTCACGCTTTCATTGTCAGTGCTTGATATCACATTAAATTACCTGAACGGCAATCCTGGATAGAAGGTAGAGATTCTCTGATTCAAGCAGATAATTGCTTGCTCGCAGATGGATCAAAACGCCGGAAGGCGTCGGGGCAAAAGTATACTGCTAAATACCAGGTCAAGCTTATATCCTGGGTATTTATTGTACGGTATTCCAGGCAGAAGCATTTGTTATGGATATGAGAACTAAAATTCTTCCAGAAAGAGAGAGAAGGATGAGGAACATGACAAGGGGCGCTGTCAGTCGTGAAAACGGTCTTAGCTCTGGTTAATGACTGTAGGAGAACTATAAACACATTCAGTGATGATAACAGAGTTTTTCTGATTTGGGTTCAACGTCACTCTGGAATTTAATAATAATAATAATTTATTTGTTGACTTGATAACTGATACAAAAATTATAACATATCTATATAAAACATTTATTAGTAAAATGCAAATAAAAATTAACAAATTAATTCAAGTCAACTCGGATGATTGTCAGAGGAGATTTAAATAACCAACTCTGATTTTCACAATTGCCCGAAAATTCTATAATTAGAAGAAAATGAAAGAGATATGACAATGGAAAGCAACATATAAATTGAGTAATTACACAAAACTTGATATAACAGAATAGAACAAAAACAAAAAGGTTAAATTATAATTTTTAAATAGTTGGGTGTTATGGAGTAAGATAGACAATCAGCATTTTAAGAGTCTTTTTATAATAAACGTCTTTTTCTTGAAATGGTTTACATTAATAAAGACACAAATTCAGTGAATTTCAGAACGGATACAGAAGGGCTAAGTTCAATCTATAGATTTATAATTAAGAACGACTTTACACGACAAGAGTTACGTCCTTAACTTTTTGAGCCGCTTTTTTCCTTTTTACCCCTCCAGTGTTCCTCTATAACAAAATTCAAAATTTACCTGATTTGTTCTTGTTTTTTGAAAAACAAAAAATAACTAAAAAAAATCATTCTACTTTTAACCTTGTCATTGTCCTCTACATTGATTAATGTGTCAAGAAAATTTTCTTTTTAATTTTATAAAAATAAGTTTTTAAAATTTTTTGTTTAATTTTGAAATCAACCTTCTTACTTCCATTGTAAGACGACTTTAATTTTAAGATTTTTTGTAACGTTGCCAATCTTTTTTTAATATTGTAGTGTTTCCCTGATGAAGCAATAAAATAATTGCGAAAGCTCGGATAGCAAAAAAAGAAGTTGTTTTCTTATCCATTGGTTGCTTTTCCCAAGATTTTTTAATCTTTGAAAATAATAATTTTGAAAAATAATACGCCCAGATAAAAAATTCTACTTACTTTCATACTCAGCTACCATATCTCAGGCAACTTGTAGAAAATCTTTGATTTCGACGTATACCAAATATCAAACGGAGGCTGCACTCGTTGGACTCATGTTGCAGCATCTGCACGCAGATGAGGTCCATAGACAGAGTTACAGTGATTAAAGCGAGAAAGTATCAAACTGTCAGTAAGCAAGGCCCTACTTGTGTGCTTAACATGTGACGGTTGGCGTATAAAGATTTAAGCATGGCATAAGAAGATCTAATTAAGTGATTGATATGTATATTAAAACGCAATCCAACCATACTCCCAAGAGTTTCACTGTATTAACAACTTGCAATTCATCACCGCCTACACGAACGCTCAATAATACTTTGGGAAAGTTTAAGGTCTTTACTTCTATGCAATTAATAAACCGTGCCCTTTTGAAATATTCACCACGCGTTAAATATCTTCATTTAAACTAGTATTTAATCTCTGACAATGGAAAACTCAAATATAGCTGCGTATCATCCGTATAAGTTTGTAATTTACAGTAACGTAGGAGTGTAAAATTCACGGGAAGTAGTATCTCGAACGCGCACCCTCATGCTTCTGCCTTCCAAATAATGTCGAAAGAAATCAACGGATTCACGGCTTAAACCCATAAACCCAAGAAAAGCAAGCAACATTTGATGACTGATAGCGTCAAATGCCTTGCGGTAGTCAAACACGAGAGGGCCTTAATGCGTTTGTGGGGTCAGAACCATCAGTTAAAGTATCATTTGCGATGGTAAAGCACAAAATTGGACTGTGGGCTGAAGAAAAACTGAGAATGAATGAGACATGCGAAGTTATTTATTAACATCAACAGTGTCAAACCCGGGAATACTATCAGACTTGCTCGTAGCAGTATTAGAATTCCAGTCTTTAGAGCCATCGGTTGATGTATCATTTGCGATGACCAAGCACAAAATTGGACTGTGGGCTGAAGAAAGACTGTTATGTTCGGTTAACCTTTATCTGTTTCTATTCTTCTTTTCTTTTTTTTTCAATTTTCAATAAAATCAGGTAATAGTAATATTTGCTTTGTTATTACCTTTTTTTGTTTCAGCAGCCGAATTCGAGATCCCTATGTCCTAACTTTTCCTAGTATCCATTAGAGGTCGTTAATCAGTTATTTTAAATTTCGATATCTACTTTATCTTTACTTTAATTTATATTTAAATTTTTCCAAGTCATTAGTTTCTTGAGATAGTGGATTTTTTTTATTGAAAGGGGTGTTTTGGGAATTAAACGATAAACTTTTATCACTTTATATAGTATTTACTTTGACTTTTCGTCATGAGAGTTACGAGAGAGGGTATGATTTTTTTTTGAACCAAGTATAAATTGGGACGGGTTTTGAGGCTCGCTCTCTTTTTGAGTGACAATTTTCTTCGCCGGTGGTGAACGAAATCTGCGACAAGTATTTATCAGCTTAGGAAGACATTTTGGGAAAATTTTGGTGAAATTTTTGGAGTCTTAAGGCTAATCCGAGGGCATCGGAAATATTACTTGCGTGGAAAAAACGGGGTTTAGTATTCTCTAGAACCCGACCCGGATATTTTAACCGGATTTAATTATTCTTCACTACATTTTAATCTTTTCTTGGCGTAGACCTCGACCATCTGAGGTAAGTCTTTTTCTGGTTTCTCGTAATTCTTCCCTTACTATAACATCGTTCGGATTTTCCATTAATTCATTAATTCCATCCATTTATTAGAAAAGAAACCATCCACTCCTTCTTCATCCACTATTTCATTTTGATCGGCTCTAATGGGCTTATTACGATTTCTTTAGGTCTTTTTGTGGAAGAGCAATTTTTTTTGGTTTTCTATTTTTTTTTTTTTGAATCCATTCCTTATCCTACGGTCTCGAAGGAAGCTGCTGAGGAATATAGTTTTATCACCTTCTCAAAAGAAAAAAAAAAGAGTTGGCCTGCAAAGAAAAAAAAGAAAGAAGACAACTTAAGGTCAGATCAACAATTAATTCAGTTCAATTTTGAAATTTTATTATCATTTTCATTATTGCCTTACAAGCTAATTATTTTTTTTTGTGTATACTTACCTGAAAAGAATCTAGTTAAAAAAAAAGGTGAAATTTAACCAGAAGAAAGATTCCAAATAAGGAGTAGTTGTTATTTAAATTTTGATTTTTTTTGCTGAAATCTAATCTTTCTGAAAATGTTACATTTTCTTTTTTTTGTACAAGAATTTAATTGGTTTTTTTTGAATTCGTTTATCTTGATTTTTTTTTATTTACATAAGTTTCTGCGCAAGCGTTTGGGGTAGACAGTCGATGTCGTGAATTTAAACAACCATTCATTTTTTATTTTAATAATTTTTTTTTTCTTTTAACCAATTAAGAATTCTTAAGCGCTGTTGTACGACTTCACGCACACACACTCAATTCACTTTTTAATTATTTTTCTTTTTGTTCGTTTTGTTTAAAGTTAAAATTTGATGTTTGTTGCGACATTTTGTTTTTTAAAAAAAGAGCCCTTACTTTGAGAGTAGTTTTTTTAAAAACCACGTGATCCTCAAGTCTTCAATCTTTTTAATGTAATAAGCCCTTCTGGCCTTCGCTTTGTCAATTGATAGTCAATTTCAACTGCCTCCTGAACGTTTCTGGTGTATGAAAAATGTGTAACTTTTCGCAAATTTTCAAATTTTGACGTCGTGCCTGAGGAAGGTACATTTAATGCACCGAAACAGCTGTAGCATCGATTTTCCAGTTCTTTAGTAAAACTCTTTTTCATCGTACACCTTTTGGTTAATTATTCCTAATAATCAATCTGTTGGGCCTAGACGGCGAGATGGAATGTCGCCTATGTGCAAAGAACGATGATATAATAATAATATTATACTTTTATTTTTGACTAGTACATGTTACTTTTACAATATAAATAAAACATAAATTAAAATTAGTCAATACTCTCAAGCTCATAACCAATATTGATAAACTTAACAATATTAATCACATTTTCATTAAGGTCCCCTTGACGAATTAGATGGCATTCGTTAGATTTTCCGGAAATTTTTCTCGTTATTAAAGCAAATATTCCCCTAAAAATAAAATACATCAAAATTTATATTAATCTCAATTATTTAACTAAAATCACGATTCTTACTTAGGACTAACGTCCACACTCTGATGTTCTCTTACCAATCCGCAATAAGAAATTGAATGTTTCGGGTAATGTCGTCTAAAAAATGTTGTACGTGTATTATTAGTTAAAGTAATTCCGGTATTGTTAACAAAAAACTCCACATCAGTAGTAGGGGATACTTTCAATTCCATGTATCTATTCATCGCTATTTTAACGGCTTCGGGCCCCGTTAATCTTTCAGTATCCGTTTTATACAAATAACGCAACCTTGTAGCAGCCCCGTGCTCATTTAAAATAGCATTTACGGTTGTTTTGTACGTTTCGGTTTCATCGAGTATGATAAACGATTTCCTTGCATCATTATTCGATGTAATCACATCAAGTGACACACTGGAACTATCGCAACTCGTTAAGGAACTAAAATTTTAATTAAATAAAGTATGATCAAAATTTATTTTTTAAATTAAAATTACGGATCATATTGATTGTTATCTAGTCCTTGATAAATATCGTTTATAATATCTTCTTGTTTATAATTCTGCGATAAACGATTTGGTATATTTTCGATTTTGTCTTCTATATTTTTTTGCGGAGGCCACCTAAAAAGTTAAGGGTAGTTGATTGAATGGGGAATTATTAAATACGTGTGGGTTTAAATGTTAAAAGCGTTTTACCTGTATTTTAAGAAAACTGGTTTAATGTGAAAATTGTCCGATTCCATTTGTTAGGCGAAGAATACGCTAACACGTTTATATTGCATAGTACAATAAAATACACTAAAGCTGATATGTGAGCTAAACGTAGGCGTAACGCAACAATTGATAAACCAACTGATAAGATTATCGGTCGACAGCGTTTTTCGTTTCCAATACTAAATAATATGTTTAAAAATGTGATGATTGGATTTGAAGTATTTTGTTTAATTGCCGAACTTACCTGTATTATTCAGCTTAGTTGGGATTAATAATTTTTTTTCTTCAAAACCATTTGAATTTTAGAAATAAAGTTTGTTGATGTTATAAATGAATATCTGGCGTGTGGAAATAAGTAAATCAAAAAATCAATTAGTGAATTTTTATTTATATGTATATATAGATATATATACTTTGCATACATAGTGTTAAATCTACCATAATATTTATAGTGATTCTATAGATTCTCGATTCTTTTTGATTTTGATTTCATCCGATTATAACAGGCTGTACACTTTAAACTGATATACTAAATTTTCCAATTAGGCATAAATAATTACACTTAACATAATGATTATTTAAAGTTAAAACATTAAAAGTAAATTTGCAAAGCGCTCCTTTTTATTAAAAGACAACAAAAACAATAATGAAACAAAATAGAAATAAAAACATTTTCGATGGTTTTGAAATAAATATGAAAATATAGATATATGTATATTACCATCTTTTCTCCTTAATTTACCCTGGTTCCTACCATTTTTCGTTTAATTACATTAAGCGATAATATAACACCCTCTCTTAAATGATTTTCTACTGGATATCGATTCGAATTTCAAACATTTTTGCTTAACAAAACGAAATTCTGACCAGTAGATACAAATTTTGCGTGAAACTAACCAATATGTTTCAAATATTTCGGGCATTTCACCTATATGATATATGGCTGAACAAAAAACTTACAACTACAGAGGCACGCTAAATTTATCCAATTTTTTCTACACGGTTCGTTTTCTTTTTGCATACTTATGTACAAATCTAATTAGGATGGTAGAAATAAGAAGCATAACTTAAACAAAGAGACTAGCAAATACATCTTTTTTTTCTTCGTGTCTGATATACGTATAGAAAGAAACAGCTTTTTATAATATAAATACAAAGGATTTCTGCCTGATTGAACTAAAACTAGAATTAACGCTAGACCTAAAGTTAGAATCCTTTGATTAAAATTTTTGCAAACTTAACTCAAAAGTTTCTAATTTTAGATTTACCATTATTTGTAGTGATATTGCTTGCGTTACTTTTAATTTTAATTCAACTTTTAACAGCTTTTAATTTTATATTAATGGTTTTATTCCACTGGAACTCAACATTTTATTTACAAAATTTACGATTGCCGATGCTGGTTGCTCTGGTTCTAATTCAGCGAATAAATGGCACTGGTTATCATTACTTGACGACGTTTTCCTTGCGACAAATCCAAATATACGACTAAAAAATTTATGAAATTAATTCATAAGTCTACATGATAACATTTCAACTTACTGTGCACTCTTTATAACGGCTCCTTCTTCACTTCCAACATTCCAACGAGATTCCCCAGGATCAATTCCACAAAACGAAACGGTATTAACAGGATAATGTTTTCTAAAGAAAAGCTTTCTCTTATTATCCGTCAATGTAATTCCCTGTCCGTTTACTTTAAAATGCACGATGGTTGCATTAACTTTAGGTTGTTTATTAAACATATCAATAACCGTTTTTTTAATAGCTTCTGGGCCGGTTAAAGATTCCGTATCAAACGAGTACAAATACAAAACGTTACAAGCGGCACCCGTTGCTAAAAGGATGTGTGCCGCATTGGTTGTGCCATCAGAATGTTTAATATCCCCTTCTGGTAAAATAAGCCTACACGGTAGAGCCATTGGCGTGATGGAGTGTTGATAAACCAACGCAGAAAGTGATGTAAAAACGGGTTCGTTTGTGCATCCTTTAAGACGGACTCCTCTGGATGTCGGTTCGATTAAGAAATGTCGGACTAATTCGTCGTTACCAAGTGGAGATTTTGCTTGAAGATTAGGGGGTACGGCTGATACTTTTAATGCCATTCCAAAAGCTCCAGGGAAAGAATTTGAATCACGAACGACAAATGTACCTGCTGGTTGATCTTTTAACATATGTATTGCTAAAATAAATTAATTCTTATTAAATTCAATTTAAGGTGAAATTTAAAAAATCACCTTCTTCTCTTGAAATTGCCGGTTTATACCAAAACTTGGACGTATCTCTAACAAATTGAACATGGACTGGTGACACCTCATGGAGAGGATCGCTGTTCGAATGTACCGAACTTCTTCTAGAATTACCATAATATATGGTGGGTGAGGCGGATCCGTTGAAAGTTGGGCTCTTTGGGCTATGTTGGTATGATTCGGAATAATGGCGGTAATACTCTGAACCGTTAGATAGGTCCGATGGTGAGGTCGGTCTGTCCTTTCTATTACAACAAGTATCAAGATTAAAACAAAATAATATTTCAGATCAACCCTAAATTAAATTAAATATCTTTTTTTGTTCATAACAAAAAGCACACCATGCACGTGTTTGATTTTCGTTCCAAGTTACGTTTTGAAATTTGTTGAGGTTTCTTGTTAGTGTCGGAACAGAAATGTGTATCAAATAATTACTTTGAAAGGCGGAAGAAAGATAGACAACGACATGTTTTTGGAACATCATGCTCTTGGGCCTTTAGACATACAAGTTACCTCTCTGTCGTTTCAACTCCTTTCTTATATTGTTTCAATGTAGATGACGAAGGAAAACTCATTCGTCTAGAATTTATCAGAGAAAACCGTTTTTTATTATTACAATCTTTATATCCATTTTAATCCATTCCATTTTTTGCTTTTTTATGGTTCTCAAAATAATTACATATAATATATACGGAAATATTCATATATAAGACAACTTTCATAGACGGTTATTAAGGTGTCCAATTCCTGGGACTAAAAATACTTTTTGAACTAAATTCTAAAGGTCCCGAAATTTCCGAAAATAGTCTAGAATACGAAATACGTTTGCAATAAACATTTAAGAAGTAGTAGATTGTTTTCTTTTACTTTAGTGTTACTGTAGGACTTATCCATAGGTGCCATTTGTATGGGTGCAAATTTTTAATGAGTGTAGAGCACCCATATTGATAGATATACATACAAAATTGTTAATGATTTTGTCTGGATTCAAGTTGCCATTTTCAATTAATTTTTTAATTTTAATGTATTATTGACCTTTTCTTCCCAAGCCAGTCTCCGTATCTGAAGATGATTTGAAATGTTTCCAGAAGATAGGAGATTGCCTCTGGAAAGCTTGATAATGCTTCAAAAACATTTGAAATACTTCCAGAAAACTTGCATTGCCTCTAGAAAACTTGAATTGCTTCCAGAATATTGTTGCTGGAACAGTTGAAATACTTCCAAAAGACTTAATACTACATCTGGAAGATTTAAGACTTGAGATTACTTCCCGAAGACTTCAACTGCTCCCAGAAGATTTGATATTACCTCCGGAAGACTTAATATTGCTTCCAGAAGATTTGCAATGCTTTCGGAAGACTTGAAATGTTTCAATAAGACGTGACACTACTTCTAGAAGATTTAAAATGCTCCCAAAAAACTTGAAACTTCTTCTAGAAAATTTGAAATGCTGCCAAAAGACATGAGATTGCCTTTTGGAAGACTTAAATTGTTTGCAGAAGACTTGCATTGCTTCCAGAGGATTTGAATTATTTCCACAAGACTTGACTGCTTCCAGGAAACATGAATTGCTTCCAAAAGACTTGATATTGTCTCTGAGAGACTTGAAATGCTTCCCGAAGACTTCAATTGCTTCCAGAAGAATTGATATTACCTCCGGAAGTCTTAATATTGCTTCCAGAAAACTTGAATTGCTTCCAGAAGACTTAATATTGCATCCAGAATATTTGAAATGTTTCGAGAAGACTTGATACTGCTTCTAGAAAATTTAGAATGCTTCAGAAAACTTGATATTTCTTCGAGAAGATTTAAAATGCTTTCAAAAGACTTGATATTTCTTCTATATGTCTTCTGCTCCCAGAACACATGATATTACCTCCGGAAGACTTAATATTGCTTCCAAACGACTTGAAATGCATCCAGAAGACTTGAAACGTTTCGATAAGACTTGATACTGCTTCTAGAAGATTTAAAATGTTTCCAAAAAACTTGAACTTTCTTCTAGAAGATTTCAAGTGCTACCGAAAGACATGAAATTACCTCATCGAGGACTTAATAATATTGCTTCCAGAAGAATTGGATTGCTTCCAAAAGATTTGGGTTGCTTCCAGAAAACTTGAATTGCTTCCAGAAGGCTTGATATTATCGCTGGAAGACTTCAAATGCTTCCCGAAGACTTCAACTGCTCCCAGAGGACTTGATATTACCTCCGGAAGACTTAATATTGCTTCCAGAAAACTTGAAATGCTTTCAGATCACTTGACATTGCTTCCTGAAGACTTGAAATGCTTCCAAAAGACATGAGATTGCCTCTTGGAAGACTTAAATTGCTTCCAGAAGACTTGATTTGCTTCCAGAAGATTTAATATAGGTTCCAGAAGACTTGAAATATTTCCAGAAGACTTGAAATGCTTTCTTGCTTTTGGCTTGATATTATCTCCGGAAGACTTAATACTATTTGTAGAAAACTTGATACTGCTTCCAGAAGACTTGATATTGCTTCTACAAGGTTTAAAATACTTCCAAAAAACTTGATATTTCTTCTAGAAGAATATCAAGTTCCTAACGCCTCAAGATTGTCACTGGAAGACTTGAATTGCTTCCAGAAAACATGAATTGCTTCCAGAAGACTTGATATTGTCTCTGAGAGATTTGAAATGCTTCCCGAAGACTTCAATTGCATCCAGAAGAATTGATATTACCTCCGGAAGACTTAATATTGCTTCCAAAAGATTTGAATTGCTTCCAAAAGATTTGAATTGCTTCCAGAAAACATGAATTGCTTCCAGAAGACCTGAATTGCTTCCAGTTTCCAAAAGGTTTAATATTGCATCCAGAAAACCTGAAATGTTTCGAGAAGACTTGATACTGCGTTTAGAAAATTTAAATGCTTCAAAAAACTTGATATTTCTTCTAGAAGATTTAAAATGCTTTCAAAAGACTTGACCTTTCTTCTATAATATTTATTTATATTTATTTAATAATTTTTTGTACTTTTATTAACAAGACGATAGTATTTTACACAATGTTTCAACCGGTTTCGGTTACGTTTAAACCATCTTCATAATATATTTTTAAAAAATTTGTTGAACTTATTGACATTTTATTTTATAAATCACAAAATAAAATGTCAATAAGTTCAACAAATTTTTTAAAAATATATTTCCTTAAGATGGTTTAAACGTAACCGAAACCGGTTGAAACATTGTGTAAAATACTATCGTCTTGTTAATAAAAGTACAAAAAATTATTAAATAAATATTTAATTCAAGACGAAAAACATTCCTATAAAATAAAAAAATATTTCTTCTATAAGACGTGGAATGCTTCCAGAAAACTTGAATTGCTTCCAGAAGACTTGATATTGCCTCTGGAAAACTTGAAATGATTCCAGAAGACTTAATATTGCATCCAGAATACTTGAAATGTTTCGAGAAGACTTGATACTGCTTTTAGAAAATTTAGAATGCTTCAAAAAACTTGATATTTCTTCTAGAAGATTTAAAATGCTTTCAAAAGACTTGATATTTCTTCTATATGTCTTCTGCTCCCAAAACACATGATATTACCTCCGGAAGACTTAATATTGCTTCCAAACGACTTGAAATGCATCCAGAAGACTTGAAATGTTTCGATAAGACTTGATACTGCTTCTAGAAGATTTAAAATGTTTCCAAAAAAGTTGAACTTTCTTCTAGAAGATTTCAAGTGCTTCCGAAAGATATGAAATTGCCTCTTCGAAGACTTAATTATATTGTTTCCAGAAGACTTGGATTGCTTCCAGAAGATTTGGGTTGCTTCCAGAAAACTTGAATTGCTTCCAGAAGGCTTGATATTATCGCTGGAAAACTTGAAATGCTTCCCGAAGACTTCAACTGCTCCCAGAGAACTTGATATTACCTCCGGAAGACTTAATATTGCTTCCAGAAGACTTGAAATGCTTTCAGATCACTTGATATTGCTTCCTGAAGACTTGAAATGCTTCCAAGAGACATGAGATTGCCTCTTGGAAGACTTAAATTGCTTCCAGAAGATTTAATATAGGTTCCAGAAGACTTGAAATATTTCCAGAAGACTTGAAATGCTTTCAGAAGGCTTGATATTATCTCCGGAAGACTTAATACTATTTGTAGAAAACTTGATACTGCTTCCAGAAGACTTGATATTGCTTCTACAAGGTTTAAAATACTTGCAAAAAACTTGATATTTCTTCTAGAAGAATATCAAGTTCCCAACGCCTCAAGATTGTCACTGGAAGACTTGAATTGCTTCCAGAAAACATGAATTGCTTCCAGAAGACTTGATATTGTCTCTGAGAGATTTGAAATGCTTCCCGAAGACTTCAATTGCATCCAGAAGAATTGATATTACCTCCGGAAGACTTAATATTGCTTCCAAAAGATTTGAATTGCTTCCAAAAGATTTGAATTGCTTCCAGAAGACTAGAATTGCTTCCAGTTTCCAAAAGGTTTAATATTGCATCCAGAAAACCTGAAATGTTTCGAGAAGACTTGATACTGCGTTTAGAAAATTTAAATGCTTCAAAAAGCTTGATATTTCTTCTAGAAGATTTAAAATGCTTTCAAAAGACTTGACCTTTCTTCTATAAGACGTGGAATGCTTCCAGAAAACTACAAATGCTTCCAAATAAGCACCATCACAAAATTGTACAGACTTGAGAAGACTTGATACTGGTTCTACAAAACATAATATTGCTTACAGAAGACTTAACATCTTTTACTTGCAATGCAGAATACTTAAATTGCATTCAGAAAATTTGATACTGCTTCTAAAATACTTGAAATGTTTCAAGAAGATTTTAAATGCTTCCAAAAGACTTGAAATGATTCTAGAAAACTACAAATGCTTCAAAGAAGCATGGTTGATGGTTTTATATGGGTTGCAGTTATCATTTTCATTTTTTTTTTAATTTTAACTTGCTATTGAGCTTATTATTTAGGCTATAATAATGTCTTAGACATATTATTTCTTACATGAAACCTCGGGACGAACCCGGAACCAATACCGGAATTGGACACCTTAACAATGTTCCGGTCTTAGTTCAATTAAATATAATATTTAAAAAAATAGATATTTGATTTACTTACCGCTGGGTTGTAGGACTTTTAGGAGGAAGTCGTTCGCCTGGTATGTCAAATTGAACGGTAGGCGTGGAAGAATTTTGATACGGGGTACGAGCCACTGGGAAAGCAGGCGTTTGAGGTCGCGATGAAAGGCTGTGAGGCGAGCTGGAACTTGCGTCTGTCATCGATTGAGAACGCCAGCTCGAAGAATATTCTTCTCGATACTGGACAAGCATTAAATAAATTCATTTTACATTAATAGATATAATATTTTTAAAAGGATTTTAAAGCAACCTATGTAGGTTTCCAGAAAGGTTTGTGCCACAGAAATGAATTCATGATAAACATAAAGCATCAGTTGTGCATATAAATGAATTTGAAAAGTTATTGATAAAGCCAATGAATAAAATAAGAAAAAGTAGAAAAATACTTTAAACTGAACTAGATGGTTAAAAATCAAAACAATGAATTACTTAAAATTGACTTATATACAAAATAAATAAAAAAGTTGTGCTCTTAGGATGTTTGGATTAAAGAAGATTTAGGAAGACTATTTTGGAAGTGTATTCAGTCAATTTTTGTTTTCATGTTTTTTATTTTAATCAGTTCTAGTTTTTCCTAACTTCTTTTGATTTTAGTCTCGATGAATAATTGGAAAATAAAAATGTTAGTACCTGCCATGCAGATGCTGAGTTAGGACTATTATGCGACTTATCAGATCCATTAGATAGGTTAGCCATGAGATCGCTGAGTGCGTCCGAGGATTGCGTGTCGGCATCCTTGCCGTGTTGTGATAAGGTTGGTGATTTGTCTGTGTTTTGAGAACTGTCCGAGCGAGCGTCAGCCTCAATGTGCTGGTGTATACCCACCGTATTGTTAGCGGAACCACCACCGACGCCATCAACAAAACGGTGTTCTTGCTGTTCGACCAAAGACAAAAGTCCGCTGTCGGTGGTGTCGGCGCCCCTAGATGGGGATCTTACCACGTGACCAAGAGGATTAGCTGCTAGTACGGAAGCGGGTGTATTTTCTATTCCCTAAAATTATTGGTGAATCATTGTTGCCATTAATGTGTTAATGAGAAATAAAAAAAATTACCTGTCCGTATTTTTCGTGTGCTCGTTTCACTGCCATAAAAGGTCGTTCGTTTTTGTTGGTAGTTGAATATGTGCTTTTAAACGTACTGAAGGTTGCCGCGGATCCAGGTGATTGATGAGCGTTCCTTATGTTGATATGTAAAGGGATACTGTATTCGTCGTCGTCGTCGGCAAAAGCCGTTGTGTCGCTCGTGTAACCATCAAGTCTATGACTAGCGGAAGGTCTCATATGTTTCGAATGAACGCTTCTTAACTCGGTCATAACTCTCGATTCATAAGGTTGCCGTTCTTCCCTTAATTGCATCTCCCTTTTTTCTTTTAATTTCCTCTGTTGAAGTTGCAACCAAGTCAAATTTTCCGCATTCCCATTTGTAACTGTACTAGAAGTACTATAACTGAAAATTAAATAATACATTTTAACGATTTCGTTCACGATTAAATCTTCACATTGATCTTGACATTGTTACCCTTATAAGGCGAGGTCCCCAGCATCAAGAAAAACAAGTTCGTTCGATGCGAAAAAAACACGGACGTGGAATAATAAATTCAAGGAAAGGACGGAATTAAGATCAAATCTGTACATCGATTTAGTTTATTGTATATTCGTATTAGAATTAATTAATTGAAGGAGTGTTGATTCTAGTTTCAGTGTTTTATGTTGACTGTTAATGATACAGCTGTTGCATGATTAATATAAACACCTGCATTCACGTTTACTGAATTTTCTCATGGCATAAAAGTCCTTAATCGATATCGGTCAATTGCGTAAATACGGTTATTTATTGAACAAAGAACAATGGAATAAACGTTGCTATTATTTTTGCTACTGAAGGCGTAACCACATCAATTACCGTAATGAATCAACAAGATCGATACTTGCACGAGAAACAGATAATGATCGGACTACTTAACCTTTTCCTAGAACAAACTGTCCGCAATAAAAACGAGGTTAATTGGAAAATTGGTCTGTAAATCACGAATGACGAGATTTCATCGTTTTCTAGGTACAAAAAAACTTCCTTCAAATACGTTCAAAAATTGTTTCATTGAAATTGGCGTGCTTTTTAGTTGATTATAAAGGAAAACAAAAAAAGATTTGTAGACCATAAACGTGTTCGAAATACAGTAATGCTCCGCTAATTTGTATACTCCCAAATCCGAGTTTGCATGTAATCCGAACAAAATTAGAAAATGTCAAATTTGCATTGTGTCTTTTATAGTCTGAATTGGCAAAAGATTCGCTAATCGAAATTTTAAAATAACAGATTTTTCGTTCTATGTGTAGATGAATATTTTCAAAATACTGAAGGGCTTTTATTAAAAATGCTGAATTCATTCTTCCAAATGAAAAAAGGCGCACTCGTTTCGTTCGGCGAAGTCATCGCTGAGGCGCCAAATATCTTAGAACGGCTTCAGCCGTGCATCTGAAGATATTTTTTTAAATATACAGGATTGGTTTGGGTTTAGCCGTGCATTTGAGGACATTCTTTTAACAAAGGCCTTTATAATGAATAGTTACTGAAATAGAGTACTTCACAAACTAATATAGTAATCCTGTATATTTGAATTGAAGTAAAACTAGAACTAACACCAGACCTAGAAGTGATTCTGAAAGATTCGGGTTTAGCTGTGCATCTTCAGACGTATTGATTAACACAGCGTTGCATTGGGTTGAGCTGGGTGTTGCGACCGATGAGGGGAGTAACCAGAGTGACCACCATTAAAATCAATAAAAGTGGAGCCGAAACTCTACTCAAAAGAAAACATATGAAGATCGGTTTTACACACTGTGAGCTAGAAAAGAGAGACGAAGAGCTAAAGTGCTTCAAATGTTGGGAGTACGAACGTATGATTAAGGAATGTAAAGGTCCCTATAGATCAAATTTATGCTATACATATATGCGGAGAAGATAATCATGGCGCAAGATTGCAAAAAAAACAATTTTGCCCTATACGTAAAACTGAGGGACACAAGGTCGTATTGGGTAACTGATAGAAAAGAAGATTGAAGAGGTGAGGATTGATGTGATAATTGGCTATGAATCCAATAAAACGTACAAATTTCTGTGATACAAACTGTGATTATTTTTTATTAATTTATATAATTAGTGTACTGTGAGTGATTGGATTGTTGGTGTTGATGTTGTATATGTTGTTTTGAAGGATTTTATGGTTGCCTCTTGTTGATTTTCCTCTAATGCTGGCGGAGTGAGCTTTGAAAGGTTTCCTTTTGACATTGATTATGTGATGATTAGACATGTGCCGAAGCCTACAACTATCGGGAGATTTAAATGCCAAAATCTTTTTGAATGGCTCTTCGAGCACTACTGAAGGAGGCAGGATGCTAGAGGATTGGCTAGCCTCTACTTATGATATGGTGGTTTTAAATGAAGGAAATCGTCAAACGTTTGTAAGAGTCAGAGGCGTATCGGTGATCGACTTTACTGCGGTATCCGAGGAATTATGTCACAAAGCCATAGTGAAGAGGATCGGGGAGGAGGGAGAAAATTTAAGCGACCACCATACAATAAGATTTGAGATTGCCCGTTCTTCCCATGAAGCAGAGACGATTGAACAACTAGGTTGGTACATGGGGGAAATTTATATGAAAAGTACATTGAAGTGTGCTCAGGTCTTTTTGAGAGGGACAAAACGATTATCCCAGAAATTATGCTGCGAAAGATTACAGATAAATGTAACGAAGTTATGAAAATAAAGAAGACACATAAAATTAGGAAACCCGTGTGATGGAATGCCGAGATCGCTTCTAGACGTCGGGAATGCATGAAAATGAGAAGAACATATGGACGATGCCATATGGATGACGCCATTCTTTCTATTCAACAATTATAAGAAGTCTGTATTATGCTGCAGCAGATCTCAGCAGTTCTCTTCACGAAGGCGCATTGTGTCATATGTACCGTAAGATAAACTGCATATAATATTATTATTTGGTACAATAAATCTATAAGATTGCATTTAGATATGACTTCAATAATCAGCATTCTTCCATAATCTGAATTAAGCTGGTTCTAATTACTCCGGATTAGCGCAGCTTTACTGTAACTTTTTTTTGGTTGTATCTCATTTGGATTACAAGGTACTCCTCTAAAATTTATTTATAAATTTTACAATAATTTAGATAGTTTTAATTAAAAAGCAATCAACTACAATCAACTCGTTTATTAACCGTATCAAGAGTTTGGCATAAATAATCGGCGACCTATTTAAAGAATAGAACGGCCGTAACTTTTGACGACGTCCGTCGTTACGTTTCGCTCCGGCGTTAATGCATACTTTTTGGCTCCGAACCAAACTCGGTAATGACTCATACGAAACTTTTTAGAGGCCACAACACAAAATAAGTATCTAAAACACAACAAACAAATAACTAATTGCGGTTCTATTCAAGACAGATGAAACTACACGTAAATATTTAGCCGAAACTTAATTACATAAAAACAAAATCAGATTATGAACTTTAAAAGTGGCCTTCCCTTAAACAGCCAAGCCCTCGACCTATATATGAAGCATGGTCATGCACTGTAGACCAATAAAGTAGTTTTCGTACGCGCGACCTTCCAAGCCTTACGTGGTTTGATTTTGCCTTACTTAATCGTGAGCGTCGTCACGAACTTTTCGGACAGAATGTCTTATTTTAAAAAATTCATTTGAATTTTGTGTGGGCAAAGAAACCGTAACAAATAAATGAAAAAGGATATTCTATAGCGAGCTTGGAATGCCACGCTTTTACGGTTAAGATTCTTTTGGAGAGTGGAACTAATGAATTTTGTTATGTTTTGAAACCAATCGAGTGTAACGCGAGAGTCTTTTCATATATGGAAGTGACGTCGGAAATAAAAATCGTCTTGCGGAGGTGTTATGTTTGCGTAGTTGCGAGCTTGATCTTGAAACCAAGGTTAGTTGTGTTACTGGTTTCTGAGTTTTAATATTCTATAGTGTGGGTATTAAAATATGATGGAGTACCATGCACAATTTTGACATAGACATTTAAAAGTCTGAGAGAAAGAAAAAATATTATTTGATTTGTCGGAAGATGAGATGATGGCTTAGACATATCAGTAGACAACAATAATTAACTGATGTTTAAAGAATAATTAATTTGTTATAAAGAATTAAACGCATAAATGGATTCGGAGAAAGTTCACTCCCAGACACCGTTTTTGGGATGGCAGGTGAACACTCCTTGTGATTCATTGAGTATATTATTTATGAAATATTTTAGCATATTGCATATTTCACTGGTAATGTATCACATTCTGTACTAACATTATAAGATGTGAAATAGTCGTAAGTATCGACTTATAATGTCTATCTTGGGCCATTAATAATCGTTTTTGCGCGGTATTGTCTACTCTCGCGCGGTTTCCTTTATGTTGAGGTGGTTGACGAGAAAAATGTCTGGGAACTTTCTATAGTTGCTCGATTTGGCTTAGTCCGTTGTGAAACGGGCCGTCATGGACGTTTACGTACTGTGCGAGATGTATCGATATATGGAGATGGAATTTGAATAATTGCAACATTTGTCGCGGCAACGTTTATGGAAGCACGTATGTTCCGATTTACAAACAGACTTCGTACTGTTATAAAATTTTATATCTTGAAAGGGATCGATTTGGTCATTTAGATTATTTTGTAATGACTAAGAAAAAATATAAAACTTTACATACCAATGTAGCATCATCTTGGAATTCCAACGCGAACTAACTTAAAGTAAGACACGTCAAGTAATGGTACGTTGCTAAAATATTGTCCTATACATTTAGGTATTCGCCCTTATCGTAAGTTATTTTTGTATTAAGCTGATAGCGATAAGATACTGATATCGATGAGTTTTTATTTAAACAAAACTATAAGGAAATGACATAATTGGTTTTTATAAATATTTGGATGTAAAATAAAGACAGATTTTCGCGGAATATGATTAAAACGGATGTATTAGGTAATAGAGATAATAATAATTATTAACTTACCCATCGTAGTCGGGACTTTTCGACCTGAAGGCACTTGGTGGTGATAAACTTTCGGAGTCGGAATAAGCTCCTTGCGACTTGTAAGTTAGGTTCTTATCAGGGCTTCTTCTAAGAGTTCCTTCCGTAAAGCTCCTCTTAATCGGGTCGTAACGCTTGATTTCCGTTTTGTAAATCTCCTCCCTGAAATCCCTTTTGACAGGTTCGTTCGCTTTAAGGGCACTTTCGGTGAAAATGTCATCAATGGGATCCCTCTTCTCGTATTTCGACGAAGAATACGTATTGTACTTTGCGTTTCCAGACCAGGCATAATCTCTCGGTTTTTGTGAAAAATCTGGTACAACTTGCGCTTGGACTCTTTTTAAAGTATCTCCGGAAGACTTGCTAAAACTGGCTTTTCTCACCAAACTTGGACTCGATAATTTCTTCGATTCTTCAATCATGTTCGCGTTTACACCGTAAGAGAACGGTCGAGAATCTTGACGTGCGTGATACGGGATGTTCTTATCTTCTTCTTCGTCTATGTACCGAACGTTGTCTATGTTTAATGATGCAGGGGGTCCTGGTGACTGGTGATGATTGGGGCGATGGACACTGGTTGGCTTAGGATCGGGCATGCTCTGTACTGTTAACATCATATCCGAGAGGAGTTCGTCTAGCTCTCGGTGTTGGTCTTCGGGAGTTTGCGGCGACGGTTGAGCGGTCAGTGGGGGACTGGTCGAGGCGTTTGTGTTGGCGTTCTGGTGGTGACCTGCGCAGTGAAAGTGATCTCAATCAGACTGCGCGAGCTGCTGAGTAATCTCGGAGTTTCGGTGTACTTAAGTTTTTTTATAAGTATTTATTTAGATGGGAGTGTCAGATGACCCAACTCGGTTAATCCAAGTTAAAGGGATTCAAAATTGGGTTGAAATCAAGAAGTATTGTTTCTCAGAAAACAATAGGGATATCTCCCTTGACATACATCTCCATTTTTGTGTATACTTAAAGCACTTAAAATCAAATTATTATCGTTTACAGTACAATCTGTTTTGTTTATTTTTTTAAATTGAAAGTTGATATTCCGCGCACGCACATATAATTTGCATTTCAAACGAAACGTGACCGACATCTGTTTGCTACCCACGCGATCGCAAAGGTAATTTTGTAATTACTCACTACAATCCCGTCTTGGTTATACAATTAAATGCCATCGGTGTTTGTGATCATCTTTACGACCATATGGCGATCGTTTCCTTATAGATTTATTTATATCTAACTGTACGCAACGCACAAATTAATTTCGAAAAATTGTTGTAATTCTCCGTTTCACTTGACGAGTGTGTTTTCAAATAGAGGACAAGTTAACGTGTTTTGCTCGCGATATTTTTGGTCTATATTTATTTTATTGCAAGCCGGGAAACTGTTATTCAATTTACATAACCTTGGGATGCCGATCGTAATGCGTGCGTGTTTGATTTCGAGACACAAACTTCTTAGAAACACGAAAATAGTCACAGATTACGTTTCATAGTGTGGTTATAATTTTTTTATCTACAAGGTTTTTAAAATACTTACCAGCTGAAGAAATTCCCGAGTCCATTGACACAGTCAATGGGCTTGAAACCGCACCCGGAGATAATTCGGGTTTTTTCGTTATGGTTGCGTACAAACTTCCATCTAATGGACCGAATGTGTGATTGACATCCTCTGTATTGCAAGAAAATATATATGAAATATTTAAGCTTATTATTGGATTTATAATTTACAACTTTATACGTTTGAGCGAAGAAATTGCTGCACCTTAATCTTTCGGGTCGGCCTATTACCTTTGAAGTCGTTAAACCATGCATAATTGGTCATGTAGAAATAATGATTAGCTTCCTGCTATTTAATAGTTTCTAATGCGAAATTTTTTATGGCAATTTAATCCGCGTAAACATTGATAAGAAAATACGCAAAGTTATCAGCTCTAATAATAGAATTTTAATTAAAAATAATAAAAAACCACACAATGTAATAAACAAAATGGAAAATTATATCTTACGAGGTAAAGACCAATCATAAAATTACAGTTATTGGTTTTCACTGAGGAATTTTAACAAGATGTAGCAAATCTGTACTTACTATTAGTTACAATTCATTTCGTGCCGGAAAATTCATACAATTATCGACGGTATTTACACAGGAAACCGTACATAACGCTGAAATTACCGAGGTTCTCGTTATTCCCCTTGCTCGAGGCTTTTCGCAAACTCGAACACGACGTTGGGTCGAAAATCAGCCGATTTCTTCAAAAACAATGCAAACAACGTACGTAGTCATTAAGTGGTGCACGAAATCCTTGAACGAGGATGCGTGCCAAATAGAAAATAGAAATTTAAATTCTGGACAGAATGAAAACGAGCGTTTTTCACTATTATTGTAAGAAACGTGGTTACCGAGCGGTAGGATCAAAGAGTTAACGTATTAACATAGAAACTAACCGAATAGTTGCCAGAATGCTAATTTAATTGTTTATATTCAATAAAAATTTTAATTATAAATTAAATTAGAATATGTTGCAATATATGGTATATCCCTGGATCGAGTTACAGAAAGGGAGAAAAATGTTATTAGTGATTTTTTAAACTTATCTAATCATAAATAATGTTCAAATCAGTAAATCACATGAATTTTATACTCTAACTGTAGAAGTGAACTAATTATTTCCGATTTTATGTAAAAATTGTAATTTTTTTCTTAATTCAAAATTTTTTAAGTTCAATTTGTGATATGTAATCATAAAATTAATTGCTTCAATAAGATGTGATCCATGAATAACCATGAAAGAGACTATTTATTAACATTAGAACAAGTACTAAAACCTGAATTAACATTGGGCTTGAAACTAGAGAGATTTGGGTTTAACAATCATAACAAACGTGCGGAACTCACCTGCTTTTAGCCAGATGACAAAGGCCCTCACATTAGAGATCAATATGTTCGAATTCGCTCGATGAAAAAAAATGTCGGTAAAGTTTATTGTAATCAGTGAACTTTTCTGTGTATCATAGGTTAATGTGGAAATGTTAGGATTCTTTTATCGCGAATTAATTGAAAAGTACCCGATTTTAGAGAGTGCCGGCAACTCTTCTTGGCGATTGTTTTCTCGAAAACTATTTGATGAAAGAATTTCAAATTTGAACTGGTGATAACGTGAAAAAAGATGAGGTTATTTCGAAAAAGAGCTGACTTTTACCAAAATCGAAACTATGGAAAGAATCGTTTTAGGTGGTCAGCCAAAAGTTTTATTTATCGGTCAAGAATAACTAACTAAACACAACATAATTATGTTGTTATTCAACTACCAGGTTTGCGCACTCCAGCAAAAGTGTTAAGTTGGGTTGGGCTAATATTTTTTGAACAAATGTTGGAAATTGTTCTCCTTTGGACAAACGTAAAAATTCGTAAGGAAATTGAACATCCCACAAAAATTCTCTCTCCTTTTACAGGCGAGAATTACATTCGGAATCATATATAAGGGAATCACATTTTGTGTAATCGGTAAAAAGTATAAAGTTGAGGATGACTTGGTTAATTTCGACGTAGAATCTCTTTTGATTAGGGGGACCAATTAAGGATGCTGTAGACAAGAGGTGGCCAACCAAAACCAATTTTTTGATTTTAATTCCCAAAATAACTACATGCGACCTTTTCTTTAGCCGGTAAACCCAAAAACCACCGCTCACAAGCTATTGGGGCCCTCAAGTATACTTTCTCGAGATACAATTGTAACGAGATAAAACACAAAAACGGCTCCCAAGCTGGAAACGACGCAGTAATTAGTCAGTAATTAGCTTGTAGTTAGTATAAATTAATTATTAATTAGCTTTCGACCAATATATTGATTTACGATTTTTTGTCACTTAGAACAAGGTTCTGAAGAAAGTTGCAATATGGTATCAAAAACGTCAAACATTTTTTCAAAAACGCACAGCAAAACCCGAAAGTTTCTAATTTTAGATCTATTATTAGTACTAGTGTTAGTTCTAATTTTAGTTCAATTAAAAATTAGTTTGCGTTTTTACTTACTCAGATGATCGGCATATTAGAAAACAAAATGCTCCAACAGCTACTATATCCGAACGCTACAATAAAGCAATTTTCAGACTATATACACCCTTGACGCAAATGCCACAATTGATGAGATGTTGGTCTCTTTTAAGGGTAGGTGTGGCTTTAAAATGTACATGTCTAATAAACGTATGGAAGATTCGTATGGAAGCGGTTTGGATGATGAGATGAAAAAGTTTACTAATCGAAACATCACATCAGATAACTGATTCACATCTGCTGACCTAGTGGAAAAGCTGCGAAATCGAGGGGTTTACGTATGTAGATACAGTGAAAAAATCCAAAAGACATATTGCTAAGCAATTTAAACCGATGTAGGACAGATGTAGATTAAAACAGATGTAGGAAAGTTGGTGTAAAAGGTACTTTTTTTGGTTTTACCCAAAATATAAACATTGTTTCATACGTTCAAAAAAAAACAGACCATTGGTTCTTTTATCTTCTATGCATCATTTGAAAACATGGGACAATGATAAGCCCGAAATTGTAACGTATTACAACTTTACAAAAGGTGAAGTTGATGCTATAGATGAACAATGTTCCAACAACCCACAGAACTCAATGATGGCCAATGATAATCTTTTTCCGAATTGTGGACGTGAGTGGTATGAATGCTCATGTTCTTCATCAAGCTTATAAAGACAATAAAATTATAGAAGAGAATTGAAAGGAGGGGTACAAATCGACACCTAAAACGTGACGTAAAAAGGGGTATAAAAAGAATTTTAGATTCTTCGGATGAAGAGAATAAGGAATCTGTATAAAGTAAAGAACTGGAAAAGCGCAAAAGAAAAACCTGTTACATATTTTGTGCATACCACAAACCCATTTGTTTAACATTTTGATGTTCACGGTACATGTTTTAATTTAAGGTTAGGTTGACCAAGTTGTTTAGCTGTACTGTACAGCAATTTTCTTTTGATATCTACATTTTTTAAACAAAGTAAATATTTGTTCGCAAAATGCATTATTATAACTAATTCAAGTTCACGGCATGTAGTATTTTATTTTTTGAAGAAAAACATTGAGATTTTTACTTGATTTAATTCTTATTTAATACCAGATAGTTTTAGATTCTTCGGAAACTAAAAATATAACTAATACTAGATGTACAACTGAGCTTCACAACTAATACTAGCCATACGTCTCTTAAGACTAGGCTAGTATTAGTTGTAACTAGGCTAGGATTATTTAAGTTCTGAAACTAGGCTAGGCTGGGTTTGGTTTCGTCTTAAGCAACATACAGCTAAACCCAATTGTTTTTATTTCTAGGACTAATGTTACCTCTAGCGTTAGTGTTGGTTCTATTTTTAGGTCTACAGTATATAATACTACGGTATGGTCATTTTCGTGTAGTTAAATACAAGAATATTTTATGTTGGGTTGGGTTGGGTTGGAACTTGTTACAATAAAATAAATTGAACTAGGAAAATTTTTAATTTAGGAACATTTACGAAGTTATAATGGGAATAATAAACTAACTTCTACAGATAAAGTATAAAATTTGTATGATTGAACATATTCGACGCATTATTTACGCTGAGGTGAGTTTGCAAAATCAATAAAAAAAAATGTTCCTCTTTGTAACTCGATCCGGATACATACTGTAACTAATAGCATTAATAATATTAGTTCTAGGGATTATGCAAAGTAAATTAAACAATTTGATTGTTTTAAGATTAAATATTGTTGGCACGGCGCGAATAATAAATTGAAACAAATGTAAAGATAAATTTAATTTAATATCAATATTAATTGTAGACTTTTTTTAACTCACAAACACATTTCCCATTAGCCTGGATTTCTCTCCTCGGACATAGATAAATATCCACTTACTGTCTCAGTTAACAAAGCCCTAAATTCCGCACACACCGCCACCAGGAGTTTGCCAAGAAGTTCTTATTTCCGCTTGTGCCTCCGTTGGTGCTATTTTTATTCTTCGTTTATTTATAGAGAGCATAAATGAAACCGTAAATCTGTCTGTACTAGAGCCGGCCTGAATACTATTTATTATACCGCCGAAGTTAGCGAAGCGATCGATAATATCGGAATTACATTTACAGAAAACTACGCTGAAGTAAAGGTATAAAGAGACTGATTCTGATTGTGTTCAAGTTGACGATCTAAGAGGAATTACTACAAAGAACCGGTCGATTGCAAACATGATTTACTGGCTTTCTATCTGGTACAAATATGGTCGTTTTTAATTTAACACCAGTCGATTTCACTGAACGACAAATAAGGCAAAAAAGAAACTTTTTCATTTGTTTCAACGTCGTCTGTTAGACATACGGCAAAGTCGATTCGATGATTATCTTTGATGAAGGTTGCTCGTGGCAACTTGGTGTTGTCGCAAGAATTGTGAAGATTGAGCCGTAATAAACGGGCTATAACCCCGGGAGCTATCACTCCTCGAAGATCGTGGTTCCAGACCACATAACCCAAAGGATCTCTTCGTTGTGTAGTAATTTTCAAAGGTGGAGGAATGCAGCTTTTGCACGAATACTAGCGTGAGTAGTCCGTATAGCCGATTGAGATATAGCTTCGTGAGAAACGAAAACATTTTTATTGTGTATTTTATGTTTTATGTTTTATTCTTCATCTTTCCGTAATCGAATAAGTTATAATTACGTCACATGACGATCGAAAGGAGATCGTAAAACGCTCGGATAACATCTGCGGTTGCTTTGATATAAATTAAATTATAATTGAACGAGTAATTACGGGTAGAAGGGAAAGTATACGTTCTGTATTTGGAAGGAGGCCTCCGAAAACGGTTTCAATTAGCGCATTGCCGGTTCGTTTCTTTAGATGAGAATGTCTCATTTAGATGACGAATTTCTGCGTTAACCGTGAGGTGCTTTTTGCTTTATGGTCGCGAAAAGGATTTCTCTTCGAATCGAAGAAAATAAAGATAAAAGATTGTCAACAAAAAATTTAATTCAATGTATTTAACATATTTCGCCGTCTCGTTAGAGATATGTGGCTACATTGTATGTCAATCAATGTTGAAATCGTAATTTTTTCTTCAGTTAATCTATTGCGTTGTTTGCTTGTGGAAATGTAACCAGTTGATAATCGGTGTGGTGTTTTGAAATCGAGTTAATTATAGAACATTGAGGGCCATTTCTCACACCTTCACCCATCTTTGCTTATTTACTCAATTACTTTAACTTCAAAGATACCCCGCTGATGACCGTATTTATTCAAGATTTTCTATTTTAGAGTTTAAAGTTTAGATTTTAAAACGATTCGGGAGAAAGAGATAACAGGATATCCTGGCGCCAGATGCTCGGAAATGAGAAAACTTTCCGACCACAATTCACAATTTACCAACTTACCGGGGGTTTTATTAATAAATCCAATCACAAGTTCCGATAGGGATGTGTTAGTACACTAGTAGTGCGCTTCATCGTCGGAAATAGACTGGACGCGAAGAGTACGACGTAAAGAAACTTGGAGAGACCGCGGAATACTAAGTTCTCTCTAATCTAATAGTGGTTATATTTAGTTTCTAAGAGAAAACGTGCTCGTCCAGCCGCCAGAGCGATTGTCATTAAGTTTTATGTTGCAGAATAACAATTTTTAAAATTCAATTTTGAAATTAATAACTATTCGATTCAAAATAGCACGTGGAAAAGTTTGTGTCAATTTATAACACATTAGCACAAATGGACCAATTATACTCGGCAATTTTTAAAAATTACGTCGGTAATTTTCGAATTTGTTTCACTTCATATAACTAATCAAAACTAAACGATCCATGAATGTTTTACAATGACATATAGCGTGAAAGATAGCACAGGATCTTTTGCTATAAACAACAAATTAATATTAAATAACTTAACTGAAATCATAATTAATCATTATACAACTATAACCAAATATAGAAGACAAAAAAACCTCAACTAAATAAACATTTCATAATTAACGGATGTTACATAGATGATTTATGTGTTTACAAAAATATATAATTTCGTATGCAACATTGACCACATCCGTTCCAAATTCTACAAAATTTAAATTTGTTAGTCTTCGACATTGTGCAATAATAACAAAACAGATATAATTTAATTTTTTTTATATTTATATTTTTTGAGTGGTTTCGAAGTGCGTCCAATTATACAAAGTTGTAAATAAGCTAAAAGATGGGCAACACGTGGTCTGTAGAACAAACCGAAAAAGACTCGTAGGAAAGGCGTTCTTTATCACTATTATTCAATAGTGATAAAGAATTGCATAAATCAGAGCTTTTTGGAACTAAGCGTTAATTCGTCGAGGCGTGTTTCGACCCTAATGTTTTGGTTTGGATTGGGTTCCGTCTTAAGAGAGGTACGGCTAAACCTAAATGTGTTTCGTTCTAGGCCTAGTATTAGCTCTAGCATTAGTGTCGGCTCTATTTTTGGTTGTTATTTAATTGTTGTATACTTGTATGAAACTAAAACTAGAATTAACACTACATCTAGTACTAGAAAGTTTCGGTATGGCTGAAGGCGCACGGCTAAACCTGAATCTTCCTACTACTAGGTCTAGTGTTAGTTCTAGTTTTATTTTAATGTCATTCACTGCTTGATTATTGTAAATTCCTCTGATACTAGAAGTATGACTAATACTGGACCTACAACCTAGCTTTAGTGGGTACCCAACCCAGGGGTATTTACAAGTGCAGTGGCAGCAAAGTATCGGTATCGATGCATCGAAAGTATGGAACATGTGGAAGCATCGAAAATTGTTTTTTATACAGGAAATTGCGTTTACAGTATATTTAAAGGAATGATCCTACATAAAACATATCATCATCCTACATCATATTAAGAAATATTCACATAGAGATGTGAACTAAAATGCTTCAATGAAGCTTATTATTTTAATTTTAAAACCTGTTAAGGTTAAAAGTACGAAAGATATAAATAAATACGTTATTTGGTTTTACAAGGCGAGTACGAGAACCGAAATTCTCAAGAACATATAGGGAATAAGGGTTAGGGTGCAGAATTTATTTCTCTTTTTTTTCACCTTTATCTTTGCCACCATTTTAACCCTAAAATTAAAATCTATGAAGAAAAGTACATAAAAATCCTTATTATGCTCAGTCTGGGTACATCGCTACATTAGGCTGTGCAAATGGCGAATAATAACAGGCAGTTACCCGCAAGTTGGGAAGGTTTGGATTAGGTTGAGTTAGCTTCATTTTGAGATGAAATGAGTTGGGATTTCTTCATTTTGAAACAAGATGTGTTGTGGTTCGCACCATCAAGTGTGTTGGTTCGCACCATCAAGTTGCGGCGGGTATCCCCGGTTGGATTGACTTCATTTTGAAACAAGATGCATTCACGTTCGGTCGATTATCGCCGAGCATTCCGATGATGTCAGAAAACAGACCGGAGATCTTGCCTTCAAGTTAGCTACAAGATGGCTTCAAGTTTAGCGTTTATAACTGAACTTTGTCAGCTGTTATATATTTACTATATTATTAAAATATTATTTCCGATAATTCGATACTTCGATACTTTGAATACTATCGATACCATGAAGGTATCCATACCCGGTACCTCATTTAAGGTATCGCCCAGGCCTAGTTAGCAGACTACAAACTGATGAGCACGACTTTGTAGATATAATAGCTCATGCTGCTAATAATTTAGCGGTCTTTAAGATAATTTACAGTATTTATAACAGCATTAGTTCATGTTGTCAACAAGTTGGCAGACTTGAAACTGATGAGCAGGACTTTGGAAACACAATAGCATACCATGAAAATGCATAAAAAATGTATTTATTATATGATGACACCATGATCGACATCATGAAGGTATCGATACTCGATACCTCATTTAAGGTATCGCCCAGCCCTAGTATTTATCCAAGTTACTTCTAATGCTTGTTCTAAGTCTAGTATTAGTATTATTTTTATTACTAGTATTATTTTTCTAAACCTACATGTTTTTCGTTCTAGGTCTGGTACGCAGATAAGGCAAGTATAGATAAGCAACACTTAATAATTTTTCGCATTAAGTATTTAGTTGAGATGTTAGTCGCCTGTAGTGCTGATGTATGAAATATTTTAGGTTTAATCGGATTTTAGTTTTAATCTCTGGATCATATCGTGGAAAATGTTCAACATTATGTCTTTATTGCTACCAGCAACAATACATTTGTATCTCATATTTACTATAAACAGGTACTTATGTGATTTCTTACATATCAGAATATGAACATAAACTGACACTGACTGATGTGTTCATGAATGTCAATAATATCAATTAGATTGTTGCAATAAAGTCCCTTGATTACTAAAGTACCGCGGTTCATGAAGCCTATGTATTGAAACTATTCGAGCCAAAATGGCGATTTGATAATTTGTAAGTATATGTCAATGCTTGTCAAGATACCTCACTGCGTTCTTACAAAAAAATTGCACTTGTAATAATGTAGTTTTGTTTCCTTAGTAGTTGCAAAAAGGCTTTGTGAAGTTAGTTTATTGTTAATAAACTAACTTCGTTTATTCTCTTGATAAAACCATCATGTGCAATTTAAAATTAATGAATGTAACTAAAAATGTAGGGAATCTGGGGACTTTATGTTGAAAGCGTCAAGAGTGCCTTAAGTGACTAACACCCTGACCTAACTAAAAAATAAGCATATGTTATTAAATACAAGTAAAAAGGGCATGGTCTAGTATTAACTCTAGCATTTGTGTTGGCTCTATTTATAGTAGTTATTCAGTGTTAAATTGTTGTACTCTTGTATGACACTAAAACTAGAACTAACACTAGACCTAGTACAAGGAAGATTCAAGTTTAACCGAAATCTTCCTAGTACTAGGTCTAGGTTAGTTCTAGTTTTAACAGCCAATTCAGTGCTTGATTGTTGTAAATTCTTCTAGAACTAAAAGTATGACTAATACTAAAGTTACAACCTAGCTTTAGTATTAACAGTAGACCTATAAGTAGAAACATTAGATTCAGGCATTTACAAAAAATACATTATATATAATTTTGTATGCAAATTCAACAAAATTTAAATTTGTTTGTCTTCTACATTGCGCAATAATAACAAAACAAATATAATTTAAATTTCTTTTTATCGTTACGTTTTTTTAAAGTGGTGATTCGAGTGCATCCAACTATGCAGAGTAATAAATAAGCCATAAGATGGGCAACACGTGGCCCGTAGAACAACAAACCGAAAAAGACTCGTAGGAAAGGCGTCTGAATAATAGTGATAAAGAACGGCATAAACCAGAGCTTCCTGGAACTAACGTAACAGACATCAAGAACGCCCGAGGTTATTCTTAACACGACACCTGCAACACAACATGCTTTATTTTACCTCTTCCGTTAATTTGTCGACACGCGTTTCGTAAACACTCGGTTGTCTGAAATTTATTGCCAATTTAGTACGCTTACCACAATGGTTGGAGC
Organism: Onthophagus sagittarius; assembly: GCA_036711965.1. Lineage (NCBI taxonomy): Eukaryota > Metazoa > Arthropoda > Insecta > Coleoptera > Scarabaeidae > Onthophagus > Onthophagus sagittarius. The sequence goes on from JASERS010000004.1 coordinate 43,370,678, forward strand.
GATTAGATTTACCGTTGCAAATACGATCTAGCACACAGGAGGATATCCGATAGCGTTTCGGTTTACGGCGCGTACATTTAAATTATTTTACAGACGGAGAATTAATTGATTACGCATAAATTAACGTTGATTAACCAAAGAATTTAATTATTATTTACAATTTTTTAATTTGTATCAATTATTGTATTTTTAACGAATCAAAGTGATTTAAGTTAAATAATTCATTGATAAATTGATAAAAGTAAACACTCACTTTTTGACATTACTTTCTGTAGTAATCTTTGTTTACAAAAATTGTTGATGAGTTACAAATATTTATTTAAAAGATATACTCATTACTTTGTTTGTTTTTGATACTCCCATCAATGCATAACGCGTCGGTATCTTATCGTTATCGTTAATATTAGTTTTTCCGTGTTTACCTAAATTTTATGATGATAGCTTTTTAAGGATTATATAAATTCGCACCAGGAACAACAAAATACACAGTAATTAATCATTTATTGTTTATCGACCGATAAATTCCGATAAACTAATGTAATAAAACGTAAATATATTTCTACTCACCGCCATCAGAATCATCGTCATCGGAATCTTCGAAAATAATCGGACTATCAGATCTGATGATGGGATCATCAGAAAATATTACAGGCACCGCTGGTGTTGGAGCTGGGGTTGGTAGACTCCTTTCTGGGCCGGGGGAGAAGTGTAGTTCTATAGCACCATCTATTGGGAATCTCGAATCTAAAAGAAAGAATTAATTCTTATTATTAAGGTCCAAATTTATATGTCATTATTATATGCGTTTAAAATTGGTCGAAATATGCAGTAATATCCCGGAAATATGGACAATATTATGCGCTAAAACAAAAAAAAAATGTGTGCTTGCATTTGGCAAGAATATACTACTTTTAATGTGTTTCCAGTTTTTTCAGGTCGGACTTTAACAGTCAACGACAGATCCTACCTCGTTTCAAAAATCCCAACTTAATCTGTGTAATTTGATCATTTATTAGTTATTGGATTAGGTTAATGACAGAATAGAGACTAATTTTCGCTATCGGTGTATACGCAAGAGAGCCTGATTGAAATATGAACGAAACATGCGCTTGTATGCAACTACATCCGAATATACCGAGATAGATGGACAGCGCCGTCCTAAACCTAAGCGCTAAGGATTTTTGCAATGAAATGCATGGTGTTCCCATGATACATGTATTGGCTTTGGTTCAAATATACTATCATTTTTTTTTGTCTGAAGACAATTTTTTAACAAAACCATTTAAAGCCATACATCCCTTAAAGCGGCTAAACTCGAATGATTCTAGTTCTACATCTACACTACCAAAAGTAATGGAGTATAACTACTAACAACTTTCATCAAGAAGTAGTTTAATTACTTTTAGAAAATGGTACTTGGATTAGTAACTACCATGTAGTTAGTAGTTATTAATCTAACAACTTGTTTAACTACATAATAAAATGTACTTTTATTGCCTAAAAACCTAATACCGTACCTACAACTGCAAGAATGCATTAGAAAGGTCCGGAATAACAAGTAAATGAACAGGAAATAAAATAAACATCAATTTATTACACAGCGTACCTACAAAGTAACAGATATAGTTGATAAAATAATTATAAATGATTAATGAAAAATCCCTGAAAAGATTCCCTAAAGATCCCCTAAAGATTTAAATTTTTTGCAACTTTTTAGAATAGGTTCCAATTTTTTCCGCTATTTTTAAGCAAGTTATTAATTACTCTTATTACGGAGTATAATAGAGGTGTTTTTCTGAATCTAGTCAGTACAGTTGATATTAATATTGGTTACAGAACAAAATTTTCAAAACAGATGATTTTGAGGTTTCATAATTTTCCATTCATTTGCAACCAATTGTTTTTAGATGTCAAAAATTAAACGTTGTCCTAATAACACATTTAAAGCAATTGGTTTACTTAGTTAAGCACGGCTACAGCCACTTTTCTATCTCAAATGAATGGAATGTTTAGAAATTTATGCGTAACCAAGACAATCAACTGTTTTAGATGTCAAAATTTAGAAACTTTAACGTGATTTCTCTCGAAAATTTTCTTATGTAACCAATATTAATATTGACTGTAATAGATTCAGAAAACGCCCTGTTTTATAATTCGTAATAAAAATTTGAGGGGGGAGATTGCTATTTGAAAAAATATCACTGACGTCATAACTCTGTAAAAAACGCCGAAACAAATTTGAAACCTACTCTACTAAAAATTGCAAGAAAAATAAATCTATCGGAATTTCTTTTTACCATATCCCATTTATAATGATTTTATCGCCTATACCCGTTACTTTACGTACATACTGTATAAAGCATTTTTAAGGTAAGTATAGTCCGTGCAAAAAGTCAAGATCCCTCACTTAAAAGATCAATATCTTCATAATCGCACAGTGAAAAAAAATGCGGTAAAGTTTGTTATAATCAGTGAACATTTCTACGTATCATATGTTAATTTATAAATCGTCGAGTCTTTAGTTTTCCTTTTGATCGTGCATTAATTAAAGAAAGTACCTAGTTATTGAGAGTACCAGTCACTTTGTGTACTTTCCAATTTTTTTCCCCAAAATTATTTGACGAAAACATTCCAAATTTGAACTTTATCATCAATTCATATAACGGAATCCGACAAACAACATTATATGACATATTTAAAAAAAAAACGCGTTGAAAAAATCCACAAAATCGTATTCAAAGCAAACGCATATTACTAAACCGCGAATATCCTCGAAACCATTTGGAATATCAATAAAATAAAGTATGTCCCATATTAAGATCACATCGTGTTACCACCAGCTCAAATAAATTGTTTTTTATTAAATAGTTCTGGAGAAAAGAAATCGCAAAGCGAACAAAATTGCCGGTATTCAAAAATCTGGTATATTTTCACTTAACTCGCGATAAACCAAAGACAATTTCCAAATTTTACAAACTTTACCAAAAATTTTTTCATTAAGCGATTACGAAGATATCGATCTCTAAAGTGAAGGTCCTTGATTTTTCGCACGGACTATATTTTCTAGTTAGTAGTTAACAACTTTGAAACTATTATAGAAAAATTATGCTCAAGTCAGATTAAATAATAATTATTTATATATGATTATTTAAAGTTATTGACGAAACAAAAAATATAATAAACTAGTGAAGACAAAATATTTTAATTTTGAAACCTAACTTTTAATTTAAGTTAGGTTTACTTGAAAAAAACGGTCTACTCAAAAAAATTGGCAGAAATAGCATATCTTCTTGATTTGTTTAACTAACCTTTGTGCTCCAGGTACTGTAATGTAATAACTCTAACTCCAATTTATTTTTTACTAAATTTTTTTATGATTCGGATATATTTTGTATTTATCATCATTTTATAAATTTTCAACTGTTTTAAGAGTAGTTAAATCACTTAAAAGGTATTAAAATAAAAATAGTTAGTATACCTAAAGTAGTTAACAATGACTACTTTCATAACTACTTTTTAAAATAATTGAGCATATCGAAGAAAAGTAGTTAGAATACAGCTACTTTGGCACAAAAAGTAGTTGACTACGTAGTTAACTACTTTTGTAGTTAACTACTGCCCAGCTTTGACTGGAACTAACACTTGACTTAGAAGATGAAAGATTCGGGTTTAGCCTTATATATCATGGTTAAATTCGAATGATTCTAATTCTAGGTCTAATGTCAGTTCTAGTTTTACTTTAGTTCAAATATAAAGGGTTGGGTTGGGTTTAGCCGTAAATCTGAATATTTACAATTCTAGATCTAGTGTTAGTTCTAGTATCATTAGATCTAACTCTAGATCTAGAACTAGAAACATTCGGGTTTAGCGTACGTTTCTCAAGACGGCTAAACCTGAATGATTCTAGTTCTAGGTATAGTGTCAGTTCCAGTTTTACTTCAGTTCAAATGTAAAGGGTTGGGTTGGGTTTAGCCGTAGATCTGAATCTTTACAATTCTAGATCTAGTGTTAGTTCTAGTATCATTAGATCTAACTCTAGATCTAGAACTAGAAATATTCGGGTTTAGCGTACATTTCTCAAGACGGCTAAACCTGAATGATTCTAGTTCTAGGTATAGTGTCAGTTCCAGTTTTACTTCAGTTCAAATATAAAGGGTTGGGTTGGGTTTAACCGTAGATCTGAATCTTTACAATTCTAGATCTAGTGTTAGTTCTAGTATCATTAGATCTAACTCTAGATCTAGAACTAGAAACATTCGGGTTTAGCGTACATTTCTCAAGACGGCTAAACCTGAATGATTCTAGTTCTAGGTATAGTGTCAGTTCTAGTTTTAATTCAGTTCAAATATACAGGGTTGGGTTGGGTTTAGCCATGCATCTCAAGATATTCTTCTAATGAATAATGGATAATATATGAAATATTGTACTTTACAAACAGATTTGGCAACCCTGTATATTTCAATTGAAGTAAAACTAGAACTAACATTACACCTAGAACTAAAACCTTTTTTTATGTAAAAGGGTGCACTCATTTCGTACGTCCAACCCCGCCCTGGGACGTTAAATATCTTATCTAAATTTATATGCGGTAAAAATGCAAAATATGGAAAAACATATAAATGCGATATCTACTTATTATATATTAATTAATTCTTACATACCATTACAAGCAACATCCAATTCTTGTCGGGTAAAGCTCAAAGTGTAATCAGCTACGGCGCATGTATGAAATTGGCAAGCGAAGATTGTTTCTCTTCCTGTATCTCCTCTATGATAACACTTAATTAGGATGTCGCCACGAAGTTGTAAACCTCTTCGTCTTTCGCCGGCGACGTTAACAGTAAATTGGCCCACACCACTCGAAACTGTATAGATACCTATAAACAACAAAAACAAATTAAACTAATGAAATTGATATAAAACAGTAATTATTGCAGTTTCCGCTACAGACTTGTCTCATTCGTAATCCTCTCTAGACGACAAGAAAAACAAAAGGAACTGAGGACTTTAAGTAATTGGCTTACGGAGTTTCGGGAAGTTATGAAAAATTCATCGCGCAACTTTCATAAGCGTTAGTAACTTTTAATTAAAGATTTGTCACGGACTTTAATTTTAAACTTAGAACCTTGGAGGTGGAATTTCACCATTAAACGATGTTGATACAAAACAGATTATTTCAAGATTTTTGATAGCATACCTGATGTATAGACGGGGTTTTGTCCTTCATAAAGTTTTAAGAAAGCTCTACATCCACCAGCTTGAAATTTAGGTGCCCCCAAAACAGTGACGTGCGTTAAATACAACGGGTCGGTGTTGATTTTGATATTGTGCGAAAGAAGTCCAGCGAAGTAATCGACGTATCTACAGTAAAAAAATAAAGTGATAGAGATGTTGGTTCGTGAATAACATTTAACCTCGCATAGAGTTCAAGTAGTGTTTGAAGTAGCTTACCTCTTGTTCGAGGGCATCTGCAATGGCCCTACGGTGTCATCGAGGTACTTTCTCATTGAAAATCTATCCAGAGCTTGTTCAGCACTACCACAGATACTCGAGTAATGCATGTAAGCAGCTACTACGACCCCAAGCTTGTCCTTACTGCCCCTATAAAAAAAAGAATAGAGGAAATTAAGTTCAAGAGAGACAGAGCTCTAAAAAAGGTAATGTAATGGAGAAGATGGGTTTTTGATGGCGGTCGCTTTTAGTAATCGTTTTTTGTAACTTCACAAAAAAAAGGATTTTAACGAATTTTATGACCTCATTAAAAACATTTTATAGACGCCATAAAATCTTTCGTTGTATTAAATATTTGGAATAACCAGGTATTTATCTGTTTTGAAGAAATGTGTTGTCTCTATAATTGGGAGCGATTGACACGATTCTCGTTCAGAGAAATCACGTGCGTGTCTGCGTGCCGTTGTCCATTTTAACAGTAATTAACCGGATGTAAAGTGTACGTGACTTACTTGGCGTGCAAAACCGCTATTCTATGTTGGTCCGAGGATAACCAAGAGTCTATTTCCTTGCAGACGCTACAAATCCTTTCTAGAGGTGGAGCCAGTCTCGGCGACCAACCCACTTCTTTCACGTGTTTGTGCTCATTTCGAAGTATTCTCTTCGGTTCAGACAAATTGAATACCTAAAAAAACAATGTTCGTAATGTTAAGAAAAAGTAGTGCAAGCGCCTCCACCAAGATTAACACAAATTTATTTTAATTAATTAAAATAGCTGCAGAAGCACTGATTTATTTTCGTAAATAAGGACCGCTTTTACAAGATATTGTATAAACGATGATAAATTGTCGGTTTCCGAATCATCAAAGGGATCGGAATAACACGAAAATATGAAAGGGAAGGTAGCCGACTGGTAGTTAAAGAAGGCGCGTACAAATGCGCGGTCATCATTTACATGGTGCAATTGTCGATAAATCCTTGACGCTTTCGCGTTTCGCAAGTTGGCAGCTTTTGCCTCGTAGGTTAGGCGGCGAAGAGCGAAACTGCCGATGATTTATCGCCGAGGCATAAGACTTAACTCACACGATATGAAAAGAAATCGCGTTAAATCTCGTGACGAATGTACGCATTAAAACCGCATAAGCATCTAGCACTCAGCTTGAAATGGTTATAAAACGCCGCGTCGGCTGCGTGAAGTACGAAAATATATTAAACGGCAAATAGAATTGAGAAGAGGTCTTTTGTCGTTCGACATAAACATAGTATTATATGAGACAATAAAGTCGCCACCCTCCCATTATTTATTTAAATTGATCATCTAACTGTTTTCAAGATTCTAAAGACACTTATAAAAAACAAAATTTATAATTCCTTACCATATAGTTATCTCCATGCTTGTTGGTCAGCATATGTGCGGCTTGTTGTTGTCCTTGTCTATATGATTGTTGGCTACAAGATGCGGGAAACCAAAGAGCTATGATCCTTTCGGTCACATAGCTTAAGTCCATACCTCCGCTTGAATTACAATGTTTAACGGACCTAGGTTGACTGGTCAACGTTTCATAGTTGCTATTGTACGCCGAAGATGTCAGCATCTAAAAAAATTAAAGAAAAAAATAGACGTTAAAGTCAAGTGAAGTCTTGGTTAATTGGTAGTTTTTGTTGAACGAACAAGTCGTTTCCTGTTAGCCTTCACCACAAGCAACGCAGGACGTATCAATCACCTGTACCAATTCATTAGTTTCAAGTTAACACGGTCAGAACAGCACGAGATAAATTGAGTGTTGAACCGATCTAACACGTGTTTGCACTAACGAACCAAGACAATTTTTAATCTATTTCAAATTTTTTGCGACCTTAAAATATTTTTCGACGTTTAAGCGACTGGTTTCGCAACCAAACCGTTAGTTTATTTTTTAAAACGTAGACTAGCACAAACTCTAAACATTATCGAAAATCGGGACGGCTTTAGTTTACCTCATCTTGCCAGAATTCTTTTTTAAATTTAGCCAGGTTTACACTGACGGTCGTTTCAATGTCGCGATTAATACAAACGGTATAAAGGTTCCCAGCTGGAATACCGATTCGCAAATTTACATTTGAATAAGATAATACGCAAAATGTATTTTCGAACGGTTGCTTAGATTGGTAATGGTTTATGAATAAATCATGATGTTAATGTTAAAAGCGTGATTTGGACAATGATACATGTAGGTGTCATTGTTTGGGATTGAAAAAATCTTAATGCGTAGATTTATAAGACAGAATAAGGGTTAATTAAAATTTGATATAACATCGTAAGCAAAATTACGCTTGCTGTAACTTTCTAATAAAATTAGCAAACCGCGCCATAACCATCATGTCTTGTACTACTCTCCAACTAACCCTATCCCATTACGAATATTAACATAAATGAAATCCCGTCCGCTTAAAGTGGAGTCCCCAGTTAATAGTAATTCAATTACGCGACCAGCCGAGATATCTGTGCTATCTACCATCGTAAAGCCTTTATCAGATACGAGCGGATTCCGTAGTCATACTACATGACCACGCCGTTTTCTTATCTTGCGGACACCGTTTAATTGCAAAGAACCAAATGGATACCGGTTCATTAAAGCAAACATGCCAACAGGCGCAGTATTCCTGTAATTTCGAGGCGGTTACAACTTGTTCGGGTATAGCTTCATTAGAGATTTTGCATGCACATAATAATTTCGGTTTAGTTATAAGCTAGAAGGTGAAATTCTGGCTCGTTTAAACCAGTGTTGTTAAATACCCGGATATTTCTTTTCAAGAGAATATACCCAGAAGTATTTACCCAAGTTGCTTCTAGTTCTAAGTCTAGTGTTAGTTCTAAAATTAGGTTGAGTTAGGTTTCGTCTTAAGAGAGATTCAACTAAACTTAAATGTTTTTCTTTCTAAATCTAGAATTAGAACTAGCGTTGGCGTTAAAATAATAAAAACAAAACGAACTGGTTAGTCCTGTTCGTTTCGACAACTAGATCGAGCCTGCTACCACATTTATGGCGGAGAGGTGCGAATTGGGAGCTCTGTTAACTGAAACTCTCTAGTTCTAGTTTTATGTCGATGCAAGTGTACAACAATCGAAGACTGAATAATAACGAGCAAAGGGCTAACACTAAAACTAGAACTGCCAATTCGCATCTCACCGCCATAAAAGTGGTAGAACTAGAATCATTCGGGATTAGTCGTACGTCTCTTAAGATGGAACCCAACCCAATCTAATCTAGCTTTTGAACTAACACTAGACATAGAACTAGAAATAATAGATTTTAAAAGATCTAGCTTCTAACAATACAGACAGCGACGGCTTTTGATGAAACCTACGGGAATCCAAAAAAAAAAAATACCAAGAAGGGGTAACATATATTGGTGAGACACCACAGTGAAAAAGGCAAAAGAGGAAGCAAATAAATATAGACGTACAATAACAAGATTGAATAAAGAATTGATGATAGTGGAGACTAGAAACAAAGCGCTATGAGATCGTATGAAGAGGCAAAAAAACATACAAAACAACAAACAAAAAAAAGCTAAGAAAGACGCCTGGAGTGGTCTGTGCAATGAATTGTAGGGAGGCGTTTACTTCAACTGGCATTGAAGAAAACAAAAAATATAGTGTGAGTTACGCTGATGCAGGATGAAGCTGAGTAAATAATAATAAGGAACTCTTTCCGGGCGAAAACAGAGAGAAATGTGACAGGAACATCGAAAACGATTAAGGAAGGTGCAGGGAGATTGCGGGCGAAGAGATACGACACCTAGTAAAAAACCTAAAGAACCAAAAAGTTCCGTAGGCATAGAGAAAGTGACCGAATGAATTTGATGGACACACATACAAAATCAATAGAGGGGTACGCTAGGGTTTCATACTGGAACCAATACTATGGAATGTCTTCTTTGATCAACTATTGATAGAAGAACAGAGGAAAAGTCTAGACGAGGAAGAACTCTTCGCATACCCAGACGATTTGGCCATAGTGATCATTGGATGCACACGCACTAACTATAATGTACAGATTTATTACTAAGATAGAAGAAAGTGACCTTGAGATCGCGCCTGAAAAAAAAAACAGAAGCCGTACTGCTCAAAAGCAGAAGATGTAAAAAGGAAGTGGACCTAAAGATAAAGGAACACATGGTTAAGTCAAAGAACACAGTAAAATATCTCGGGGTCATGATAGGGAAAGACTGAAAGTGACATGAACAAGTTACCTACATCACATACAAAATACAAAAAACAGTTAACGCCTTGAACAAAGTGATGGGATCAATCTACGGACCGAGAGCAGAAAAGAGGAATGCCCCTATGAGCATTGTGAAACTTAATGGCAAAACGAAGAACAGAATAATGGAATAAACAACAGACCGGAAAAGAGTGAAATGAATGCGAGTGAATTCCTACTCATTGAATACTAAATGAGTAGGAGACGAGATGGGCGAAGGATATGGGAAAGGATTAATAGAAAGTGCAGTAAAGTAAATTACTTCCTGAGCCAGTTCCTCAGCGGCCAGGAAATCGTTCTAACACTAGAAAACTGTACTGCTACTATGTTGGAAGATGAGGAAAAGTCAAAAACCATCGAAAAATTCGTGAGAGAGATCGTCGTTATCTACAGCAACACTACAACAACGCAGAATGGCTAAAGGGGTACGTGGACAACTTTGAAGAGCAAAAGTTTCTCAAAAGCCATCCCTAATCAGGTACGATACGAATTCTTAAACATTATAAAAGATAATGGAATTGTTTTTTTGTTACTGTCTCCCACACCTCGACTTCAAAGAGAATAAACCAGGGCAGAAACAGGAAGCAGAAATGGAGGGGCAGAATGCAACGGAAGGGAGGAGGCTGACAGAACAGCCTCCTTCCTCGGTCAGGTATGGCATATTGCGATTAATCTTACTAAAATATAATGGATATGTTTCTTTCTTTATTATGAAAACTTCTAATCCAGAGTCAAATAAACGATTTGAGCTGCGAATTGGCAGTTCTACTTTATTAGCTCTATTTCTCGTTGATATTCAGCCTTTTATTGTTGTATACTTGTATCGACCTAAAACTAGAACTAACACTAGACCTACAATTAGAAAGTTTCAGTTAACAGAACGCACCTCTCAACCACAAAGTGGTAGAACGGAATCGTGTCCGTGCCATCAAATGGTTTTTGATCATATCCTCTTTATGTTGAAATTTACTAATTCAGATTTAAAGTTAATTTTATTTATATAGAAATGCTTTCCCATACTATAAAGCAGTGTTTCCCTACCTTTTTTATTTGCGACGCATAGAACACCAGAAAAAAAATTACATGACTCATAATAAATAATATTTGTTAGTATTTGAAATCATCAATTTTAACAAACACAACATTTACCAAAACTTAATATTATGTTTAATGACTTATTTGTTGCTCACAGTCATGTGATATCTTGCTTAGTTAATGAATTCTTAATATAGAACCAACATTATTGCTGAATAAATAGTAAATAATGGAATTGATATTTGGATGCAGAAATTTTCAAGTTTTTATGGTTTTTAAACTATAACTCCAGAGTTTTATTGGAAGATAGGACAATTCTTTTTTCTTCCATTGAATACAAAACATTGGTGTCATTATATATGTGTTAGCTAATATCTGTCACTTCAACAGTTATTATTTTGTCTTCAAATATTTGACAGAAACATGAAAACATATCAAACTCTAATTTCTTAACTCTCGTTTCTAGGCAGAAATCTTTTTTTTTTACTAAAGATTTTTAATTTATCATTACATAAAAATATATTTATCATGTTTCGTTGCATTTCTGTAACTAATCATTTCAGCAATTCTTTTATTATTTTAAAAATATTCTGTAAATGATGATTTCTTATTATTTAAAAAAATCTATTTATTATTTCTACTTTTCAGTCATTGAATCATCGCAAACATATCTCACGCACGGTTTCAATAATACTAAAAACCTTATATGCTTTCTTTGATATCTCAATATTCTTACCTTGTTAGTGATTCGTTTTCTTATGTAACATATCTACCAATTTATCCTTTGAAATTTGAAATGCCTAATTTACTCATTTACTATTTATTAGAATTAACAAGAGATAATGTTATATGTATAGCAAAATCTAACAGATGTATGTAAAAGATTTCAAAAAAGTATCAAAAAAGTAGAGACAAAAAGATCCTGCTCATCCAACCTTCTCACTTTGATGGGTTTAATTTAATGATTTCGTTACTACATTTCAGTTAGTTCATTTGATACTTTTATCAATTTATTTAATGTCTTTTCTCTCGAATGAAACTGATCCAACAACATCTTAAGCCTCGAAGCTCACTTCACCTATAGGAACACAATATGTCTTTATAAATTTTATTTTACTGGGTATTTACCTGTCGCCAATCACTTTTTTTAAATAGATTTAGCAATAAAGAAATTCCATAAATGATATTGATTTTCCCTAAAAGATAGACGCATAGTAAGAACAAACAGTTTCGATCGAAGATTATAACTTGCAGGTTGCAGTGTTAATTTGTAATTTCGTAACATAATTTCCTCTAATTACTAATCAATGATTACAACGATAAGCATCGTCTCAAATTAACTGTACACGCCATTTCACAAGACGATAATCGGCTTAATTGCAAACCACGTGACGTCGAAAGAAGGAGAAGAAGAAGAAGCCGTTGAGGAAGGTGGGTTTGCACGAGACCAGTAATTAATTGAACTACTATCGGATATAATAAATTACGCGGTTTACTGCCTTCAAACATATTAATCGATAAATTCGCCCGTTTATTGCCGTTTCGCGGAGGAATTAACGTTAACAGACCGATAGGCGGAGACGCTAGCTACGATATTTTGATACGGAAACCGGTAATTGAGGTAAGATAAATTCAGTCTGGGGTGACAGAGCAAGTTCTTACGCCCTGGGAATAATAATGAGGGTCGAGGATTAAACCTCTTCATGCGGCGTGGTTGCAACGAGGAAAAGAGGTGGAATGTATGCAAATTTTTAAAAATAAAACCAAGCACGGCTAAAATTGTTTTTGTACGTTGAGGTTAAAATGATGAAAATAATGAATTATCTTGATAAAATTAAATTAAAGCCAAAAATATGATTATATCAAGTTATGGTGGATGCGCCGGGAAAATGTATGTAAATTAAAAATGGTTAATCTTTGTTATTTAACTAAGCTTAAAGGTCTAGTATTAATTCTAGTTCTTACCTTGTTTATCCCTGATCCATTTCGTAGTGGTTCATCATGAGAATGCTGGAACAAATAAAAAATTTTATTATTAATTAAAATTACAAAAATTTACGGATAATATTTAATTATAATTTTTAGTTACGATACAACATTAAGTTAAATGAATGAAAACCATAACTTCATGGCCAAGGGCATAAACAACATAATAAAATATCGACAGAGCGACCACCCAGTGAGGAAGTACAGCTCCTTAAAGGAATAATTATAGAATGAAACGCTACGTCTCTCAGGCAAAATGAATTATCGATGCTTCAACGATCACAATGAAGAATTTTATAATATTCTTTTATCTCAAATCTTCTTAAAAAATATTCACTTATTTGTTATCGGTAACGGTCGATTTGTTTTATTGAATTCCGTAAGTGGAACGAGCAAAGCGAGTCTCGTAGGTGTGAAAGTGTTGTTATATCTAATCTATAGGGGCATTTAAAGATCTAAGGCGGAAAGGTGAAATGGTCAGTGCTTATCGCACGGTTTCCCTATACGGTAAACTGGTCGCATAATTTAAAAGGTAGTTTAAAGATTAGAAAGCGTTATTGTTTCAGGCCAAAGGACATTATACGTCAGACGAAAAATATTCAAATGTCCTGAACTTTCGCGCTTGATAGTCACGTTTATCGTGACCGTTAAATATTATGTTATGTATTACATTGTAATCGCTTTGGGTAATTCTTTTTATTGTTGCGAAAACAATTCGGCTTAAAAGTAGTGCGCCAAACCGATATAATGGAATATGATTTATCAAGAAAATTTATTATATTGACGTTGAAAAATCGCCGACCCGAAATCAGTTGTTACTGCAACGAAACGGCTAATTAAACTCCATCCCGAAACATAACCGCATTTGATTGGATACCGATTTTTAACGATTAATCTCGGCGTCTCTGGCGGCGGTAATTTTCGTGAAGTCAATTACCGGTGGGACCGAATTACGGTGCCGAGGCGGCGGCCATATAATTAGCTGAAGAGATGGACTGCTAACGCCGTTCACATTAAATAAACCGCCCCGATTATGCGCTCTCTAAAGTGTCAGAAACAGCCGATACTTTAAATAATTATTGCCCTCGCTCCGAAGAGCAGCTTCCACTTTTGGTTCAAAACTGAATACTTTGTATACATCCATTATTTCGGCGTGTAACACGACGATTTTCGCATAACACGTTCAACGACGAGCTCAATCTACCCATACCGTAATAATAACTCTAAAGGATCGCACCATCTGTCCTTATTGTAGACGACAAGATGCATATTTGGTCAAGCAAGGGTTTCATGAGAACACGAGAAAATATGTATCTCGAATTAAGTATCTCGAACTTAATAATCTAGTCCTATTACGGATTCCACTTCATAAATATGTACGTGATAATTTATTATATTGATTGGAATGGTAGCTTTTACAATTAATTGGTTAAATGGGATTTGATTTCCAAGTTAAATGTGATGACAATATCAATTACGTTTATTACGTGCGATAATTGAAAACAATGTAAAATTATATCAGGAATACGTACGTGATTGATTTCACGTTGTGTATTTCTACGTCGAATTTTCTATTGCATTCAATGAAGTATACTGATTTATTATATTATTGTTTAGTATTGTTTTTAAGGAGTCTTTAAATGCTCGGGTATTTATTTTCAAGGAAATATATCCGGGGATACTTACCCAAGAATAGGTATTTTGAGGTATTTATAACATTAAAAAAAATTCATTCTAAAAATACGAGTTCTTTTTTAGTAAAAAGCAGTAACAATAATTATTGACACATAAACTCAAAAATAATATAACAATCTCTAAATCAAATGCTCCCAATTTTTTCGATTTACGGCTCTCTAAATAATCGGATTTTCGATTTTAAGAAAGGTACGACTAAATCCAAGTGTTTTTCGTTCTAGGTCTACTATTAGCTCTAGTGTTTGTATTGGCTCTAAAGACGTACGGCTAAACCTGAATTTTTCTACTACTAATAGAATAATTCTAGTAGTGTTATTTCTAGTAATAATAACCATTCAGTGCCTCATTATTGTAAATTCTTCTGGAACAACAAGTATAATTAATGCATGACCTACAACTTACCATTAGTATTAATACTAGATCTGGAACTAGAAACATTAGGATTTGACTACATCTCTTTAGACGACTAAATCCTAGTGTTAGTTCTAAAGCTAGGTTGGGTTGGGTTCCATCTTAAGCAGTATGGAGAAAGCTATGTAATGAACTAGAGTAGGATGTATGGAGCAACGCCTAGAAAATTGCAATGAATAGAATAAAAGAATCTATCAAAAGATGGTGATGGAAGAACGACATGTGGACAAGCTTATAAAAGAACTTTTCGCAGAGAAAATGAAAATATTGTGGATTAAAGAACAGATACAGGAGACGCAGAAATACGCAAAGGTGACACCGGAAGAATGGGAAAACAGCCGGGCTGGATAGAGTACTTCCCAAAGTCATTGAAGATGTGACGCAGACAGGATACCAATACTAAGCAGCGATGTATAACAGGCTCTTAAACGATGATTGCTTCTCGAAATTGCGGAAGGTAAGAATATTGGTGCTAATTGAAAAGTCGAGGAAGGAACAATGTAGGAAATATAGACCTTTATGTCTGCTGAACTACTACATAAATCTTAATGAAGCAGTGATAAAATCGAGAACTAAGGCAACACCTGATTTTTTCTAGTATTTGGTCTAGTGTTAGTTCTAGTTTTAAGACTAGAACTAGGTTGGGTTAGATTAAGGTCTGTCTTAAGAGAGGTATGGCTAAACGTAAATGTTTCTCTAGCGTAGCTCTAGCGTAGTTCTAGCGTTTGTGTTGGCTTTATTTTTAGTTGTTACCCAGTTTAAAGTTGTTGTATACTTATATCAAACTAAAACTAGAACTAACACCAACCTGAATTTTTCTAGTACTAGGTCTAGTGTTATATCTAGTTTTAATGACCATTCAGTGCTTAATTATTGTAAATTCTTCTGGAACTAAAAGTATTGACTAATACTAGACCAACAACCTAGCTTAACTGGAAACAGTAGGATTTAGCCGTTCTAATACTAGGTCTACTGTTAGTTCTAGTTTTAACAGCTATTAATATAATTAATATATTTTTTGAAAATTATTTTATAACATTTTAAACTATCGATTTTATGTGATTTTTTTTAATTAAGGTTATTAATCTTAATTTGAAGTAAACACAAAATCGCCTCGATTTAAAACGCGATATCTCAGAAATTATAGATATTTTCAAATTAAATCAAATTCAATTTTTTTGTTGTAAAGTTTATAAGTTTGATTAAAAATGGTGATAAATTTGTTTCGATTCGTTAAAAATCCGATTTTATATGATTTATGAAAACATTCGTCACCTGAAAAAACAAAAAATAACTTGAAGCGTTAAAAAATTTTTATCTCAAGAAATAAAAGATATTTCCAAAATCAGGTTGATTCGGTGAAAAGAATCAACTGTCAGATTCTGTACTGATTTATTATATTATTGTTTATTGTTTACTAAAAATGATGATATCTCTATGACTTTTGAAAATATCAACGTGGTTGAGATTTATTTTAAAAGAATCTTCCAACAATTGATCTCAATTAATAAAAGAGATATCTCAATTCCGGTTTGAGATATTACCTCAAAATTGAAATAAAGATGATATCTTCGTGATTTTTAATGGTAATCAAGAAGGTAATTGTGATTTATTTTAAGAGAATTACTAAAAAATTAATCTCAATCAATATCGGAGATACCTAACTTTCGGTTTGAGATATAACCTCAAAATTAAAACAAAATGATGATGTCTCGCTGAGTTTTAGTGATAATATCGCGATATTTAGAATTTGTTTTAAGAGAATTAGTGAAAAATTGATCTGAATCAATATCGGAGATATGTCGCTTGTGGTTTGAGATATAACCTCAAAAGTAAAACTAAAAATGGTGATATCACGGTGGTTTTTGATAATATCTCAGTGATTTAATTGAAAATATCGCGGTGATTGAGGTTTAGAAGAGAAATCACATTTCCGTCTTAAGATATAACCGCATAATTAAAACTAAAAATAATAATATCTCGGTGATATTCAATGATAACGCGGCATTTGAGATTTATGTTAAGAGAATTAATAAGAAATTGATTTTAACCATTATCGGAGATATCTCTTCTACTAATACTAGTTCTAGGTCCAGTACTCCTCTAATACTAGACATTAGAATTTAGCTGTTTTAAGAGACGTACGGCTAAACCCTAATGTTTCTAGTTCTAGGTCTACTATTAGTCTGAAGCTGTGTAGATCTAGTATTAGTTACACTTTTAGTACCAGAAGAATTTAAAATAATGCAGATACACGGCTAAACCTGAATGTATCTAATTGTAGGTCTAGTATTAGTTCTAGTTTTAATTCACGTTTAAATCTAGATTGTTTTAAATTCTTCTGGGAATAACAGTGTAACCAATACTAGATTTACAACCCAGCTTCAGAATTAACACTAGACCCTGAAAAAAATTAGGGTTTAGGTGTAAGTTTCTTAAGACTGCAAAATTCTAATGTTTCTAGGTTCTAAATTCAATATTAGATCTGAAACTAGGTTACGTTGAGTTGTGTTCGGCTCCTTCTTAAGAAACGTACGGCTAAACCCACAGGTTTTTAATTCTAGATCTAGTGTTAGCATTAGTATTGGTATCAGCTCTACTTATAACTGTTATTCGGTTTTAGAATCGACTTGTATCGAACTAAAACTAGTAGACTGATGATGCAAGGTTTTAGGTCTATTATTTGTTCTAGTTTTAATTCTTATTCAACAGATTGCTGTAAATTCTTCTGCAACTAAAAGTATAATTAATAAAGAATATAGTATAAAAACACTTCAGAAATCAGTATTGGCCCAAAAAAGACTCCAGCACCTTATAAGAAAATTTTCATAATTGAGTACCTTTTTTCTTTTATTGCCAATGATAGATTATGTGTACTTATCGCGTTCAATAGACATTGAAAAAACTTTATGACTCATAAATCATCAACCTGAACTCCTTGTTTGTGCATCTTTATCATCTAAATCAAATATTTCCAATTTTTTTCAGTTTGCGGCTCCCTAAATACATTAACAATTTAAAAAGATTTAAATTATTAGCTGCCTTGAAAAATTGGAAAACTTTACTTTTTAAAAACGATTACCCATATTTCGTGACTGCTCTAAATAATATATTATGTTATAATCATACTTGCGTAACGTATTGTTGCCAAAATTAATTGTCTTTTAGTAACAAAACATAAAAAAAAATCAATTTTCAGTTAAGTATCAAATTATAAAAAGCTGTTAAGCCGTTTTTCTCCTTCTCATAGAATGGTTTTTGACCATTTGATATCTTGTTGATGTCGATTTTTTGCAAATTCAAATTTAAACTTTATTTTATTTATACAAGTTAGATTTTTAATCCCATCACTACATTTGAGTTAAGTTAGGTTGGGCACATTGAATTATCTTGCTTTATCCCCATTGCGTCATATGACTAATAGTTAATACAGATACAAATAATAATTAAGGTACATATAATATATTACGTGAAACAAACTGATTTAAATAAATTCGCATTTAAAATAAGAAACTTCAATACCACATCCAATTTCCTCGCAAGACAGCAACATGACTGTTCTATTTACTATAAAGATACAATACAGACACATACAAGGCATCCGACCTTGAAATGCTACGTAGTCAATGGGCCGTCGTCATACCTCATTCACCACTTCGTTTTCAATGTGAAAAGCTACGTGCCATATCGTGAACGCGAGTCTATAAAGCACTTTAGAGGTCACATCCCTTAAATCCTCATCCCTTTCGCCACCTCTCCTGCAGCAACATGGCCCGACGCCGGCACCCGCTGTTAATGAATACTTCCGAACCGGCATACCTTCGTGCAAAAAGCTTGGTTACGAGGCTATTAGGTTTTAATTTTCGTTATAACCGCACGTTTTAAAACGTAAATAAATTGAAAACGACTATTTTGAATGGGTGTGACACACCCGCACCGTGCACTGCCGCGTTCTACGGGATTATTTCCCCCCACTACGAGGGATGTTGGGATGCTGCAGCAGGAGAGTTCGGATCTCTTCGGTATTGGTCGTAAAACAGGGGATGGTTACGGTTTCGGTGGATGCGCCGGATAAACGATTATACACGATGCGAACTGATCTTGAACGTAACGTAGATGTTACTATGGTTACGGCGTTGTCGTGCAACGAGATGCTGAAGGGGTTGGGGCG
Organism: Onthophagus sagittarius; assembly: GCA_036711965.1. Classification (NCBI taxonomy): domain Eukaryota; kingdom Metazoa; phylum Arthropoda; class Insecta; order Coleoptera; family Scarabaeidae; genus Onthophagus; species Onthophagus sagittarius. The sequence goes on from JASERS010000004.1 coordinate 43,389,674, forward strand.
CTCCGTCTGCGATGATGCACAATTAGGAGTATGCGATTTATTTTATATTATATTCTATTCAATGAAATAAAAAATAATAAAAAAAATGTTAAAGACTTCTATTAATTAATTTAATTAATTACACATTGCGTGTTTCTTATGATAATATTTCACAACTCTTTCATAATAAATCATTAATGTATATAATTAATTTCAGGTTAAATTAAAACAATAAAAATTGGTAATGAGTAGTTTCGTACTAAAACAATATTACAATTAAACAAACGCGTTATTTATGGGTATATACCGTCCTTGAGCTGCGTACTCATTTCCATGCAGATTGGTTGTGCTATAATTACTATTTTGAATACGTATGCCAACGAACGATCGATATCGATATACAAATCTATTTGCATACTTCAAGAGTTAATTATTATGGGTGTACGCGATCGCTTAATTTTACAAGGCTCGTAACGTCAGCAACACCTACTGATTATCATCGCACAGTTCAAACGTGATTTGTGTGTTTTGCTAATTAGTTAATTACATACCTTCCAAAGCCTGTAAACAGACTGAAATAACAGCTGGAGTAAGGGTATTATAGACAACATTTCAGAAGATTATTGTTTTGAACATTTTCAACGAAACGATGCACTCCCGATGAAATTTCACTTGCCTTTAAGCCAGATTTAGAAGTTTTGATAAAGAACTAAGTCTTTAATTCTACGTCTTGATAAGATTGCAGATAGTTATTATCTTGTAAATATTTTGGCTACCTTTAACTGCAAATATATAATATTTATTTAATTCTGTTTAACAATTTCTGCTTAATGAAAACATAAAAGACGTGATTTATTTGAAGGTTAATGATAAAATTGACGGTGGAATATCTTATTATTAAGGTAAGTTTAAAGTCATGTAGTAGCAAAGGCGTTATGTAAATATTCCGTTTTAAATCGCAACATTTACTTATCTTATTTCAACGTCGATAATAAACAACTCCATAAAATTTAGTAGTAGAAGGTAATATTTTCCCGTCTATATATAGCAATGACACTATCTTAAGTTGTAGACCGGTTCGACTAATATATGCGTTAGAATTCTAAGAAGATAGCCTAAACGTGTCGTAACGAGACGGTATTTTGCATTTGATATTTTTGCGAGCTAAAATTCCAGACTATGTCAAGGATTGCATTAATATAACAGTTAGAAACGAAATAAATCCAGAGTATGAAAATAGAATAATAATGTTTATAACTGGTTATCTTACCGGAAAGAAATCTGAAGATATAACATTAACTTGAATCAACATTTTCTAACAGTTACAGGTTTACATTCAATTAGTAACTCCTTATTGGTCGTTGGGGATGTCGCACTGTAGTACTTTAAAACGTTAAAGTTTACCATCCGATATCCACGAATGGAATACTAATGCCATTTAGTACGTCGGGGTCCTGACCTTAAATGGCCACTGTTCAGATAGCGACTGGCATCTCATGCACTTGAGTGGAAGCTGTTGGTCGAAAGAGTTTCGCTAAAATTTGCTCAAATGGCGTCACCGCAATTACGTTTAAGAGTACAAACAGATATCGATTCGGCAAATATTTAATCACAAAATCAATATTTACGATGTTCAAGGTTATTATTCATAAAAACGCATAGAGCACAATCTTGGAAATAATCATGGGAAAATCAAATTCAGCTACATAAACAATTTGGGGAAAAATTTCTATTATTGATTTTTCAAACATATTTAAGCATAAATTATACGTCAGATATGTTAAAGTTACTAAAATCTGAAAATTTTTTAAGTTCAAAGTATGATATGTAATCATAGAAATTATAAAATTAAGATTTTCAAAATGATGTTAAGGCTAAATAACCGTAAAAGAGATGTGCGATTAACCATCCTAACAGACGTGCGGCTAAACCCAAACGTTTTGAAATCTGGATCTAGTGTTAGCTTTAGTGTTGGTATTAGCTCTATTTTTAGCTGTTATTTGGTTTCAGATTATTATATACTTGCATCGACCTAAAACAAGTGTTCTATACTAGACCTAGAAATAGAAAGTTTCGGTTTAGCCGTGCGTCTGAAGACACCTTAGTAGTATATAACTAATTTTTTAACTACATAATAAAAAGCACTTTTAAAACCTAAAAAACCAATACCGTACTTACAACCGCAAAAATGCATAGAAAGGTCTAAAATAACAAATAAATAAATCGCTTTTTAAAGATAACCAAAGTCAATGCTAAAAGTAAAGGCTCGTCACTTTAGAGATCGATATCTTCGTAACCGCTTAAGGAAAAAAATAGCGGTAAAGTTTGTTATAATCGGTGAACATTTCTGAGTATGCTTTTGACAAAACATTTTCTGATATTTTGCATAAGGAACAAACTCAACATAAATCTTTCTTGATAATCAATATCACGCACTATTCATGCGTATGACTATCCTATCTATACGCTGTTTGACATCTACTAAATTAAATAAAAATATGGCCTTCGTGCTGAAATTAAACATGCTTTGGCTGTGGAGATCGCCGTTTGTCATCAGAATCCAAGAAAAGCAATGTGACGGCGATGGTTAGACGTGTTGAGTTCGTTGTTTGTACTCTCAGCCGTACAGCTTAAAATCGAACATCGGATTTACTTGATATTCCATTTTCGAAAGGAAAGAAGGGCAAACTTAACATAATTGTAACATAGAACGAATCGTTATTACTCAAGTTTATGAAAAATGTAAAGAAAAATGTTTGGTCCGATGTTGAGTTCGCTTCCTATTATCAGCGTCTCATATGTAGACAAAGTTGTTAACACTCTCAAAAACCGGGCACTTTTTTTACTTAACTCGCGAGAAACAAAACAAAGATCCAATAAATTCCAAATCAACATGTGATATGCAGCAATGTTCACTGATTATAACAAACTTTACTTCTTAAACCTACCGCATTTTTTTAAACCCTTGACTTTTTTCTCGGACTGTAGCTTTTAGTTAGTTGTTAACAACTTTTGAACTGTTATACATAAATTATACTCAAAAAAGTCAAATTATAATGCAAATGCATTAAACTAAAACATGTCACGTAAATATTAAATTAAAATTATTTAAAAATTTAAAATTCTTTAAGAAATAAAGAATACAGTAAACAAAAGAACGTTTTTGTTTTAAGTTAGATTTTCTGTTTACAAAATAATTGCTTCAAAAGCTTATTAAAGGTAGAGTGTTTTCTTGATGAGTTAAGCAATGATTCAAAATTGAACATCCATTCAACTGATCACCTGATGATAATTTCCATAGCACATACTTATTATATATACAGGCTGTCTCTGAAATGCATGTACAACGGAAGACCACAGATTCCTTGGCTCAAACCAATCACTTATGTATTCAAAATCTTATAAGAGACATAAAAGTTTATGAACCAAATAGGCTACTCAGAAATTATAATTATATAATCGTCGTCTACTTAGAAAACAAATATGGATTAATATTCGCTAAACACATGACTTTTTCAGCATTTCAGTGTTTTTAAAATTTTATCTAAAACCATAAGACGACGTTAATTGAGCCTAGGAACTCACATCTCAAATTTATTATATATAATTATTATACTACCTCTGTTTCATAATAAGTGAGACGTTACCGATTTTTACTTTTTCCAAATTAAGTGCGCCATTTTTGTATCTTCGCGGTCAGTACTATATTTAATCTTTAAAATAGGTTACAAAATGCTAATAAAAACGAATAGTAGACAAGAAATTCTCCCTTGGAAGCTTTGCCCTTATTTATTTAATTCGCAATAAGATTCACCGAAAAAGCTAATGGCTTATTTAGATTGATTAACGCGTTCTCGAGTTATAGAGAATAGATGATTTTCTTTCTAACTTTAAAATTCTCTAGCGGCCAAACGAATCAACTTAGAATATAGATAACTTAAATCGGCCTATTTTGAGCCAAAGAATCTGTGGTATTATTCCGTTGTCATTAAATAACTTTATACTAAATGATACACCTTTAATAATACCCTTAATCGATTTGGTTTTTGGAAATCATCTTCAAAAGGAGGCAACTATAAATTTATAATGGAATGGTATGTAGAACATATTCAAACAATAACTTACATCAATTTAACCTAAACTGAAGCATTATTAACATTATTTTGATGCACATTAAAAATAAACTGCGGCACAACATCAAACATCATCTAATACAAAACATCGTGTCGATATAAAATCAATGATATATCTTTAGGCAATTTCATTATTGAAAAACAAGGATGCAAATATTAGCTAATATATAAATTTCATTGTCTTATTGTTTTATTTCGGAAAATGCTAAAAGAAAGAAGAAAAAATCTGTTCGATAATTTAAAAAGCCTCACGTGATGCGTGCGTTAATTGTCATCTTAATTAACGCATTTCGTTCATATGGATCCTTCTTGGTTATTTTGACTTGGAGTTTTTAAAATAGAATATATCGGTATATTTATGGGAGTCATCTGTTCATTAAGTAGTTGGACATTCGGATTTAGATGTTGATATTTTCTTATTCCTTTATTAGTTTTTATTATTTTATTTTTCTTGTGCAGTAATTTAGTATATATATATATATATATATATATATATATATAGAAGTCACGTTCACGTTTTGTCTTGTTAGGTGTTCTTTGATTCTTGTGCTTAAGCATCTTCCCGTTTCTCAAATACATCAATCATCTTTATTATTCTTAAGGGAATTCATTAAGTTGTGGTCAGTTCTAAGATGTAAATGTATGTTATGATTTTTAAAGATTTATTTTAATTTAGGTAATAGTTGGCTAGCGTATGTAATTGATTTATAATCTTTCGAGTGACGTTAATTCTTTCAGATTGATGGTCTTTTTGTGTATTATGTTATTAAATGTCTTAGTTGGGAAATCGTTATTTGCGGTTATTTGTTGAATTATATACTATTTCTTGTGTGAACATTTATGTATGCGTATGTATGCGTTTATTGCGTCCAATTTTTGAGAATGATGGTGGTATGAATCAAAGGGTATGATTTTATCTGAAGACGCACGGCTAAACCTGAATCTTACTAGGGCTCGTTACTACCATCTTCTGGTTAAGCTATCTAAGAGATTGTTACCATAGTTACGGCTATTTTACGCATTCTGATGGGCTAGTGGATGGGTTTATCCATAAGATAAATTTAACTAAAAGGTGGTAGTAATGGGCCTAGGTCTAGGTTTAGTGTTAGTTCTAGATTTCATTTTTGTTTAGCTACAAAATGTTTGAAATACTTCTGAAACTAAAAACATAAGTAATCCTAAACCTACAACACAGCTTCGGAACTAACACTGGATCTAGAACTAGAAACTTTAGGGTTTAGCCGCACATCTGTTCAGATGGCTAAATCCAAATGTTTCTAGTTCTAGGTCTAGTGTTAGCTTTAGTGTTAGTATTAGCTCTACTTTTAGTTTTTATTTCGTTTTAGATTATTGTATACTTGCATCGAACTAAAACTACAACTAACACTAGATTTACGACTAGAAAGTGTTGGTTTCATCTGCATCTTTGTAGTTCTAGGTTTAGTGTTACTTCTAGTTTTAATTTTTGTTCAGCTCTAGATTGTTTTAAATACTTCTGAAACTAAAACTAATACTAGGCCTACAACCTAGCTTCAGAACTAATACTGTTGGAAATTCATAATTGTTATAAAGAATTTAGAACTCGTCTTCGAATATGTTCACTTACAAATATATAATATTTCTTATTTTTTACTTACATAGTGTGTTATTACAGTAATTTACATTTAAAACGTTTTATTCAATTATTTAGCAATATTTTAATTTGTTCCTATACTTTTCACCAACTCAAGTTGTGGAGTAATTTTTATTGTTTCCATCGTTACATAACACTTGAAAAATGTTTAATTTACTTAATTAATAAAAATTCGTCCGAATTATTGGTTTGAACATACCCAAAAAACATAATTTATGCCGAGATAAGTTTGAATAAAATTGTTTATAACTTGATGCGGGAACACACTGTATATTTATTAGGACCTTTTTTATCTAACGCAAAAAAACAAAAATAAAAGTTGTTGATAAAAGTAAATGTCATGGACTTTGCATAATTCATCTATTGGTTTACTTATCATACAATTTATTATCTAACCGGAGTCACGAGTTTGTTATCAAAAAGGTTATTCATCATCATTGAAAATGAAAGTTACTTTTTAATTTCATTTTTGAAATTTTTGACACGGTTATTTTTGAGTTGAGGAATGCATTAGTTTTTCACACCATCCTGTGAAAACAACCGACTTGTTAAGTTGCTAATTGATTTGTCTGGTCGAAAACCATGTAGAACTAGCGATCATAGTCTTTTAAATGGTTAAAAAAGAATAACATCTGGACATGTTTCTGTCGCAATTTGAAGTACAATTGGAGGCAGTTTTTCCTTTTCTTTTCTTAGAATTATTCGTCTTTCTTTCCTTATTTCTTTATCGGGTATAAATGTCAGGTTAAAAATTATAATGGAGCTCCTTTACCGGGTTAACGTTAACAGATAACATCTAGGTTTATCTATTAATTTTGGCTACCTGAGCATAATTCTTAAATAAATTATGAAGAAAAATCCATTCTGTCACGTTCAAATAAAATGGGACGCTGATGTAATCAAAATGATAAATTAAAAAAATATTATCCAATTTAAATTGCAAATTTAAACAGTTCCAGATGTATTAACGTATACGGTTATTTATAGAAAATTTGCTGTGCATTCAAGAATTTATATAAAATGCCAAGAAAAATTTCATTTCACAAAGTAGCCATATAATTTACGAACAAACTTAGATAAAGAAATAGAAATTTCGAAAGTTGCTAACCCACCCACTTTTTTTTGCAACACTAAACAAACAATCTTTGAACTCGAATTAAAAAAGTTTTGTAACAGTAAAAGTAATGATTGCGACAAATGGCAATTACTCCGATTGTTGGTTGAATAGAATCTTTAAAGTTAAAATTTGTGTTGTTAGTTTTAAAGTTTTCTTACCTGGGTCCAGTAGGTGTAAAACCAATAAGGTGATTCATAGTTCTTGTACATTTTTCGCACTTAAACTCGGTTCCCCGAAACGAAAAGAAAGAACAAACCGAAATCTACCCGCATACGACCATAAACGATCGGGAGCTGCTGGAACACTAATAAGCGAATTTTTTCTGCGAAGACCAGAGCCCCGATGCCTGTTTATACGTCTCTCTATTTATAACTCGCAAACGAAAGCATGGTCACACGTTACTCAACGAAAAAAATAATCAAATTTTAATTTTCAAATTTGAAATTGAAATCACCGGCAGCGCATCGTGAAGAGTGTTAAATGGCAACTCGCTCGCGTCGCCGGCCGATTCTAAACTGACCTAAGTTTCTTACCTGGATGGCGAAGCTCTTCGCCGACAACAACCGGTTGTTGGCGGATTCGAAGTTAGAATGTGCGACCACGTTGCGTCATCGCTAAATTTGACATTGCCGCCGATTTTATCGGTTCTCTTTTAGGCCTTCTTTTCTCATTCCCGAACACGTGCTATCTCCCTACCTTCCTACCGGATACTTCTTAGAAAAAGATCGGTGGAGATCATTAATTTTATTGATTCGACCTTGTCATTGATCGCGAATCAATTAACACTTTCGTTACGATTATAAATTCTTAAACTTATTGACATAAAAACTCCACGTGGTCAATATTGTGTATATTAATGTGCAGATACAGCATAACAATAAAAATTCTTTTATATGGCTGGATAAAACAATGAAAGAGGTAATAATTGAAAGTGTTGCTTATTTCCGTATCTATTTATATCAGTGATCGAAATCGTAAATTGATGAAAACAAACTATGACAAATCGAATGACGTATATATCTTTAATATTAAGATTTACTATGATCGGGTGCATCATTTGCAAGTTATGCCAACATAAAAATCGTCATTTTTGTGTTATTTTCCTGTACCTCCATAGTATTTTGATGTTTAAGCGGAAATCGGTAATTCCACTTTCGTATTGACCAAGACTTTCAAATTACGGTGTCCATCCAAAGATTTAATGAAAAAAATGATAAGTACTGGATAATTAAGAAATCACGGGATTTTAAAAGTCTCGAAATTAAAAAAAATTAAAATATCTAGAACGATTTTTTTTATCGTTACTTTTTTAGTTACTTTTTCTTTCAGTTTGGTTTTACAAGTATCATTTGATAGAGAATCGTTTGTACTCGTTTGTACCACCTTTAATTTCGTTTGTATCTTTGAACCTAAAATGATAAAAAAAATCACTTCCGTTTTTACCACTTTTGGTATTTTTGAGAATACCACTGAAAATGTATATCTTTCTTATTGATAGAGATATCGCAAAACGGTCGATGGAATTCGATAGAGAATCGTTTGCACCACTTTCGATTTCGTTAGTACCTCAACCGGTTCCAAAATACGGCGATTTTTTAATTATTAAGATTAAACGCTGAAAGTATGTATATGCGTTATTAATAGAGATATCGCAAAATGATCGATGGAATTCGGCAGAGAATCGTTTCACTTTCGATTTCGTTTGTACCTCATACGGTTCAAAAATACGATTTTTTGATTTTTAAGAAGAACCGAAAACGAGTACAAACGATTCTCTAAGGAATGGTATTAATAAAATTAGAATATTAAAAAGTTGGGTTTCGGCAATTTTCAAAATATTACTAATAACACAAAAAATTGTAAACTCGCGTTCCAGGTTCACAGAGCTCCTTTTTTTTTGAATTTCCTATTTTGTACTTTTTGTTATGTTGCTCTCATTCTATAAAAAATTATTTTATCTAACGTCGCTCAGCCCAGTGAGAATGCCGATTCTAGCTGGACAAAAGTAAAAAAATCCACCACACAACATAAGGGTTGCAAATATAAAAAAAAATTCTTAAGGCTTTAGTACAACAAATTCCATAAAAAAATGTATCGTTATATCGAACAATAGTGTGTAAGAAGTTACATTGAAAACGGTTCAATGCTTCAGACACTTTCGCTATATGATCATTTTTATATTATTAGTTCGCTGGCTTGTTTAGATAAAGAAGAAGTCTTTTAAAAAGTCTCAAGCAATGAAAACCTCAGATTTAAGCAGGTAAGTCCACAGCGTTCAAACATAAGAGTGTAATTTTGCTGCTGAAAATTAAAAAATTCTTTAAATTTTAACGCGCAACTTTTTTTCATTAGATGAGATTTTGAGAATTTCCTTATTACGAAATTATAATTTATAATATATTCAAATAACGAGGACCATAATGAACCGTATATTAAGATATAACAAAAATTCTTCGATTAAAACTACTAATACTTTTTCACTTTTTCTTTGTTTTATTATCATACTTAGCATTCGTGGCATCTTTTGGTGTGTTGATTACGAATCTGGGATCAGAATTAGAGACTTTTAAAAAATCAAGATGGTGGATAATATGTATATAAGTAAGATTGCACGAAAAGGGATAATTTACGCAAAACTTGAAACTGATTCGGGGGATATCCCAAAAACCGAAAAAATTGTCGAAAAGTAGTGTTTAGATATAGAAAGTTTTTCGTAGAACTTCATAAATATTGTAAAATATAGTGTTGACTTGGATTGTTAATTTTCGTTTTGTTAATTAAATTGGTTATTTATTAATTGCCTTTTCAAGCAGTGAGAACGGAAGATTGAAGAAAGTAAGTCCATACCAGTTTGATTTTGTTTCGTAGAAACTGAAAGTTCTTCACATTTTATAGATGTTTTGAGAATGTTTTGAGAAAGAGCTACCATGAATAATAAGTTTATATAAGAATTTCTTAAAAAACAGAGTTAACTATGGATTCTGCTTCTCGTATTCTGCACCAATACTTCTCTTAAGAATCAACGGTTTCTGTTAAATAATATCAAATCGCTATAAAATTTCTTCGAACTTAAACGAAAAAGTAAAACCTTGTAAGAACCATTTAGACTATTTCGAGGAAAAACATAAAACATGGTTAGTCCTGATTTCAATACTGCTGTACCTGATGCCGTCGGAACTCATCAATCTATCCACAAGCCATCAACAAGGTTTACACTTTTTTGTTTACATTTTACTAGTCGTTTATTAATTTCGTAGAGTCAAGTGACCGTACAAAAGTACACAAGACGCAAGAACTGTAGTCTATAGTTTATGCTGAAGAACTGTATTTCTCAGCAAAAGTTGCACTTCAGAAAGAAGGAAAACGTTCTGCTGTGAAGTTAGTAGCTGACGCTACTACAGCTTCCCCTGACAGACCCCTCAGAATTCAACAAATTGTAAGTTGTATTATTAAAAGGGAGGATAAGATAGTGCCATTCACAGCTGAAACCAGGATAGCAATGAAAAATTGTAAGTTTTTTGATTATTCAAGTTTATTGATTATTTGAAACCCTACTGTTTCGTAAAAATGACGTATACCCTGAAAATTTTGAAAAATTTGAATTTTTGCTTAAATGGTTATGACGGGACTTCTGAAAAAAGACTCGATATTATCGACCGATAAAATTACGATTTATTAAAGAGACAAAAATTACCTCTAGAAGGGAAATAGATGCTGTACAAAAAAAAATAGAAGCACTAAAACCTTTCGAGTATATAATTAATGGAAATAAAACTTATAAATAATTAATGGTACTTTAATTAAAGCTTAAAGAAAAAAGATGAACATTTTTAAATATTAAAAGTCAACCGATTAAAACGGAAAATCTACAATATGGTCTGAGTACTTTACATGCATGGATAAAATTTTTAGAATGCATGGGAATGGTGAATACCAGGAAACCAGGAAAACAAATATCCAGAAGGCTTCATGGGACTTTATAGAAATAAAAGTTGATAAAGTAGTTCAAGGAAGCGAGACGTTCTACACCGGGAATGTATCCCGCCAATTTTTTATGTATGCAGATGAAGCCACTGTAGCAACAGGAGTTGATAATAGATTAATAATAGATTTGGGACTATTCTTCAGGTATTTATAAAAGAAAATGTGATTTTTTCTTCACATATTCTTTTTTATTATCTTGCTAAGCTATTTTAGCCTTCTAGCTTGCGTCAAGCCCAAAAAATAATTTTGTCCAGCAAAATAAATCGCGATTCAGCTCAGTGTGTACTGCTAGGAGCTGTCAGCTTTTACATGACACGCTCCCTTCGTTCGGTCATTAAAAGGTGCTCTATTAAAAGTATTTATAGTCTATCAACTCTTTTGGAAGCATTTCAAATCTTTTAGAAACAGTATCATGTATCAAGTCTTCTGGAAGTACTATCAAGTCTTCTAGAAGTAGCATTAAGTCTTCTGCAAGAAATATCAAGTTTTCTAGAACATGAATCAAATCTGTCAGGGGTAGTAATTGTGGAAGTTCAAGTTTTTCAAATTTCAAACTCATCAGAAAACGTTCACAACTGATGCTGGACTTTTTTTGGATTTTATATAAAAATTGAAAAATTGATTGAAAATGGCAACTTCAATCCAGATCAAGATCAATCCAGAATCATGAACAATTTTGTATCAGTGTTTTTAGGTTTGGGTGCAAAATCTAAAATTTTGTATGGGTGCACAAAAGCATTCATGTAGTCGGCGCCTGCAGATAACTCCTATAGTAACACTTAAGTAAAAAAATACCAATTTAAGTTTTTTGCAAACGGATTTTGATTTTGGAACTTTTTTCTGGAATTATGAGATCTTTAGTTTAAATACCGGGTTAGAGGTATCTAAGCGAAAGATCTCATAATTCCAAAAAGAGTTTCGAAATCAAAATCCGTTTGCAAAAAACTCAAATTGGTATTTTTTGCAAACGGATTTTGATTTCGGAACTCTTTTCTGGAATTACGAGATCTTTCGCTTAAATACCAGGTTATAGAATTTAATCTCGAATCTCGAAAGCAATTTTGGTCCCGGGAATCAGACACCCTATTCCAAATAAGCCTTTGTTTACCGAAATCGATCGAGTGTTTCTTTTGTTATAATCATGTAAAATCTTATCTAATTGGGAGCTACCTTCGCATAAGTGAAAGAATGATGTGACAATGAAATGTTAAATAATTAAGTTAAAAGGTGAAAATCGAGACGAATCAGGAACCGGTCTTACAATAACTAACCGAACGTAACAGTAAATCGCCTTGAAATGAAGCGTACTCTGAAAAAAACATCGATTTTATTATCTTTTAATGGGAACCGCAAAGAAATATTTATTTCGCATACCGTTAACGCGTCGAAATGTTAAAAGCGCACTTAAAAAAATAAAAGGACAAGAATGAAAAAATTGCATAACATACGATGATTAAGCAGTTTTAGGGAACACCACGTGATGAAAAATTGCGTAGGCCGTGTACTTTCCTGTTCTCGTCAATGAACGAGTGAAAGTTCCGGATGGCTTATCTCGAATTTCGATTACGATGCAATCCGGCAAGGTCAAGTTTAAATCGAAATAAAACCGATCCCGTTTTAGGCACGACGTTTTTTATTTTTCTTAATCGAAAACTCGTGCACATGCATGTCCTTCTAATATTAGAACTGCTCGTAAATAGAATTCAACCCAACGGTTGAAAACTGGCGTATACGCGGTTTTGCCTTGGAAATTGATGAATGAAGATGGTTTAAAAATAAAAACCTAAAAAATTCTTTCAAATAGGAATACACAAACAGTAATAGCAACTTACGAGTTTTAGTTACATACGTAGGACGATGACTTTAAGCTTTGAGGTAAATACACGATTGCACATGAAGGAAGAAACATTGCACAACCGAAGTAAACCGCTAACAGTTTTTATACATAAAACGTTTGCGGTGCGTCGTTGCACCTTTATGTACTGTATTTATTACTCATTTATTGTATGAAACCTTTAGAGACTTAATTTCGCAAGGTGTTAAAATTTTAAGTACCCATACCCTTTCTTGCATTGCTTCTGTTCAGCTTAAAAATGGTATTTTAATATAATGTTAAAAATTAATAAAATCACACACGGATGAACACGTAAACAAACCGAACGTACTGTGTCTGGAGAATCACAAAAGGTAAATACACAAACATGAAACTTTGTAGTACGCGAATCGTGAGTGTGCGTCTCACGTCAAGTGCGGAGGTTGGATCTTGTGGGAATTTTCTTTGGACCCTTAAGTGTGTTTACATTGGACCGACGCAGAGCCTCCGTGGCCTGCCACTCTCCGTTCGCAGTCGTGCACACGAGGGCGCAGATATGAATTTTAATTTTTTCAACATTCGCTCTCCGGTCCGCTCGGGCAATCACGTTCTCGTGTGGGTGACATCGGGTTAAGTAGCAAATAAAAGAACCGGAGTTATTTCCGCAACGGGTTGTACATTGTGCGGTCGCAGGAACCGCGTTTCGCCGGCAGCAATAATAAATTCGTAAAATTTATGTCTTCGAACGAAGTTTTTCGCTTCCTTTTTCGTCGAATATATCACGCGAAACGCCATCTCGCCTATTTCTAGATAGTCGAGAACTATTTCCGTTTTGCGTATTGCCAAACCCGTTAGATTTTCACAACAATATGCATTCCTCAAATCTAGAACCATTTCGCCCAGACGAGATTCATTAAAATCTGCACCGCAATTGGATACGCCCACGAAGACATTGTTAAATGAAATTCAAACCAATTTGGAGCAGCAACCGCGACAAAGAAAAAGAACGCCACCGTCTTGGTGTAGACTGCGCCAGACGTTTTAAATCATTCTGTCAAACAACGCCTATTAAGCCTAATGGGGAACACTTCTGTTTGTAACTAAGATCATCTAATTGGAAATTGGTGACGAGAACACTTGGTTAATCACAACTATATATGTACGTCGCTAATAGAAAGAAATATTAAATGTACATAGAAATTAATAGCTACATTGCACTGCGTTGTTCGAATGCAATAAATGTCGCTGTAACAAATGCCTATACGAACAAATCCTTGAAAACATCCTCTTTGACACATCCCACCTCTTTTTTTGGTCGGGGAACAGCAATCGAAAAATATTTATTCCGATCGTATCGGCGACACCGACACTTTAATGGCACCGTTTAGCGAATCGCAGTCGATCTCTCGTTATTTACAACAAGAGACCCCTTTATGCACGAGCAACGTTAAAAGACGCGTCGAGTCCGCAACTCGAGGATCCATTTGTAAGATTATGCTAATTCCCTGCCGTAACACTCGTTCTTCACGCGTATTGACTCTATCGGGCGCCATCGATCTCTTCGGCTTCGAAGCACGAATAATTTAATTAGAGCCTTCTTGGCTTGCAGTGGTCACCGATCTTTTGCCCTTCCCGATCCGTAAGCGATCGTGCTTCTGAGACGTGCCTTGTTCAAGCCGTTGACAACGGAAATAAATACAAGAAGAAGAAAGGAATCCAATATCGACTCAAGTCCAGCGGGTTTTATTGGCGGAGTCAACGCACGATCTTCAATTACAACGATATTGGTTACTTGCCGTTGACCGGAGATTAGATTTCATCTTTGTTACTGCTGAATTCAATACCTCACCCCTCCACAGCATAGGAGTACACAGAAAGGAATACTCCTTTCTTTAATCAACCCCAATACTCAATTCGTTTGAAATTTCGAAACTACCCCGGTTTAACTTGAAAACATCTGCTGATGGCATCCAAGTACAGCCCATTTATTGCCACGTGGCGTACAATCTTTGTCGGCGTTTGGTGAGAGGAAACCGGTGTTATGAACAGCTGATGGTTTCAATTTGAGGACACGTTTCAATGGAGTTTTACGGTCACGTGCCCTTGAAAGATCGAAAAAAGTTGGGTCATAAAAAAAACTTATTAGATTTTTATCTTCCAACTTTTTCAATTTTCAAACCACAATTTAAGATATAGTCGTTTTTTAATACCTAGAAATAAAGAATTGTTGTAAAAAATTTATTACAGATTTTTCAAATTTATCTCAGTATAAATAATGTGTCGGATTTTATATTATAATTATGGAAGTTAACTAATAATGTAAAAACTGGACTTTTTTCTAAATAGAAAAATTTTCTAGTTCATGATATGCAACCATAGAAATCATAAAATTAAGTTTCTCCATAGGATGTTAACCGTGAGTGACCGAACTGGAAACATTTGGGTACAACCATCCTACGAGATATGTGGCTAAACACAACTGTTTTTAATTCTAGGTCCAGTATTAACTTTAACGTTGGTACTAGCTCTAGCTTTATATGTTATTCGGTTTTAGATTATTGTATACTTGTATCGAATTTACACTAGACCTAAAACTAGAAACATTAGGTTTTAGCCGTATGTCTCCTAATGTATCCTAATGCTTCTAATTCGAGATCTAGTATTAGTTCTGAAGCTAGGTTGAGTTGGGTTCGGTTCCGATTTAAGACACATATGACTGAACCCTAATGTTTTTAGTTCTAGGACTAGTGGAATTAGCTCTACTGTTAGCTGTTATTCGGTTTTAGATAATTGTATACTTGTATCGAATTAACAGTAGATCTGTCCAAAGACGCATGGTTAAACCTAAATCTTTCTAGTTCTAGGTTTAGTATTAGTGCAAAATATTAATACTTGTAGATAGCATCGATTCCCACATCAGCATCGGAGATACCAGCAAAGTATTATTATCGAAGCATCGAAAGTATAGAAATATTGAAAGTATCGAAAGTACTGAAGTATCGAAAATTGTTTTTTATATACAGAAAACTGAGTTTACAGGATACTTAAAGGTATACCTACTTAAATTCATATAGAGATGTGTCCTAAATGTTCTTAAGGAAGACAAGATACTTTAAAGATGATAGCGTTAAACCGGATACAAACTACGCGCTACATGGCAAGTAATATCAAAGTACTCGGCAAGTAATGAATAGTGTGTATGAAGAGGCGCATATACTGACATATACTACATAGACTCGGAAGAGTATTTCCCAAGTTTATTTCAAGACAAGTTACTCGTCAACTAGCGCGTAGTGTGGACCCGGTTTTAAAAACACTAAATTTGACGTATCTACTTGGTTTTATGCAACGAGTACTATAATTGATAAAAATTATCAAGAACATATAGGGGGAATAAGGCTTAGAGTCATACGCGCCGATTTTGGAAATACGTATGTGTATTGGGTGCTGAAAATAACTGAATTGGAAACAGTTTGTACCCACGTATCTTGCGACTGTGGTTCGGTTGCAAAGGAAATCTCTTCTGCCAGTTTTGAATTGGCAGTTTTTGAACTTGTGAGATAAATATGTTGCATGTCATCTACACGAAGATCTAAAATTACGATACGGGTGCAATAGAACCTTAACAATAGAAGGGGCAATAAATAACGAGGTATTTCTGGGTTCTCATAAACCAGGCAATAACTTTTTTGTAATGTTCAAATGTATGTTAAATGTAATGAAGTCAAAGAAATTCATAACAGCGTGTATCACCATTACAATCTTAACTTTTAACGTGTTGTCCAGTTACTATTTAATTTTTTATAAATTTTTTTATAAATAGAAGTTTATCAAAATTTGCATATAAACCTACATATAATTCAGAACTAAGTCATCTATTTACAAGAAATACAAATGAATTAAGAAGTTTCAATGAAGTTTACACATTAATGTTACTTTCAAATATACCTTTGACATAGTCTCTGAAGATGCTATAAATAGCGAAACTAGTCAGACTATAAATTTGAATAATAAAACCAGTTAATGTACTACAACAATCCATTTTATTATTTTAACATTATTACACTGGTATAATGGATAAATTTAACTTCACTTTGTATCAAAGAAATTCGTTGGTACGTCCCTGACTTTCTAAATTATATGAGGTTTTCGGTCTCGTCTCAGGTAGAAATGGTTAACTATCCTTAACCGCACAGAAGCAGAGGTCTACAATTTATGGAGGTTGTAATTCTAGATCTTTGTGTGGACGACCATATTTTGCCAACAGTATTAGATATTTTAGAAGAAGAATCAAATTTTACTAACAGCTTCTTGCGATTTGTAAAAAAAATGTCTACTGTAAGCAGTATTTAGTGTTTAATTAACAGTTTTTGGACTACATACGTCAAGATCTTGTATTTTGTTCAATAGTATTAAATATTTTCGAAACAAACTCAAATGGTTTATCAACAGTATCTGTTTTTTTCGCGTTGAAAGTTGTAATATAAATATAACATATATTACATAAAATTGTGATTTGAAAATGTGATTTGTCATTTTAGTGTAAATGTTAGTCTAAAAATTATCTAAAAACCTTCGGAAAGTATTGTGAGTCTTCTGGAAAGCTTTCAGTCTTCTAGAAGTAGTAACAAGTCTTTCTGAGGAATTATTAAGTATTCTGGAAGCATTTCAAGTCTTCTAGAAGTAATTCAAGTCTTTCATAGGCAATGTAATGTCTTTTGGAAGCATTTCAAGTATTCTCCAACCAGTATTAAGACTTCTGGAAGTAAATCAAGTATATTAGAATCAGTATGTTTTCCACAGGTAGAACCCCATCTTCTGGAAGCATTTCAACTCTTTCAGAGGTAATATAAAGTGTTTTGGAAGCATTTCAAATCTTCTCTAACCAGTATCAAATCTTCTGCAAGTATTACAAGTCTTCTGGAAACATCTCAATTTTTTTGGAAGCAGTATTAAGTTCTTAATTCAAAATAGGTGCTCTCAAAAAAAAAACGTTTGCATCAGATGCTAGAACTGAATTACGAAGAAAAAGCTCTGATGGTAATTTTCAATCCAGATAAAACTAGTGCGTCTGAAGACGCACGGCTAAATCAAAACTTTCTAGGTCTAGCGTTAGTTTTAGTTTTAATTATTTTTTAACTCTAGGTGTTAAATTCATTTGGAAGTAAAAGTATAACTAATACTAGACCTACAACCCAGCTTTAGAACTAACACTAAACTTAGAACCAGAATCATTATGGTTTAACCCCATCTCTTTTAAGACGGCTAAACCCTAATGTTTCTAGTTCTAGGTTTAGTGTTAAATTCTAGAAAAAATATCCGAATACAAGAATTTCTCACGTTAGAGCACGCAAACATATAAAAATATTTTTGGAAACGGGTTCTCGAGTAATTATAAAGAAGCAGAAAAAGAGTTTAAATGAGGAATCATCCTCTTTCCTAATTTGAAAAAAAGTGTTACAAACTCAAATTAGTAAATAGCACCTCTTAAGAATTTACAAAGTATATAGAATTACACCATTTAGACTACGATTCAGACAGGCTTTGTATCCTGGCGATGATGCCAAAGATTTGGATTTCTGTCGTGTGCTTGGTAATAAAGAATTAAATAACCAAGATTTTCATAAATTTATTGAATTTATCCACAATATTATAAAATCTATAACTTTTGTTAGGCATTTTTCTAATAAAATTCGTCTAATGTTATTGATTTAAGTTTGTCAAATTCTTTCACCTCTTGCACCTTAGCAGTTTTATTTACTAAAAGAGGGTATAATGTCGACAAACTTTTTACGCCAACCTGGCTAATGTAGGTTTTATGTAAAAGTCACCGATATGCAAATATCGCCGATCGACTCCCCGAAGAGAAGATTAATGGCTGGTCGCCCAGCGGCATTTTTAACGTTCTTAATCAATTGGAGTCTCACCGCTGGATCGAATCGCAAGGATCATTCCGTTTTCTGCAGACCTACATAACGGAATCCTTCGCTGCAGGTGACATACGTCTTCTGGCTTTCTAATATCTTTTATCTATATTTGGTGTTCGCATCAGTTGAGGGTTCTCTATCTCATATGTGACAAAGACGATTTCGATGATATTGAATATGTTAAATTTAAAGTGAAAATTGATTTTCAGGAAGATTTAATTTCATAGTCAGATTTTAAAGATCTCGAATTAGTAGGGTAAGTAACTAAAAGATATATTTTTAACGAGTTCTCTCACTGAAAGTAAGAACGATCTGTTATTACATCAAGGTGGAGCTTCAATAACCGGTCGCCGCGCCGTAATAATAGTTTACGCGTTACCCATTTTGTCCGGAGTTTACTTAATTGAGCCATACGGATAATAAATTTGCCGCGATTATCGAGAATTATGATAAACGGTTATTTTTGCAAAATTGCAAGGAAATGGATGGTAATTGTAAAGTTATTACAGAATTATAGCGCGGCGATCACGACGTGTGCTACGAACATGCAACAGAAGTGACTAAAACGTACGTTAATTAATATGCGTTTAAATTTCGAGACAGTTACATAAACCAACTTCCTGATACAAGTGAAACATTGTTACGAAGATAAAATCCCTTCCGACTTACCAGTTGGTAATATTTCATAACATTGTCGCGACAGGTCCTAAATCATCTCGAGCGCATTGTGGCGGGTGAAATGACAAATTTGTCGTGACCCATTCATCTCGAGGACGGAGAGTCTCGAGTGGCTTCCTCATAAGGATTTTCTGGTCGAAATCTTGTTGATGCCCTTCGACAGGGACGTCACTGGACGCGTCGCGACGCACCGTTTGTGCCAGATGCCGGCAAGTCACTGACACTGAGGACTGTGCATGCGTTTGTGAGAGAGTGCTTGTGTGTGCGGACGCGGCGGAGGCAACAGAAGTGGAGATCTCGACTAACGCGGCCGTGGCCTTTGCACAACACAACTCTCTGCCAAGTTGTGGCTGCAAGAGGAGGACCTACGGTGATTCAGGACCGGCCCAGGACGCGTATTCACTTCCGCAACTATTTGTTAGCTCAAAAAATAACCCGCATATTTGCTTTTAGAAAATATTCAACTTAATACAATAAAACCGAAAGATTAAGATAAGATCTAATCGTATATAGTTGAAATTAATTTTTAAATTGAGTTAGATTTAATCAAAACTAAAATAATACGTAAGGCTTCATCATATTAAGTTTTAACTAACAAGTATTTCTAAGTGGTTATTGGTTGGGAAGTAAAGTACCAGTCATAATTCTTCTTGGTCGAGTTACCAAGTTGTCATCTACTGAATCCGTTCCTGTGCGCAATATTCCTTCGCACATACCTGTACGTAGGCTAACTAAGAGTAAGCTAGAGCGAGAAGACTAGTATGGAGTTTGGTTTGGTCACTCTTCTCCCCATATGAAATATTGCCACCTTAATAGGAAACTTGACCGTTTCTGTTTTATTATTTTTGTGTATATAAGATTGCACGAGGAAGTGGCGGTCTTTCAGTCATCTCTGTTTTGCCGCTTTCTACCAACCGGCAACCAGAAACGTCGAGTCGACCTCCTGTCGTTACACTCATTATTATTATTGTTGTTATTGTTGTCGACGCAGAAGTTTGCTGTTAGGAAATGGCCGCCCCACTTCGGACCAGTTTTGTCTTCATGAGAATTCTTAGGGAAATTACCGGTCTACTTTAGTAGTCAACAAAGTTCGTTGAACGCGTTATTGTCATTTTGTACGAAGGTTTAAGGTAATTAATTAACTTGAATCTTCAAAAATTATGTAGGTATCTTTAGATTCACTAACGTGTCCAAACCGGTTCCTTACAGTACCAAACCGTTTAAGTTTACATCATGTGTGAATAAGGACGGCGATTGTGTGGGATACGTGCCTAACAGTAATTTGCGATTTTTATCTGATTCGCTACCGATTATTTTCTAACGGAACAAACTTTTTATTCTCACCAGTGACGATCGGCTATACATCAAAGTTTAATCCCAACACCTGGTTCTATGGGAGGCATTAATCGAGCCAATACTTGATAATATCCAATGTAATATGTACTCACGAGGTAGTTTGTTACCAGCTTCCGTTATCTACTTGGACGTTATTGTCCTTAAAATAAGACTACCTCAACCAATATTATAACTTATTCCAGTGCTTTAACGCTTAAAATATATGAATCTATGATATATTTTAGTGGGAATCGAGTTGATTGGAAAATATGTGACTACAATTTCGTTTGTAATGAAACTTTATGCGTGGGAACATCGAAAACGGGGGGATTATAAATTGTGGATTAAAATACCATAATAATTTCTATTAAACCAACGTGAAATATGAGTTAGACAAAACGAAAACGTAGGAAAGTTTAATAATGTTAATTGGCATTAAATTCTTTCTACGGAACATCGATAAGGCACAACAGAGTTTCTTGCCTCTTCCTTTCCTGTTAGCCGCAACGAGAAATATGCCGCCGGCGACCATCTAAATAAAGCCACCTCGTCAAGATCAAGTCAGCGAGTTTCCTCAAAGTCTCTCCAAGAAAACGGCGAACGGACCGGGGTCAGTCTTTTCTTGGAGACGAGATCTCATCACAATCATCTCTTTTCCTCTCTCTGGCGACAACCAAGAGTTGGATGGAGTCGGATAGAACGGACGAGGAAGCGCGTTCTTGAGACGGAGGGGGAGGTGAAAAGCACGTGCTCCGCAAACAGTTCTAAAACAAACATTCACCTATTCGGAGCAGCTACATGTGTTCTCTAGGACCCGAGGCAGGGGTGAATCAAGTGGAAGCGATAACAAATTTCCAGAGAAGCCATTAAGGAATGCGATGTGTCTCCCGTGAAAGGGGACTATCGATTTTTTTTACGATGCCCCGACGAGTGGCCAGCGAGGCGTTCTTTGAAACCGTGATTAACTAGATGCAAACAATGCAGTATGTAAGAACGGTGTCGGATAACATCGGTCGGAGTTCCTTTTAAAGCCGGTTAAATGAGTTTAAAACTTCCTGAATAAAGTTCTTCTTGTATGTCTGGAACGAAGAAGTAAGTACAGGAAGAAATTGAATTACTTAAATTATAGGAAGATGAATCAGTGCTGGGCGTCAGGTAAATACCCGGTGGGTAGGTATTTATAAATTGGGTATTTACCCAAACAGTGGATACTTAATCTATTAAAAATTTATAGTAATACAGGATTACATTTCTTAATACGAATATATTAATTTATTCACAATGAAATAAAAATATCAGATTTTGTGGTTAGTAAAGAAAAATACAAAATTCTCAAAGATATAAACACGGTAATGTTAATTAAATGTCAAGTGTTCCTGTTAAAAACTGTTTTAAATGCTCATAGCATAAAAAAAATGTTGTTAAGAACTACGTAGTAGGGCTAATACTAGATATACAACACGCAATATTTAGGTTTAGCCGTTCCTCTTTTAAGACGGAATTCAATCCCATCCAACTAAACCCAACCTAGTTTCAGAACAATACTAGAACTTGAAATATTAGGGTCTTGTGTTAATACTAAAGCTAGGTTCTAGGTTTAGCATTTTTAGTAACCATTCAGTGCTTGATTGTTGTAAATTCTTCTGGAAATAAAAATCTAACCAATACTTTATCTAGCTTTAGCATTAATTGAAGTAGAAACATTAGGATTTTGCTGTACGTGTCTTTAAATGGCTAAACCTTCATGTGGCTAGTTCTAAGTCTAGGTTCGGTTGGATTGGATAGTGTTGCGTCTTAAGAGATGTACAGCTAAACCTACATGTTTTTCGTTGTAGGTCTGGTATTAGTTCTAGCGTTAGTGTTGGTTCCATCTTTAATTGTTATTTAGTCTTGAATTGTTTTATACTTGTATCAAACTAAAACTAGAAATAACGCTAAACCTAGTAGTAGAAAGTTTCACTAAATCGCGTTACTTTGATAAAATCTGCGACATATGTTTCGAATCCAATGATTCTTCTTCTTGGCACAACTAAATTAAGAAAAATCCGAAAAGCATAAGAAATTTATGATGTGTTTAAAACATTTATGAAATTTCTCGTGCAAAAATACCGGTATAAGTTTAGGTAACCTGTTTGTTGGAGTGTTAATGTTTCTTATTATTGGTCTAATGCTATAGTATTAGATGTTTTTATGCTGAATCTTGTTAGAAATTGGGATATATCTCTAATCAACTGTCTCAATTTATTGTTGTATGTGCAAGTAGGGTTATTTTTGATTTCTGTAATATTATTTCGCGGAAGAAATTGAAAGTCTTTGTTATGTATCCATCACTATCAATTATCACAATGCCGGATCCTTTATCTGCTATGGTAATGGTTAAGTTATACCGGGTTATCTTTTCTTCTAGATTACCAATGTTGTTCAGAATATTCCCTCTTACTCTAATTCTAATTACTAATACATTTAGTTTATGTTAATATATTCATTTCAACATTTGTTTTAGATTACCAGAAAGGAAATTAATTAATTCATTGTGTTTGTTGTATTGTTAACATAACCTAAATATACAACAACGCTATCATCCTTCGAATTTCAAATTTTTGACTGTTTTTCAAAACATATTAAGAAAGGATTATTAACTTCATAACATTGTCGAATATCTCAAAATATCTATAACTTATCTACAAACTTCATAATACTATTGATGGTAAATAATTTTATCATTTGTAGCCCAAGTTATTTGATATGCTTTTCGTATTTTTCTTAACTTAGTAGTGCCAAGAAGAAGAATCATTAGAGATGAAACATATGTCGCACTGATTTTGTCAAAATAAAGAGAGTTTTTTAAAGGCCAAAAAGAGTTTTTTTGTCTGATTACTCTAAAATTGATAGAAATTATACAATATTTACACAAATAACAATGATGAAGTATCTTATGATATATTTCCAAGTTTTAATGCTTATGCAATGAAAGCACTGGTACGCGAAAAGCTCTAACAAACGGAAATTGCTTATAGCCGCACATACAGGGTATTTCAGGTTTTTGTGGCAGAACTTTAATAGTATATAGACTTTAACAGTAAAATTTTATATAAACATAGATCGATAAACGCTCTGTTTTGGAGATATTACACACGTTTATCATTCAATTCAATTGAAATTTGGTGTGTGGCGGATTTTTGGTCATAAAAAAGACGGTATTGAAGTCAGTTATAGTAAGCTGCTATATGACGCATTGAATAAAAATTCTTATTCTGTGTACCTTTTTAAACAAGGATATTCTTATCAAGATTAGTTGATCGTTTTCAAGATAATCTATATTTATTGTTCAGTTTTGAACATTTTCTTAGAGGATAGTTCAATGCAGCAAAATAGTTTATACTGTTAACAAACTTAGTTATACATTAGTTAATAAATCAACTTTTTTTTAAGGCACACATTATTTTAAATGAAAACAGATTATTTTGAAAATGATCAACTTTAGCGCATATTAATAAAATGATCCTTTTTGTTTAAAAGCTTCAAAGAATGGGCATTACAGAACATCGAAGAATAATTGTCTTTCTCATGCCAATAAACCTCTAAAAACGAAATCTTAAACACCTTGTATACCTTGAGCGAAATACTAAATTTTTCTATTAGTCATTCTCATATGCGGACATTTTCGATATTCGGACAAGAACTTTGGACCTGTCAGTTTTCCACTGCTAATTTTTCAACGGCATGAATACAGAGGAATATATTTTCAGGGAATTTTGCAGGGTGACAAAATAAATAAATAACTAAAAGCGTGTAAATGATTGCACCTGCCTATTTTTCTTTGTAAATTAATTTTCGTATAAGGTGATGATCTTATGGTTAATAATTTTCAAAGAAAAATCATGTAAATAAAAAGTACAATATTTTACTTAAAATATTCAGTTTTTCAATTAAATTCTTCAATTTTTAAATTTCTTTAGTACTTCAATTTTCAAAATAATTCTAACTAGAAAAGTATTAATTTTAGTATGATAACATCTCATACCAAGATTAATTAATATTTCATACAATAAATTGTAATTTAGGATAGAAACTTTTTTGTGAGTATCTGTAACATCAAAAAACGGATATCTATTTTCAACTGCAAATGCGCTTTTCAAATAAACAAGGCATAGCAGAATTATGCATATTTTTCTGATTTTTCTTATTTACTTTAGAACTTACTTTTTAAGAAAATCCTTTTGTAGTAAAACCGCAAAATATCGCAAGAAGTTTTAACAAAATCTACATTAGTACGCCTTATACTATAAGACACAATATTACTTTTGAACAATGTTAAACAATTTTTTTTTGCCTATTTAAATGCAGAAAAATTATTTTTTTTCGTAATTTAACATATGATGTAATTAAACAATATTAAGAAAAGGTAATTAACGAATTTTCGGTGTTTGTATACTATACAATTCTACTTATTATTGACAATTGATTTCATGATAAATTTTCGAAATATTAAAAAAAAAGTAATGGAAAAAAAATAATCAAAAATTCCCATTTTCATCGACGAAACAATCAATTCACAACTAAAATATTTTGACTTTGATTGTTACAATAATTATAAAGAAGGTAGTTCAAAATAACTTGATGTTTATCTTATTGAATAGTAATAATTGTATTGGTATCTTATTCCTAAATTTTTCCAATTTTAAACGTCATTTTTAAAAAAGTCGCCTATGGGAATTATTTTATTTTATGAACTTGTACTTACGATGTACCTGGTGTCTACTCTACATAAACTTAGAACTAGATACATTAAGGTTTAGCCGTCTAAAAAGACGTACGGCTAAATCCGAATGTTTCTAGTTCTAGATCTATTGTTAATAGTAAAGCTAGGTTATAGGTCTAGTATTAGTTATAGTCTTAGTTCCAGAAGAATTTACAGCAATCAAGCACTGAATGGCTATTAAAACTAGAACTAACACTAGACTAGTGTTAGTTCTAGTTTTACTAACACTGTCTAGTGTTAGTTCTATCGTAGTTTGATACTACTATACAACAATCTAAGACTGAATAACAACGAAAAGTAGAGCTACTACTAAATCTAGAACTAGCACTAGATCTAGAACTACAGTCATTCGGGTGTAGCCGTACTTCTCTTAAGACGGAGCTCAACCCAACCCAATCAAACATTAGAAGTAACACTAGACGGAAACATTAGGTCTAGTCTTAGTACTAAAAGTTACTTATTTGGTGGTCTGTGTCGTATTTTTTAAAATTTTATAAATACCTCAAAATACCCTTCCTTTGAAAATAAATACCCTGGTATTTAATAACACTGGGAATAATACATAATCCCACTAATAAAACAAGCATCGATCTTAATTGTTTCACAATGAATTTGATGTGTGACACCCCGAAATCAGTATGCACTAATTCGGGTTGAGATTTAATTTAACGAAGCGTGCTCCAGTCGTCGACAATGAGTCAAGAGATTCATCATCCTCAATTACACTCAAACGGGGTACGCCACGGCCGTCATCATCGTTACCATCAACATCGTTACTCCCGTCATCGTATCTCTCCAAGAACCGATGCTCTCGCTACGATTGCTCCGCTCTGGCGTGACGATGTTGATCGATTGTGTGTCACTCGAGCGGAAGAAATCGTAGTGGTGAGGATTTCTGTTTATTTTCCTTCTTTTTCCTCTACCGTTTGGAATGAACATTTTTTTTCGAAGATTCATCGTGATGGTGGTATAAAATTTTATTGCTGTCTCGACTGCAGAAATCAATAATAATGACATTATATAGACGTATATTCAACCGATAATTACGCATACCGCACTTAAATCATGACGGGTAAATGCTTTTCTTCACAGGCTGTGATGGTAACTAATTGAAAAATAATGCGACACAAGTGGCGTGTAAGTGATTTAAATTTTTTAATGACTCTAATGATTTTGGTCATCAATTAAGTTCAAACATAATAACAGAGTCTTTGATCAATTCCTCGAAATGAATAGTCGGTCATCGAACGACGGTTAGGGCAATTGTATCCATTGGGATTGCGGGCAAGTTGCGGCAAAGAAGTAATTTCGTCTAATGAGCGTTTCGTTCACGATTGGGGCGTTCTTATTCGCCTCGCGGAACGTAATTGTTTGTTGTGTGGCTGTCGGAGATGAAGGAGACCAAGACCAGCGAACCGTGAGTTCTTCAATTGATTATTGGCAATTAATATCGGATTCCGTCCCACTTTGCACACGACTTGGCTATTAGAAAGCGCCCGGAATGGCTTTATTATTCGGAACGTCGACGCATTTGAATCGAAGTAGGCGGCAACGAAGACAACCGCCGACGATGCTCAACTGTTAGCGCGACCATCCGCGATGAGTTTGTTCGTGCGCAAGTTGTAATGGCTATTAAAAGAGATAAATTGTCGCTTCCCGTTTGTCCGCCAATAAATAACTGTAATAAATAAATAGAACGGACGAATTGATGGTGGACCCCTTACGGTTGAGGCCGCGAATGGGAAATAAATTGCACCATCGTTTATTGTATTATGCGGATTAGTATGGAACTCGTTTCATGATGTCGCATTAACGCTGATTTAAGCGACCCAACAGTTATATGGGAGCCACCAACTTCGTATCTTCCCATTTTCACTGAACACAAAGTGTTTAATCTTTAAATCATGCTCATAAACTGACGAATCTAATATAAATTTTTAAAATAATATAAACTTTTCTCTTTTCGCTTTGAATGTAATGCTAGTTTGACGTTGGTTTTACTAATATTAAAAGTCACCACTCCCTCGCTTGATTTACGGGTCAATTTTCGAAAATTGGGCCACGGAACACTTGCGTAATGAAAGCAGTCTCGTTCTCGAGGATGTACGATAACGTGCTTCGCCCACTAATGGAAATCTTTAATGCGCCCCCGGTAGTCGATATCGAGTTTTAAATTGGTCTCTGTTATTGCGGACACGGCTTTGTGCGGGATTAGTAGAAGGAGATAGCTCAAATTGTCAACTGTAAATTTTCTTGAACGATTACGTGAGCGGTGTTTCTTTACGGCATTGCCAACCACGCTATACGTTCAGTTCTAATCGAGGCGCACTCAAGCTGGAAAATAAATTGCAAGTACGCTGTTTCACATCTTGTTAATAAAGCCTTTTATTTTTGCAAGCAATCTGGGGAAATTAATTAAATTTGTTAGTAAAATTATTATGTATTTATGTAAATTTTTATAAAAGATCTTAAATTAAGCCTTGTTAGTTTATGTTCCTTATTATCGTGATGGTTAGTAATTACAGATGCGTTTCCAAATATTTCCTTACCGATTTTTCAACAGTTGACGTGGATTGTATTTCCGCAGGAGGAATTGTTTCGCATGTGGTTTGTACGGTTTGTATTTCGATTATTTTCGTTTGGCTGGAGCATTGTGGAGCACCCTTCGTGTGTTTCTTTATCGTACCGTTTTTCATTTCTTCCACTCGGGCGTAGTGGTCGGACTCTGTGATGTCGTTGTTGTTGTTTATCGCGGCTTTTTGCTCTTTCACCTTCAATCCGTTCTTGGGGGAGGGTGATTTCTTTTTTTCCGTGTGCCAATCCTGGTGGATCTTCCAGCTAGTGTCTGCATAACGTTCAGCCGCCTCCTGTAACATGTGCGCTTTTAAGCATTACACATTTTATCACATAAAAAAATTAAGCACTCGCATCAATATGTTTTCATACTATTAAAACCAATTTCATACGTATTTAGTTAACGACCCGTTACAGTGCTGTCTCATTGAGTTAATGGTCCATTATAATTTTATTTCACAACTTCATGCTTGTTAATTAACTACTTTAATTTAACATTAAGCAGTTCGTCACACCAGCAACTTAAAATTTTAAACCAGTTAAAGATGAAATACAGTATGTCCATCGACCGAGTTACAAAAAAAATTTATTATTGATTTTTCAAATTTATCTCCGCTTAAATAATGCGTCAGGTATGTTCAAATCATCCCACGAATTTGATACTCTAATTTTAAAAATTACCTAATCATATTCATTCATTGCAAAAATTGGACTTTTTTCCAAAATGCACATTTTTCAAGTTGAATTTATGATTTGTAACCTTAGAAACCATAAAATTAAGTTTTTGCATACGATGTGAACCGTGAATGACCGTGAAAGAAAGATTTTTTTAACACAAAAACTAACGTTATACTTGGACAATAATATTTGGGTTTAACCATCTTAGGAAATGTGCAGTTAAAAAGTGTGTTATTAACTCAAATGCTTTTAGTTCTAGGTCTAGTGTTAGCTTTAGTATTAGTTCTATTTTTAGATGTTATTTGGTTTTAGATTATTGTATACTTGTATCGAATTAAAACTAGAACTAACACTAGAAATATTTAGGTACCGAAACTTTCTAGTTCTAGGGCTAGTGTTAGTTCTAGTTTTAATTGATGTTAACTATAAATTGTTTCAAATTTTTCTGGAACTAAAAGTATAACTAATATTAGACCTACAACTCAGCTTCAGAACTAACACTAGACCTGGAACTATAAATATTACCCGTAAGTTATTATTGGTATTAGCTCTACTGTTATTCAATTTTGGATTATTATATACATATATCGAACTAAAACTAGAACTAACCCTAGACTTTGAACTGGAAAGATTTATCTGTTTTTATAACAGGAAGCCTTCTGAAGATGCCTATATAGGCGAAACCAGTTAAGGCACAATTAGTAACAAATAAATTTTTAAGTGCGAAATAGTATGTCTTTATTCTTAAAAAACAAGACAATGATCAGCAAAGTAAATCAAATCATGCTAGAGATTCGTACGACCTATAACATTTACGAATATAAAAACCATCAAATAAATCTACAACAAGAAGATACGTTTTTACACGAAAGCTATCATCCGGGTATTGACAAAGCGAACAATAAGAGGGGAAATCAGAAAGCATTATGCACTTACCAAACACTGACAATTTAATACCACTACATTCAAATAGACCAAGTGATCAAAAATATACGAAAAGAACAAAAACGTATACTCACAACAGATTGAGCAATAGAACAGAGAAAGCTATAGATTTTGAGAAAAGAGAAGAGGAAGAACAAAAAAGAAACAGAAAAAATAAAATTGGGACTGCCCAAAAATTTCATTATGAAAGAACAACCGAGAAAAAGAATTACTGGGAAGAGGCATGAAATGTGCGATATGCTCAATACCAAGTCTAAGATGAATTGCCATAAAACAATTAATAAAACAAGACATGGGGAAGAACAGGAAAAACGTAACGATAAAACCCAAAGAAAACAGAAGAGTAAAGAACAAACATTAAATGTCATTAAAAAGACGATCAAGGATAAAAAATGTATAGTTACAAAGGGGCTGTATTAATAGTAATGGACAAAAGCAGTTATATGGAGAAAACTAACAACTTTCTTATAGAAAACAATTTCAAATTATTGACAAAAAATCCAATAAATGCTTAAATAAGATAAATAGAACTCAAAATAAGATCCAACACACTGATCTAATGAATCCTAAGACTAGCTATCAGACCTACCATTAATTCCATAAAATCAAGCTCCCATAAATTATCAAAAATGTTGCTATATGTTTTCAAAGACATCACCGAATTTAACCCAAAGCACACAATTATCAATTGAAAGGAATTAATATAAACACTTGACAAATTTACTTTACCATACAAATACTTAATTGTATCGGTCGATATTGTAAATTTATAAACAAATATTTCCACTAAACGAATTATCGATATAAATCAACAAATTCTAGATAAAGAAATAACTAATTCTGAAAATGGTACAAATTTGCTAAAATAATTTATTTCAAATTTGCGTTGAACAAAAGTTTTGTTCATATTTCTTAAAAAACTGGAAAATGACCAAATAATATATCCTAAAAATACGTAGAACGAAAACTATCAAGCTATATATTATAGACATAACAGAAGAAAATGTAACTGAAGACGTCTTTAAATACATCAGCGGACTCTACAATAACAACAAATTTACAATGCAAATCGAACAAGAGAACAAAATTAACTTTCTAGACTTTATTATGGACGAAAAAGAAAAACACTTGGCCTACGATATTTACCGAAAGCAAGCTCAAACCGATATCGTAATTCCATATACATCATACCATGAACACTCCCATAAAATTTCACCGTTCCATTCACTAATATATAGAGCTCTCATATCAAACTTAATCCAAGAAAAAATAGAGGAAGAATTAAGAATAATTAAATTGATAACACATAACAACGAATGTAAAATAATATAAAACTCAAGAAATGTAACTTATCCGAGAAAATAACATTAATACCAAAAGAAAAACCAGAGAACATAACCTACCGAACCGTACAATTCCAAGGTGAAATAAACGGGAAAATAACAAATATTTTTAATAAATGCAATCTTGAACTGGCAAGCAAGAATAATAACATTGTAAGTGTAGACATCTAATCAATATAAGAGACAGAATCGATAAAATGGATGATAGTTGAATATAAAATTATATATGGTATAATTTATTTATATATAGTATAATGTAGATCTTGTAAAGCAGCTTATTTAGGACAAACCGGAAGAAGACTAGGACAAAGAATTCATGAACACAAGACAAAACAGAACTGGAATTTTGAAAAACATTTAACATTTCACCTCATGGAAATCCTAGAGCCTACTACGATATAAACAAATTCAAGAACAACTTTCCTAGATACAAATGTTTAAACGAACAAATAGGATCTACAAGAAAACCGCAATATCTATACCTAAAAACGCTATTCACTCCGCCGAAGGAAAGAGATAAATAAACAAGGGTTATCAAACTTGGGTTCGGCACTTCTGAGTGGTTATTTGCAACTACATATTTCGAATAATACGAATTTTGATGGTTTTTCAAGTGTTGAGATTTCAATCATTAAAATTTTATGTGTTCGATCAAACAACAAAAAAGTATTTTAATTCTCGCTTAAACTTTGTAAAATTTGTTTTTGACGTTACTTTTGTGTTTTTTTGTTAATTCTACTTTTAAAGACTTTGTATTTATGGATTATATGATTTTATGTCTTTTATTTTGACTTTTGGCTGAAGATAAATTCGAGGATAACTCGAAACTGGTTCCGTTAAAGTATACATTGTAACAAGTAAAAAGTTTTGACTAAATTATTTTATCACCTTTTTGATAGACAATAAAGTCATTATTAATGGTTTATGTAAAAATCTCTGGAAAGGATTTATAGTCTGTTTTTGCAACTCTTTGGAGTAGGTTTCAAAAATTGTTGCCATTTTTTTTAAATGGCTCCAATGTTCAATATTTCCAAAGTAAACTGGAAATTGAACTTTGAGTGTGGAAAGGTTCATTTTTCCTAACGAGAGTGGAAAAGTAAGTTAAAAATATTAGAAAGGGTTAACTTATTAAGAAATCTTGCCTTTGTTTCGTGAAAAACATCGCACAAGATAAATTATATTTTTTCCCTTTTTAGTTAACGGGGGAGAGTAACCTAAGCATTTGATGCACCGGAACATGTTTCTTTTTTTTCCTCGCATATAAAACAAAACCATGATGTGTTGGGCTTTTTCTTTTATATTTTTATTCCTAATTTTGTTTGCTTTTTCTTATTTTACTGCAACTTTAAAAGATTTTTCTTGTTAGTTATTAATGCAGCTTCCTCTGCAGCTCCTCTAGTTTGAGAAGACGTTGGTCCAGGCAGTAGATTCAGCAACGTCTAAGGTGGTGTTACTTCATGAA
This sequence comes from Onthophagus sagittarius, assembly GCA_036711965.1. NCBI lineage: Eukaryota > Metazoa > Arthropoda > Insecta > Coleoptera > Scarabaeidae > Onthophagus > Onthophagus sagittarius. The sequence continues at coordinate 43,422,037 of JASERS010000004.1, forward strand.
GAACGTTCTCAAAATTGTTGACGTACATCAACAGCAATGTTATCGACTTCACTATCACTTGACGACATCGACGTTGGCTCAAACTAAGCGTGTGGTTTAGGCTGTATAATATCTGATCGTGCAAATCTTGAAAAATATGTCGATTAACAAGCTAAATACCAGAGACATGGAACGCATTGTTGGCAGTTGCAACTGTGGTTACTTTTCCCTATGCTTCATTTAGCAATATGAAAATCTCCTCTTGTCTCTTTTATGTTGACAAAGAAAAGTTTCTTATGTCCCAGCAAAATAAATGTGTAATGGAGCGAAGAGGTAACGAAGAAGGGAGCAGGCGAAATAACAAACATCAAAATTTTTGCTGTTCGTGGTATGTCCATCTAGTAATAAAAGCACCTTCTTGTTTTGCTACAATTGACTCAGTTTGAGTTATTTACATTGAACCGGTCCATTTTGAGCAACTGCTATATTGTCCAAACTTAGCAACTTTAACCTAGTTTCGTAATTGTCTTATATTCATTCGTATAAAACTAATAGCAATGGGATTCTACTTAATACTATCTTAACACGCGGGAAAACACGTAAATATCTATTACATACTATATACGGTAACTTAATTTCTTTTGTTCTATCATTTTATTATAATTTATATTTGGTACATTTTTAGTCGTGCCTGATGAAGAGAAAAGTTAATCTCGAAGCTAGTTGCACTGATTAAATAAAAGTATTTTTCATCGTTCTTTTGGAGTTTCTATTACTAATGTTTCTAGTTCTAGGTCTAGTATTAGTTCTGAAGCTAGAATGGGTTGGGTTCGCTTCCGTCTTAAGAGACGTACGGCTAAACCAATACTAAAGTGTTAGCTTTAGTATTAGTATTAATTCTACTTTTAGCTATTATTAGATTTTAGATGATTTTGTACATGTATTGAACTAAAACTAGGACTAACACTAGGCTTTATTTAGCCATCTTTTAATTTGTCCCTATGCTTTTCATCAACATAAGTTGTAACTTTTATGGTTTCCATGGTTGCATATCACTTAAAAAATTTTTAATTTACAAAAAATAGTTCAACTTTTACATAAAAACGGGAATTACTAGTTAATATATATTTATTTCGTAATATAAATTACGAGATTTAAGATTGAACATATCCGTCTCATAATTTATGCTGAGATAAGTTAATGTATCTTTCAAATACCAACGCATATTATTTAAATTAAATTTTACAAGTTCTAATTTCAAATCTTTTGTAAGCAAAATATTTAAAAATAAATTTATAGCTACAACGTAACGAAACGATCTTGTCCGTATTAAATCACAACGAAGATCCGAAACGATATTTGCGTGTTATTCACGAGACCTTGCCAATGAAATACTTTGATCTCAACGTAGGACATTTGGAGAAGTTCCAAGAATTCAATCGAGCTTTTAGACTCACCCGTCGGCGCTACCCCTGAAGTTTGTAATGGAATTGAAAAGTCGGCTGACTAACATTTCGCTGATGGCGAAATAATTCGAAGCTCAATAATAAGTTTAAAATCGTTGATAGATGGACAGAGCGCAGAAAAAACGACGGGGAGTGGAAGTATTAAGTTTGCCTTTCGGGTTCGATTGATCTCAACCGATCGATACTCTTATGAATCTTACGCGAAGTGACTCGCCGATGAATAAAACGAAAACGACACTTGGTTTGATGGGTTTCTTTCACGCACCGTTGGCGACTTCGTGGGCGTCACATCGCGTATGGAGCTTTTGCGATACAATCTGATGAGCTACTTATGATTTGCCGGAGAAATCTGATGAGAATTAAACGACCCACGGATCTTTGATCGAGCGGTATTCAGGACTTAAGTTAAGTGTCACTATTGGATCCGATTACCAGATAATCCAAAGATATCATTTATCGATCATGACGCGAAAATATTAATCTTTGTATGTATTTCAAATAATTTATTCAATAACAATCAAATAAACGTGATACTATTAACTTGAATATAAATCTTGAATTTACGATTGCGAAAACATTTCGCGTATAGTTCAAACGATATTCTCTGAATACTTAGTCGTACAGTAACTTTCTAAATTTTGTAATCATTCCGCCCGCTCCTCAAACTCTTCGATCGACCGCAAACTTTGCCGAAATCGAATTAGAAAAGTTCAAATCGCTGAAGGCCAACCTTAAACCGGGTGTTATTTAGGGTCGATTAAACCTAATTTTATTCCGGAAACGGCCGGGTAACAATGCACCGCAACATCGGGGGAGCTATAAAAGTCTCCCCCCTGTAGTTGAAAAACGTGTAAAACGTTTCGTTTTCTCGATTTGATTGTATCGTAAACACCAGAAAATGAGGCTACAGACAATGTTTACGATTGCCTTATGCACTCCAATTTGAATCTTCTAATTCTGTAGACAAATCTCCTGTGACTTGTGTTTAACCAGTGATGAAGACGCACGGCTAAACCGATTTTTTTGTAGTAGACGTAGTGTTGGCTCTAGGTTTATTTTGGTACAAGTTTTGAATTATAGAGCCAACACTAACGCCAGAACTAACACTAGACTTAGAACTAGCAATATTAAGGTTTAGGCGTCTAAGAGACGTACGGCTAAATCCTGTTGTTTCTAATTCTAAGTCTAGTGTTAATACTAAAGCTAGGTTATAGGTTTAATATTAGTTATACTTTTAGTTCCAGAAGAATTTATAACAAATAAGCTTTGTATGGCAATTAAAACTAGGCCTAGTGTTGGTACTAATTTTAGTTTGATACAAATATACCACACAGGAAATTTTAGAAAAGATTATTATTATACCGAACAATTATATATAAGAAGTTACTTTGAAAACGCTTCAATGTAAAAGACGCCGTCCTCAAATATTAATATGATAAAGCTATATGTTACCTGTTTGGTGATATGATTGTTTATTATTGTTTGTGTGTTAAACCAATTTGTTTAGACACCTTCTAGGAACAAGTTTCAAACACTGAAATCGTTTGATTGACAAAGGTAAGTTCAAACTATTCAATTATAAGAGTGTGTTAATTTTTTTTTCGTTACATGATATTGAGTTAAAATTTTGAGAATATCTCTATTATGATATAACTAATCATATATGCATATATACCACATCTTATGATATATCCAATAAGGAGGATAATAATGAACCATAATTTGAGATATATAAAAAATTCTTTAATTAAAACTAATAACACTTTTACATTTTTTCTACGATTTTTTGATAAAACTTGCAAGTGGTGAAATCTTTTGGGATGTTAATTACGAATCTGGGGTCAAAATAATGAATTTTTCAAACATCAAGATGGCAGATACAACGTAGAGAATTTAAATTGCAAGAAACAGGATAATTTACGCAAAGCTTGATATCTGAGAGGGTTTTACTATTATTTATGGCTGATACAGGAAGCCTATCAGTGCACGCTCTGCTGAATCCCGATTATAGTTGAACAAAAGATAAAAAACAATATCAAAACTTAGGGTTTGCAGATAAAAGCCGTTTTGCTCAAGGCTTCATAAACTTTTTGCGTTCATGCAAAAAGTATCTCGCTGTCTGTTTTAGATTTTAAGTTGTGTTTGATTTTTATGTTGATACCCTAAAATTATGATATTTAGAAGATTTTTGCTGTATTCCTGCAATTTTCTTATATTTAATTTGTAACTGGTTATGGATTATTCTTTTCTTGTTCATTACAATCAGTATTCGTTTATATGGTTTCTCCAACTTTTGTGATTTTTGAGTTATAGTTGATTTTGGCAATAAAACCCTAAAATAACGGCATTTTGCAGCTCTGAAATTTTGCCACAGTTTTCTCCTAACGAAATTCATAATGTTCTGTTACATCTCAACTAAATGTTAAACTCCTAGTTCGGATAGTTCTCCGACTTTATTGTTAAACGAGCTGAGTTGTCTATGCCACTATTTAATATATTTTTGAGGTTCTTACTTGAAGGTGTTTTCATTAGTATGTAGCCCTTATTGTTCCAATATTTAAATCTGGTGATAAACAGTTGGTGTCCAATTATCGTCCCATATCTATCCTTTCAACTAAACCTAAGGCATTTGAAAAAATTGTCCACGAATATCTGTCTCTCTATTTCCAATCTATAATCAATGAACAACATGGATTCTTGTCTGAGCGATCGGTGGAGTCAAATCTTGTTTCCTATAACTGTAAACTTTATTCATTCCGGTTTTCAAGAGTGCTCAGATTGACGCATGACCTCCGGGTACTCATCCTTGATCCCTACTATTTATCATATACATAAACGATATTTCACCTTGCTTTAAATTTTCTAAGCTGTTATTCTATGCCGACGATAATAAAATATTCGCAAGAATTTTATCCAATCTGGACTGTCCAAAACCGCAGAAGAATCTTGACCACCTGCATAATTATTGTCGTCTCAACAAACTTTACCTAAATAATGACAAATGCCAAAATATTACATTTACTTGAAAACGTTATCCTTTCTACTTTTCGAACAACTTTACCTAGGCATTATATATCCAAGTAGCGATTTCATCACCATATTTTATGATAAGGAAGTCTCTACGTAATTTGGTATTTGTTAGCAGAATCAGAAAAAATTTCACAAATTGTTGGGTTATAAGTATGTGGTATGCTGCTTTGTATGTGGTGTACTATAATCGTTTTGAAGCTGTTCAACAACGCTTGGTTTGTTATTTAGTACATAAAATTCATCTTCCTTAGTGCGTTTATGATGAACATTGCGTTGTCTTCAAGTTATTGTCTCTGCAGTAATGTTGATTGTTTCTGATTTGGTCTTCTGCTTGAGTTGAGCTTCAATGTACCCCAGCAGCTTACACACAACAATGTCAGATTTCGTGTTAATGTAATTATCACTAACTTGTGCCACAAAAGTCGCAATTTGTCAAATTCATAATTCCTATAATCTGAATTTCAGCTATGTGCCTCTCTTCAATATTTCTTTACGATCTTTCATAGAATATGTAATATCTAACGTATAACGGATATTTTTTGTTGATACAGTTACTACTGTATTTTTTATGAGGATGCTTTGTTGGGGATATTCTTCCTGGTTGCATCCCGAATATGTATATAAATAAATGAATATAAAGCAAGGTTGTAGGTCTAATATTAGTTATATTTTTAGTTCCAGAAGAATTTACAACATTGAAGCACTGAATGGCAATTAAAACTGAAACTAACACTAAACCTAGTACTAGAAAGTTTTGGTTTACCTGTGCGTCTGAAGACGCACAGGTAAACCTGAATCTTTCCAGTACTAGGTCTAGTGTTAGTTCCAGTTTTACTTCGATACAATTATACCACAATTTAAGACTGAATAACAACTAAAAATAGAGCCAACACTAACGTTAGAACTAATACTGGACCTAGAACGAAAATCATTTAGGTTTAGTCTTACTTCTCTTAAGACGGAACCCAACCCAATCCAACTTAGCTTCAAAATTAACACTAGACTTTAGCGGTTTTAAGAGACGTACGGAAAATTTTCCCACTTTTCCAGAAAGTTAACAATGTCAAGATTGTTTCAAGACAATTCCTCGGTTTGTGGCTCACTTTTGTGAACCGCAAACCGAGAAAGTTTGGGAACCTTCGATTTAGAGATTATTATATTATTTTTGAGTTTATAAAATATATAATACCACAAAACACTCATCTTGGGCAAATACCCAGGGTATATTTTCTTGAAAATAAACACTCGAATATTTAACCACACTGTGTTTAACACATTGTAGTATCAAATCATTTTTGTATAGCTGTTGATATACTACGTACGTTAACTTTCAATTTCTAATTATAAGTTTATCGTTTTTAATTAACGAGGACTTTATTATTAATTTTAATCAACGGTAGTAGTTTATTTATTTATTTTTTTAAATCTTACCTTATTGCCGATTATATAGAGAAATTAACGTAATTAATCGTTGAATGTGGTAAGTTAAACCCATCTTGGTTAACCGTTCATCAGACGATACAAATGATTTGTCTATCACCGAGTACGGCATCAATGTCGTCACGCGTTATCAATTACATCTACCTTTCACGCAAACCCCATTTGAAGTTAATTTATATGTGGATGGATACGAGAAAATCATCGTTGATGTATCTAAGGTCATAGGTTAGTTAAGATCCTAAAACAGGATAAAATTGGATAAACATAGTTTCCTTAATAATTATCTGTTAAAAAGATTTATTTATTCAATAGATATTTTTTAAGAACTCAACTCAAAACGCCCAAACCCTCGCGTCCCAAAAGGAATTCAAACTGTAAACATGTCGAAGAGGTTTTGGATGTTGACAGAACTATCCTCGAAAACTCTTCAAACAATAATAACAGGAACAGCAAACATCGCAGGTTTTATTTGTATACGTTCTCTTTGTATGGTTTTTTTTGCCGTCGATGTTTTTAAAGCAAGTTGAAATACGGAACAACTTGATGTGTTTCATTTCGATACGCGGTTTAAACCGCTATCAATCACAGGGGAAAACGCACTATTGTGTGCTGATAAACGTGCCGTCTCTCAGTTTTGAGAGATAGCGATTTATTATCTGTCACGAAACGGGCCGAATGTGACGGTACATTTGTAGAAAGACTTAAAAACAATGCGGAACAACGAGAAATGCTACTCACTCAGCGAAAACTTGAATGACGAAGATACCATTGTTTATGATGGTTGAATATTAATCGAACGAATGAATATCCAATGACGGTATTTTGAGCAAATGACTATCGAGAAAGACGCAAGCAGATGTTTTCGTTGATTCTATTGTTTCATACTTTTTATTCACTTTACATTACTTATTTATAGCCGTATTGTTCCACAATATTTTTCATTTCCATTCGTACGTAATACCTTTAACCTTTTATGACATTGAATTTTCTCAAATATTTCTCGCATTACCAAATTAATAAAATTCTTTTAGTGTGGTCGTGAAGAAAAATTCATCGGACGAACGTTTTGGATCCTAGCCAAAACAAAAGAAGATGCCGACGCCATCTCGCGGAGGCAGCGTGCTAAATCGTGACCCATTTAAAAACACACCACGACGATCGGTCGCTATTCATAGCAGGCTATATACTATATACAGGACCATAATAAATCGCCGATATTTATTGCGGACATTAATCAAGCGAGCGGGACGCGGGCGTGTTCAATGGGCTGGAGTCGATTTTCGCCAACAGTCGACCAGTCTATTGGTTTTCAAAAGAACTTTTCGACGTCGAAGGGTGCCATCCAAATATCGAAGTGATTTAAAAAATTTACGAGACGGAAAATGTTGACTATGAATGATATATAGACTTCAAAAATTCGCTTCCAGAACGTTCTAATAAAATGTTTGCAGAGGTGGTTTTAATCAACGTGCTATGCACTAATAATATTAATAAATTCCAATGAAGGCAAATTGAACAACACCTGTGGAATTCCCGTACGTTAAAAATTTATAGTAATACATGAATTTTTAATTCGAATGTATTAACTTATTCGCAAAGACATAAAAATATTAGTTTGTGGAGTTAGTAAAAAAAAGTATAAAATGCTAAAAGTTAAGAATAATCTGTAAGTATTGCTCTCAAAGGTATAAATACGGCAATGTTAATAAAATAACAAATTAAAAATTGTTTTGAATGCCCATAACATTAAAAAAATATTGTTAAGAACTATATAGTTGTTAGACGTAATGATGTTTATACTTTATAGTATAGAAAAGCATTCTTATATAAAGAGAATATAGTTTAGATTTGAATTAGCAAATTTGTACATAAAGAGTATATGGTCAAAAACCATTTTAAGGACCGGACACGAGTCCATTCTACCACGTTATGGTGGACAGATGCGAATTGGCAGATATTCGAATATTATATAAGAAAAAATAATTGAAATTGATTAGAGGAATGTTACTTTTCAGGACAGGAGAATAAGAGATTGAAATAAGATATTTGGTACCCAACAGTTCTTTCTAAAATGACAATTAACTGCAATTAGATTTTTCGTGTTGTTTTAATACTAAAACACAATAAATTTTGGCAACAATACAATACCATTAGACGAAGCTGACGTAATTTAGATTAGATCAAGGTATTATGATTAGAACTAAATATATTACATAGAGCAGTGATTCCCAAACTGTGCAATGAAAGATTTTCTAATTTTTTTAACAATTTAAAAAGAAATCGGATGTATTATGGGCGCTTCGGAAATAATACCATTTATTCAGGGAGCCGCAAACCGAAAAAGATTGGGAACATTTAGTTTAGGTGATAAAGATACACAATCAAGGAGTTCAGATTGATGATTTATGAGTGTTAAAGGTCTTTGAATGTCTATTGAACACTAAGTACATATAATCCAACATCGCCAAGAAAAAAAAAGTTACTCAAAGTCACCTGTTGGGGTTTTTTAGGCCAATCCTGATTTTTGAAGTAGTAGTGCTTTTACTTCCAAAAAAATTTACCACAATCTAGAGCTAAATAAGAATAAAAACTGGAACTAACACTTGATGTAGAATTAGAAATTTAGGCTTAAAAATTATTTTCGTAGATGTTGATGTCTTTTTCTAGGTCAATACTGACTTTTGAATCGTTTAATTTTCTGTAGTTGTAGTTTAGGTCTTAAGACGCACGTCTAAATCGAATCTTTACGCTAGAGCTTAAACACATTTAGGCTTAGTTGTACCTCTCTTAAGTCGGAACCCAACTCAACCTAGCTTTTGCAGATATTTATAATATTAATATACGCCTTAAGCATCTCATTGATATCCCTTGTCACCGTACCCAATTGTTTGAAAGATCCTTTCGTTATAACGAAGCTCGTCTTCTGAATCAGCATAACATAGTTTTTGCTTAACCATCAATTAACATTTTTAAAAGATTATTGCACATGAATTTGTCTAATGCATGCCACGTTGATTTCTGTCACTGTATAATACTAATGTTAGTTTTGAGAATAACGGGTTTTCCATACATAAATAATATTTACATTAATACATAAATACCCTTTGGCGATTTATGAATGTTACTATTACTGAATGTTATTATACTCTTTATGTACTTATCTAATTTACTTGATTTGTTTTTCTTGTTCTTTGTTCTTTTTTTTCTATTTTCAGTTTATAACTTTCTGTTTTGGTAACTTAATGATTGCGAATAAAGTATTATTATTATTTTATACATTGTTTCTTCATAAAAGCAAGTTTTTCAACAATTTCTTCATGGCCATCACTCTTATATTTCTCTAACATATTATCTAAAATATCTAATATAAAACAAAAAAAGAGTTTATAGTTCCCTAAAATATTGTTTGACCATAAATCATAATCTAATATAGAGCTAAAAATAAATGTTTATTCTTAGGGTGTCCAAATCCCAGTACTTGGGCTAAAGGTCCTGAAATTGCCGACAATAATCTCTAAGTCAAAACACGTTTGCAAAGAACGTTTAAATACGTATTTCTTTTTTACTTTAGCGTTATTATAGGACTGCGTTGCTGAATACGTAGGTGCTCTGCGTATCCATACAATATTTTTAATGGGATATACATCAAATAAGTCGGTTCTTTGGGTGTACAATATAATGGACACTTTTATCTGGATTGGTGATGCTATTTTCAATTATTATTTTTGCTTACTTTAATTTACTACAGAGTTTTTTTCCCAATTCAGTCCCAGCATTTGCGAACATTGTGTGGAGAGTACGTATTTTGAATTGAGATTTGATACGGCTTCCAAAATACTTAAAATGCTCCGAGAAGGCTTGATTTTGCCTCTAGAAGTCTCAACCTGCATCTAGAAGACTTGGACTGCTTCCGGAAAATTTACTATTGCCCCTGGAAGACTGTTTCTAGAAAACTTGACATTGCTTGCAAAACACTTACAATGCTTCCAGAAGACTTGATACTGCTTTGATGTACTATTCAACTAATGCTTTCAAATTCAGTGCAGTGCAGAGCACGTATGATGTTTTGAATTTTTTCAGACCAAATTCAAGTGCGTTTAATGATTTATCGTGATATATTTTATATAAAATATTTTATTATTTTTTTAATTTCAAGACTTAAAATCCCCGGATTTCTTGGGAATCCCCGACCTATCTATCATCTCTTTCATGAAATCCCGAGATGGACCCGGGACTGAACAAACCAATTTATTCAATTTTAGTTAATTTTTAAATCGGTTTGTGTATTGAAATGATGTTGCAGCTTACACAAATTATATAACGTTTCGTGATTTAAGCCTGAATGAATTTTGCTACATAATAAACCTGGAGTAGAAAATGCTTTTCCTGAACAAATACTCGTACGTTTCATTGATAATGAATGATTAAGTATTCTCCACGTTAGTTACTGTTGCAAAATGTTTGTAACTCTAACACAACTGATTACCAGTGTCATTTTTCGGTAATATCGAATACTTGTTTTCTTACAATTATCGGTAATACCGTTAAAGATAAAACCGGAATTGCAATTCCTAAACTGAACCTATTCCAACCTAGTTTCAGAACCAACACAAGACTTAAAACTAGAAACATTAGGGTTTCTAGTTTTAGGTACAGTTTAAATACTATAGCTGAATGGCAATTAAAACTATGTCTAATAACAACTTAATACAACTAAAAATAGAGCCAACATTAATACTCTAGCTGATACTAGACCTAGAACGAAAAACATTTAGGGTTGGTGGTACCTCTCTTAAGACGGGATCCAACCCAACCTAGCTTCAGAACTAACACTAGACATAGAATTAGAAACATTAACGTTTAGCCGTCTAACGAAACGTACGGCTAAATCTTAATGGTTCTAGTTCTAGTACTAGACTTAGAACTAAAAACAGCTGAAAATTCACGGCTAAACCTGAATCTTTCTAGTACTAAGTCTAGTGTTAGTTCTAGTTATAGTTTGATATAAGTATATAACAATTCAAGACTGAATAACTAAAAAAAGAGCCAACATTAACGCTAGAGCAGATTGTAAGCGTAGAACGAAAAACATTTAGGTTTAGTGGTACCTCTCTGAAAACGGAACCCAATCCAACCTAGCTTCAGAACTAACACTAGACTTAGAAGTAGAAATATTAAGGTTTAGCCGTCTACAGGGACGTACGGCTAAATCTTAATGTTCCTAGTTCTAGGATGAGTTTTTATACCAAAGCTAGGTTGTAAGCAGTGTCATCTCTAAGCTATGAGCGTTTGCGTGCGCACATACATTTTATACATAGCGCTCATGAATAATATCAGTGGTATCACGATATTTTGCAATAACAACAATTATTACAAATTATGAATCATTAATTAAATATTTTAGTCAATATAAAGATGATTCAATTTCCAAATTTGGTTTAAAAAGTTATAACATTAAGTACTAATTAATTGTTAACATTACATTACAAATAACTTTAAAGCTTTTCTCTTCAATTTTAGAGGAAATAAGTGTTTTATGTTAAAATTGGCAACACTGTGAATTAACACTAACACAGATACAGATACTTTAAATACTTTTCTAAAGAATTCTTAAAAGAATTCTTATTAATTTATTTTTAAAAATTTGGAAGGATGGTTTCCAACGGATGAAGTAAAAGATTGGATACACTTGAATTTTCTTAAGATATCTTGTGATTTTAGTAATGGTTTATGTCTAAAATATAAGGCTTTTCCTACCAATAAATCTGTTTTAAGCGAGCAGTATGACGCTTTTAAATATGCAGCATGGAACACAAAAAAAATGAAAAATTTTGTAGAAATAGTTTTGTTTAGTTGCTATAATGAACAATTTAAAGATCTATCTAAATTATTGGATAACAGAGGCACTTCTCTGGCCAGTGGTGCGGATTGAAAATGCAGTATTAATTTGATGAATTTGATAAATAATAAAAACAAAACCATCGATTGCAAGAAAACCATATGGATTTGCTGATGAAAGTAAAATCATATATGAGTTACGGAAAAAATGTAAATTTAAGTAAAATCTATAGAGTGGTTAGAATTACAAGACAGAAATGTTAGTAAAACATGTAATAATTTTGTTATGAAAAATTTAGACCAGACACCATCCTTGCATTGTATTTAAATATTTTTGTTTTTTATTTGAATGTAGCGAAAAAGCTACAGTAATTCAGCTAAGTTCTGTCCACAAGAAATAATGATTTGACAAAACGTTAGAGTAGTTTTCATTATGGTCCGTTAGAATGTATCTACCACCAGTGGTACACTGTAAAATAGAGTCAGTATTAATATATACATATACCTCCAAATTGAATTTTTGTTTATTATATGCGGTTTTTTAAATGCCGCACATTCTTTTTTATTTTGGGAAAAAAATGCATTACTTATACAAGTACGTACTTAGGTCACAAAAATTAGAGGGAATATTAGAGGAAAAAAATTAGAGAATATATTAGATGGAATACTGGTTGTAGGTCTAGTATAAGTACTGAATGGCAATTAAAACTAGAACTAATATTGGACTAACACGCACGGCTAAACCAACATTTTCAAGTACTAGATGTAGTGTTAGCTTATAATTGAAAATAGAGCCAATACTAACGCTAGAGTTTATACTAAATCCAGAATGAAAAATATTTAGGTTTAGTGGTATCTCTTTTAAAACAGAACCCAACCCAAACTAGCTTCAGAACTAACGTTAGACTTAGGAAACATTAGGGTTTAGCTGTCTAAAGAGAATTAGGCGAAATCCTAATGTTTCTAGTTCTAGGTCTAGTTTTAATGCTAAAGCTAGGTTGTAGGTCTAGTATTGTTTTAGTTCCAGAAGAATCTACAACAGTGAAGCACAGAATGGTAATTAAAACTAGAACCAACAGTAGACCTAGTTTTAGTTTGATACCAGTATACAACAATTTATAACTGAATAACAACTAAAAATAAAGCTAACACTAACGCTAGAGCTAATAGTAGAACTAGAACGAAATACATTTAGGTTTAGTCATACCTACTTAAGAAGGAACCTAACCCAACCCAATTTAGCTTCAAAACTAATCTTAGACCTAGATCTGAAGCATTTAATTTTAGCCGTACCTCTCTTAAGACAGAAACCAATCGAAACTAACTCAAGCTAACTTCAAAACCAACACTAGACTTAGAACTAGAAACATTAGGGATTAGCAAAAGTTTACAATTTAAAAACAATATCGGATATATTTAGGATGCCGCGGAAAAAATTCCAATTATTTAGGGAGCCGCAAATCGAAAATATTGGGAATTTAGAAATTATTATATTATTTTTGAGTTTATGTGTAAATAATTATTGTTAATGCTTTTTATTAAAAAAGAACTCTTAGTTTTGGATTAAATATGGTTACTTTTTAGCGACCTTTGCCTTTATGGTATTTTCGTTTTATTTTGATAAATAACTGAAAATACCCTTAGGTAAATACTCCCGGGTATATACCCCAGGTATATTATTCTCTTCAAAATAAATACCCGAGTATTTAACAACACTGGTATTTAGGGAAAGTATCACGTCGAGAGACATTCTACGAAACGTAAAACAAATCATTGCTTTTATTGCTGCAAAAAAATCGCAAAATAAAATAAATCTTATCTTTTTCTAACTGATATCAACGATATGACAACGACTTTCCATAATAACATAAGGAAGCGTTGTGTCGAAACCAACCCGATAACTTATCATCACAAACATACAAAGGTAAAATCAAGGTAAGAAAAATTAAAAAGGAATATAATTCTACCTTTCTTAAACGTCTTATTTCCATCTCCGTTTGAATTTGCTTTTTACTCATCTTCTTAAAACTGATCCTTTACTGCATCCACGACTTGAATTAACTTTGATAACACTCTTTTTTCAATGCAGAAGCTTTAACGTTTACGACTAAAGCGAAACTGAAACCAATTCGAGACAGAAACGCAATGAATTAATCGCACGATATAAGCCGCCCTCCATGGTTATGATTGCTGATTAACCAGCGATTATTTAATGTATGAGCAACCGGACTGGGCTTCGTATACACCACTACCACGACACTTTTAATTCGTTTGGATCCGTTTTCTCATTTCATTTTAACCTTGACGCGGACTGAGTTCGATTAATGTTGACGTCTGGTACCGCCAAATTGAACGTTGTTCCGATGTCGTTATCGATAGATGTTATTTTGCTGGAATTGTATAATGAAAAAAAAAATATTTTTGAAGGTTGAAGTTAACATTATTTTGTATTAAAAAACATTTTTTAATTTAAAAAATTTATAAAATTTCAATTATTCATACGATTTCATTAATTTTAATAAGAAAAAAAAATAAAAGTAATTTCGTTTCAACCCACACGAATATCTAAAGTAGCAGTAATGTCACGTTTTTATTTAAACGTTTGACTTAATATATCGTCCGTTCATTTAAATAACTATTTTGAATTCCCCTCACGTGCATTTCAATATAATGTAGGAGGTGTGTTTTACATCTTCTCAGTATTCAAAGATATTCAAACGTTTTCATCATACGTCGAGTCTTATACTCAATTTATCAATTGAAGTCGTTGATAAACCGAATGAAGCGTGTTTACAGGGGAAAGAATTAATTTGATGACACTTCTTATCTCTCGATTACATACTTAATGCATAATCCTTTTATTATATAGCATACAAGTTTTATCGCAAAAGGCGTCGTAATATCTTTTAAAAGTTAGAGGTCAGTCAAACACAAATTACTTAATACCACATTGCGACTTATTAAAGTTATTTTTTGCTCGAATATCATCTAACTCGCCTAACTGGTTGATCATAGTTTTATTTAGAATGGCAACTTTTACATGTGACATCACGAATCTATAAACTTAAAGTGTGTTGAGTAAATAACTTTTTTAACGCTTCTTAAAATATTGAGGGACACTTTCAGAATGCGCGATAACCTCCACAAAATTTCTTGACCTTGGAATTTTGGACTGACGGCGACATGCTTTAAACGATAAATGGAAAATACATGCTAATTAATAATAATATATTAAATATAATTCCACTTCGTAGCTAGCAACAAAATCGCGAAAAATTAATTAACATGCCAACCAACCGCTCATTCAATCACCGTTGACACTTTGTATAACGGTTGAACGTTTTGAACGAGTCGTGTCCATAATCTGATCATTATGTGGCCTTGCGTTTCTTTTTAGACACTCTTATAGATCGTGAAATTAAATAAAAATATTAATTTTTAACCTTCAGCAAGTACACAACGTATATCGAATTGAAATTACACTAAACGGCACGCGTAAATTCTATAATAGGAACTTTTATTGGCAGATTAAGTGGATTACCTAATACACCTCGAACTCACTCACTAAATATTTACCATTACCGCGTGAAATCACGATCGATGAATTGATTTGTGTGTTATGTGTTGTAAAAATAAATAAAATGGATTAATAGCAGCTCGATAAGAAGCAAATATAGATAATGGATGAGAGTTTCGATGATTCGCGAGAACTGAAATTCCTGAAAATGATTGTTGCAAGCGTGAAGAAAGACGCGAAAACGACGCGTTCGAACGGCTAAACTGGCGCGCCGACACTAGTAGAGTCCATAGAGTTTGTGCCTGGCGCGGTTTACTGAAAAGGCGGTGGCATAAATGTTTACGTTAATGCTGGGGAGCGATGGACGAGCCAAGGGAACGCCAGAAACATACTATTGTATACGTAACGGTGTGCGTTACCGAACTATGTTCGCAGAATTGCGGATATATAAAACGTATGCATATCTTTCTTTACAAACAAGTAGTGTGTATATATATTGGTAAAACGTCTGCTCCTCTCCAAAGGGAGCCAATAGAATGAACGTGCGAAACCCCGCATCATCTACAACATATACTGGGAGTTCTAATTACCTGACAAAACGGTATATCTCAAAAACTAGGCATCGAAATAAAAGAAATTTAGGATCAAATTTGAAGTGGGACTTTCAATGATGGAAAAGGTGAGCCTGTTTCTCGCCCTTTGGCGGGGAATAGGAAATAACTTACAAGTTTTACATACGAACGCCCCCTTTTTATAACAGAATCACATTCGTTTGAACATATTTTTCGAAAAAAATATACATATACCGTATGTTCACAATGAAAGAAATATGTTTGATAAAATTTGATTTGTAATTTTTTGACCTAATATCTAGGACGGAAATGATAATAACTTTTTTATTTCAAATGTAACTGTTAAGGCATTTATTATTTTTTATTATTATTTGAATTTATTTTAAGTTGCTTAGTATAAATTTATATTTTCTGTTTTTTTTTGTTTTGTATTTTTGTTGAAAACATGTGGTCGAAGTAGGTTGCTCGGCTCGTGTTATATATATAATGTAAATTTGGAAAAACCGGATTATTCGATTTTGTTCTTTCGAAGCATAACATCAAGATTAAAATTAAAAGTCAATAAAATAAATTTCCAGTGTTTAATTTACTTAAACGATATTCCAACTGAAGAATTTACAAATCAGCGACGAAACACTAGCATAAAAATGGTCCTTCGAGCCGGATGCGGGTCCAATTCAGATTTTCACGCCGAATTCAGCGTCATTTCAACGCCATTGTAACGACGAGGTCAAGAAAAGGAAAAGGTACGCCGCATCCTTTGTTTCCTATTTCAATTTTTCAAATTCCTTTCAATTATTATAACAAATATGTCGAAAATAAAGTCGCTTCTTGGTAAAGCTTCCACTTTAATTCAGAATTTAAATGATTTTGAGGAGTTTTTGAACGAAATAACTCCAAATTTTGTTGATATAGATAATGAACGTTTATCTGTACATCTTTCACTCATTTTGCCTTTAACGACTGATTATTCTTATGCCTATAACGAATTGGTAGCAAATTCGGTAGACGTTAGTGAATTCATTTCAATCACAGAGTTCACCAAAAAATATGTAAGCCTGGTCGCGTCTGCGAACGTTCTTTCAAAATCTTTTACAAAAAATACAGATGTTACGACAGTTTCAAATGTTTCTAATGTTGCTAATGTTTCAAATATTTCAAATTTAGAAAATAAAAATATTTCTTTACCTAAATTGTCTTTACCGCATTTTAACGGTTCATTTCAAGAATATTTATCTTTCAAAGAAAATTTCTTATCAATTGTAGATCCGACTGATTTACAACCGTCTCAAAAATTTTTATATTTACGATCTTGCTTAAAAGGTGAAGCTGCCAACGATATTGCTGGTCTTCAGTCAACTAATGATAATTATAAAATTGCTTTAGATATTCTTGCAGCTAGGTATGATAAACCAAAGCTCATTCTTCAATCACATGTTGGTAACATTTTCAATTTAAAAAGTTATATAGAATAATTTAAATAAAAGTATTTTGTCTCTAAGGAATATGAATATTACCGATAATCAATTAGCAGCAGCATTAATTAGTTATATTATTTCAAATAAAGTTGATCAGGATACAAAAGAAAATTTTAAAAAATATAGGCCAACTGAAGTTTTGTCTCTGAAGGATGTAACTTCGTTTTTAGAGGAAAGAGTACAATTTTTAACTAACGTTGATTCTGACAGTGTGCTTGACAAATTCAGCGTTTCAAATAAGTATCATACGAAAAATAAACAATTAAGCTTAGTCACCGCAACTAACAAAATGCCGGTATGTTATCTATGTAAAGGTGAACATTGCGTAGACAAATGCAGTGAATTTATTTCAATGACCGTTTATGATCGCGTACAAAAAATAAAAGATTTAAAATTATGTTCTAATTGCTTAAGACATTCAGTAACGAAAAAATGTACTTCTAAATTTAATTGTAGAACTTGTAACAAACCTCATCACTCATTATTACATTTTCCGCGAACGCCTAAAAACGTTGAACACAATATAACACCTGAATTAGTAAATAGACCTTCGACTTCAGATTCAAACGTTTCGCCTAGTTTTGCTTGTAGTGTTAAAAATAATAAACAACATAATATTACTTTCAACCGCACAAGTTTTGGTTTTTGATTCATATGGTAACCGTCATATAGCACGTTGTTTGTTGGACTCCTGTTCAATGAACAATTTAATAACCGAAAAATTTGCAAAGTTACTACATTTAAGTTTCGATTCTGTGAAGTATTCAATTTTAGGGGTAGGTTCGAATTGTACTAATGTTACAAAGCGCGCGACCGTTTCAATTCGTTCTCATTGCACGAAATATCAAACGGAATTAACTTGTTTGGTGCTACAAACTATTACTACTGCGATTCCTATAGTTTCTTTTGATAAGCAATTGTTAAATGTTCCTCCTGATGTGAAATTAGCAGATTCTAATTTTAACATACCCGGAGATATAGATATTTTAATAGGTGTCTCCCATTTTTTCGATTTGTTATGTGTGGGACAAATTCGTTTACTAAACACGTCATTGTTATTGCAAAAAACTAAACTGGGTTATGTAGTTTCGGGTGAATGGCTGAATTTCCCTCATAATTCGGTGTCTGTTTCTTTAACGCATTGTTGTTTTACAAATAATTTATTGAACGATCATTTGCAAAAATTTTGGGAAATTGAAAAAGTGACTCCCGTAAATCCACGTTCTCTATATTCGAAAGAAGAACAACTGTGCGAAGATTATTTCGAAAAAACTAATTACCGAGATCAGGATGGCAGATTTGTGGTTTTTATTCCATTTAACGATAAAATAAAAAAATTAGGTACTTCTTACGATTTGGCTATAAATAGATTTCATTTGTTAGAAAAGAGATTGATGAGACAACCCGATATGAAGGAAATGTACTCGTCATTTATGAAGGAATATGAAATTCTAGGCCATATGTCAAAAATAGACTGTAAAGATTTAAGAAATTTCAATTTTTTACCGCATCACGGGGTTGTCAAAGCAAATAGCTTAACAACAAAACTGCGAGTAGTGTTTGACGGTAGTGCTAAAACCTCAACATCTCTTTCGATAAATGATTGCCAAATGTTAGGTCCCGTTGTTCAAAATGATTTATTTTCAATATTAATTAAATTTCGTAAACATCCTATTGCAATTACAGCTGATTGTGAGAAAATGTACCGTCAAATTTTGATTGATCCATCACAGCGCAAATATCAATGTATCTTATGGAGAGAAAATCCATCTCAAAATGTAAATTGTTTTAAATTAAATACGATTACGTACGGGTTAGCTAGTTCTAGTTATCTAGCTACAAAGTGCCTACAAACACTTAGCGTTCAAAATAGAGATAAATTTCCTATTGCAGCTGGTAGCATATTAAATGATTTTTATATGGACGACTGGATTTCAGGCGCTTCCGATTTAGAAAGTGCATTACAATTAAAAAATAACGTTTCGAATATTTTACGCGAAGCAGGGATTCCGTTGCGTAAGTTTTTGTCAAATGATTATCGAATTTTAAATTGCGAACAACATGAATCTTCAGATTTTTTCACTATTCCGTCTGACAATTTGAATAGTACAAAAACTTTAGGCTTACACTGGGATTCACGTTTAGATCGAATACTTTTTCATTGCGAATTAAATTGTAGGAATTATTCAATCACAAAAAGATTTATCTTGTCTTCAATATCCCAAATATTTGACCCTTTAGGCCTGATATCTCCTTTAGTTATTAAGGGTAAAATGTTAATTCAAGACTTATGGAGGGAAGGGTTATCCTGGGATGAAAGTCTGCCGTTATGTTTACAAAATGATTGGATGAATTTCTCAAAGAACTTACGCGAAAGTTCTAAGATATCCATCGAACGATGCGCGTTTATTTCAAACTATACTCGAATAGAATTACACGGATTTTGCGACGCTAGTAATCGAGCCTTTGGTGCGTGTATTTATATTCGCTGTTCATTGAATGAAAAAGTTTACGTCCGTTTACTGTGTTCTAAGAGCAGAGTCACTCCTTTGAAAGCGATTACATTGCCTCGACTAGAGCTTTCTGGTGCTGTTTTGCTAGCCGAACTTGCAGAAAAGGTTATAAAAGTTCTAAAGGTAACATTTCAAAATATTTATTTTTGGTGCGACTCTAAAATTGTTCTGGGATGGATAAACTCGACACCTAACAAATTTAAAACTTTTGTTGCCAATAGAATAGCGGTTATTCAAGAACTAACTAATTCAAAACGTTGGTTTCATGTAGCTTCTAATAGTAATCCCGCGGATCTCATTTCTAGGGGTACTACGGTAGAGAATTTAATAATGAATAAAATTTGGTTTACCGGTCCTGATTTTCTACATAATTTGGATTTTGATCTTTTTTCGGAATGTCCTGATGCGTTGGATTTACCAGAAATGAAACAAAACAAAATTACAGTAGCATGTGTTAATGTCGACGAATTTACTACAAAATTTTTCCAAAGATATTCTAGTTTTTCAAAATTACAACGAGTTTTTGCTTATATACTGCGTTTTATCAGAAATTGTCAATTAAAGTCAAAAGATAGGACTTTGAGTTTTCTTACTACCAACGAATTACGTAACTCTTCGCTAAAGTTATGTTATTTTTGTCAAAGAGATAGTTTCGCGGAAGAAATTGATTTACTAATTAAACAAAAGAATATTAAAAGTTGTTTATTGAAATCTTTGAACCTTTTTCTTGCGGATGATGGTTTAATTCGTGTAGGCGGTCGATTAAAACATTCCGATTTTCATTTTGATAAAGTGCATCCTATATTGCTACCTAAAAATCACATTTTCCCTAAATTAATAGCTGATTACTATCATAAAAAATTACTTCATTGTGGATCTAATCAATTGTTAT
The DNA here is from genome assembly GCA_036711965.1 of Onthophagus sagittarius. Lineage (NCBI taxonomy): Eukaryota > Metazoa > Arthropoda > Insecta > Coleoptera > Scarabaeidae > Onthophagus > Onthophagus sagittarius. Next base: position 43,442,762 of record JASERS010000004.1, read on the forward strand.
GCGCTATTAGAGATATTTTTTGGCCCATTTCAGGAAAGAAATTATGTAAGCAAATGATAAAAAATTGTTTGATTTGCTTCAGAAATAAACCCAAGTTTTTAGAAACTCAAATGGGTGATTTGCCAGCTTTTAGATTAAAACCATTTATGCCTTGCTTTACAAATACAGGGGTTGATTACGCCGGGCCTATACTTATTAAAGATAAATTTACTAGAAATTCAAAGTTGATTAAAGCATATATATGTCTTTTCATCTGTATGGTAACAAAAGCGGTACACCTAGAGGTGGTAACCAATTTGTCTGCAGAAGCATTCATAAATGCATTTAAAAGATTCATTTCAAGACGGGGAAAACCCACCAAAATGTTTAGCGACAATGCTACTAATTTTATTTCGGCTGCTAAAACCATAAAAGAGCTTTATATATCTTTACAAACGAAAGATGTACAAAATGAACTTTCTTATTTCTTTGTTAACGAGGGTATTAACTGGAGTTTTATACCACCAAATTCACCTCACTTTGGTGGTATTTGGGAATCTAATATAAAATCAACAAAGGTTCATTTGAATAAAATATTGGGCGATTGCCATTTAAATTACGAAGAGTTACTTACTGTTTTGACCCAAATTGAATCAATTTTGAATTCTAGACCTCTGTCTCCATTATCCAGTGATCCTAACGATTACCTTCCTTTGACACCTGGCCATTTCCTGATAGGCAAACCTTTAACAACGTTGCCAGAACCTTCGGTGATCAACATTCCAGTGAATCGTTTGGACCGCTACCAGTACCAACAGTTATTAATTACAAAATTTTGGAATAGATGGTCGAAGGAAGTTTTGCCCGAACTTCAAAAAAGATTAAAATGGAATTCGACAAAGGGATCAGAATTGAAGATTGGGTCCATGGTATTATTATCGGATAACGTCCCTACCAGTAAATGGCCGTTAGCGAGGGTAGAACAACTTCATCCTGGCCGTGATGGTATAGTTCGTGTGGTGACTGTCAGGTTGGGAAATGGAACTATTTTCAAGAGACCTATCGTCCGACTGTGTTTGTTACCACATGATTAGATTATATTTATTTTTCTTTGTAACAATTTAATTGAATATTTTCTTTGTTAAAAAAAAAAAAAAAAAAATTTTTTTTTTCAAGTTTCTTTTTGTTGATTTGGTTGAAATACTTTCTTAGTTTTATTTTGTATTTTTCAAATAGCTTAGCTATTTCAAGGTGGCCGGTATGTTAAGGCATTTATTATTTTTTATTATTATTTGAATTTATTTTAAGTTGCTTAGTATAAATTTATATTTTCTGTTTTTTTTTGTTTTGTATTTTCGTTGAATATAATGTAAATTTGGAAAAACCGGATTATTCGATTTTGTTCTTTCGAAGCATAACATCAAGATTAAAATTAAAAGTCAATAAAATAAATTTCCAGTGTTTAATTTACTTAAACGATATTCCAACTGAAGAATTTACAAATCAGCGACGAAACACTAGCAGTAACAACCTGTATATTTTCATTGATTTAGATAGAGGATTAAATAAGCTTTTCAATAAACCCTCCATTATCAGACCTATTATGTAGATTTTAAGATAACAAACGTAACTAAGGAGGCTTATAAGTAGTAAGTAATGTGTTTTTTATCGATATTGTCCATCAAACTGATATTTCGCATGCATTTCAGTGAAAAATAACGAATATAAATTCTTATGATGGTTAGCTTCGGAGATCAAACTAGTGAACATGAAGAAGTTGTTAATGAAAAGAAATTTAGAGAATATGGCCAAGTTAAAGATTTACCAAAAAGGTGCACGGAGAAGATTTTGGAAGATACTAAGGATGGCACTCATATGTCACTCAGAGACAAATATGACCAGATTTTGGTGTTGGATTAGGATCGTTTCAACAATATGCCGAGTCGCTATGTACCACCCTTACAAATCACACATGGCGCAAGAATTGTTAGAAGACGACTTTGACCGAAGTGTCCAATTCTGCGAGGAAATAATTAGAAGACGGGACGATAATAATAATTTCATTGAAAATACCATTTGTTCAATCCTACCTTCGAAATTGTCAGATTTATGGTCAGATTCTAGCGTAGAAACGAGTGTTGAAAGTTGTTATTTTCACTCACTCTGCCGATATTCGTAACGAGTGAGTAAAAATTTTTTTTCACTCACTCTAATTTTCTTCAACCACTGTCAGGTAAATATAAAACATTTAAAGGAAGAACTCTTTGTTTAAACGAAACGTTATTAACTAAAAAAAGAGAGCACACTTTGAAAATTAAATTAAATATTTCTCTTGTATAAATTATTAATTGTAATTAATTTATTAATTTTATGCGTAATGATGACAATTAACAATTTAATGATTTATTAATCAATTAAGAGCATGACAACGTCAAAAAGTGTCACAATTTAACACAACTGGTTGTTTATCAATCAAATAAGGCATGACAATGTCAAAAGCTATCGCCTCCAATATATCGACATAGCATTACCCAGGAATTAACGCATTTTAAGACCGAGTTTTCTCTAAATAGTAGGATTGAACAAAACACTATACAACACACGTGGGAAACTAATGTTTTCCATTAACTTGTATGTCTTTCTACACTCGTCTTCCGCTCGTATGAAATTCGACATTAATGAAAAATTTTAGTTTCCTCACTTGTACTGTAATATACCACTTTTTAACGAGGCAACATTCATATTTGATGGATCCGTTAATAGGCAAAATTGTAGGTGCTAGATGACAGAAAACCCACATTGGATGTTGGAAAAACTTACTCAGCATTCACAGAAACTTAATGTATGGGCAGGAATTGTTGGTACACGAATTTTTGAAGAAATGTTGGCCAGGGAAAGCTATTTGGAGTTTTTTCAGTTAGAATTAATTCTTGCTGTTGTTGCTATCTTTACTAATCAAGAAGATCGTGATTTATTATAAAACCGAATGTGGTTTCAGCAAGATGAGGTGCCTTCCGATTATACATTCATTATGTTCGACGATTTTTAGATACGACTTTCTCTAACAGATGGATCGATAGGAGGGACAATTAAACTTTTTCTTGTGCGGCTATTTAAAATCTAAAGTCTATTTTTTTAACAAGTTGAATAGTTTAAATGACCTTAAAGAGCGAATACGCAGCAAGATTCGTTTAATTCCTTCCACAATGTTAGAGAATGTCCATTAAGTGCATGGGTAACAGTTTGAGCATTTGTTTTAGGTTGAGTTTATTTTTCACGTTAGCTAATATTTGTTTTCATTTGTTTTATTTAATGCTTGTATTTTAGGTAATTAACCTAATAATAATAAACTGATAGTGGGGGGGTTTACTGAAATAGTGTGTGAAGTTAGCTTTTTCGGCACGAATGTGATGTTTACAGCACATTGCGAGTGCACAAAACGCACTGCACGCACAGTTTCATACAACGTATAATAACGAACTAAAAATGAATATCAATAAATATTAATAATTTTTGAACGCGCTAAACGGTGCTATAAAAGCCGTGCGTAAAAGTAAATCCCATTTAAATTACATTGCTACGTTATTTTACGCACTTTTTTCGTTAATGATGTACTTTACGAACTAAAAATGTCTCTAAAATAGCGATTTTACAAACGAGAGTAGATAAAGATTATGTAATGCATGACATTTGAAAGCGACATTTTTGCCAACGGGCAGTTGTTAAATCTCTATCGAATTTATTTCTTTCATCGCGAATGCTCTGTATATACACAGATTCTTTCTAAATTGATGTGAAAGATTTCAGAGGCGATTTTGCAGTGAGAATCATTTTCACAACCCTTTTAACTTATTACTTTTTTTATGGACAACCTAATGATATTATGAAAAAATGTGAATACACAAAAAATTGTGTATTGAGCCCTTCTATTTTAATCAAGTTTCAAAATAGAAAAAAATGCAGAAGCATTAAAAAGTTTTGATGCAAAGTACTTGGGGGAATTTTAAAATCACAAAAAAGTGTTATTTTATTAGTAATAATTATCTGCCAAATTTCATTTATCTTAATTATTGCAAAATAGATTTCTGGAACAAAAACAATGTTTTTCACCTAACTTTAAAGGAGAAGGGGTTTTGAACTTAATTTTCGCTGAAAAATCACACCTTGAATTTTTTTCGCTTCAATTTAGTAATATCCTGTATATACCGAGTAGTTAGTTTTTTCATGTTTTTAACATTACGACAGAGCTTTTTGAAGTGTAAAGCCGGTTTAAAAGCAAAAATGCTTTAATTCATATAAATATATAAATTAAATTTTAGAAAAGACCTGTCTCTACGAGAAATACTCTTTATTAATCCAAGCAACATTTTTATTACACAATTATATCATATTAAGTAGTATTACCATCTAACCGTGGTCTAAAAGCAAAAATGCTGTAATTTATGTTTTCAACATAATGACTTAAAAATAGGAAGAGAGAGAGAAGAAAGCTTTTTGTATCGAAAACATCATGTGTGAACTGAGACTCCAGTATTAATGCATAATTACAACATATTATGCAGCATTACCAACGGCTTAAAGCAAAAATGCTTAAATTCATGTTTTTTCTTACAATATGAGAGGTTATAAATCAAGTATTAGAGGAGGTAGGAGAAACCGTTTGCTACGAAGAAGATGCCACATTAACCCAAGAAACATTTTTATTACAAAATAATACCATATTATGCTTAATATATGTTTTCAAAATTATGATATCATTTATATGCGAACAAAATAAGCAAAATAAGTTTTTTATATGCGTTTAAAATTGTTAGAAATATGCAGTAATAATCTGAAAAAGTGGACAATATTATGCGGTTAAAATAAAAGAAAGTACTTACATGTATAAATATTACAAACATATTTCTTTTAATACTGTATTGTAACAAATAATATACCTACACATGTTTAAAATTTATATAGAACTTTAACAGTCACATGTTTTTAAAATAACAAAAAAATCGTATAAACACAGGTTAACAAACGCTTTGTTTTGAATATAGAGTGTTCATATTAAATATTTAAATTAATATTTCTTTAATATTACACGTGAGTTTCAATCGATTCATTTCAAATCTAGTATACTGGGATTATTTAGATTGAGAAAGACGATTGTCGAGTTCGTGTATATTTCCTGAGTTCCTGTATATTTGAGTTCGTTTGTCGATTTTATAGATTAAAATAACCATAACATATGTTATGCTTCCGAAATCGGAAGCTATATCTTCAGGATTTATGTCATTAAATTTTTCTTAAACCTTCACAAATCTTTTTTCATTTTATTATATCAAGGTTTCCAACTTAGCGTATGTTTTACTATATATATATGACTACAGGAACTAATTTTAAATGTGTTACTTCTTCTAATATGTAAAACTTTGTTATTAATTATTATTTTTATTTTATATGTAATAATAATAATACTTTATTGAGCTAACAATGGTACAGTAACTTTTATATATGTTTAAATGTGTTCAATATGGGTTAGTTCGGTTTTCCCCGTTCTGCCACTATTTGAAACTGCTGTTTAAAGATTTAAAATTTGAACAGTTTCTAAGTTCTTAATTGTAGATGATAATAATAAAAAATGTTTTTTAATAATAGCTAACTACCTTTAAATATTCTAATTTGCAGCACCTTTATACTTTTTAATACCTTTAGTGCTGCCGAAACGTCATCAAAAGTGAAAGAACTATCCTCTACTTTTCTAGAGGATGGTTAACTCTATGATGATTAACTCTAACCACTCATGGTAAATGTCTTCGTTAAAAAAATGTTTTCAGGTGTATGGCTAAACCCAACCTCACCCAACGCTGTATATTGGAACTGAAGTAAAACTAGAACTAACACTAGACCTAGAACTAGAATGATCCGAGTTTAGCTAGTTTAGCATTAGTTTTAGATCTAATGATATAAGACTGGAACTAACAATATACCTAGAGGTGGAATCATTCCACTGTGTTCCCAGTGTTAGTTCTAGTTTTACTGAAATTCAAATATACAGGGTTGGCAAATCAATTTGTAAAGTACTCTATTTCATAAACTATTCATTGCAGAGGCCTTTGTTGAAAAATGTCTTCAGATGCACGGCTAAATCCAACCCAGCCCTGAATATTTGAAACAGAGCTCTCCTAAGATATTCGGCATCCCAGGGCTGAGTTGGACGAACGAAACAAGTGTGTCTCTTACGTATAATTCAATCACCAAAAAAAAGTCCACACCTCAGAGGGGACACTGAGTACCTGCATGATGAGGATACCATGCATTACATTGAAAAAACAAGCGCCCCCTAGGAATTGACGCCCCAGGGCTGTCGACAGGGCCCTATTAGCCCTTAGATTTAGAACGGCGCTGGTCACAGAAATTACGATTATATCGAAGTATATGGATAACTAAACTTTAAAGCATGAAGTTATATGCACAACAGGCAAAAGCATATAAATCCGATCTCCAGTTAGGACTTAAAAATTAGAAGAGATAGAAGAATGCTTTTTGTGCCAAAACATTTCGCACTAACTAAAACTCAGTCATTTCTATAAACATTATTTACGTAATTAATGTCTACTTTAACTGTTTAGAGCTAATGTCAAAGTACCTAGCATAAAGATTATTAGCTCATAACCATCTGCTGACGTAAAGAAGTAAGACTTTGACAACAACTCATTGACAAGGTTTAAATTTCATGACAAGGATATAAAATAAGTAAAATGAGTCGCCGAAGACGACTAAGTAATAACGACTTAAGAAAACTAGTAGTAAATTATTAAAAGTACTAGATACCTGAAGATATTTTAGTCGAAGAGAACGCCATTGATTGTACTTGAATCTGAATTCTCAAGTTTTGTTTTAGCCAGAGTTCTATAAACGTCTAAAAACGATCTCCCTGAGATACTGTATAACAGACAAAATCGTTGAAGAAATGCAAAATAAAATTCCAATAAGAAATAACTTTCATACGGAGTAAAATAAAAAATGTTACAAAGAAGAATGTTTCTTATAACATTTGATAAAAATATTGTTTAAAATGAATTTTATAATCAAAAATTTTACGCATTTTCACCAGGTGATAATGTATACTGCAAAAACAGTGTTTTGACGTTATTTGAATAGTTAATGATTGTATAAACAAATTGTTTAAATAAAAGATATTTAGAGTCAGATTAGTAACAGTTTATCAAAACAAGATTTCCTTATAAGCAAATTTGTTATTAACCAATTTAAATCTAAAAAAACATAAATGTCAGAAAATACGTATAAGCAGAAATCGTTATTTATTCAACTATTTTTTTACGAGCACATTTTTAAAATGCAAAAGGAGTAATAAACTGAAACATTTTTCCCATACTCTTACGCTCTAAATATAGTGGTGACTACCGCTAAAGAACGAATGTGGTGTGTATATGTATGTATATTGAACGTGACGTGAAAATGATACAAGGGGCCGGATGCTAAACCCGGTACCCAAGTCGTGATAAGTATATGAACAACTCCGAACGGCTTGTTAGATGGATATCTGGTTGTTTACAGTTTTTTTTTGTTTGTGACCCGTCTCTCGGTTTTGATTTGATAAACGTGGGTATCTTGCGGGATTAGCCAGCGGTCGAGAGTCCGTACCTCGGTATATTACGGTTTGTGTCTGTGCATCTGGAAATTTAATGGCATTAGTATGAATTTATGCCAGATTAGAGTCTACGAACTAACTTATAATGATATACGATGACTAAGTTAGACTCGGATATACCTTAAATGTTTAATAATATATTTACCGGCCAGAACGTACTTTGATAAGGTCGACAAATAGTTTATTTTAAGGACGTATTATATTGTAAAGATAAGACAATTAAGATCACAAAGATAATTACGACAAAAACAAGGAATGATTTTACAACAAATACAACTCGGTATTATTTTACATCGTAAACCTTCACGAAATGTACTACTTAGCAGATATTTTCTCAGTCGTAAACATTCCCATTGCCATCTGTGCCGCCCACTGCGGTCCGTTGTTTTGAAATACTAATAAAAGTTCGTTTGCATGACCAGCGTATATCAACTGTAACCGAGGAATATTTAACCACAACAAACTCGGGGATATGCAAGCGCAAGAAAGACGACGAAGAGAAAGAGTTCCCTCTTCGGACTCCGGTCGAGTAGGTGCACTCGAACTTGTTGGTTTTGATTCGGAGTGTCGGTTGGTCGTCGTAAACAATTCACGTGCAGTTTTTGACTCCCACGTGGAAATTCCTAACTCTCATTCAGTTACATGGACTACGAAAGATACATTTCTCACAAATATTTTATTCCAAATTAATTCTTTTTACGTTAATCTTTCTTTGATATAACAACCAACGCCCACAGGAATTATGTGCGCACTGATTACATACAACATAACGTTATGCACGATTGGAACTGACAGCCAAAATCGCCGGAAAATGAGATTCGTAATTAGCGGTTTTGGTTCGTAAATTAATCGTAACGTTGTTTATGACGGATATGGTAAAACAATTATTATTTTAAAGTTGGAAGGTCAACGTCGGAAATAAAGGAAATTAATCGGATTAGTATACAAAATAAATCGATCCGAATTTAAAGCAGTCGATTTGTGGAGCAAACATCTTAAATAGGTCGCGCGTTTATAGCACCATAAATTTCTTTGGGCCGAGCAAAATAATCAGGATAGTATCTAGCACGGCACACGTGGCATAGTAAACATCAAATTTGTTCTTAGAAATCAGTTTAATTAAGTTTTAAAATAACCAAAGTCTCGGTCAAAAACAGTAATTGATTACGACTTATTTTTATTTAGGGTATTCAGACTTTTCATCTCGAACTAATTAGATCGAGTACTTGAAACGTTTTCTTAACCGCCCATAAAATTTATCTTTGTAATGTAGGAATCCGGGCTACTGTATTTATGGTTTTTGGAACACAGACGCTGTCAAAGAGAGTAACCAGATGGAAGCACTTACCACGTGCCCCCGCATTTACTTTATCGAAATCGTCTGGACGCGGCATCCTGTTATAGGTTAACGTAAACAGGGTACATTGGGTTTACCGCGCATCAACCTACGTTTATTTACGTTAATATGAATAAGTCAAGAAGAAATATGTACGACGAACGATTGAACAACAAACAATCTGCGATTTGAACATCTTCGGCCGTTCGCGCTAATTTGATATTTGGAAGCGATAAACCAGACACCAGTTAATTAAGTTTATGTTCATCTGGCACAGTATATTTAAATTGCAAATGATATCGGGGAGTCGCAGGTCATATGACCTTCAACAAAACTCCACTATATGTAATGGAGTTAACAGACTTGACGAATCTAAGAATAAAATTTCAAGAGAACAATATTAGTAACAATAAAATTTGCTACAACTCCGATTTCCGGGTGAAATTAGGTTAATTAAGATTATGACTGGATATTAACGAAAATAGAATAAATAGGGTCTAAGATATTTTAAGTTAGTTGAGAAGTGATTTAAGCGACGAGACTTTGTACAAAAACTTACAACTTGAAACTTTAGTTTAAAAAAAAATTAAGTACCGAGTACAAATCCATAAATGAGTATCTCAATTCGTTTTTGTGATATCAAGTTTTGAACTCATTCTATATGTGTGGCACTTTATAAAATTAAAAATGTCCTTAATCATTTAAAAATAAATCAACTTCTTAAGATATCTTGATGATTTTTTCTTTGTGATTTATAAAGGAAAGTGAGCACTTTTCCGAGAACAAATCTATTCGCGAGTATCTCAATTCGTTTTTAAGATATCAAGTTTTGAGGTCAACCAAAATTTGTGGCATTCCTTAAATATAAAAATTCCTTGAATAATTTTGGAAAAATCGTAAGAAATCGAATTCTTAAGATGTCATGGTGATTTTTTAGTGATTCTACTTAATTTAATTCCTGTGTATCTCATTTCGATTTTGAGATATCAAGTTTTGAACTGATCCTAAATTTCCGGTATTTCATAAAATTAAAAATTTCTTTAATCGTTTAAGAAAAATCGCAGAAACTCGAATTCTTAAAATATCTCGATGAATTTCTTCATGATTTATAAAGGAAATTATACACTTTTCAGAAAACAAACCTAGGCCTGAATATTTCAGCTCAATTGTGAGATATTATGTTTCCAATTCAACTTAAATTTGTCATAAAGAACGTCTTTAATGATTTTTGAATTTTGGAAAAATCGTAAAAAATCGAATTCTTAAGATATCTTGGTGATTTTTTAGTGATTTAAAAAGGAAAGTATGCATTTATCTCAGAAGAAAACTATACGTGAGTATCACAATTCGATATTCAGATATCAAGTTCTGAATTCAACTTAAATTTGTCATAAATTTAAATATTCCCTTAATGATTCTTGAAAAAACGTAAAAAATCGAATTCTTGAGATAACTTGATGATTTTTAGTGGTTTATAGGTTTATAAAGGAAAGTGTACATTTTTCTGACACGAAAACTATTCGTGAATATCCTAATTCGATTTTGAGATATCAAGTTTTGTACTCATCCTAAATTTCTAGTATTTCAGAAAATTTTAAAAAATCGAATTCTTAAGGTATCTTGATGATTTTTTTCATCATGATTTTTTATGATTTATAAAGAAAGAAAGTATACACTTTTCAGAGAATAAATTCAAGCGTGAATTTAATTCCATTTTGAGATATCAAGTTTTTAATTCAACTTAAATTTGTCATAAAATTAAAACGAGGGTGTTTCAAACCATCTTTGAAAAATCTTAAAAAATCGAATTTTTAAGATATCTTTATGAATTTTTTTGTGAATTATAAGGGAAAGTACACTTTTCCAAGAACAGATCCACGCTTGAGTACTTCAATAGCTTTTTGAGATATCAAGTTTTGATAAATTGAATTTTTTTTCTTAACAAAATTTTTGAAAAATGGACCGAATTTTTAATATATTGATGAAATTTTTTTATAATTTATTAAAGGAAGGTCTACACTCTTTTCAGCAAACAAAACGATTTTTGATTATCTCAAATTCTTCTCAAGGTATCAATTTTTGAACTCAACTTAAATTTGTAGCATATCATAAAATTAACAATTCTTGTCAATTTAATTGTAATTCTTTTTAGATGTAATGATGGGATGGTACTTGAGAAAATCTTATAAAAGGAGTTTTTAAGACGCCATGCATACATATTTACATCTTGAGGTTACTATTTAAAAACAATGTTTTTCCTAAATTTTCAAGGTCATGGTATTTTAGAGCGGTATTTTGGAACGGTATTTTTGTGTAGCGACCGTTCCTGGAGCACGACACAGGTATTCCCATCACTAATTAGACATAATACTGTCAAAAATTCAGAATTATGGATCGTGTATCTTTCAAAATTATGGGCAGTTCATCCAGGTGCTCAACAGGCCTGATTGGGTGGTGTCTTAATCGCCCAGCCATTATACCCCAGACATATTCTATTGGTGACAAATTCAGTGACCGTATAGGCCAGGGCAACATCTGCAATCCAAACCTACTCCAGGAAACTTCTTGTAAGCACAACAGTATCGTGTCTGCACGAAAAGTTGTAACAGCGGTTCCAGAACGTTGTCGGTGTAATTGCAACTTGCATCTTTCTCTTTAATGTCGCCACACCCGTCTACGATCATCATTCACCCATAAACAAAACTTTGATTCATCACTGAAGACGATGTCACTCCATTCATGAATCCACCCACGTTCTTGACACCATGCAAGTCTGGCTGTTTTATGGGAATGTGTTAACGGAAGTGGAAGATAACGACGATGAAGCAAAAAGGAAGAAATTCTTTTGTAAACAGTTGGTATTCAGTCGCCTATGAATACTTTTTTTGAAGTATTTTTGTTGAAATTTGAAGTTTCATATTCAAGAATCATTTGAATATAAATATGAAGAATAATACGGAAGCTTTCATCGTTCCTTAATTGATAATAGAGCAATATTTTATCAAAGTTTCAAAATCGTAGTTTGAATTTTAGTACGTGGTAGATTTCATATAAAAGTGAACATATTTGCAAAGCGGGGTTGTGTTTGACACCTTGCTTCAAAATATACCACATCAAAGAACATTTTGAAATTTCTTGTAGATTCGTATATACAATAAATAAGTTTTCGATTTCTCTCTTTATAGCCATGAGTAAAAAAAATATTATTTGACCTATTAAATTATCAATTGATAAAGGTGAAACATGAAATCACTTCATCAAAGGTAATTGATTCGACAAAAGATTCGTGATTCACCCAGTACTAAAGGCTTATTTATTCTTGTATGATGGAATGAGCTCTAAAAGTTTATTTTGCACACATCTCATCGTACGAACAGGCAAACATCATTAACATACGCGTATCGCTCGACCTACAGAACGATTCGTGCATATTTTTGGAAACACCGTCATACATACACTTACACTTTGTTCTTAACGCTACGCCGCGAAATTTATGGTTAAAGTAGAACCTTTTGGCTCGACGATCGAAATATTACTTAACCTTTCGCTTCGAATAATAATACGACGATTGGCGTCCAATATAAATCCCTGGCGTTTATTTTTGTTGAATGTGGTGATAAAAAGCTGGGGCGTTATTTATAGCGTGGAACTCATGGATCCTGTTGTTTTGGAGATAATTTTATTGCGGTGAAAGTGTTTCTTAAGGGATTCGATGTGAACACATGTTGGTACTTAAAACTTGATATATTATCTACGTAGGGGTAATAAGTTTACTTGGTCGTCGATGGATTTATTGTTTGCGATAAAGAAGCGAATTTTTGATACTGCGCCATTTTTATAAGGTTTTTTATCTCCTAAGGTGTTGAGAATTCTTATCTCTTTGTTTGTTTCTTTAATGATATCTAAAATATTTTTAAACTTGGACGATCATTTATATGTAAATTGATAATTATTCTACGAGTAATGAATCCTTAAGAAGTATGATTCATTTAGTGCGTGACATTAACACTAATTTTTTTCTTTAATTAGATTAGATTAGATCGTTATTGGATTAAAGGTTAAATATTGAACTAACCTTGAGATCATCCATAAAGAATTACAGGATATGACCTATTAAACACTGTAACACATAACACGCGAGTGAGAAATGCAACACCTTCCGTAATTATATGGATTCGCGAACATAATTTCACACGCAAATTTACGGTCCACGTCCGCACCTGAAGCAATCCCGTGCTCGAATAACAAAGATCCACTAAGCTAATGGACGTTACCGTAAGGTTGAGCGCGGGTGGACTGGCAGCAAAATTGATTGAACTTTATCACTCTGCTGTATCTTCAGTATTATCTAGAATAACCCTGCCAGATAATGCCCACTCGAATTGATTTGGCCTTGAGCTCCTAAACTACATGCTGGTCCCACATATTATTTGCAGCCTAATTCGAGGAATTTCATGTCGTTTATCTGTTAAAAATACTCTACTTTATTGTTTGTTTCCATTATATTACTTACTACTACAAACGAAACGAGATAAGATTAAATAATATTAAAAATTTACGTAATAAAATTTGACAAGCAGAAAAAATAAAAAAAAACCTTTTTAAACTTTTTATTTATTGCGTGTTTATACGATTGGAATTCTCAAGTAACTTTGTCGTTGGAAATCCTCTCGCAGAAAAGGACATCGTATCTCCCAATATTTTTTTCCGATTCTCCCTCGACACCAAACCGACCAATTTGTGATTGTGTTGTTAAGCGTTGGGCACATCGAGGATCGGCTTATAAACACCTCCCGTCGTTATTCGACCCAACTCAACTTAAATCGAGTCGCAAAATATATTTTACTGACAAATGTGGGATTTATGATAAACAACGTTTATAAGTATTGTTTGCAGTTGTGAAAAATTATAATGGAATATTTCCAACTGTTTATTTCAAGCAATTATGAACACAAAGCACAAATTGATTGATTCAGGGTGCGGTAATGCGTCAACAGGTGTTAAATAATTGAGCATACGAACCAATTGAAAATTTTATTAAACACCAATATAAAATAAGTACGAGGGCTTTTAATATAACACCAGTATCAATATAAAATCATTGAAAACTTAAAATCAATCAACAATAGAAAAATTTTCAATCACACTCTTATTTATAATTAAGGGGATAACTTAATTAGAAAATCGATTGTGATTATTTATGCTCAGAATGGCTGTTAAAACTTTTATTAACGAGAAAGTCTTTTTATTAATTTTTCTATTTACCAACTAATATCAATAATAATATACATAACAAATGTAACTAACTGTTTTTATATTTTATATCTTCTAACTTGATAGAGAATATTCAACATCTCCCCTCAATTACAACCGTGTGGATTATAACAAACGATTGTAATCGTTTAATATTATAACATTTATATATTATATTTAACAAATAAATTTCTTGGTAGAGGTTTTGCTAAGATAAATGCAGCATCTGCATCAGCAGGTATATATTGCATGTTGATAGTTTTATTAGTTACTAATTCTTTAAGATAATAATTTCTAATATCAATATGTCCAGACCAAAGTGAATTTTCAAACGAATTTGCCATAATAGTTGTGCTTTCGTTGTTGCAGTATATAATTTAATTTGCATTTACACTAAAATTGTCTAATGTTCCTTTTAAATGAATTATTTCTTGTGCTCTTTTCTTGATCAACATTTCTGTTTTCTTAAAAAATAATGTAGTAAATAATTTCCATAAAATAAAAGTACGCCACTCCTTCTATCCGATTTATCAGATGCCTAATCAGAATCAGTTTAAGCAATCAAGTTATTATTTGACCTTTCTAAAATATAATCAAATCCTAAATCCTTTGATCTTTTTAAATTCTCTTTGCTGATTTCCACGTATGGTTAGGTGTCCTGTTATCTATAATCTATAAATATCTGTATATATCAATAATATTTCTGCTAAGAAAAGCACTGACAACATAATATCTGGTCGTGTGTATCAAACTTCCATCTATAGGTGTTGCATCATTTCCATAGGTGTTGCCTCTGGGTTTGAATCCTTCATGCCTAATGTTTTGAGAATTATTTTCATCATAGTCGTTTGATTAATATTTCAACTTTAAACTGTATGTTCTATATTTACTCATAATCTTTTCATAAATTAGTTTATACAAAGTGCGTTCGAATTTTATCCATTAAACTCTTATTCATTCTGTAAATTAGTCGTTCCGCAACACCATTCTGTTATAGCGTATATTCAAAATGTATTCCTTTATTTCTACAAAAATTTAAAAAAAATAGACAAAAATCCAAAATTTTTTTATTCTTTTCGTTTTTAATTAATGTTGAGTTTTGATTAATTTTATAAAATCTATTACATTTTATGCTACAAATAGCTAAGAACTACAGCGAAACGAGACTAATCAAATAGTACTTGAAAAGTACTTGAAAATATTTACAACCTTCACTTATTGGCGGTTGTACAGGCCCTGATATGTCCGTGTGTGTTAATTCTAAAATTTGTCAAATATCTTATTAAATTTTACAAATGCTTTTTTAATAGATTTTCCTTCTATACAAATTCTGCATCTTTCATCGCTTACTGGTAAATTGAGCAACTTTAACCTAATTTCCCAATCTACTATGCCACATCTTCGCTTTGGTTTATTACAACACATTTCTGCTTGAGTATATATATTTTCACCTTTAAATTCATATATAAATAATCCTTTTAAAGTCTTGCATTCAATTTCAACTCCTTTTGAATATAATTTTATAAAATTTCTTCTAAACACTATTTTTTACAGTAAGTTATGTTTTAATCTTTCTACTATTAATTTATTAATTACAATATAATATTATATAATAATATTATAATATTATATATATTATATTATAATATTATATAATATTATATATTATATTATATCTTTATTATAAAGATAGACAATCTTTATAATATGATTTCAAAGTTGCTTTTTTCTTTGCTAACATATTGTTAACATTTTGTATTTATATTTTTACAAATTTAATCTTCAACTTCTGTTGCATAAGACAACATTTCTTCAGATAATAAATGTTGATTTGTTCCAAAATTAAGAATGAAATTGTTTCTTACATTTTCTTCTACAAAGATATTCAAAGCAATAAATGTGATATTTCTATGTTCTTCATTTACAGTTTCGGTTCTATATCCTCCGCTCCGCCCACGATGCCTAAAATCTCTACCACTTCTTCTTCGTTACTTTATGTCCCATTTTACAACAGAAATAATATGAAAATGGAAAAACTTTAAAAGTTGCTTCTTGAGTATTTTTCAAATCACCTTTATTTTTATGTTTTAATTCATTATCTAAAAAACTTCATTTTACAAACTCCATATCAATTTCTGTATTTAACGTTTCTATAACTGTTGAAAAATTAACAAATCTTGTCAGCTTTTTCTATTTTGCTATTTTGTTTCTTTAATTTTAATGTCAACAACTTCCTCTTGAGTATTCATTTTGTAAACAAGCTTTTTCGTTGAAAAACACCTTCTAACAATTTTAACAGTTCTTTTGCAGTTTTATGAATCTTTTATTAAATCTATGTCGAATTATGTCGGTCTGTTATGCACTGAATTATTATAAAATTATATTGGATTTAAGTATGGCAATCATCAATATTTAATAATAATGCTGATAACAAATTATATTTATTCATAAAATGATTAATAACATAACGATATGCACCTATAGTATATAAAAAACTTATAAGCATATGTAAAAAAGATACGTTGGGTTCCAATTAAAAAAAAAATAAGTTGAGTACTTGCTTATTGCTATGTATTGGAATAGTGAAACACTCTGTGTAGCTGAAAATAATCTTAATCGATGCAGCTTTGATGGTAATATCTGATGACATAAAATCTTTTTTGTTTTAATTTAAAGCCACCATTTTCCATCTCTGCACTATTGACACACCCTGTACAACAATTTATTTATTATTTTTTAATTACAAGGTTTAGTAGTTTTTATAAAATGTGTTTTTTTATGTGTTTATAAATTGTTCAAAATTTTCAGTTCTAAATATATTTGTATTTAGTCAAAATTGTTATTATTAATTTACCTATTATTAATACATATAACATTAATATAATTGTTATTATTTTATAATTATAATTATTATATTAATGTTATTATCGTTTTTTATGTCTTATTAAAAAAACCTTTTTAAGCCTTTTTGCTGAAAAGTAATGAATTTTTCTGCGTATTGGTGCTCTTTAGTCCAGGCTCTAGTATTTATATTTGAAAGTTTAATTCAACAACTAATGTTTTATATTTGTTCAAACTTGATACGTGATTTTTATTCAACATAAGAATAGTCTCTGAAGATGGCCTGGAGCCGAAATTAGTCAGACTCTAAATTTCGATCATCAATAAACCAATTGAAAGTACAAAAAGCAAATCCCAAGTAAGTCCTGTAAGTTCATATAAAACAGATTTTAAATCTTTTAAGATAAACTGCTATTTGCAGTCATTTATAGATTTGCACCCAAAAGCAGATATATAAAGCAGTTTTTTTGAAATTTTTGGGTAAATGATATAGTAGTAAATTTTGAATCAACTTTGATTTCTCATAACTCAAAAAGAATAGAGTTGCGAAACCATGTTCATATAAAAATTTTGTGTTGGTTTAGTAAGCACTACACCATAGCAAAGTTTGCCAATTAAGATTTGGACCACTCTATATATAGTCTAAGTAATCTAAGTGCTTTATATTGGTGGACTTCACAAAAACACATTGCTGAACAAATAGAGGTACAGTAGGGCCCCGACATTCGCGGCTTCAAATTACACGGATTCGCATATTCGCGTTTTAAATTTTGCTGCCTTTTTCAACATTCACGACTCGATTATTCGCGAATACATAGCAAGTATGTATGTCATTTTTTAAAAATTTAAAACGAAGTTTACCGTAGGTTTACTGTACAAGCAACCAGCTTCACATATGCGTTTCTCTGGGAATCCCTCATTTATGATCGATTTTAATGTTTGTGTTAGGTGCTTATTCTTGTCCAATGGGATCACCATTGAGTAGTGTGATGGCAGATATTTTCATGGACAACCTAGAGAAAAATCAAATTATGTGTGACAAAAACCCTTATAGAGACGATATTATCCTATGGACAAGATACGTGGACGACATTTTAGTACTGATTAAAGACGACCAACATATTAATAATCTTCATAAATACATTAACAGTTTACACCCCAATATTAACTTCACTATCGAGACTGAAAACAATCAAAAATTAAATTTCTTAGACTATACACTACGACATTCAAACAACAAAATTAAATATGACATCTACAGAAAACCTACACAAACTAGTACCACCATCCCATTCGATTCTCATCATGATGAAACTCATAAAATGGCAGCATACCGAGCTTATATACACAGAGCTTTCCATTCAAAATTGGAACAACAAGACCTAGAAAAAGAGATCGAAATTATCCACCAACTTGCAAGCGAAAACAGTTTCCCACCGACATTTATCCAACGAATATTTTCGAAAATACAAAACAAATATAATCTTCAAGAAACAACTTCCCTATCCGACCGAAAACCTGATACACCAACAACGTACAGATCCATAACTTACCCAGGAGAAATATCCCATAAAATCAAGAAAATGTTCCATAAGTTCAATATAACAATGACATTTAAAAACAAAAACAATCTTAAGGCATTATTAGTTAATAACAAAACACGACTACAACTCTCGCTAAAAGTGGCATATACCAATTGCAATGTGGGACCTTTTCAGCCACATACATAGGTGAAACGGGGAGAAGTATCCAAACAAGGCTTAAAGAACATAAAAAGAGTTCAAAATCGGCATTCGGAAAACATCTAATTTTCAACAACCACGAATTTGACGAAAATAAAAATATTAAATTACTACACCAACTTAATAAGAGCAACCTTATGGAAATAATGGAAATATACGAAATCAACAAGTTTATTGAAATTAACAGTAATATTATAAGCCTTAATGAACAAATTATCCCGACCCAAAAACCAATCTATAGTTGCCTGCGAGATCCGTACCTAAAACACAAAAATAAAAACAAAAACAAAAAAACCTAACGTCACACAATAACTTTTGACGTAAATTTTGAAAAATTTTAATTAATTTTTCTAATTTGTTAGTAATTACGTAAGATTTTACTATTTTATTTTTATATTAATATGTTCATTTTCGTATGTTGTAAACTTGTAGGTATCTACTGAAGAAGAGCAAGGCTCGAAACTAGTTTAGAAAAATAAATTTTGATTATCACCAGAAGTAAATTTTTTATATAGACCCTAACTATCTATAAACATTAAATTCACTAAAGTCAATATTATTTTATCTGTTCTAAATGTTGAACATTAAGCATAGTTAAGTAAACTATGTGCACTCTGGTGTTTGGTTGATCTTACAAACGATACTTCTCTTTGTCTTTTTATTTATATTGTCTAGGTTTATATTACAGAACTTTTATGGAATTAAATTTTATATTTTATATTTATTAGTACGGGATATGATTACTTTTCGACAATTTTTTGTATGTCCTTGGGTCGATTTCTTTAATAACATTCCAGAGATAATCTCCCATCATCCTTGCGTCCCAGTAACATTGACAACATATTTCCAATGTCATTAAATCTTGATTGATCTTGATGGAACCGCTCGCACTTCATCATTGCATGAAAAGAAATCTAAGTACAAATGGAGAAAATGGATTTTGAGTGACATGTTTGCATTTATGGCAATAAATCGTGCAATCGTGCAATAAATTAGAAATTGCAGAAATTATTTCGCGAGAATTCTCATTCTTATGGTTTTCTAAAAATCCATGAACGGTTTGTTTGAAGCTAATCCACGCCTTGCTTCTTTTGTTGTCAATGTTGACATTAATTTGTTGTCATTTATTAATTTCCCTATTTGATGTCCAACATATATGTCTTCTTTTAGTTGAGCGTACGATATTTGTGGAAAGAGCTGGGTGAGATATTTAAATACCGGGTCTTCTGGATTCAACGTTTTCGCAAAGTTTTTCATCAAACCCAGTTTGATGTGTAGTGGAGGCAACACGACAGATGCTGGTGTCACCAGAGATTTATTTAAGACATTGAAAGCGTCGTAATGTTCGCTAGAAGGCCAGTCTTTGCGCACATAATGATGCTCTCTCGATCAGCTATACCACAAACAAAGAAAACAGCAATATTTTGTAAAATCACCGTGTAAGCCTGTAACCACCACAATTACCTGAAAATCATAGAAGTCAATTCTTAAACTGTAGAAATTAGTAAATTTCTTTACTGCGGTAACTACTTTTAAATCTACAGAAACTTTCTATTCAAATGTTAAAATACTTCTTTATAAATAAAATTATCCGTAGTAATGTTTCAACAATACAGTGAAAATGGCAAAAAATAAAATTTTGCACTATTGTCGTAAATTAACGATATCTCTGGTAAAATACATTCGATTAAATGTTGCACAGGATAGAACTTTTTTGTTCATATATAATTATTTTTTGTTGCGGTGTGATTAAGTGAAAAGAAAATGGGAAAAATGTCAAAAAATTTGATTTTGTTGAGTTGTTTTAGGCTGTAACAAAATAACGAAAAGTCCGATTTATGCCGTCAATATCTTAAAATGTTCGTCTGGATGTACACTTTCATGTCCATGTTGTGTTTTTACTGTGATTTTTAATTTACGATTTTCCATATTTTTAAGTATATCCCGAAAACTGAACGTGATGGCGAAAAACTGAAGAGATTCAGAAGAGAATTCAGAAGAGATTCAGAATCAGTACAACATTCTACATTATAAAAACAATATTACAATCTTTGAGATTTTCCTTGTAAAGTAGTGTAATTATTTCATTCGATTAAAAAAAGAATGGTGTGGCTCGAGGGACCTTCAACAATATATCCGTGTCGGTCAACGTGTTAAGCCATAAAATCCCTAAAAATTCATCAAATTCTACATTATGAAACAAAGAAATTAAAAACCCTTACAATTAGGATTATGCTGGAATTAGTATTATTCATTGAAATCTCGCTAAAAAAATTATCCTTATTGATAACATTTTATGATTATTATAAGATAATGAACATAAATTAAAAGTTTTTGATTGATTAAGTTAATTTCTTTCAATTTAAACATATTAAATGGTAAAATGAAATGATTTAAAAATGTCGTTGAACATGTAAACGATGATGGTGTTTATTTTTTCTTATAATTGCTGGTACAGTGCAACGTCAAGCCGTCTGCAAGTCCGGAGACCAGTACATCTGGGCAGCAGGAAACGTCGTCCGCATTCCTACACCATTGCCGACATGTACGAGGATCCAGTTCTTGTAGCACTTCGCAGCGATGTGACAACTCAGATTTGAACGGGAAGTAAGAATAAATTAGAATAACATATGTAGTGATGTTGCTTTCGTGGAGTTGATGAACCGGTATTATTTGACATCCTAATAAGTAGATTCTAGATTAGATGATCATCTGGACATTAAATAGATTTATCAAATTAAGTATTTATTTAATTTAAAACAAGATACCATTTAATACTTTATTACTTAATCGCATTGAAAATTGAAATTAACGTTGTGGAGTAAACGCCGTTATATAGGCAACACAAAATACATTGGATGCCGCAGAATATCTATAGGATTATAAAGTATTTATCTCGACTTTACCAGCACATTTATTAAAACCTACGTGATTTTTTAACACCCTGTCCGTTAAATTATGTGTTCCGCACGTCAAGTACAATTATAACTCCCATTAAAAGGTGCATTAATCAAATTGCGTTTGCATCGATCAGGATGGTTCTTGATGGTGTGGCGGTTGTGGGTTCGGGCGTTATTAAGTATTCATTGTAAGCAGGTAATTCTGCGCTTGTCCTGCGGCACCCATCTTATCCCCCGACGTCGGACGTGTATTGTTCGTGACGTGAAAGAGATCCAAACCACGACGAAGACGGCGACCGGCATCAGATTTATTGGCTTATTCTCCATTCAATCGTGTTAATTGTGCCCGTATAATATTTATCGGGCGTATAGAAATCGCGTACGCGCGATAACTGCCTTTGTGGCGGTCGGTGGGTGCAGAAAAACGCGCTGAATCATCGGTCGTAACTCGAAACTTGAAACTCGAAAAATAACGCTCCTTATTTTTATTTTTATCGAGATGAAATAAAATAAAATCAAACAATAAGAGTAAACTTGGAGGATATCAAGTTTAGCAATGTGAGATTCAACATGAAATTAATAGCAACTTTTACGAGACACAACATTATTATCGTAAAGAACTAAAAATATCTCGATGAGAGTTTGGTTTTTATTCCGAAACTTTTTCGAAGCTATTACGGACTTCACTTTAACTTTTCCATCAGAGTTTCGACCCGGATTATTCTATTTAAAAGCATTTTTGAATCTTCGTCTCTTCTTAGTAATATAGTTTAGACCGCCATCCGTTTTCATTATTTGAATAACGGTATTAAAGAGATTGAAATATTTATTATTGTTCCACAAACTTTACTTGGGAAGTAATTAAACTTAACTATCTCATCGATTGTTTGAAATATGTTCAATATTATGCTTTAACTTGGACACTCGTGCTATGCGTTCGTGAAACTACAACGGCATACCTGCTCTAGATTGAGGCCCTTTATCAAGTTTGAAACTGCGTCGTGTGACATGGATAAATTTCCATACCGACACAATAGCATACGCTGCCGGAGACACGACGTACATAATTTATAACTTGTACCCTTGACGCAAACAGCATCCTGTAGCCCATAAACGTAAACTAGATCAATATTAGAAAATTTGATGATTTAAAATTCTATATTTAGCCATTTAATCAACTAAGATCATTCAAACGTAACGATAAATGCCGCATATGTCCGCGGTTAAATTCAGCATCAATGTGGATTTACATCTCGCATTCGTACAGTTATGGTAATCAGAACGAGGAAATACAGTTTGAACATGAACAGCGATAGACTGGTTGACCGATGCTAATGATGTGGCATGTCAATAACGCATTAAAACGATCGAATGCTTGCGCTCGTAACTATCATTGCAATCTGTACATATCGGATTTTGTGATCAATGCGAATGCATCGAACGTTATAAGTACGAAATCTAACTGATTCAAACACCAAAACACAAAAAATGTGTTTTTCACTAGTGTCCGGCTGAAATTTCGGTTTCTATTTCGGCCTAAAATAGGGAATTCGGTGAAGTTTCGGTTTCGGCTGAAACATGACCGAAACCTAAACTACGCCTTAGAGCTTAATTGCGTTCTCTTTGAACCAAAACTTCAGTGGTATGCCGATATATACTCACTTTGGGATTTCAGACGGTAGCCTATCTTGAGAAAATTGTATTAAAATATCTTTCTTTGTCATCGACCAGTGTTCCTAGTGTAGAGTTATACAGTGCAGCAGGCTAAATTTATGCAGAACAGATATGTAATCGGTAAATATAAATAATAAATAATATTTAGAACCCGTTCCCAAAAATTTTTTAATAAGTTTGCTTGCCCAAACGTGAGATATTTTTGTATTCGGATATTTTTTCTGAAATTTTTGTCTAATTACACGAAAACATGATCATATTTAATAAATAGAGGCACTAAACCCAAACATTTGGGTTTAGCTGTAGTGTTTCTAGTTCTGGGGCTAGTGTTAGATCTAGTTTTAGTTTGATACAAGTATGCAATAATCCAAAACTGAGTAGCGGCTACAAGATTAGAAACATTTGGGTTTAGCCGTACGTCTCTTAACACGGATCCGAACCTAAAGTCTATTTTGTAACCAGCTTCTGAACTAACACTAGACCTAGGACTAGAAACATTACGGTGTAGCCGTCTTAAGTGACGTACGGCTAAACCCTAATGATTCTAGTTCTAGGTCTAGTGTTAATTCTGAAGCTAGGTTGTAGGTCTAGTATTAGTTATACTTTTAATTCCAGAAGAATTTAAAAAAATCTAAAGTTAAACAAGAGTTAAAACTAGAACTAACACTAGACCTAGAACTAGAAAGTTTTGGTTTAGCCATGCGTCCGAAGACGCACGGCTGATTGCTAATAGTATTAATACCAACTATAGAATTAATACTAGACCTAGAACTAAAATCATTTAGGTTTAGTCGTATGTCTCGTTAGATGGTTAAACCCAAATGTTTCTGGTATCTTGTACTAATTTCTTCATTTCAACGAAACTTTCGGTTTCGGCTCCGGCTAAACCTGCGGCCATAGCAGAATTTCGGTATCGGTTTCAGCTCGAACTTAAGTTTTTGTCGGACACTATTTGTCACTAATCTCTGTGATTACTGCAGAGGATTGCAGAATAAGTCAAAGTTAAATACGCTACTGTTTTATGCGATATCATCGTTGAGAAATGAAAAATGAAAAAACTGGTGACCAGATGACATTATTAAGTTAGATCTATGCGACAATTGTTTAGAGCTATTTCTTGTTCTTCTTCAGACACACAGAAAAAGAACAAAGTGCAGTCAATTAAATTTTCTTAAAATGGATTTGGGGAGTTACATATTTCATTTCTACCATTACCAAAATTTGAAAAACCACAATCGTGTTTGGAACAATTCCCACTCAAACAGATTAAAATGATCGGTGAAATTTAGAATTGAATACTCTTGAATGGATAAACAGTTTCTCATTGACTTCCACTACAAAATTCATTTGAACTTTTAAATATTGCTGCCTTTTCACAATTAATTAAAAACGCTTGCGAGCATAATTTGTTCATTTTAAATAACAACTTCTACCAAATGAAGGTTGATTTGTTGATATGTTTACCCATCTCTGTTATTGGACATTCTACGACATATTTATAATTTTTACGGCATATTTTAATGGATACGTAATTTTTAGCCCTCAAACCTTCTCCACTACTGAAGTGGAAAGCAATATTACACTCACTTTTCTCGACCTAATAACAAGAGGAAATGTTACAAATGACATCCTGACTTACAATATTTACAGGAAAAACTACAACAGATAACATCATACACATAAAACCTCATACCTAAATTCTTTCAATTCTGTACAGCACAAAATGACTGTCGTTAGATCCCTCTTTAACAGACTTATCACCTTACCCCTTGTCAGGTGTGGGATACGTGAATAACAAATAGTTAATGCCGCGAAGAAATTCCGCTCCAAGAAGCTATGGAAAGAGAAGGGAATGATGCAAAATCGATTGTGTTTGCGATATTAATTCCATTCGTAGTAAATCAAAAAGAATGTGAGCAACTTGAAACATACATCCAAGAAAAACTGCAAGAAAATTCCAGTAAATTGGAACAGAAACTTCTAATAAGTTTTGAAAATATTAAACAAAAGGTTAGTACTAAAACTGACCAAATATCTAGAAAGAGCTAGAAAGGATGAAAAAGGAAATGGTAGCACTACAAGAGACCGACGCTAGGGCTGCGATGCAGCTGACATTACGATGAATGAGTAACACCAGTAATATCGCATACATATATAAAAGCTCAGTAGTTTGATGGAAAATAACTTGGAGCATTTACTTCAAATAGTTCGAAGCAGCAGCAAATACAAATAAGTTGTCAATTAAGGAGAAATACACATCATCAATACTCTCCTTGCGAGGTGATGCGGCTGAGATTCTAGATAAACTATCTTCAACAGATCTAGGCGTTATCATTCCCTTCTAAAACATTTGGAAATGCGATATGGTTGGAGATATCTAAAACAAGTTTACCGTTCATAGTGCAATTTGAGTTTGATATGTCTGGAATGACTTGATTAGCCTGGCCAGAGGTGAGTGAAGACATATTAGAACAACTGACTGAGGACACTTTTCTTGCTGAACTCCAAGATAAGGATAACAACAACGTGTGGTGCTTATGTGCCCGACAAAAAGTAGCTGACCCAGTGGCACGCACACTAGAGATTGAAGCTTCACGGCTGCAAGAACCAAGTTCGCGTTAGACAATAGCTAGATGAATATGTTGACGAAGATTAAGTACGTAGTCTAAAAGAGTTATTCGTTAAAAGGAAAAGAGAAATTAGATGTTGAAACTGTGGAGAGCAAACACGTTTGTAACCAATACAAGAAGTACGGTTACAAGGCGCCCAAATCATTCATAATCATCCAGCCTAGTATCGTACAGCGATCAGTAAAGATCAGGCGGACGAAATGGAGATTTCGTACTGCAACAGAAAACCGGCATTGATTCACGGTGAAGTGAACATTAACATTAGGGTATAATAGGTAGTGCTGCAAAAGAATGGAAATGAAATAATTTGTGTGATCTTAGCCATGGATACCTCCTTACCCAAAATGAAATGGAGCCATTCTGGATTATATTTTTGATGATATGGTTATTGAATGATGCATCATAATGTTCGTGTCTAGACCAAATGACGAGATGATCGGACGACGATTGCTGTGGGTAAAGCTCTGATACTACGTGGACGGTTACTGTTAGGGCAATGAATACCAACGATCATCTATTGACTTTAAAGACGAGTGCCGCGATGAATGAGATCTCGCCCATTCTTATGAACATTGATATAATAATAATAATAAATTGCTTTATTGCTCTCAAAAACATTACACAGAAGATTAACTTCAATAATTAATAATAGAAATAAAAAACATACATGAGAACAATCTTATGGTATGGTTCAACTCGTGTTGTTCTTCCACCATACCATAGGGAGTTTAAACATGAACAAAAAGCGCATTGACTGTAGTAAACTGCCTCTAAAGAATTAACTTACAATTTACATGTTTAAATCAAAAATCCCCTTCGCAAGCATATAACAAAAAGAAAAACGAAAATGATGTAAATGTAAAGCCATTTCCACAAACGTGAAGGTCACTGCCGCCCATGCAAATAACTTAACATATGTCTTTTAAAAGTTATTGATGATGCACACACTGTCCACTCAAGTGGAAGTTCATTTAATGTTTTAGCAATTTGAAAGGAAAATGACTTTTTGAAAAAAGCAGAATGAAAAATAGGTGGGGATAATCTCCTCTTAAATCCAATATTCACAGTGTGTACATCCCCGCGAAAATTTATTTTGTTATAAAGGTATATATCGAAAGAATCTACCTCAAAATGTCTAGAGGAGCTATACAATAAGCAACCTTATTATTGTATATCAGGATTGTCAGGATATTTTTAACATTGGTGAGAAACGAAGGATATTGCCCAGCATAAAATATACTCTAGGACATCATCACCGATTCGTCAGAGTGCGACAAGGTTACTCCTTGCAAAAAAAAAGAAGAAGCTAATAATATCGTTCAAGATATGGAAAAGGAAGGGATCATCGAACTATCCAGCAGTCCATGGGTTTTACCTGTAGTTTTAGTCAAGAAGTGGGATGGTTCCATCCAATTCTGTGTATTGTCAACTCAATAACTTGATGAAAAAAATAGGTAGTTATCTTGTTCTGAGAATTGATGACAGACTAGATACTTTGGCCGGATCGTAAATCTTTTCGACATTGGATTAGATGAGTGGATACTGGCAGGTGGAAATGGCACGAGAAGACCGAACTTTTATAGACGAGCTTTTATTGTAGGAACTGTACTGTGGCAATTCAATGTGATGCCGTTTGGACTTTGCAATGCTCCAACTACATTTGTGTGATATATAGAAATTGTTTATCCTGGAAGACTTGCTTGGTATACTTTGATGAGATTATTATTATTGGAAGATCCTTCGAGAACTATCTTAAGAATCTGTAGGTAGTATTACAAAGGACTTACAAAGGACAGGGTTGAAGTTGAACCCAAAGAAGTGTCACATCATTCAAAAGGAAGGACCAGTACCTTGAGCATATTATATCTAGTTATGGAGTCGTGATAGACCTGGTTTTGCCAATATCGCCAAGCCCCTCACAAAACTAACGGAGGCAGATAGCAGGTATCAGTGGGGAGAAGACTGTCAAAAAGCATTTCAACGTCTCAAATATACACTAATCACCACTTAAATATTGAGCTACCAATTATCGAATGAGAAATTCATACTAGACATGGACCTGAATGAACGCAACCACTGCGTAACAAGAAGGGAGCTTTTGGCGGTTGAAAAGACAATAGAGCTATAAAGCTAGATGACCATTGGAACGCTGAAGACGTAAAGACTGATCAAGCATTCACCGGGCGTGAAGATATACTAGGCACAATGGAATTCTTTAGTAGCGGCGTGAAGAATCAAATTGTCATTCCGAGTAGCAGAGTTTCGGAAGTCCTAACGGAAATTCATAATGAAGTCACCGGAGGTTACTTGGGTGTCACTAACACTCTTAACTGGCTAAAAGAGCGGTTTTACTGGGCAAATTGCAAGGATGACGTGAAAGATTGGTGTAGGAAGTGTGTTACGTGCGCTGCAAGTAATGGGCCCCAGAGACACGGAAAAGCATCAATGTGACAATATACTGTTGGGAGCCCATACGAGAGAATTGCCATCGACATCGTTGGTCCTTCCCTGACTCTGACGAAGGCAATAAATACATCGCTGTATGGATGGACTACTTCAGTAAATGGATGCGAGCTTATGCCTTCGTCAAACCAGGAAGCCAAAACGATACCAAATGTCTTTGTTAAGGATTGGATTTGCAGATTCGGCGTACCTTTAAAGCTGCATTTCGACCAAGGACGAAATTTTAAGTAGACACTGTTTCGCAATGTCTGCAGAATATTAAATATTAAGACAAAGCGACATCACTCCATCCACAGTCCATCCCATTGGTAGAGTGAATGAACAGGACCATCTAACGGCATCTAGCCAAGGTGGTATCTGACTACCAATGAGACTGGGATAAGTACCTCTATTAATTAAGACGCCGGCTACTATCGTTATGGCAAAGTTATTTTTAAAAGATAATTCAAATAAAGAAACGTTACAAATGGTTACAACATACACAGAACATAGAAACATACAAAACGCGTACATGCGAGCCTACAACAGCTACATAAATAAATTAATACACTTTACAGACCAGATCTAAGCAACAAAAATCAAAAAGTAACTCATCATATCTCATACATTTTCAAGAAGAGAACTAGAAGTATGACGTCAGTAATATCGAACTCGTCAAGGCCATGAACAAATCTAGAGAAATGGCCTTATACGAAGAGCACATACATCATACTACTCAACAAGAAAAAATTAACGAAGATCAGCTGTTGAACGACCCATTTACCATTGATTTTAATACATTTAACTTATTTTTTAAACTTTAAAGTGTGTTTATATGTTTTAATTTTAAATTTCGACTATAATTTTAATCGGTTTGAGTGTGTTTTGTTTCCAAACAAGATTGTGGTGTTTCAACTTTTGGAAATGGTTGAAAGGAAATGTATAATGGCTCACATCTGTTTTAAGGAGTTTTAATTGACGATACTTTATTCTTTTTTATTTGTTATTCTTTTATTGATTTAGTATAAAGATTGTTATATTTGTTTTTTATTGCTCATTATAGTTTTGTCTGAAGAAAAGCGAAAAATAGCTCGAAGCATTTGTCTAACTTAATAAAGTAATTTCATCGTGTCATCCGTTTATTCATTTTAAAGTCAGAGTAAAATCTATTTAATTCGTTGTTTATCCTTAAAGGGGCCATGTAAACTCTGGAGTAGGTCGAGATAATTCTGCCTGGAAATATGAACGTGTGTAGAATCCTTTAGTAGCGTTGCACAAATTTGTGCGATTTAATCGTCGGTAAGTTCGTTAACGTAGGAGCTGGATGTTCGTTTTTAAACGTTTGGGGCTCCCGACTTAACGTTCCATTAGCACGGAATACCGCAGAACGAGGGGATTAGCGTGGGATGTCGATTTGATTTGCTCGGCACAAAATCCTCTTTGCCGAGAATACCCTAACCACACCTTCAGGGCGTGTGTAAACAAGTAAATAATAAGTACCTCGGACGCAAATTGCCAGAGCTTACCCTACTTTCTCAAGTGCAATATTAACCCTTGATTAAACTTTAGTTATCGTTTACGTGTTTACTGATGTAAATTTATAAACAGTTCAATCCTAAAAATTACGATTTCACAACAAATCTTTATTGTTGACCATCATTTATCATTAATTCTTCTTCGTATATTTTGTTAAAAGAAAATGAAGAGTTGCTTGAGGTGTGTTATCTTGTACGACGAACGGCTTTCATATTCATGAGATAAGATTTCGCCGAGCCGATCTGGTCTTGAGATAATCGAGTGAGAGCCTCGTTAACAGCGGCGCGCCAAAAATTAATGGAAAGCATTCATCTCGTCGAGTTTGGCACGTGTGGGTGGAGCGCAATCAGTTACTGAACTTATTACATTGTGTTATCTCGGACAAAAGGTGTGTTGCCTTCTTGTGGATTCGCTGCTTGCAAATCGAATTGCAAACGAGCGCCACCACGTCGTCATAATTACGAATAATAGTCGAGGATAAATTTCGAGTTTTGCGAAAAAGCATAAATAATCCTTATTAAATAAGGATTATGGTAGAGTGTTCATTTTTGTAATGGTTTTTAAAATACTAAAATTCGACGATTCGCGAATGATTTGTTAAACGTAATGGATATCTTCCGAGAAATTCCATTCGAACGGCAGCGGTTACCCGAACGTGGGTTGTGCCCCACGGACTCATACCTCATAATGAAAATCACTGGGTTGCCGAATCGACTGATTTACGACGACGATTACGTGAGAGATTAGTTTTAGATGATTTACGAGGATCCGAGCAATGTCGGATCCTTAAGAGGTTAAAAGAAACGCTCACCGATTTACTTACCTTACTCTCGCAAACCTTGTGGCACACGTACTTGCAAACTGGAACAAAAAAAAAGAACTAGTTAGAAGATTGCGACCGTTTTAGTAGGGTCGGGTTTTGTGCGGACATGATGAATCACTTTAATACTCGAGGTGGAAGGAAGACGTATGGACGTAAATCATAATTTGCGTGAGTTCCCATCGACTATAAATCAACCGTAATCCATGCGGCAATAGCGAGAGGAATTTAGTTTTAACTGAACCTGTTTAATACTTAATTAAGTTTGGGAAAGTTAATTTGTACCAAACTAATTTATTTAGCATACGTATTCATTACTTAGTCGTAAATGTTTTATGTATGTAATGCTACTTTAAAGCCACCGGCGCCTCCACCATAAACGCAATTTCGATTTTAATTTAATTCTAAACAAAATAATAATATTTCTATACAAATTTTATTTGTTAGTTCAACATCAAAATAGAGCAACAAAAATAACCAGGTGTGAAGAAAATCGACTTTAATCTGTTATTGCGGCACTACATCAACGCTAATGGCCCTATAATCTGCTTTAAATGTGGTTGCGCGTCGTTGCTCATCGTCGGTACGGTTCGTTTCGA
The DNA here is from genome assembly GCA_036711965.1 of Onthophagus sagittarius. Classification (NCBI taxonomy): domain Eukaryota; kingdom Metazoa; phylum Arthropoda; class Insecta; order Coleoptera; family Scarabaeidae; genus Onthophagus; species Onthophagus sagittarius. Next base: position 43,474,174 of record JASERS010000004.1, read on the forward strand.
CCAAAGAACCTGTAATTAAATACGTATCAAGGTGCGGTTCATCGTTCTCCATGTAATTAGCGACCGAGCGAAACGTTTGCTAAAAGAACTCAAACTAAATTGCCTCGTGTACAGTCGTAAAACGAATTGAGAACACCCTATTATCGTCTTTATTGCTTTCGAAAGGAAGCTGTACAAGTTTTTTCCCTCAATCTCAAATATTTCAAAATAGCTGAGGTGGAAAATATGCCACGTGAAAGATTCGGGAATTAGCGATGTAATTTGATTGTGAGCGGTGGATTGGCGAAAATCCATTTGTTAAAATGGAATTTCCGATAGATTACGATAACAAATGCTGCAAATCCCTCTGGCAGCAACAAACGATCGAGATTTAAAGTTCATTGAATTCAGGAATTACGCAAGTTACAGAAATATAAGATTTAATTAATGGTTCTGAGAGAGAGAGAAAAGATCCAGACAATTTTCTACTACTATAACGAAAGAAGCTTTCTTTACGTAAGATACACCAACAAGAACATAAAATACTCACGAAAGTAGGTATAAAATTCACGGGGTTATTACTCTTAACACTAAAAGTTGTACTTGTAATTAAAACGGTCATAAAACGGATTTTATATTTACGCTAAACTTTTCTTTCTTAATTTAACTTAATTTACGACCTTTAAAGTATCTCGCGAAATGTCCCGAATGTCTCGTTACAAAATTAACATGTAATTACGAAGTCGACGTGGCTAACTAAATTAATTGCTGCTAAATCGAGTGGTAGTAATGCGAGTTGCATTACCTGTAACGCATAAAGCAGAAAATTTTATGAAGGGTATAAAACTCATCCTAGCGGAATTTAATTAATTTCGTCGGCTTATTAAAATTTAAGTAAATCCGACGGAAAGTTTATCTCAAAGAGTATCGTTTCACAAAAAAAATTAATTATAAAAGGGACCGTCTATATGAATATTAATTAGCGTTCATAATCGAATTAGCATTTGAATTGTTCAACGTATAAAATGTACTTTAAAGTTTTAAAATCGTAAACTGATAAATTCTACAAATTATTCACACTGTGTCTTTGAAGATTTAACAACGATTTATATCTCACATATTGAGATATATCAATTTTTTAATATATTAACAATAACAATTATAACCACTGTATATAACAATTATAAAAAACAATTTCCCTAATCATTTTTGAAAAGCCATATTATTCAGATATCTTGATGAAATTGTTTGTGATTTACAAATGAAAGTATCTTCTTCAAATCAGAATCGTACTTGAATATCTCAATTAGCTTTTGTGATATTACGTGTTGAACTAAATTTGCAGTATTTCATAAAAGTAACAGATTCCTTAATCATTTTTGAAAAATGGTAAAAAATCAAATTCTTCAGATATTTTGACGCTTTCTACTTTCCTCAGAATAAAACCGTATTTTAATATCTCAATTTGCTTTTGAGATATCATGTTTTCAACTCAACCTAAATTTGTAGAATTTCAAAAAAATAACAATTTCCTTAATCATTTTTGAAAAATCGTAAAAAATTGAATTCTTAAGATACCTTGATGAAATTTTCTGTGATTTATAAAGAGAAGTATCTATTTTCCTCAGAATAAAATGATGCTTGAATATCTTAATATGTTTTTGAGATATCAAGTTTTAAACTAAACCTGACTTTGTAGTATTTCTTAAAAATTACAATTTTCTTAATATTTGAAAAATCGTAAGAAATTGAACTCTTAAGATATCTTGAAATGTTTCGTAGTTTATAAAGAAAAGTATGTATTTTCCTCAGAATAAAACGATCCTTGAATATATCAATTTGTGTTTGAAATATAAAGTTTTGCAATCAACCTAAATTTGTGGCATTTTATATAACAATTTTTGAAAAATCGTGGAAAATCGAAATATTATAATTAATAATAAAAGAGTGTTAAGATATCACTCGAAGGTTTATTTTGTTCTGCATTCGATGTTTCTAATCGTGTACACTCGAATTTAGAATAAAGTAAAGGCATCTTGAAAAATCAGCAAACATGGAAGTGTCGTTCATAAATGATTTTGTTTAGTTATGTTCACATTTAAAATTCTATCTTTATACTTCCTATGTTCAAATCTGGGTGTTAATGAACCGCGTACAATGCCAATTTTAGAAAAATGTAATTTGAGTTTAATAAATCTTTATGAATTTTACATTCATAAAATTTAATTTAATTTAATTTTATATTCATAATTATTTTTATTATGATTTTTGGAGTGTATGATGTAAAATTGGCCGAGCACGTAAATTTTAAAAAGGTTTCACGTAAAGCTATGATTAAAGGTTCGGTACCTAAAAATTCATGTGATGAAAGAAACAATTCTCCTGGAAGACGTGGAGGTTGACCAAATACTAATTCTACAGAAGAACAGTCGCGGTCTTTCTTATAAGCAGATCTGAGTCCAAGAAAAATGACTGGTAGTTACTCCAATAATTGTTATTGTGTAAATCCTCAGCAATAATAGAATTTTTAAATGCTCTGTGGAACCTTTCTAAAATTGCGTTATTATGGCGATGAAATGAAGAAGTATGAATTTGATGTGCTTCAATTAATGTACTAAACTCAAAAACAATTTGGATTGAAATTGTCTTCTTCAGAACAGTAAGAATATAAGTATAACCTCGGGAAGGGGGAATGGCACCAATAATATAGTAGATGATCAATGTAGAATTTTTCAGGAATGTAAACTGTAGATACAGTAGAAGCAATCTTACACCAAATTTGATATTTAGAAAAAGATGTGAACGAAAAACGTTAGAGAGAATAAACTTGTTTTTTTCAAAGATTGTTGTAATAAAAGATGTTTTAGTTGTTCAACATTTTTAGTAAATTATATATCAGATATAAATTGAATAATATAATTTAGATAACGTATCTGACGAGGAATTTTTCCGCTTTTAAATGAAATGAATTAATTAAAGGTTTATAATCGGTAAAAATTGTAAAATATGACCATGTAGAAAATATTTGATAAATTTAATCGCTGAATAAATTGCAAATAGTTCTCTATCATATGTGAAATAATTGATCTATTAAGATGAAAATTTTTTGAAAGGAAAACTGTTAGTTAAGAAAAATTAGTTTCCGTTTGCGACTCAAATTACTATAGATGAAGCATCTTTTGTTACTGACAACTTGGCTGTTCGAAAATGATGTGCAAGAACAATTGATTATCCTAAAACAGTTTTAGATTAAAGGAATGTTCATATTTTTAAGAGTTCTTTGTTATTATTTCTCAAAGAATTAGAAAGACTGTACAAAGAATTAAAATTGTTGAAAAATTTGGTACGAAACGATTATAAAATTGTTTTTTTATTTAATTTAATTGACAGTAATCGCCCAAGGACGCCAACATTCACAGTCCTTTTTCGGTACTATATGTAATAGCGAGGCAGTAGTTGAAGATGATGGACCATAAATTACAAGAGAGAGCATTTAATCAAATTCTTTCTTTGTAATTGTATATTTTGTAGCATTCAAACGTCTTGGTCTATAAAATGGCAAATGATATTTGCGAGGTAAAACTTGAATGCCAGCTCCTGCGTCTAATAAAAAATTTAATCTGTTCACTTATCACAAAGGAAAAGTCGTGGACAAATTTGATGAGTAGATTTAGGTTTATCATTTTCCACTGAAACAGTTATTCGTTTTTTGGATTAGAAGTAGATGGTGATTTGGATCTTTTTTTATTAGAGTTATAAAACTTACATTATGGTTCCTGTCTCCGACTCGTTCATAATATGAACAACTTGCAGAAGAATAAGGATATTGCCTACCACGAGAATGCTAGTGTTAACGAGAACAAGAAGATCGTGTCTTATGATTATAACAATTACAATTTGAACATGATTGTAATTGTTAAGTTGGTTGTGAATGGCCGAAATTTGATTTTCCAACGGCATTTATTTCTGAGTAAGAGTGCTGAGTAGAGATTGACAAGCTAATGTGTCAAGAAAATGCTTTCAATATGTCGTAATTTTTATATGATTGATCTACATTGGTGTCGATAGTATGTAGTAGGTTTGTAGTCTCATGAAGAATTTGAAGAAATATTTATTGAATCCAAAATTTTGTCTGCAATATTTAAACATTTTTCCTAGCCAGAAGTCAAAAAGGCTGCACCGACAATGTTTGGTAATCTACACTTCTCTAGTTTAGTAAGTAAGTTTTGACTTACAATATGGGCGGCTGTTGCCAATATGTTTCTATAAAAATCGGATGGTTTTTGCGTTCCCAGCTCAGATTTAGATAATAAAATGAGAAGGGTTGAATCTCCATATTGAACCGTCATTAACAAGATTATCGTAATTCTTTATCAGCTCCAATTAAACTTGTATAACAGTCGCTTAATAGAGTTGACATATATCTCTTTTACCGGTAAAACGTTTATATGCCGCTATAAAATCAGCAGTGGTATAATCTGTTACAACTTCCAAGTGTACTGCTGAAGTGGCTAAGCGAACAAATAAAGCTAAATAATCTTTGTATGTTTTTGATCCTCGTCCTCGAAAAGTGCGAACTATAAATAGACCTGCGTAATCTACGCCAGTGTCGAGGAAGGGTCTCTCTGGATTAACTCCAGTGGAAGGTAATTGACCCATAATCTCTTGACTGCAAGTAACTCTTTGTCGTATACAAACTACACAATGCTGAATGAAGCTGCGTACAGGAATTCTTCCTCTAACAATTCAAAATTGTTGACGAATAGAGGCTAACCTTACTTTTTTAGGTGAAGGTAACGTATTAAAAGTGTAGTCATAAATAATTTCTTTGCCATGACTACGACCACTTATTCTTACATAACTTGTAATAAACCATTACATGACATATGTACACTATGTAATGTATTTGAACGAGGCAAACGGGCTTCTTAAAGCATTTTAATTTCTTCGTGAAAAGAGTATTGTTGAGTTACGCAGTAATACGGAGAAGTTTAGACAGGGTAGAATTCTTATTCACCAACAACCAGATTGTTTTGGATAAGTATATAAATGTTGGGCCAAGTAATACACGGTCAATATGGTCCGTTCCACCAAAACACTTCATTTTTGAGTTGTGACTTACTGACACCATGAGACGCGATATCCGCTGGATTATATCTGCCAAATATGTGATGCTATTGAGCTGCAGAAAGTTCTTCGATTTCGATGATACAATGTTGAACGAAATCCTTCCATCTTGATGGGTTGCTGTGTATCCACGATAAAACGACAGATGAATCGTTTCAACGATGAATTAGTACCTGAGATGCAGAACTCTAAACGTGGTATCGTAATGCGTTTTAATAGAGTAACTTTTCGCGTCGGAAAAGCCATGTAATTCAAATTTTAAATCTGAGAAAACACCAAGTCATCGTGGAATAGAGATTGTAGAAATATTTTTAAGTTCATTATAAAATATACACCATTGAAAAGATAATTGAGATGGTAATTAGTATCCCAATCAAGTTATTCTAATCAAAGTCGTTGCATACAAATTTTGGCGGTTACAGTAGTGTTATAGAGACAATACTTTTCGTTTTGTGAATACAAAATCTTGAGGTACTGAGAAAAGCTGACAATTAAATTTAAATGAATCATCTATATCAACGGTTAGAAACAAGAGCGAGTTCATTTGAATTAATATCATCCAGAACAGCAGGATTTTTTGCATGTTTGAAATATTTATATTATCAGCACCTGATAAAATATCATCAACATAAGTATCATGAAGAATCATATCTATTTTCTGCTAAAATGTGCGTGTCACGATTATTATGGGCAATTCAAAGGAGACGACAAAGTGTCAAATATGGTGGACAAGTTAATCCGTAAGTAACTGTACTTAATTCATATACTGTAATAGATTCGCTTGGATTATTTCTCCATAAAATTTGTTGCAGTGGTCTGTTGTTTGGGTTCACAATAATCTGACGGTACATCTTTTCGATGTCAGAAGCAACCACAATATGATGACGTCGCCAGCGAAGCAAAACATCCGCCAATTCAGTTTGTAATTTAGGACCGACATTAATGAGATCCATTAAAGACTACCTGTAATTTAGTTGTCGTAATGGTTTCTCGTATGATGCCGTGATGTGGTAATTTGGCGATAAACAGTCAATTACCTTTACCATGAGATTTAAACCTAAATACTCAAACATCAATGTACAATATTGTTTCTCAGGGTTTTTAGCGAATCGTTTTTCCATTGAAATCAAACAACGTAAAGCAACTGTGTAAGAGTCACCAAAATCGTCTGGAATATGTCTCAGAGAAAAACATTCATGCGTTTAACTGAAATATTCTTCACATTCTAAATTGTCTGAGTTAATGTTATATTAAACCTTATTATATATATCTTGATTACTGTAAATATGATGAGATTTTGGTAAAGGCGTCCCGACAGAACCAAATAGAATCCAGCCTAAAGATGTATTTTGAGCAATGGGAAATTCACCTCATTTAATACCGTCTGGTATTATTTGAGCATAAACATCTACACCAAGAATAATATCTATGGGCAAACTGGATATCTTGCAAATATATCCCTCAGCTTCAATATTGTTTTTATTATCAGGATTATATTTTTAAAAAAATCGCTGTGACACAATACCTCGAGTCTGCAGTTTCAGCTGCGATTCCAGAAATAGATACATTTACAAAAGTTCGTTTAATGTGTAACATTTGCACCAAAGATTCTGATACAAACGAAAATTACAAACCTTGATCAATTTTGATATTACATATATTTTGATGTTCTTACTTCATTCTTATCATATCAACATTCTTATTGTAGATAACATTCGGTTAAATAACGTTATTGCAAATTTGTAGGGTTCTACTTTGTTGACGTCACGATTCAGTCGAAGAGATTAGTATTGCAGTGGTAGGTTTTGAACCAGAAGATTGTGGGTTATGTAGAGCAGTATGATGTTGTTTTTGGCATAATATAGATCTCTTTGTTGTTTTGCAATTTCTCAATAAATGAGGTCGGCCTAAAGACCTCATTTATTGTTCGGCTATACATAGATTACAAGATTGAGGTTATGACTTTTGATTCGAGAGGTGAATTTTGAGGTTTGCATCATAGGTAATTTTCTATTACCAGAATTTTGTTCTATTGCTTCAAGAGAATGAATTCTTCCGATTAAAAATTGCTCTAATTCAGTAAAAGTTGAGGACATTTCATTTAAACCAATGAATCAACTGGGCATCCCAATGTCGGCTACATATGTAACGATTTATCGTGGCAATTAAACTGTATAGTCAGTATGCACAGTTTTATCGCAAATCTCTAGTGCCTCCATACATCTACGATATCTGTGTCGATTGTCGATCACCACAGCACTTGCGGCCTTGTGCAAAAAGAAAAGCAAATCATAAGTGTGTAGTGTAAGGACCTGCTTCTTTAAAGAAAATCATGCTCTCCTATAAATTTATTAAATGAATTGATGTTTGTCTCAAAAGATTGGCATAACTATTTAAGGATGAATGTGAAGGAGAAACGGACTAAACTTCGAATCACCTCGAATCCACGGCTCACAACGATGGATATTGGAAGAGAATTGTGGTGTGCTCAAAGAGTCTAATTGGATGATCATGAGGAGATGGATGAGTGTAAGACTTCTTGGTTAAAACGTCCAGTAAAGAAATCTCTCGCTTCAACTAGGAACCGAAAGACACATGTACAATAAGCGAAAGTGCATTTTCACTGGATTTTATAGTAGTGAGAGAAAATCTTGTGGAAAAACGAGAGCATGTTCCTCCTGTTGGCAACTGATAAAATATCCTAGATTCGTTGTCCTACGAGCACTCGTTTCAATCTCAAATACTTTTAATTAAAATAGAATTGATTATCTTAAATTATTAAACATAGCAAATAAATTCAGTATCGAAAAGGTTAATAACAAAACATTGTACGTGTGACTTACGTTTAACCATTCGATGTTAATTTTAATGCTTAATTGATGTAAATCTCGCCGATACTACAAAGAAATTCCAGCCTCCCAGTACCGCCATTAAATATTACCTTAAAGCCTTGACACTACCTCCAAGCATAACGAACAAAACGCTTTATTCTCTTATAACTACGCGGAATTTATGAATGCCTCGGTTCATTCGGCGATAAATTTCAGTATCAACGTCAAAGGGCGCTAGTACGGCTCGTATATTCGCCGAGTTCGCGGTCACGCCTATCGCTCGTATATCACGTCGAGATCCGGCGACAATCGGTGAATTTCATTCCTTCCGTCTCGGTATGTTTTGTGGTATAAAGAAACTTCCTGGAAATGACCAAGGATAGGTATTCGTACGTGGGAGTCTATTTATGTGAGAAGTTTTTCACAATACAATAAGATTTCGTAATAATAATTAGACGGCCAATGTTAAATTACTTTGTCTTATATTTTCCTAAATAATAATGACGGGATACTGAGAAGATATTAAGCTCAGTTGGAGATGATTCTCGTGCAACCGTCTTTAGTACCACGAAGTGTACGGAGACCATTCGTCAACCAGCGGTTGGGCTCAGACGGTTGATACATTTTGTCTTGACAGCGCGATTAACCTTTCGTTTAAATGTTAGAAACCGAATGAGAACAATGGGACAACTACACGCCCTCGATTGTGAACTAACTAGGCACTGAAACGAATTGCGAGAACCCGAGACGGGCAAATTCGGTTCACCATTGACAAAGAACAAAGCAATCATCAATCGCGACAATTAATAATTAATTTGGATGTGTATTTAATTACACATAATAAACACAAGTTCCACTTCAAAGCATATTTGGATTATACTTTAGTTTTTAAAGATAAAATGTTATTCTTACCTCTGCAACACGAGCCCTGGTTAAAAATCGGCTGATGACACAGATGGCATGGTCGAGGTTTCTTGAAAGTTTTGCATCGAAATGCATGACTTGGACCTGGAGAATTACTCCCTTCAGGCTGTAAAAAAGAAATAATTATTGTTAGGTGAATAAAAAAAATGGAAGGCATCATGAATTGTAACATTCCAAGCTTGAGTAGAAAAAAAAACACAATATGTCTAGTTAGAGAGCATACTTTTTATAGAGACCCTTCTTCATTCTCTGTTCATCCCCCATTACATCGATCCTCTATTCAGATGCTTCCTATAGCTGAGCCGTAACCCTTAGCCGCGCGGTTACCCTTTCACACGAAGCGCCCTCATTTCAAACTCATAATTGCTGACCCCGTTCTCTACGACCGAGGGGTGTTGGTTGGGTTATGGAAGAGATTTTACGACGGCATCTCGAGCACAAACCGTGCAAACACCAGCGACCTACTATTTTTTTACAGCCGTCGGATTTACCGCACGTTTTGGCGGTCCCGTTACAACAGGGCAGTTTGCGTAAATCCGAGGTTTCCGGTCCCTAAAACGACACCCCAAATTGCTGATAGTAAAACCCAGATGTGGAGCAGTAAAGAAAAATGGGTTAGGAAATGCACAATTACGTTTCTATGACCTCTAGCACTTAATTTGCAAACTTATTCTTTTAGATTGGACAAATTACAGCGAACATTTTGAAGTAGATAAAATAAGTGACGTTCCAGGAACAGAGCTTTTATGACTTTATCTGACGGAAGACTGGATGCGCTCACAACAACCTTGGTATATATCATCCTCACCATCATAATTACGACGATGTTATCGCTTCTTTGGTGAAACGCAGCGCAATCCGTTCTTCTATTCCTGTAATTAACGATAAATACATTCTCTGAGCCACCGCCGCGTAACTACCAAGTGAAGGGACAGCTTATCGTTTAACAGATAAGTATCTAGGACTAAACCGTGTTCAACCGTTCTTAGAAATAAACATTTCTAAATTGCCTCTAGGAACGGAAATGTTTTTTTAAGAACGTTTAAAAAAATTTAATTAGTGCAACATGATCCAAAAATTATTGGACGTGTTGTTCGAAAATAACTCAATCGACGAAGAGAATAGAGCGTTTTTTACGCGATTACCTACTACGTCACTCATTTTTATTAATTTCCGAGAGATATTGGCGTGCATCGCAAAAAATGTAAAAGCTCCATCTGCAAAATACAATAAAGCATTTTTTTCTGAAAATAATCCAAAATGATTTTACCATCTAAAATCGCATAAAACGCAGTGTTGTTGAATATATTCGCTTGTTTAAACCTGAAATTTTCTGGTTGGTTATTGGTCTAGTGTTAGTTATAGTTTTAATTGGCATTTTGTCCTTGATTGTTGTAAATTCTTCTGGAGCTAAGAGTATAACTAATACTATACTTTAGTTTAGTTATTATTCGTCTTAAATTGTTGTATACTTGTCTCAAATTATAATTGATGCATCACATAATTGATGTTTAGCGGTGCATCAGGTGCACGGCTAAACCTGAATATTTCTAGTACTAGGTCTAGTGTTAGTTCTAGTTTTTGTTGCCTTCAGTTCTTCTTAATTGCCATTCAGTGCTTGATTGTTATAAGCTCTTCTGGAACTAAGAGTATTAATACTAGACCTACAACCTAGCTATAGTATTGACGCTAGACCCAGAACTAGAATCATCAGGACTTTGTTTTTTTTTTGAAGCTAGGTTAGGTTGGGTTGAATTGGGTTCCATCTTAAGAGAGGGACGGCTAACCAAAATTTTTTATTTTAGATCTAGTATTAGCTCCCAACATCTTATTAGTGTTGGTTCTATTTTTAGTAGTTATTCAGTCTTTAATTGCTCTATACTTGTATTAAATTAAAACTAGAACTAACACTAGACCAAGTACTAGAAAGTTTCATACACACCGTTAAGTTTTAGAGATGTGTAAATTACATGAGTTCCGCCGGGTCACGATAGGTCATGCGTGACCCACCGTGAGAGGGCATCAATTTTTGAACCACTCACGTGAGCGTGCGTGATCGTGAGCAACACTTTGGTTTCGACGGGATCCAGCGTGACCCAATTAGATAGATTTTTTTAATAATATTTGCGAATGCCAGACTGACCGGTATATCAAACTTGTTCAAGTCGGCATTAACAAAAATACAAAAACACAATATTTAACAATTTAAGTTTTATGTGTGAAAGTATAACAACTTATTTAAAATTTGTATTTCTACTTATTTGTATTTCTTCAAACACTGTGTATTATCTAATTAGTTTCCGTTTGATTTTTTTTCTTTTTGTTTTCATTTGTAATTGAATACAACTTTGTATTTCCTGTGTCTTTCCATGTTTTTTTTGCCATAAATTTTCTTCTTATTATTATTATTATATATTATATATTATCTTAAAGACTGCTAACTTGTTGGTAGCCTGAGCTGTTATGTTGTTCAAAGTCTTGCTAATCAGTTTAAAGTTTGCCAACTTGTTGGCAGCATAATTTATTACTGTTCCAAAGTATCTTCAAGAATGCGAACATGTTGGCAGTATGAGTTTTTATATCTTCAAAGTCCTACTCATCAGTTTGAAGTCTGCCAACTTGTTTAAAGTGTGAACAACTGTCAATTGTTCCAAACACTATACATATATAATAATGGACTGCAGGTTAAAGTTTAGTGTCTTATTTATTATTGGTCTTATTTTGTTGTACAACAAAGCTTCTTAAATCATCGCAATAATAGTTGATATCCATTCTAATATTTACATATTGTTGAAGATTAGTATTTGCAATGCAATAGAGGATTGGCAACACTAAAAAATATTGTTAATAAATAAACGAAATGTAGATTTATTTCTGCTATAAGTAAATTGCTAAAATTCTTAAAAATGAGCAAAAGAAAGTTTGAATATAGTGAATGAAAATGTGATAACTTTTATCCTATGATTTGGTGAATTTTATTCTCCTAATCTGGAAAAGTGAAGAAGATTTATGTTGTTTACTTTATTAATGCAAAAATTGAACTTTTCGAATGTAGATTGAGTCCTTTTTTGTGTTTTTAAATTCTTTCATAAAGGTAGGTATCTTTTTAAAAGGAGGATTTTTTTTTTATATATTGAAACCATTTTCTCTAAATAAATCAAAGGTTTTTTCCAGGTATAGCCTTTTCCTATAAAGATCAGGCTTGCATTTTTCGTTGATTATCTAGTATTAGATCTAGCGTTAGTGTTGGCTTTATTTTTAAATGTTATTCAAATTTTAGAAAATTGTTGTATACTTATGTCAAATTAAAACTAGAACTAACACTAGACCTAGCTAAACCTGAATCTTTATAGTATTAGATCTAGTGTTAGTTCTAGTTTTAATTGGCATGCAGTGCTTGATTGTTGTAAATTCTTCTGGAATTATGAATATAATTAATACTAGACTTACAACCTAGCTTTAGTATTAACACTAGACCTAGAAGTAGAAACATTAGGATTTAGCCATATGTCTCTTTAGACCGTACGTTTTCAAAGTCTTGCTAATCAGTTTGATGTCTGCCAACTTGTTGGCAGCATGAGTTATTACTGTTCCAAACATTGTACATTATATTAAAGACTGCTTACATGTTGCCAGCATGAGCTATCATGTCTCCAAAGTCTAGCCTAGACCTAGACTAGACTAATACTAGAACCTAGGTTTACAGAAACATTAGGATTTCGGCGTTCATCTCTTTAGTTAGCCGTCTAACGAGATGAACCCTAACATTTTTAGTTCTAAGTCTAGTGTTAGTTCTGAACATAGGTTGGGTTGGGTTAAATTAGGTTCCGTCTTAGGAGAAGTATGGCTAAGCTTAAATGTGTTTGTGCTATATCTAGTATTAGCTCTAGCATTATTATTAACACTAGACTCAGAACTAGAAACACTGAGATTTAGCCGTTCTTATTTAGCCCTATGTCTCTTTAGACATACGGCTAAATAGAAACGTACTAAATCTAGTGCTAGTTCTGAATATAGGTTGGGTTGGGATAAATTAGGTTCCGTCTTTCGAAGAAGTATGTCTAAACTTATATTTTTCGTCCTAGATCTAGTATTAGCTCTAGCATCACCTATAATTATCTATTATTAGTTCTAGTCTAGTGTTAATTCTAGTTTTAATTGCCATTCAGTGCCTGATTGTTTAAATACTTCTGGAGCTAAGAGTATAACTATTGCTAGACCTAGAACCTAGTTTTAGTGTTAACACTAAACCTAGAACTAGAAACATTAGGATTTAGCCGTACGTCGTTTTAGAACAGTATTACACTGTTTGGGTATATACCTGTCGCCCATCACTGATAAAACGATTTTTTTTTTAATTTAGCCGATTCAGTTCATTAATTTGAATGAAAAATATTTCAAATTATCTTACACAATGTAATATATTCCAACATATCGAAGTCATTGTTCAAAACAATGCAAGAAGATCGTTTAGATCTCTAATAAATAGTTTCTATATCTTCGATTTAAACACCAACCTCTTTCATAAACTGAAAAGAACAAAAAAGAAAGACTATTAAACGTGAATGTACGTCTAATGAATGATATGTTTATTGGCTTCGCCGCGGGAGATCAAAAAGCGAGGAAAATTATCCGAGTAATCTGTTGCCCACGTACAAGTTCTTCACCGTGGAAAAGCAAATAGCGCGTGGAATTTGTTGCGTTGCCTTTACGGGAAGTTCGACATACGAAGGCGCTATTATATGAAGTACGTATGAAAATTGCGAGATAATCATTGCGTATCTGTGATCTCGAATAATAAATGGCCAGTCAAGAATAACGGAAATATGAGATAGGGTTGAATAATAATCGATAATGAGTTAAACTATATCTATAGGCGTTTGTTGTTGCGAAAACCAACAACTTAATTATTGAGCAATTTATTTGAACGCATTTATTTTCATTTACTTGCCGCAAAGATATTTATTATTGATATCAAATTTTGTTGGGAACACAAAATAAAAAATACGGTTAATATTTTAAACGCGATTTTTTTCCTGTGTCCATTTAAAGTGATCCAATTTTGTTAGTGATGTATCCCCTTGGAAAGCTTGTTTAAAACGCCTGTCAGCTAAAAATAAAACACGGAATTTGAAAATTGTTTACGGTTTTTTCACTGTTCCCGGCTCAAATACAATCAGTGTTTTATCGGGGAGTATACGCATATAAATGACTGCATTGTTCGCCTCTTGTAACAATTGAGTTGGAAACTGTTGGCTAATGTTTTTGTTTGATTTTATAAACTTGTTTATGTTTATTTGATACCGATAATAAAGAGAAACGGTAATTCGCCAATTGAAAAATGAAAGAATTTTATGTTTTAGGTGCGAACTAGACCATGGAAAGTTGGCAACATTTAGAGAACTAATTATTGCATGACGGCGACATCGTTTAATTTAACAAGCTGTGCGAATGCAATTGGCGAAATTCTAGTTCTTGATGATATCAGCCGCGACCTGTATACACTGAATTCTTAGATTTTACAGCAATAGAGGTAATGAGCACAGAAACTTACGGAAACAACTACGCTAAACATGCAGCAAGAATTCTTCAGTTAATATCCCATTGTATATTAACACGATGTGAAATTGACATTTGTCTTATTATGACTTAAAAAGTTAAATTTTATTTTACACAATTTTATTGTGTGGTACTTTGACCTAGATTTATATTTTGGAATTTGTCCAATGACGTAGAGGGTTATTTTTCCTTGCTTAGTCTTTCTGGTTGTCTCATTTATTAATTTAGGGTGCGCTTTTTCGGAATAAATGTGCCAAAGGTCACGCTGCAACGCAAAAATTCAACGTTGAATCGAACAAATTAGAAACAGCTGTTGGAATGTGTGTTCCATTTTTTCCATCACAAATGAAACCCTGTGAAAACGAGACGGATAAGTTTTCATTCTAGCCGAAACTTAACATTCAAAAAGTTAAAAAAAAAATAAAACGTACTTGACATATATGTATACACTCACTTTCAAGAAATTGCAATGGATTTAAAAAATCCGCCCACACATAGATTGTAATAAAGCTTCGTTACGTAACTTTGTTCGCACGAAGAATGAAGATGAATCTGCCGATGACCGGCAGCAAAACGTGCGATTAAGTTCACACGACATTTACCGGATTAATCCGAAATAAAAAGTGCGATCGTCTTTAAACGCCCATGTTCCTGTAAATGACGTTAAATTGCTTCAAAAATTAACGGACGTTCGTGGTCTGTTATTTCATACTGTTAACTCGAAAACGGCGAATCATACAAGATTATATGGTTGGTGAGGTGTAATTGTGAACGCCATCGTGAATATTTTTCCTTTCGGTGTAACTCGTTATTTTACACGAAAGAGTGGTTAGTACAAATTAGTACGTAAAGATTTCTTTTCAAACACATAAAAATAAAACACTTCTCTAAAAACAAATGTTACTCGTAAAGGTATAAATGTCTTGATGAACTTTTACGACAGCCCATAACCAAGAGAACGTATGGAGATCCACTGCGGGTATTCTAAATTCATGGTCCGACTTTATTACATTCTCGAGAGATACGAAACGCGGCGGTTTCTAGTAACAAAGAATGGCCGCGAGAAAAAACAAAGACTCGATCTTGGCATAGGTGTCTCTATAAATCGAACGATGAATGGACCACCTGGCGTTTAGAGAACTGCCGACGACGTCTTGAGCCTCTCGTCGGCCCAATTTCGGTTCCCCAAAGGAGCCATTTGAATAACAATGACCTCCTATGAATCGCCCCTTTATGCTTTCAGTCATTGTTGCGATCCCTGACCTAGCATCTCCTTAACGGCGTTAAATTTTTATGATATAGTGTCCAAGTGCATGGGAACTTGCATCCTTAATCTGTTCACATCGCATTCCTTCGCGCCTTTGAAAGATAAACTTGAATGTCACTAAAACAACAACAACAACCAATATATGTCCCTACTTTAAATTTGAATGTATCTAAGAGAACGGTGGATATGAGTCTTTTAAATTCATAAACGTAGTAATTTGTTAATTAAGTATTAACATGATCCTATAAATTCAACTTATCTATCGATCGAACCTCTTTTCTAAGTACAGCCTTGATAATATTACGAGCAATAAATTCTGGAATTAATAACACTTTGTGGGTGTTGCGATATTCACCTTCTTCATTAAGTGGCGATAATTCGCCCAAACCGGGACAAGCCGTTTATTAGCGCCACGTAATTGCCCGCGATTACGGGCACTGACCAATGATCAAAGCTCGCGAATTCCCAAATGATTTATAGTACGGACATTAATTCTATCGTCGGTTTTTCTCACCGAGAATTGTCGACTATAATCACCATCGCTCGTTACCAGAATATCTTGAGGCTAAAACTGGACTCCTTTCAAAATCCGACTTCGTAATCGAACCACGAGATCTAGCATCAATTACCGATCAACTGTTGGCGTATTACCGCCACCATGGACACCTAACAATGACAAACGACCAGCGGCCTCTTGTCAACAACGTATCGTCTTCTCCATCTGATGCTAGATGATGTTAGTTTGACAACGGTTATTATTTATTTTCAAGCGGTGTCTCAACGTTTGATAAATGGCGGTGAGACTCGCCGAAACAAATTAGTAACATTTATCTTTTTTTTAAGTGAGGAAAATAAGTTTATGTTTGTGGTCTATGGTTAGGGAAAGATCACATAATAATCAGAAAGGACTTTAACGTATTGGAATAAAAATGGGTTTTATGATTTGTAAGGAATTAATAGGTATATAATATGTATAGGTATATGTCCCAGGATCGAGTTACAAAAAAGGAAAATAAAATTAATACTGAATTTTAAACTTATTAGAATTTTAAATCACACGACTATTACTAACTATAGAAGTTAACTAATTATTCCCAGAAAGTTTCAGTTAAGCCGTGCGTCTTCAGACTAGTGTATTATTTAGTGACTATTTTTAGTTATTATTCAGTCTTAAATTGTTATATACTTGTATCGAACTAAAACTAGAATAAACATTAAGCTTGGGACTAGATAATATTTGGGTTTAACCATCGAACTAAAACTAGAACTAGCGCTAGTCTGAAGACGTACGACTAAACCTAAATCTTTCTAGTTCTAGGTGTTTCTAGTTCTAGTTTCAATTCTTGTTTAAATCTCGATTATATTAAGTTCTTCTGGAACTAAAGGTGTAACCAATATTGTATCTACAATCCAGCTTCAGAACTAACACTAGAACTAGTAACATTAATTAATTAGGAACGAGGAAAAATAATCTTAGGAAACACGATAAACTTTTCAAGAATTTCAATAAAACAGCCTCCTTTTTTTCTATGCCAATTTCGGAATCTTCTCTATTCCTTATCAGGGTTACTAAACAAAATGAAACAAAGCAATGAACAACAAATCTAACTGATCTAAAAATAAATTAATCTACTTACAAATGGAAAGCGATTTAATCGTTCAAGTAACATAGGCATTCAATCACATCTAAAAACGTCAAACACGTATTGTTTGTTACCAATGAACAAACTGAATTTAATCTTTAACTCCAAAGTAAAAGAGAACAGATTAAGAACGTCTAACTTTTTAAGGAAAAATATTCAAAATAATGTAATTAAAGCACTAATTAGTAAAGCTTATTGTATTACAAAAACCTTTATGAAAACAGAGAGAGAAGACCCTTTATTAATATTAACTTTATTTATTATTAATATTAAACTTTATTAAATTATAACTTATTAATAAAGTAATTGTACGGGTCGTTAAGTTTGCTCAATGATCAAAAATAATACATTATCTAAGTTGTTAGGGATCAATGTTAGGGATTACATTGAGAAACCTATTTACAATAGGTTAATTTGTCACAATGGTATTACACCTAAATACTACGATCCATAAACGAGATTGTCCCTTGAGACCTATTATCTCCTTGGTTGACTCACCCAGTTATGAGTTATCTAATTTTGTGGCTCGTATTTAGACTAAGGCGTTCAGAGAGAAAATGTATAACATTAAAGACACTTTCCACTTTAACTTATAAGAATAAGTATAACAAATCATAACTAATAATTAAAACATCGTACAACCAGTGACCCATATCGACAAAGACCTTTTCATTGTGATAATAACATTCCGCTTTGTATCTTTTATTTTTTCTTTGATGGTAAGATTTATAGTCAGAAATTTGGTACCCTTATTGGTAACCCATTGAGCCCTACATTAAGACCGACAATTACGAAGCAAGATAATGCTACTTTCCTAAACTACGATTTCTTATCCGTCATTCATATTTATTTATTTCTTTTCTCCCCTAAACTTTGCAGATCGTTTGGAAATATTTAAAATGTTTCATCAACAAATGTACTACCTGTCTACACTAATAGACACATTGCTAGTGGACATGTACCTTAAGATATGTGGCAATATTTTTGGCGGAAAACCATTTTTTAGCTTTTTATGATTTTATGGCCAACAAACTGTGTCATTTCGGGATGTGGCTAATAAATTCCATCTATGAATAGGTTATTTGCATAATAATATGACAAGAGTATCTCTGCAGTTAAGTAATATGGCACGTGAAATACGAAATTGGGCATGTTCCAATGAACAGTATGAGTATATTTGCACTAAATTACACTATCCCCAATGAACACAGAATATTTGCACTAAACTGCTAAGTGCAAGTGTTGCAGTCTCAACAAACAAAGCTAATCAGCAGGTATTAGAAAAAAATCTATAAAGCATTTATATGATCTGAGGTAATAGATAATATTAAAAATTGACAGGAAACGTTTGGAAAAATGAGGAGCTCGCGTGCAAAACCGGTTATAACCACATTTTGACGAAATTTAGTTAGCATATGAATTCGCATACATTTCATGGCTTCTACCGTTTGGTAAAATCAATTAAAAGAGATAGGAGATAAATCACACTTTAACAGCTAGTTAAAAATATGTATTGCCTATCTTTAAAGGCAAACTGTCACAAGCTTTTCCTGTTTTCTGACACTTTTTTAAAAACGGATATATCCGGTTTTGCACGCGAGCTACTCAAATCTTTTGAAGTTGTCCAAATAAATCTGATGTCACAGATAATATTTAATTTGGCAGAAAATGTAAGAAATTTTGTTTTCAAAATGTCTACACTAACATAATACCATACAGAACTATTAAAAGCGGTAGAAAATGTTGATAATTTCTTTTGAAATTGTCTAAACTTGCTTAATATCATAGATGTTATCACATCAATGTTATTTTATAGTTAACTGACGGAAAATGTTGAAATATTTTTAGAAATACTTTAAATGGATTTAATGTAGTAGATAATGTCATAATTTGGCAGGAAACTTTAGTAAAATTCTTTCAAAGTTCTCTAAAAGCATTTGATGTTATGACAATGTCTAAATTGGCAGAAAATTTAAGAAATTTTGTTTTGAAATTATCTACACGACCGTAATCCCATATATAATTATCAAAACTGACAGAAAATTTTGAAAAACTGTTTAGAAATTGTCTAATTGCATTTAATGTCATAAACAATGTTATAAATTATCAGGAGACGTTAAAAAAAATCTCTTAAAATTGTCTAAATGCATTTGCTTTTGGAAAATTCGTTAAAGTTTTCAAAATGCATTTGATGTCATAGACAATGACTAAATTGGCAAAAAATTTAGGAAATTTTATTTTGAAATTGCCTACATATGCTTTGTTTATTATAACTTCCCTTGATGATAGAACTTAATATTCATTATTGTCTTAGGAAAATAATAAAAAGTGTCAAAATTGACAAAGATCATGAAATCAATCTTTAAAATAAGTGTAGGTACTTTCAGAACGCTTTAGACATTTGGAGGGTAATAAAGTCTTACAAGCAGTGTGTAATATCTTCAATACTCATTTTGTTTTCATCCTAAAGCACTACACGAAACAAGCTTTGACATTTTTATTTAGTTGACAATAAATGTTACTATAGAGATGACAACTTAATTCAATTACCTGAGTTACGAACTAATATCTAGCAAGGAAATTTTGAATATTGACTTCTGCTTGTGGGAATAACGTAATATGCAATGCAGCTCGTAAGCACTAACATTCCTTGGAAGAACCACAAGCCTCGAATCCCTAGTACAATTCTTTCTTGAACGTTATAGTGCCCTTTCGTTTCTTATAGCTTAAGTAACTGTTAGAAATTGTCTAAATGCATTTGATGTCATAGAAAATGTCTAAATTAGCAGCAAATGTTGGAAATTTTGTTTTGAAAGTGTCTACATGATCGTAATACAATATACAACTGTCAAAACTGACAGAAATTGTTGGAAAATTTTTGCAAATTGTCTAAATGTATTTAATGTATAGACAGTGTCATAAATTGGTAGGACACGTTAAAGGAATTCTCTTAAAATTCTCTAAATACATTTGCTGTCATAGATAATATCAAAAAATGGCAGAAAACCTTGGAAAAAATCGTTTGAAGTGATTTTGATGCTATAGATGATTTCTAAATTGGCAGAAAATATAGGAAATTTTGTTTTAAAATTGTCTACATGACTATAATACCATATACAAATGTCAAAACTAACAAAAAATGTTGAAATACATTACGCATTAATAATTAAATTGCAATTTTGAATCTTCGATAAAATAATGCTTTATTATCTACTAAGAAACGTTGAAAAACAGTTGAAAAAACAGAACTTAAATTAACATTTTTCAAGAAAAAGCTAGTAGTGAAGAAAAAGCTAGTAGAATTAATGCAGACATCACTAACTCCTCTACCCATGCTCTCTATTTAATAATCGATCTCCTCCTGGGTTATCGTCCCATGCGACCTCTAGATGGTATCGAAGTTCATCCAGATTATCAGGAGGATTGGGTACAAATATGTTCAATCGGCGATAAGTCCGGTGCACGGTCACAGGCCAGGGCAAAATCTGCAATGTCTGCAGATTTTGTCGAAACGCACATCGTTACATGTGCGTTTAATGTACCTGGAATGAACGTAAGAGAAGACCTGTTTATACATATCATCCTCCAAACCATAACCCCAGGTTTTCAGACTGTGTGTTATATTTGAACGAACTCCAAAATCCGTCTTTCCCTTTGATGTCGCCGTACCCTTCTACGACGATTATTCACCTATAAAGAAAACTTTGATTTATCATTGAAAACGATGCCATTCTGTTGATAAATCCACCCCTGCAGTTCTTGACTGCTGGAGATGTTAGTGGTATGAATGAAGCGGTTGCCATCCACAACTGTCGGTTGAAAGCTCTCGTTCAATCCACAGCAATCAACCTTGTTGTTTGGAATCAATCCTTGGTAATCCGCTTAAGGAGTTGGTCTTCAGGTGCGTTGCTCGTTCAGGTCGGTCTTCCGGCAGGACGACGCCTCTGAATACTTTCTTCGGACTATAAAGATCATATCCAAGCAATTATAGTATGGTCTTGATTCAGACTTCTCCCATTATTCGACATGAGTCCTCGTGTTTTTTATACCGATAATTAGGCCCTAACAAAGTCGCACTGAGGCGCGCCTACTTAACAATTTGATAATTAAATAAACTGACATTTTATGGACAGAAATTCAATAATTGTTAAGAAGAAAATATTGAATATTGAACTTAAAAAAAATGGTATAGGAAACAAAACATTATTTTAAGGATTATTTTACCAAAGTTGCAAAACTGTAGTTTGAATTTTAGTGGGTCATGTTATGTATTCAATTAAAATCGTATTCAAAGTGCGCCAACAGGAAAGTTTTTCAAACTCTAACCACTCGACAGCAGATCGTTTCACTTAAAATTTTCATGGAATCATTTTATGGCAGCGCTGCATTGCAGTCGAATATGAACAGTGCAATCAACAAAAAAATAAACATAAAGCCATCTTTTATCTTCCTCTCTCCGAACACGATCCACGGTATATCTCTGTTCGCGGACCGTATATCACCGACAAACTGCACAACTCGTAGTTCTCCCACACGTAGGTATTCTTGTAATGTATGGTAATCGATAATTAATTGAAAACCATCTAGAGGCAGCGGGACGCGGGCTTTTAATTAATTTTCCCGCGCACGCGGTACGTTCATAAATCCGCAATTTTCTATAGGTACCTCGTTACAAGACGATTAACGCAAATACTCGCCGTGGCCGTATGCTGTGTAATGGAAGATCCAAAGTTACGATTGGGCGAGACGAGTTTAGGAAACGGACAGTCTGTTTAATGGGGGAGAAGATTGGGTTTCCGCGATAATGTTCGATGGTTGCACTATATGCAGTCCTTATTTATGGATATCTGGTCGTGCGGTTAACGTACAAATTGCCGGTTAAAAGTAAAATGTTACTCGCCAATCCGCAGGGAACCGAATCCGATCGTTTCAGTAAGATGGGAGCTAACTTGCAACATCCGCAACAACCTAATCTCCTGTAGCGAATCCTTTATTCGTTCAATTGCTTTTTACCGCCTCAAGAAAGGTTCAATTCAAAACTAATTTATTTAAAATAAATAGGATTTGGAGAGTTTTAATTCTCCATGAAGTTATTGAAGCATTAAGTGGCAAAATTTAATTAAACTCGATGTAAATTTCGGAATAAGCCATTAAAGTTTCAAATGTAACTAATTTGCGCGAACTCAAAGTTAATTAATTATAATTTATTTATATCAAAATAAAGTTAAAAATGCTTTTAAAAAACAAATCCCGCTACGTTCCATTAACAAAATCACTATTATTTCTGCATAGTGCCACTTTTAGTACTCAATTTCAAATCGACACCTGTGATCTTTCACCTTCTCTTTTAATCTGAAAATATATTGACCTTTCAACTTTTACCTATCCAGCACGTTCTAGCGTTCCATACTGGTTCCCTTCACTCCACACACCACCTATGTACATTTCCAATTTGAATAATTCATGAACGAATCTCTTGAACGCCGCGTTTGACATGATCAAAGCACACGGTCACCTTAAACAGGTGCTCGTGAACTGTTTTTTCTCTAGACCATTTATCTAGACACGATCTCACGATGATGAGGCTACTTCCGTCTCAAAACAACGTCTTAATATTTTACAAACCACGAAGATCATCAAGATGCCGCTTTTATTTTATAGATTGTTCCGTGGTTGTCTCATAATTTGAACATTGATATAGTTATTACAACTGGAAATAAATAATGAACTAGCTGAAGAGGTTCAAAAATCCTACGGTATGGATGCTACCGGAGATGTGTAAGACCTTTAATGGCTCGCACGCTGCCGCTGAAAGGCCTTCTCTCATAAATCAAGGAGCCTGCTGAAAAATTAATTTTTCTCCCTCGCAGTTTTCTCTCGGCGATCGTCTTCACGTTAATAACTTCCCGGACTACATCGCCCTGCGCGAAGATTGATTATATGGTTAATATGGATTGATAGAAGAAATATGATTGGATCCGTATTATTGAGAACATTAAGAATTGACGGATCCCGTTTCAGAGAAGTTATGGTTTTGCCGCAGGAGATTCATTAATTTTAGCAATATTAATATTCATATGTTACAAGATCTTATTGCCTCATTAAATTGGGGTAATTAATGTATAATAATGTTTCGATGATTGCTAAATGAGACCTGGTTTCAGTGCTAATATTCCTTATGTAGAAGCAAATATTCCAATATTGAGTAAAGTTATGTTTAACTAATTTTGGTTAGGTATCGTTAATTAAGTACTCCAGATTCCAGAATAACTAATGCAACGTTCAAATGGAAACTAAACAGTTCTTCGAACTGACGTAACGCGTAATCCCGCTAGTATCGAACTTGCTCAACGTAATATTACGTGCGGCAATGATAAATCGGTTTAATATCGGTGCTTCAAGATCGTCCTTCGATGCTAAATGCTGTAGCAGACCCCGCAAATCCCATTAAATTTAATGTTTACCGCCGACCACGTCCTATAGATCCACAATTTACTGCAACCTCTATCTAAACGCAAACCAATTTCATCAATTCTCCTGAAACGAACATCTTCAAATAGTCGTCGGTTCATGTTAATGGTTAATAAAAAAAAATTGGTAAAAACGATAATGAAATGTGTCACGCAAAAGCTAAAACTCCTCAATCCCCGCGGCTATTTAAGTTATTTAGTGCGTAAAACATGCATTACAACAGCAAACAGTGTGAGTTGATAACGAGGAAACGGACCTGCTAATTGAAGTTAACCGGCTGTGACATCAACCACATCAACGACTGTTCATGTACTCATCGTTCTAACTTGTAAACGTTACAAAGCGATAAAAGACAGAGAACGAACGAAAACCGTTATTATCTTGAATACATCTGCAAATAGTTTACGCACGCAATACTTGGAACTCATCAGCTTGATTGCTCGCTTTGCGAATGCAGTGCATATGGTGTTAATTAATACACAGTTTGAATGAAGCTTTGTATGTAGTGGATTAAATCATTTTGATTTTGTACCAATCTCTAAAAAAAGTTAATTATTTAATAAATGAAAGATACTAGTAAATCGTTTCTGCAATCAAATAGTTTATTTTATTGATTACTCTTACAACAAATTATTTAAAAACATTTACCTTCAATTAAAGAGAACCGAATTACAAAAGTCCTTTCATATTATTCAAATTGCTTTGATTGACAGGTAATTAAAAACGTGAATATTTGTTTGTCAAATCAAAGTATCTAAATATGACAAAGTAATTATTAAGCATATTAAGCAATAATCTTAGATCCCCAAAACACAAAATAAAGAAATTTTAGTTTTAAAGTTTTTAATCTCGTGTCGATAATGAAGATTGATTTTGATATTCTTTTCATAATTTTAAATAGATCCAGTTTATATAGCTTTTTTATATTTAGTTTATTTTCTTTCTCAACTAACACCAAATTTTTTTTTATTGTATTATGTGTTTTTATACTTATTTAGTGTAATTTCTCTATCTTGTAATAGATTCTTTTCGGTATATTTTAAGATGTAACCCTTTTTTTTAAATCGACAATTTTGTAATCGGGTAGAAAATGGTCTAAAAAAGATGTGAGCAATAAAAAAATGTGCGGAAAAGTGAAAAACTTACTGAGACACAAAACAAACGGACAGAACCTTTCCTACAAATTACTTATTTCTTAACCAAGCATGAAAATAAACCTTATAAAATTAAAAGTAACGTAATTTTCGAAACTCATAGTTTCGATTTAAATTTTTTGATGTATATCAACTGATTAACTGTCGTTTGATAGGACACAGCCACAGGATTTAGGTTGATATCGATGAGGGTGCAGTTGAAACGAAAACTTTAAGTCATAAATCTAACATTTTAGGGCTGTGTTTTAGACTGAGTGTACGAAGTAGAGTTTTTTGCGATTCAAACCTATTTCGTGTGAAACTTTTTCTTGCGACGAATTTATCTCATTTCTTGCGAAATAATTTAAAATTGTTATATTATACTAGTGTGTATACGTCATGGCTGAGGTAAGTTGTATTTGTGTACTATAATTTTAGATATTAATTTTTATTTTCATAGGCTAATAAGTTTAATACGTTTGAACTCCGGTTCTTAAAAGGGGATGATTTAGTAAATAGACTGAGGGAAGGGGGTTTTATTCCAAAGGAAGGTGAGTATAAATGTCCTCAATGCGAAACACCACTTATTCTGCAAAAGTGCAGTAGAGCCCATGATGGGTATAAATGGGTGTGCAAAGGATACGTTTCCATACGGAAACAAAAAAGAAAGATGTGCAGTAACGAAGTATCGTTTCGAACGGGCACGTTCTTTGCACAATCTAGGCTTGATATTTGGCAAATTTTAGGATTCATCTATCCTTGGGTCGATAAGGCAAACCTTACAATTCTAACAAAGGTTACAGAGATGTCATTGCAGACCGCTGTTGATTGGGCGTCGTTTTGTCGTGGAGACCTGGTTGATAAGTACTTGCTGCACCCAGAAAAGGTTGGTGGTCCGGATACTATCGTTGAGATAGATGAAAGTAAGTTTGGGAGAAGGAAATTTCATCGAGGACACCGAGTGGAAGGTCAGTGGGTGTTTGGCGGATTTGAACGAGGGACCGGCCGAGTTTTTATGGACGTAGTCGAGAGCAGAAATGCAGAAACCCATTTACAACCATTATTTCCGATTTTTGGAAAGCTTATGACATGGATATGTATATTTGAAAGTAAATCAACTATAAAGATCTGGAAACTAGCGCGCACACCAACGCCATTGAATCCACATGGAGACATGTGAAAAGCAGTATGTCAACGTCCGGCAGAGTTAAAAGTCATCTTCCAGGAAATCTTGCGAGATACATGTTTCAAAAATTATGTTCAGCCAAAAAACTTGATAAGACAATGGAGTCTTTTAGAATAGCTGCGATGATGTATGACCCAACGAAGCATTCTCAACAACGGGATCTGGAGGAAATTGTAGATATATATTCATCCGATGACGATAACAATTCTTCATTTTGGTGATATGTTTTTTTAATGTGATATAGTTTGGCAGAGGGTGAGTTAGGTGGGTCTTTACTTGTACGGTTCGTTGAAAAAAACCTTAACATTCAGATCAGTGTGTTCCACAAAATTGCTTGTGTGGATCTGAATGTTAATAATTTGTATTATTTTGATCGTTAAGTAATTCATCCATACTAGTTATCTAATTCAGGTAATACAGCCACAGGATTTAGGTTGATATCGATGAGGCTGCAGTTGAAATGAAAACTTTAAGTCATAAAACTAACATTTTAGGGCTGTGTTTTGATCGTATTTCAGATAATTCTTTTATCGATCATCCTCATTGTGATGAATGTACTGATTCTGCCTTATAACTATTCTAATAAATAATCAAGAAATGGCATTTATTGGTTATACAAGATCGCAAAATAGTGTTCAACCATAATAACGATTTTTAAAACTTTGCACAGATATATACAAAACTATTTTTATTGTAATGTAATTTGGCAGGGAGTGGGGTGGGCGGGTTTTTATTTGTATGGTTTGTTGAAAAAAACATCTACATTTAGAACCACACCAACAATTTTGTGGAACACAAATAAAATTTAATAAAATATAATGTGGATTGATAGCGGCTGGGTTGGGTGGGTTTTGGTTGTATGGTTCGTTGAAAAAGAGAAACATTCATGTTTACACAAGTAATTTTGTGGAATGCAAATAAAATTTAATAAAATGTAATGTGGATTGATAACGGATAGATTGGGTGGGTTTTAATTGTATGGTTCGTTGAAAAAGACAAACATTCAGATTTACACAAGTAATTTTGTGGAATGCAAATAAAATTTAATAAAATGTAATGTGAATTGATAGCGGGTGGATTGGGTGGGTTTTGGTTGTATGGTTCGTTGCAAAAGACAAACATTCAGATTTACACATATAATTTTGTGGAATGCAAGTGAAATTTAATAAAATATAATGTGGATTGATAGCGGCTGGGTTGGGTGGGTTTTAGTTGTATGGTTCGTTGAAAAAGAGAAACATTCAGGTTTACACAAGTAATTTTGTGGAATGCAAATAAAATTTAATAAAATGTAATGTGGATTGATAGCGGATAGATTGGGTGGGTTTTAATTGTATGGTTCGTTGAAAAAGACAAACATTCAGATTTACACAAGTAATTTTGTGGAATGTAAATAAAATTTAATAAAATGTAATGTGAATTGATAGCGGATAGATTGGGTGGGTTTTAGTTGTATGGTTCGTTGAAAAAGACAAACATTCAGGTTTACACAAGTAATTTTGTGGAATGCAAATAAAATTTAATAAAATGTAATGTGAATTGATAGCGGGTGGATTGGGTGGGTTTTAAATGTGTGGTTCGTTGAAAAAGACGTAAACATTCAGATTTACACAAGTAATTTTATGGAATGCATGTAAAATTTAATAAAATATAATGGGAATTGATAGAGGATGGATTGGGTGTGTTTTAGTTGTATGGTTTCTTGAAAAAACATATACATTCTGATCTTCAGCATCCTTACAACCAAGTAGATGAAAAATAAAAACGTTTCAGTCGTTGTTGTTTTTCGTTTCGATTAAGACATATTTTATTAACTACACACTCTTGGTTAAGTAATAAGCAGTTTATTAGATAGGTTTTGACCGGTTTAATACGAAAATATGTGATTAGAATTGTTGCTGATGTCATAAAACGTGACGTCACATGGAAACTTAAAAGTGATTTTTCGGTAAGTTCTACACATTTCCGCACATTTTCTTTATTGTTAATGTCTTTTTTAGATCATTTCCTATCGATAAAAAAAGAACCGTCGATTTTAAGTTAGGGGTTAAGTCTTGATATATTCCTTCTTTTCTGACACATTTTTCTTTAATTAATAATCTTGGTAAAACTGCGTACTACTTTTTCGTTTCTTTTACATCTTATTTTATTGATAATAGTTTGATAGAGTCTTTCATTGCATCCATTTCAATGTAGTGTATTTACCACTATGAAAATAATAGTTATATTATTTTCACTTAGAAAATTTTTAAATGCTTTTGTATCAATTAAAGTTTTGTCGATATTGATCTGATAAAGCCATACCTATACTAATTTAACGAAGTCGGTTGTGTTTTGAATAATCGATGTCAAAATATATCCGTAACTTGCAATATGGTCAACTTACAAATGAAGGTAGTTTTGTCGAACAACGTCCCACGAATCCACCAATTGTGTCTATTAGCATAATTTCAAATATTGTTAAGTTTGTTTCTTTCTTCCATCTTTATCGTAATGATCTATCTATTTACAATTCAACATAACCTAAAATAGACCGATACGTGTTCCCGAATGTTCCTGAAGATGACTTAATTAAAATCGAAACCGGTTGAACGAAATTAGTTTTTACATACCAATCTTTAAATAAGTACAAAAAAAGATAATTTCAAATGGTTTTGTTGCCGGGCTTAAGTGTGTATTTATTTTGTCCTCTCCACTTATTCTTTCGACAAATTTCACAATTACAAGTATTACTTATGTTTTTTTTTTCTAAATTTTCTGCCGTGTAGAACGGATTGATTTTTCTATCATTTGATTTATACCTATATGACAAAAATATTCATGTACATCCTCATAAACTTATATACCAATATTTTCTGATTTTGAGAAAAAAATTTTTTAATCATTTTTCTTCTACCTACTTTTTTATAATACTTTAAATATTTGATTTTGTTCATTAATTTTACTACAATTTATAAATACTTTATAATCTTTCTGATCCTTTTTTATTTTTCTAAATTTATTAAATTTGCCATTCTTAAACATTCGTCTTTTCTTTCATGTATTTAATACCGGGTTTGAACTGCGATATCTATTGCGATTTGAATTGCAATAAATAATAGGTTGCCCAGTTTTTGCATTTTATATTTAAATTTTCAAGTAGTTTATGATTTGAGAAAACTATAATTTTTTTTCTCATTAATCTATGTTGCCAACATTTGACAGCTTCTTTTATTGATAAGCATTCCAAGTAAATAGCTTTTTTCTGTTTTTGACTTCATTTAACTTTTTCGAAAAGTATGCAATTTTATACTTGAGTTTGTGTATACATGTATTCGTAAAGTGTAATCAAAAATAGCCGACAGGTTTGGAACAAAGTATGTATATCTTTCATGTGTTCAAATGTCTCTTGAAATTTATCAGACCATATGAAATTTTGCCCCTTTCTGAGCATATTATGTAAAGTCTCTAATTTAATTGCACTGTATGGAATGTGGTTATGATAGAAATTCATTTTTCACAAAAATTTTCGAATATTCTTTTGACATTTCGGAGTGGGGAAATATCTCATTGCAGTTAAGTTATCCTATATAGGTTTTACTAAATTGTTGTTTGTGATTATATGAGCTAAATATTTGACTGAATCTGCCGTCAATATACATTTTGATTGTTTTAACCTAAATCCGTCTTTTAATACACCTTCCAATAATTTAATTGGGTGATTAATGTAACCTTTAAAAGTTTTTGAGAAAACCAAAATAGCAATTTACTGCAAATTTTGAAAGGTTATATTTTCTTATTATGCTACTTAAAATACGTTGGAATTAAAGATCTGCGCTGAGTGACTTTTTATACCCGCTCACGTCCACTCACAGAGCCACGCGTGTTATGCACGCCACTCATGTGAATCTCATCCATGAATCACGTGAGTCACAAGTGTGTCACGTTAGGTGATCAAATGTGTGAATCATGTTTGATTACTGGTTAATTTTTTTATATAATTTTTTATATTATAATTTTATTATTTATCTTTATATTTTTTATGTTTATATTTCTTATATTTTATTTTATTATAATTTTTTTTTAATTCGGTGTAGCCATGCATTATCAGACGCACAGCTAAACCTGAATCTTTCCAGTACTAGGTCTAGTGTTAGCTCTAGTTTTAGTTGCCACTCAGCGCTTGATTGTTGTAAATACTTCTGAAACTAAAAGTATAATTAATACTAGACCTACAATCTATCTATAGTATTGACACTAGACCTAGAACTAGAAACATTATGATTTAGCCGTACGTTTCTTTAAACGGCTAAACCCTAATGTTCCTAGTTCTAAGTCTAGTGTTAGTTCTGATGGTAGGTTGGGTTGGGTTGGATTGGGTTTCGTCTTACTACTAAACCTAAATATTTTACGTTCTAGGTCTAATATTAGCTCTAGCATTAGTGTCGGTCTATTTTTATTTTTGTTTAACCGTGCATCTGAAGACGCACGGCTAAACCTAAATCTTTCTAATACTATGTCTACTGTTAGTTCTAGTTTTAATTGCCATTCTATAGTTGGAATATTGTTGGTGACGTATTTGTCTATCTAGTTCATGTCTAACGTTGAAAAATACTTACAGTCTCTCATTTTCTCAACTATGTCTTCTATTACTAGAAACGGTTGTGATTGCAGAACTACCAGTTTATTTCAATGTTGATTTTTTATTTTCTTCTTTTTTTAAATGCTAAAGCAACATAGCAAATGGGTTGCACAACTCTTCAATTAATTTGTTTTCTAGCAGGTTGGAAACTTGAAGATCTATTTCCTTTCTATTATATTATTATAATTATTGCAATATTTGTCAATAATTAAATCAATATGAGCTTCATATTCTTTTACTGTTCCCACGTCGTATTTGTCTCTTGCAAAAAGAGCCCTTTATTTATTTAATAAACTGTTCTTCTAATTAATCTTCAGTTAAAACTTCTTTAGGGTTCTCATGTTCATCTCTTTAATTGTTATATTTTGGAATCTGGTATATTTGTAGATTTTTATCTTGAACCAAAGAGAATTTTTTATAGCGTCTAATCCAATTAAAATGTCGTCATTAAAGATTTTCATTTATAATATCAAGAATTAGCAAAGGGAAACTAACCCCATTGTTTTTTTACGCTATTGATAATATTCAAGTTAGAACTCTTTAACAAATTTAAATTTTCTTTTAATATTCTTAAATTAATTACAGTTTTGTGTTAATGTTTTCATTTAATTGTCGTTTGTTTACTAAGTGTTCTAATCCATTTACTTCGCGGAATAAATCATCTGGTGACGCCAATCTTTCTCTGTTAATTCTGTCAGTAACCAAGTCCGGTAATACAACTGCAATCATGTCAATTATTTTTCCCACATCAATAGTGTTCTTAACCTAAACCAATAGGTTTTCTTTTCTTATGGCGTATGCTAGTAAAGATCCCGTTTTATATTTAAAAGATAGTGAGGATTTGATAAATGACTAGCCTTATAACCAAATGTTTCTATGTTTTTATTTTCCAGGCTTCCCATACCATTCCATTTCACTATTTTCTAAACATTCTCTAAAGAGCTCTATCTTTGTCTTATTATCAAATAAGATTACACATTTATTTTCAAAATCAATTAGCCATTGTGGTGCAATTATATTCTTTTCATTAAATGTGTCTATTATCAGTTGTGGATTTTTTTGCGTTGATTTCCTGTTCTGTTTTCATATCGTATTGTTGATTACTTTCTTCCTAATCAAATTCTTCCTATAATTCTCCCCCAAAGTACACGTTATCTTCTTTATCTATGTATTCCTTTTGTCTTTATCAAAACGTATAATCCATACTTTTCTATTCTGGTATCGTTTTGTGATTGTGTTTTTTACATTCACAAATGTTTGTGTTATAATTTTATGTTGCATAACTTTCGGGAGTAGGTACGCTTTATTTTATTTATTTATTTATTTATTTATTTACTTCAAGGGATGCAAACAGGGTGAACCCCCAGCGAAGTATCCACAGTACAATAACAAAATTATAATAAAAAACAGAACATAAAATAAAAATAGAATACACAATAATCATACAATAGCTCTAACAAAAAAATAATAATAATAGAAAGAATCAAGAATTACATTTTTATAACATTATTCAATTACATCCCACAATTACGAAGTAGTAGGTATAAATTGCAATGAGGTCATTCCGCTTATGCCCCACAAAAACCGTCTAAACGCAGTATACGAGATATTAAACAAGTCGATACTTCGACAGTGAGAATCAAATGAGTACATAAGTCTTTGAAGAGGCGAGTTAAAATGAGCGTTGGTATTTGATCTATTAAGTCTAAAAACCCGACCACATCTAGTACGATAAGACGGCACCGAAAAGCATAATCCGCCGAGCAATACCGGAGAATTGATAAAATTGTTTGTTAACTTAAAGATGAAAAGCAGATATCATATCTCAGCCGCCTAACTTGCAATGACTGTAAGCCTAGCACCCTGCATCGCATCTCGTAATCGCAGTAGGGTAAGTAAACTCTTTTCTTTTCTTCTTTTCTTTTCTTTTGTTTCAATGGATGTTATAGCTATAAAGTTGTTTTTGCCATCAGGTTTGGCTTTCACAACCAACTCAAATAATATCGTTTCCATTATTGAGGGCCAATAATTCAGTTTTAAGAGGGTTGTCTCAAAAAAGTTATTTATTTTTAATAAATGAAAGATCCTAGTAAATCGATCCTAGAGAACCCTAGTAATCAATAATATAGTTTTATCTACATTTTTTCAACATTGGCGAAAACTTTACAAACAGTTCAAAATTTTAAACACATTTAAGTTTTTCGTTTACAATGTTTGTTAAATATCGAAAACATAAGAAGGTAATAAATTATCATTTGGTAAAGTATTTATTAAAGTCTTTAAATGCGTGCGTCTTTCTAGTTTTACTTCCATTCAAATATACAGGTTGAAAAATCAATTTTTAAAGTACTCTATTTCAAAAACTATTCATTGTAGAGGCCTTCATTAATGTCATCAGATGCACTAACCTCAATCCAACCGGACACTGTAAGTTTGAATTGAAATAAAACTAGAAAGACTTTAGATCTATGGTTAGATCTTATGACATAAAACCAGGACTAACACTAGATCTAGATCTGGAAAGATTTGAAACTTTCAACTTCTAGGACTAGTGTCAGTTCTAGTTTTACTTTAAATTCAAACATTCATGGTTTACAAATCAGTTTGTAAAGTACTCTATTTCAGAGACTATTCATTGGAGAGATCTTTATTAAAAAAGTCTTCCAATGCACGGCCAAACCCAACCCATCTCAACTCTGTATATTTGAAATGAAGTATTAGTCGCCTCACAGTTGGGTTGGACGAACGAAACGAGTGCGTCCCTTTTCATACAAAATTCAAGGCCAAAGAAAAAGGTCCGCACCTCTGAAGGGACATGAGCTACATGTATCATGGGGACACCATGCATTTCATTGCAAAAAGAGGCGCCTCTCCAGTAGTTTGCGCACCAAGGCTACCTACGTCCCCTTTAGGGCGACGAGGTGCCGACTCTTTTCCATACACAGCTGTACACAGCATAACATAATTAAAAATATTACTATGTCAAACTTGACCATATCGGGCAAACTGACAACTCTGACTTCAAAACTAGTTCTGTTAGAAGTTTTTTATCAGAATTGTCAAAATATGTTTTGTAATGGAAAGCAGCGCTATAAATTGTAGCTTCATTGAATTGAAATTAAAGCAAATTAATTATTAATTAATTATTTATTAGTTAACATGTTGAGGTCCGTTGGCCTCTATAAACTGCTTTTTGTGGTCCGTGGATTCATACTCGGACGTCAACGTGTGAATAGAAGAGTTAAATTTGTAGAGAATGAAATCTCGCAAAAGAAAAGGAATTTGGGCATGATCCTGGATTCTACGCCGTAAACTACAAGAATCTTGCAAGAACCATTGGAGGCTGAATGGCAATTTGACTGTCTCCTGAGTAAAGTTGAAACCAAAATAAAAGGAGAGGATACTCTTATGAAACCTGCTTTACCTGTACGAATAGAACTTCAATTGTGACCTCTGGTATGTTTAAAGATGACTCTTTGTACATTTGCTTCTGATAAAGGGATTGACCACTTCTTTTCACTATATCCAAAATTTTCTGTTTGAATATCTAAAGCTTCCATGACTGGCAGTTGTCTAAGCTAACTGGCAATATTTTTACCAATATAAGAAAATTCAAAGTCTGTAGTTTTTCAATAGACCTTTTAATACGCTCCACGTGTATTCGAGGTCACGTGAAGGTGAAACTGGAGAGAGTGACGCTGGTTATGATATTGCTAATAAATTTAAAGAAGCAGTTGAAGCTCTTCTAATGAATTCGAAGTTGAATGAGCGATAGAATCTAGAAATTGTGCTGGATAATCTAAAGAACTTATCCCAGTCAGAGTCTTATATCACCTAAAAGAAGAAAATAGGTTATTTTCTGGTGATCATTTATATTACTTTCAGATTTCAGAAACACCAGAGGAATGGGCTTCAATTGAAAGGGGATTGCATCATGGTTAGAACATTCCTGGTTGTTGCGGTGAATTTGATGTTTGCTATCCCATAACCTCAACATAGCGGGAGTGATTTTTTTTGTTTTTTGCTTTGTTGATAGCAATTACTGTTTTGAATACATATATTGATCTAGATGTACGCACGCTAGAATTCCCTCATTGGGATGTGCTATTGGGAGATGAAGTATTCCCATTAAAAAATTATTTCATTTAACCGTCTACCATTAACGACCACGGAAAAAGTTTTTAACTATTGCATCTCATGAACAGGAAGAATAGTTGAAAATACCTGTGAGGTTGTGCACTACACAATTGGCTAATCAAAACAGCCACGTTGAAAAAAGAGCTGGTCATTGGAGGCTCCATCTGAAGTCTAGATATATTGAACACCTTGAGATTCGGGGTTCCACAACAATACCCATACAACAGAAAAATGAAGGACCACTTATAAAAATTACTTTTTGGTAGAAGGGGCAGTCCCTTGGCAAAATAGCAGAATATATTAGATTATATATTAAATAACTTGATAGTCTTAAATTGCAAAGAACTTCTTCTACTAAGCACATTTATACAAATTTAATCATGTTCTTCTTCTTTTGTGCGAAACTTTCGTTGTTTTTCATTTAACGCCATTTTCTTTTACAATTACTATCCAAGTAAACTCGTAAAAGTTAAGTGCAGTCCTAATCCACTCTGATCGCATGCCAACGTACGAGTTGATCGGATTATTGGTTGCCACAATAAGAGTAGCGTCCGAGTATATAACCGAGTACCTTTGGTCCGAACGTACTCGTAACGTGTCAACGCGGCTTAAATGACACTATCTAGAATTAAACGCAGGTTCCCCACTTCAATTAGGAGTGAATGGATAAAAACGTTAACATTTGTTTGTCAAATGAAAGGTAACTATATATAACAAAGTAATTATTAAGATGATTAAACAATAATCTTACATTTATTTATGCAAAAAGAATAAGTTAACTGAACAATTTCCTGTACCACTTTTCCAACCCCGATAATGATCGCAAAAAGTCAATGAAACCATAAAACAAACATTGAAAGTAAAGCAATCTGCCCCGAAGCGGTTCACCCGGTTGTATCTGGCCAATTCATCGGTGACACGTTTTCTTTGACACACACGTAGCAATTTCGTTGTTATGTTTTTCTTTTGGTTAATTTTACCTGGCCTATCGCTCTTGGCGATCATTTTCCCCGTTCACCTTTATATTTCCATTTGTTCGCGGTCATTATTAAATTATTACCAACCAATTTATTTTCTCGGCGCGAGATTGATTAATACTGGTACATTATTGATAGGCCTGAAGCGAAACACGAAAAGAATTAAGCATACCCACGTGCGTTTTGTTTGTTATTTACACGGTTGCTTAAGATATCGGCAAAACCTACTAAGTTTATTGTTATTCCTTGTGTTCCACCCAATACTGTAGCAAACGTGTGATTAAGAACAAATTTATAAATGGTCTAATGATAGTTCAAAAGTGAAACGGCTGAGTGAGCTGCTTGGTCAGGGGTGTATTGTAAAAAATCGTCGATCGCTGTGGTCTGGATGGCCGATAGCTTGGCGTTAATTAGGTTTAATGGTTGGTTGAACGGGGAAATTTATTAAAATTTATGCGGTTCAAAGGAACGTATCTGGGAAGCTTGTGGTTGGTCGATGGTCTTATCGCGTTACGGACGTGAACGGCTTATAATTTACGTATTCGGGCGTAAAGGAAAACACGCCGAGAGGAAGCGTTTAGCTTGAACATGGGCTCATAGTACCTAGGAAATGGAACGACTGTTCAAAGTGAAAGGTGAACTTAATTGCTGTTATTTTGTTACGGTATATAAAACGAAGAAATTTCGCAAATACTAAAAATCCAAGGAATAAGAAAGGAATGATTTATTTCCCTCAAAATTCCAACTTCAAACTTACAAGACGCGTATTCTCGAGAAACTGACCTAGTTTACGTCTTTTATAACGTTAAGAAAAGACGAGATCCCCAACGAAATACCACGTATTACAATTAATAACTCAACTGCAGTCAGTGTGCAAAACCCATAATTCAAGTTTAAATAATTTTAACGCATTAATAGAAAATTATAAATCAATTTGAATAATATGAGTTTAGCGACCTAGTTTACTCGATTTTTTTATGACTCTTACAGCTAACCAGACAAGAAAGTGTACATTACAATGAATCAACTTTAAATCGTACATCCACGGCAATTCATCAATCCTGTCTCTCGTAGGTACCAAAGAAATGAATGCAAATCCGCATAATTCAAGTTAACCGGCTTAAGCTAACAACCGGTGGTCACGAACGCTAAACACGACCGGAAGATGTTGATGTATGTCCATTCTGACTGGACCAACCGAATAATACATGGGTTCGTTGATTTATTTCGATGTAATTGTACTGCCAGCGGAGAGAACAACGGCCGTGATGATTTGTGCCTTGCTTTCACCGGCGGCGGACCCCGAAAGAAAAAAATCGACGGTATAAACGTCTGGTTGGATTAATTACTCGTTGAGACCTTTTGTTTCCTTTAAGCATATGTAGGTGGTGTGGTGGTCCCTTAATGGCGGTTGCCTTTGCCGATACGATGAAAATGACGGGATCACACGCAGAGTCCAGTTAATTAAACGGTTATAAATTAAAGGAGCAATTTACCGAGAGAGGATTACAAGGAAATGGGTTGGCAAAAAAAGTTAGCCAAGAATCTCCAATACGATCCAATCTTGTTGTCATTTTATTTACTACATTAAATTTACTTTAGTTAATTTAATTTTAATAAATTTAATTAATTCTTTTTATTTTCTTTTTGTTATGAGCAACTAAAGTCAATTTTTGGTGTATTTACAGGTAAATTAACTCTATTGCATATTGTTCACAATCGGGAACACATTTTTTTAAATAAACATAACATCGTCATCTTACACATTTTCATAAGATTGTGCGATTAACGCTGTGTACGACATATGATGCAAGTAATATGTAATATGCAAGTATTATGCAAACAGCAATTTTTGACTGGATGTCATACTAATTATACTAATACAAAAAGAGTCTGTTTGAGTTAATTGAATTTATGTTTTTATGTTGATTTGGAGCAAGTATAATTTATTTACTCTTTAAATTTAATTTACTCTGCTCTTATAAACGTAAGATGTTTCAAGTTATGTTCCTAATTGGGAACAATATATGTCGCAAGAGCAACCCTAAAGATACAATCGTAATCGATTCAACACGAAAATAGTATCAAATAATAGTACACTTTCTGATGCTGAACTAGAAATATTCGGGTTTAGCCGTACAACCCTCAAGACGGCTGAACTTGAATGATTTTAGTTCTAAGTCTAATGTTAATTTTACTTTTACTTCAGTTCAAACGTACAATGTTGGGTTGGGTTGGTTTAGGTTTAGCCGTGCAATAATGATAGAAGATGATGATAAAAGGGGCTTCTCTATAAAAAGGCGTACCCAACACACGAGCAGTTGACAGATAAATGCGAGGAATTAGTTGTAACTAAAACAACAAAGGTTAAAGAAGTGGAGGCTGAGAGAACAAAGAGAGAATACTAAGAACAGAAATAGGTTCAACAGAACGAGAAATAAGGAAAAATTTAATAAAGATGAAGGAGAAGATGAAGGAGAAGATGAAAGAAGAAGAGCAAATTGCAGTACACCATATAAAGGCCATGATATTATACAACAAACTAAAATTAACAGAGAAAATTAGGTCGAAATGACAATAAAAACAACTAACTAATCGACGAGTACGCGAACACAAACAAAACGTATGTACGGAAATCTTTTGTAAGTCCACAATATCAAAAGACCGGTTATACAACAAGAAATGATCTGAAATATCTAAAATATATATTTATGTTTTAATAAAGGTAAACAAAGGTTTATAAATCATATCTAATTGATCATTTAACAAGTTAAACTTCCCTTCTTTTTACGTTTATCGATTTCGTAGATTTCTAGTAAATCCATCTTGTAACTCTTATCACATTTGTGTATTAAGGTAGTTTCTTTATAATTAATGTTGTGACCTGTGTCAATTCTATGTTTGTAAACATTTGATTGTGGTTTTGATTTATGTTCTTGTATTCGTGTACATAATTTTCTTCCCGTTTGACCTATATATATATACTATCACAATTTGTTTATCTAATGATACTTGTTTCTTTTAATGCGGTTATCTAAATTATGTAGATTTAAAAAAAAATTACTGACGGTGAGTTTGTTTTCTTTTTTATTTTTAGTCGTCTGTTTGTATCATTTTTTAATTATAAATAATTATTTTATTTCTATTATATTTAATGATTTAATGTAGACTCGGCTGAAGATAGTGTATATACACCGAAACTAGTCCCGAATAAATATAATTTATAAGCAAGTAAGAAGTTGCATTATATTCATTGTTTTACATTTACATAACTTGCAACATGGATTCACAACATATGATAGAAGTAATCTTCAGAACCACGACAACAAACGTAAACATTTACACGACAGAGACGAATTACAGAAGGACTAAGACGAAAGTCAAATAACCGGGCATAGAGCAAGCACATTAGCACATTACATAATAATGCTAAAAGTAACGTGATTCCTATGATTTCATACCGCTGATCTGGGCGAAGTCGACAAATTGAGACACAAAGAGGGTGGGGGTTCCGACACTAGGACAGATGGTAAAGGAGGGCGAGGGCAATTTTCGCCACGTAGGTACGTTGGTCAAACGAAACGATTTAAAAACTAATTTCATCCAAGTATATTTTTCTACAACGAGGAGATCTAGATGAAGAAAAGGAAAAAGGACGAAAAGGTGTCCCTCCAGAAGAAGCGTGGGTCTTCCGGGATTCCACAAGGAAAGAAGCACCATAAGATGTGTTTGCTGTCATAAGGCCACAAAAGAAGGAGTAGGTGAAAGGAAGAGAGATATGTGGTATTTTATTTCTCCGAAGTAATATCTCTTCAGAAGCACGGCTAAACTCCAACCTTTCCACTTCTAGATCTAGTGTCAGTTCTAGTTTTATATAATTAGATGTAACTCTAGATCTAGAAGTAGAAACATTCGGGTTTAGCCGTGCATCTCTTAAGACTTAGCCGTCTTGAGAGATGCACGGATCATTTCAGTTCTGGGTCTACTGTTAATTCGAGTTTTATTTCAGTTCAAATACACACGATTGGGTTGGGTTGCGTTGGGTTAGGTTTATTCGTGCATAAGTTTACGCATGTAGGGCATGGAGAAACGTCTACAAGATTAAGAACATAGAATCCACAGAGGGGTATTGATCCGTATGTGCAGTGCCTATAGATTTTACTCTACTGAAGCTCTGGTAATAGCAGGTATTAGTGAACTCTACGCCATTGCTTTATGATTGCTGTGGATGTTCGAAATACATTTGGCACGGCACCTTGGGACAAGATTATTGAGGCACTAGAAAGGAAACGTATACCATTATACCTATTTGAATATGAAGGTATCCGACACAAGCTGACGAGAGGAATGCCGCAGGGCTCCGTCCTGGGCCCACTGCTCTGGAACCTTTTCTTTGACGAGTTACTGGAGAGAAAACATACTGATGAAGATATACGTTTCATTGCATATGCAGACGATTTGGCCATTGTGATTTCGGGATGGGACTCTGAAGAAATGACACGGAAAGCGCAGAAAACTATGGATGAGGTTGTGGATAAGATGGAGGAGATGGGCCTGCAAATTGCCCCAGAGAAGACCGAGATGATACTTTTAAGAGGTCGACGTAGTAAATTGAGTGTTAGTAACACAGTAAAAGACAGTGAAATAAAAAATATACAGACACTTAAGTATCTGGGAGTAACGCTTTCGGAGGAATTAAGATGGGGTAAACATGTGGACGGAGCCGCAAGGAAGGCCGAAAAAACGGTTCATGCTCTGCATAGAGTTATGAGTTCTACCCATGGTCCGAGCACAGCAAAAAGAAGGATGATTGGAGCAACTATATACGCCCAACTGCTCTATGCATGTGGCGCATAGAAAGATGCGGGCAAGGTTAAGAAAAACGTTATCAGACTAATGCATGTGTCTTAATATGTCCAGAAAACATCTTAAGACACATGCTGGACAGTGTGGATGGATGGAATTGTATTGCGGGCTTTGTTGGGGACTTTTGGCGGAAAAGGAGAGAGAAGAAAGAATGAGAGACTAGAAGAAAAAGGGAAAAAGGGGGCCAGCGAGGCATCCCTCGCCCGGGTATGTTAAATTATATTAAACAATAAAAAGTCTGTTGGTTTTTTCTGTCTCTAGTTAATTTGCTGGTGGGTGAGAGTAAATCAGAAAGAAGTCACAACGGATGGTGGAGAGAGGAAGGGAGGGGTCCCCGGATCCCCTCACCCTGTTGTGGAGAAGGATGCGATGCAAACTGCGATGGGTTGAAGTTCAAAACGCGGCAGCGTATTCCAGCCCCTCGTGGAGTGGTATTTTGAGGATAGGGGTTTTTAGTCGGTCAGAGACCGACCAAACCATGTTTAGGCGTGCACTAGTTTACGCATGTAGGGCGTGGAGAAACGCCTACAAGGTTAAGAACACAGAATCCACAGAAGGGTATTCATCCGTATGTGCAGTGCTTATAGAACTTACTCTACTGAAGCTCTGATAATAGCAGGTATTAATGAACTCTATGCCGTTGGACCTGAAGATTATGAAATGCGTGGCTAAGCAGGAGGGAAAGCAATGTGAGGCAGTGAAGGAAGTCATGGCGAAATGGGAAGCTAGATGACGTAAAGAGTCCGGGAATGCCGAATTTACCAAGAGGATATAGAATAGGGGATGTAAGACGATGGTTTGAGAGAGGATGGGGTGAAGTGGATTACCTTTTATGTCAGTTTCCTGCAGGTCACTGTTGCTTCAAGAAAAACCTTTTTAGATTTAAGAGAAGTGCCACAGAGTCATGTGTGTATTCTACGAAAAAGACGTCGTAAAAAAACACTCTTTAGAACGCCCGTAACACACTTTCTACAGCTGTGTTAGATGGTAGTACGAAAGAAGGAATGTGGTTAACTAAATAGGAGAGGACATTACGCCGCACAACAGAATAGAACTTATGCTGGAAAGTGAAGACAAGTGGAATACTGTAGCAACGTATGTTAAAAGCATAGTGACCGAGAAGGAGGGGGGAGAATGCCACGCGCAAAGAGAAACGAACGGGAAATGGGTAAACGTAATAAGAGAACCATGAGTGAAAAGGACATTCATCGTCTAGATGTTGTTATTGCATATAATATGCATATGGGTGGCGTGGATTAGCGAGAAACTTATGTTTGAATGGAAAAATTGCACTTCACTACAAAAAAGGCGACCTATCGGTGTAAGTGAAGTCGTTCTTTTTTATCCTTTCAACCAAAAAAAGAAGGGATGAGCCTCAGCCAACATATAACATCACGTCTGATAACATTAGACATTGGCCTTTACACATAAATAACCGTGAAAGCTATAAAAACCACAACTGTTACAAAAATCTCGGGCTATGTGTGAAAATTGTATAATGACCCTCTGTTTTCACAGAAATTGTTTAGTAATTGTATTAAACAATTTCATTGGGATGATAAATACAGTTATGCCACTAACCACTAATATTATGTTTACATGTTTATTTTGTTGATTTCTCTTGCATTTCTAATTTTAATATAAATTTTGGAGAACTCTACTTTTTACACACATTGTTCCCAATTGGGAACATTACAGTACAAGTGAGGAAACTAAGGTTTTTCACTCACGCGTATGTCAGATTAACAAGACATACAAGTGAGTGGAAAATATTGGTTTCTCACGTGTGCTGTATAGCGTTTTGTTCAATCCTACTATTTAGAGAAAATTCGGTCTTAAAATTCATTAATTCTTGGCTAATATCATGTCGATATGTCGGAGACGACACTTTTTGACATTGTTATCCTCGTAATTGATTGATAAACAACCAGTTGTGTCAAATTGTGAGACTTTTGACGTTGTC
This sequence comes from Onthophagus sagittarius, assembly GCA_036711965.1. Lineage (NCBI taxonomy): Eukaryota > Metazoa > Arthropoda > Insecta > Coleoptera > Scarabaeidae > Onthophagus > Onthophagus sagittarius. The sequence continues at coordinate 43,516,858 of JASERS010000004.1, forward strand.
ATACTCTTAATTGATTGATAAACAACCAATTGTGTCAAATTGTTAATTGTCATCATTACGCAAATTAATTAAGATTAATAATTTATACAAGTGAAACACCTCATTTAATTTTCCTTATGTGCTCTCTACCGTTTTTTAGTTCACATCCGTTACGTTTAAACAAAGAGTTGTACCTTTAAAGGTTTAAATTCCGCTAATAGTGGATGAAGAAAATTAGAGTGAGTGAAAAATATTTTCACTCACGCGTTGCTATGAATGTCAGCAGAGTGAGTGAAAATAACAACTTTCAACACTCGTATCTACGCTAGAAACTGGCAATTTCAAAGGTAGGATTGAACAAAAAAATATTTGTTCAAAACTAAAGTAGAAGAAGTATTGTTGTTTTTATTAATACTTAACTATATAAGTGTAATAATTTGTGCATAAAGGGTTAAAGCACCATGACGTACGAATCATAACGTATAGAAACGATGGCTTGCAGAGTTAAGATCTCGACGACAAGCCCAGCTTTGTACTTTATAGCGGAGATGACGACGCGGTTCGGCAAACTCGGCAGGCTGTATATACCAGTATATACGTTGAGGTGGACTTTGGTTGACACTAATGGCGTATAACCCCGCTGTAGGATGCGCGTTTAGTTGGCCGTGAATTACTATAAGTTGTGATGGATATAAATTGAGGAAGTTTTAGCCACTCTTCGTGTTACCACTTACAGTTACATAGCTCGAAACGCTATTAAATCGTTCAGATGCAAGTTTGCATTTCCCATGAGGTAATTGGTAAAGTTTGTGCAATTATTATGGTTTGGTGACAGATTACAATTTGGGGTTTTAAAGAAAATTTGTTTTTTTTAATCAAATTTATTAAAGTTTACGAGTGACGTTAGAATTAAAAGGTCTACCGCAGTGTGCATTCAGGAAGGTCGCTCTTAATTGAGCCCGTATAGCTATAACTAATATTGCGGTCATTAGTCTTCCTTTACAGAGATTTCGTCGACGTTAACTCAGATTTATTGCAAGTAATAACTCGTGTCGTCGGATGTCTAGATGAGTTAAACACACGCGGTTATTTAAGAACATCGATGTCATGCAATGAAATTCCAGGAAATAAAAACAAATAAATAGGGGGAATTTAGCGGTCACAATAGCTACTCATCATGTTTTCTCAGCTGTATCTACATTTATTTGATCACCCGTGTTCTTGTATTTATATTTGTAGATGCATAAATGTCGGGGATATCAAAGGAAATCTCACAATGACGTTCTCGCTTTATGCAACCACTTCTGTTTGTAGTCGTATTATATGGAACGTAAAAGTCAATATTGACCGAACGTTCAATGTAGGATGTATTGAGGAAGTACATGGAACCGATTAGCGTTTACATTGGACTTGGCACATGTCACGTCTTGTACAATGCCGAAATTACCTATCGCGATCCCAAACGTCCACACCCATAAATTAAGCTTTCCTCGCTTAACTTAACTTCAATCAAATTGATTTATTTATTAAATAGAGGTCGCAAAATATACGCATATTATATCAAGAAGCAGAAGGTTACTTTCTCACCGTGTGTTATCGACATTCAATACATTTTTACGTGGATCTGGAGCACTATTTTTCACGGGGACCATCCTCGCCCAGTGAAATTCAATACTTTATGAAATCCCTTGAGTGTCTTTTACTCGACAACCGTACTTCAAAGGCGGAATTTATTCACCCTTAAGCCCCGCAGTTTAAATCGCCGAACGGCGATAAATAAAAGTGCGAGGAAGAGAGAGAGCGCAAATTCGCGCACGCGGTTTCAGCATGCATCTAAAATTCCATTTTCTACGTTTCCATTGCCCCAGATTTTCTTTGTTCACGTAATAGGATTTGCACTACCGTTGCCGTCGAAGGAAATCCTTCCCTTAAATCTACGCAAAAACAAATCGACGAAAAGCGGCTTTAAAAGTCGGAAACCCTTGGTAAGCTTCAACGTTAAAAGAAAACTATTCGCGAAAGAAACCAGAGATCACTTTAGATGTTTATACTGTTTACATTGAGTGAGATAAAAAGGACTAACGTTTTTAAACAGGTGAGAAGTAAAGATGTGCGCGCGCCAATAGCCCCAATCCAATACCATTCATGAATCATGTGATCGCATTAATCACGCGTGAGTCACGTGGTCAATTCACGAGACTCACGTTCGATCAGGTGATCAAATGTATGAATCATGTTTGATTACTTGTTAATTTGATTATTAATTAATCGTATTTGACAGAATGGTAGTTTTATTTATCGTATTCTGAAATAAATACCTATTATAACATTAAAATAAACAATAAAAGCTAGCATATTCTTATAGGTAATATTAATGTGCTTAATATTTCATTTAACGTTTTAAAGATCTTCCTTAATTCTAACTAACATATAATAATAATAATAATAATAATCCTTTATTTTCACCCATATAATACATTAAGAAGGAAAAGAACAAGAAAAATAAACATATGTATGGTAGAAAAAAGGTGCTGGGTTCAAATTGCCACAAAAGTGGTATTTGCTCTACCACCCAGCCCTTAAAAAATAATAATAATAACAAAAAATAAAAATAATAACAAAAAAAATAATAACAAACTTAGCCGTTATTAATGTACTATCAGGCTCCTAAGCCATATATACTTCGCTGACTTAAGCATTGACTAGAATTTTGACCTCAGTTCAATTATTGAAATGTATTAATCTAATATCTAGCATTATTTTCTAAAAACGAACCAGAACAACAAAGATAATCTGAAAAAAAATTCTATAAACAAAATAGGAGGCTAGTTTTGATTCTAGATAGCGAAACGACACTTTTACTTTCGAGAATGGAAGTTGAAAGAGAAAAAAAACTCTATTTTTAATTATTCTTCAGTCTTAAATTGTTGTATACTTGTATCAAAATAAAAGTAGAACTAACACTAGACCTGAATCTTTCTAGTAGTAGGTGGTCTAGTGTTAGTTCGAGTTTTTATTGCCACTCAGCGTTTGTTTGTTGTAAATACTTCTAACCCTAATGTTTCTATTTCTAAGCCTAGTATTAGTTTTGAAGCTAAGTTGGGTTGGGATGGGTTCCGTGTTAAGAGAGGTACGACTATACCTAAATGTTTTTCGTTCTAGGTCTAGAATTAGTTCTAGCGCTAGTGTTTTAGCGTCTTCAGACGCACGGCTAAACCTGAATTTCTCTAGTACTAGGTCTAGTGTTAGTTCTAGTTTTAATTGTTGTTTAGTGCTTGATAGTTGCAAATTCTTCTGGAACTAAAAGTATAACTAATACTAGACTGAGGAACTTTTGGCATTTCTATACCCATCTTTACTAACTACACAAATTGATATTTTTATTTCTTTGAATCAATTAATTCATTCCAATTAAAAAATATAAATACCTAAACACCGAGTATTTACCTGTCGCCCATCACTTCTATGATTCTATGATTCTATACATTCGAGAAATACAAATATTAAATAAACTCTTATAAATGTTGTATTTTTTGTTAATGTGGGCTTCAACGTGTTGAATATTAATATTAAAGAAATATTCAAAAATTGTTCCAAGCGGGTCACGCCGCACAGTGCTCCGAACGGCATGAAAACCCGATCGAAAATATTATTTTGCTGTTAGCAATTACATATCATTGTGAAACCTGACATATCATTAAAAGACCAAAACAGCAATGTTGTGTCAAAATTTGAATAAATTCGTCCACCGTAAGTGATACTAAGGATGTGAATTTTCATGACTGGAAGTTCCTAAACATATATCTAAATTGTTTTATAGAGAAACTATTTAGTATATAGCGAGAAATTTGGTATATACTCGGCGAATCGATACCAGGTAAAAAGGAAGCGTATACTTGTATCAAAATAAAAGTAGAACTAACACTAGACCTGAATCTTTCTAGTAGTAGGTGGTCTAGTGTTAGTTCGAGTTTTTATTGCCACTCAGCGTTTGTTTGTTGTAAATACTTCTAACCCTAATGTTTCTATTTCTAAGCCTAGTATTAGTTTTGAAGCTAAGTTGGGTTGGGATGGGAATTACTCGGCGAATCGATACCAGGTAAAAAGGAAGCGTATCTTTTGAGTGTAGTAGGAATATCCCACTTACGGTTATACTGGAAATGACAACATTAGTTATTATATATTAATACTATGGCAGTTTGACGCAAAAAATCTATTATAAAATTTAATTTTAATTTTATATAAAATTGTAAACGACACTACAATTTTAGGGAAAAATAATTTGAAATTTCGAATCTACTTCTGTTTGATATACTGTATCATCTTCGGTTCAAATACAAGTAACATTAATGATACACTAAATACAATAACAGATTGGAAGTAACATTGAGAAAATATAAAAATGTGGTTGAATATTACAGTCTAATAAAATCTATTAAAATGTAAAAATATATAATATATTTTTCCAAGACACTGCCTATTATACAAACATTCAGATTATTTAAGAATAATTATAATGTTTCGTATTGTGTAATATAATGTGTTGTATATGTAATAAAATTTATTTTCATTTGAAGTCTTCTTGCATGGTTTTCTTCCTCATCATTATTATATTCTTCCTCATTTTTTTCATCATAATCTTCGTTACAATACTCTTCTGGAGATTAATACAATATAATCAAATTTTTTATTTTTTGTTTGAACTTTTGTTATTAATTAATAGAAGTTGCTAATTAATATATCGGAATTGAGTAGTCTTTTTAAATAAATCGTCATTTGTTGGAATTCTTTGGAATTTGGAATTCCATTAAGTTTTCATATACGACACTCCCTGAAGCTGCGGCTTCTTTTTCGCCACTTGAGCCTCTTTAAATAATTCTCTAATTGATAATAGCGACTCTTAACCACTGCAGCTGCATCAAAATCATGTGGATGATGCCCGCAGATTATTCCACAATATTCTCTGATTGCTATCTTCTATTATCCGTACCAGAAGTCAAGGCCCCTCACTTTAGAGATCGATATCTTCTAATGCTCTAACGCTCCATGAAAAAAAGTTGCGGTAAAGTTTATTGTAACCAATGAATATTTCAGTGTATCATAGGTAAATTTGGAAATTTTTGGATCCGCGGTTTTTTTTCTATCGCGAATTAATTGAAGAAAGTACCCGATTTTTGAAAGATCGTAAATTAGACTACTTTGTCTAATTTACGATCTATTTCTTAAAAATAATTTGACGAAAACATTTCAAATTTGGTTTAGTGGTAACCCAATGTATTCTTAATATAGGGCATAGTTTATTTTGACGATATTCCATACAGTTCATGGAAAATCGTGGTTTAGTAAGATGCGCTTATTTCGAAAACGACCAGACGAACCTCAATGTGATTTTTACCAAAATATGTTCAAGAATACCGTTTCTCGGATTCCGTAATCAGTTTTTCAATATGAGGTCTCCCTCATGAGCACCTCTCCTCGGAGCTTTGTTTCTGTTTCTCTTTAACTTGTATTCCCATTAAATCACTTTAAAAAATTAGGAAGCCCTTCTTTTGAAAAACTGGTAACAGAATCCGACATACAACACTAGTAAAAATATTTTGGTAAAAAATCACGTCGAAATCCGACTTGTCGTTTATGAAATAATCACATCTTACTAAACTGTGATTTTCCGCGAAACTATTACGGCATTAGGGTACCATTATATCAAATTTGAAAATTTTTCGTTAAATAGTTAAAAGAAACCGCAAAACAGACCAAGTGGTCGGCACTCTCAAAATTGGGTACTTATTTCAATTACCTCGCAATAAAAGAAAAATCGCAAATCCGAACATTTCCAAATTAAACTGTGAACTACCAGTGAACACAGACATGTTCACTGATTACAATTCAACTTTACCACAATTTTTTTCATCGAGCGATTTCAAAGATATCGATCTCTAAATTGAGCGGCCTTAACATCTGGCAAGAATAATAGGTGCAATGGAACTAAATAGTAACGACAGAAGTAGGGAGTCATCTCTTCCCTCAGCTTTATTTTAGAATTTTTACTTATCAGTAGCATGACTTCTACTACCATCAAACATTCATTTACAATGCAACGTAAAATTATTTTTAATTCTGATTCTGATAAAATATTGATTTTATCTTCAAATGTGCGAAGATTTCAATATTTTTTCATAAGAGTTATTCCACAAATTCTGCAAACCAATCTCGCAAATTGTTTCAGTGGTTTTCATTCCCTCTAGGTATGCCTCTTTCTTATGTTTTAAAACGTCACCATATGCCCATGCTCCTTGGTAGTCTCTCGAAGCCAATCGAGTTTGTGGTGGTTTCTTGATGTCGACTTCAAAAGAAGTGAAACTACATTTTAAATGTATTATATTAAAAAAGACACAAATATAAAAGCCAAAACACAACGCCAAAACATCGAAATCATAACAAGAATAAATATAAGATTTACAGTTGTGTTAAGTAATCTTTGATTATCAATTTCTGTCTTTCGGCGCAAGATTTCTTTTCTATGCTATGTACACCATACCTTCAACAATATAAAAATGTTAGGTACAATAGTTCACATTTATTGTTTCACAAGATATTTAACTTAAGAGATTAAGTGGACAAATAGTACAATTATTGCCGTTAATAGAAATGATTGTAATTTTTTTCAGCAAACTCTCATTGAAATTTTGAATAACACAAAATGAAGACCCCTCTTTACTTTGTAGGAAAAAAATCGTCGACAAAAAGTTTTCAAGTAGTAGTATCCTTTTTTTATTATCCATGTTGTACCATTTTGGAGAAAATTTTATCATACAAAATAAAGAAATTTTAATAACATATTATCTCGCAATATAGCTATTATAAAACACCCAAATCTTCATAATTATCACCATAAGTCTCTAAACAGTTAAAATATATGTAACATTTAAAAAAAAGCACAAACAACTTTTTGCTCACCATTGATGACGCATAACCCATCGTGACCCGGCGGCACTCATGTAATTTACACATCCCTATTGAGAAGTAAAGGAAATATTCACACAAGCATTAAGTAAATATGATTAAAGCAGTAGAAGGGTAATTTCAGCTCGCTTCTTTATATAGCGACGCAACTCTGAGCAATTTATGGTAATTTATCCGTGTTCCAATTCCGTTTCCATCGGAACTCGTTCGGCTCTTTTATATTAAGCCTTTCGAAACGAGTAGCCTCCGGAGAATCGGACGCTCATATTCAGTTGAAAATGACCGGAAACAGTGCGCCAATTCAATTAGCCTCTTGTTGCCGATCTTTGTGAATGTGGGAGTGAGAGAAAACATTTCAAATTATAATTACCGGATTTTCGGGCGAAGCTACGTTCAAAATCCGTTCCCGGTTTAAACGCTTTTAGAAAATAGGTCGTTGCGAGCACGGCGAATGGTTATTTGCGAAAGTTATGATCGTATATTCCTGCCGAAAATACCAAATCCAGACGTATTTTCTCCTGGGATATAAACGTAAAATGCCCATCAACTCGAAATTAATGTTTATTACCAGTTACGTCCCTGGATGTAGAGCGTGAGGGAATTATTTATTATTTCACAAGAACGAGATAATCTAAAAAGGTGCTGTTAATATACCCCAGTGTTTGAAAGTAAAAAATGAAAGCGCGTCATTGTACCGGTTTTCGATCGTTTTTCGTCGACTCACTACCATCAACATCAGTGTTTACACTAAACACACACTCCCAACTGCTACTCGTGTAGTACATTAATGGTCGTAGTGGCCATTTATCATGAGTAAACGTGCAACCGTTCGATTTATCGTCCAATCCCATGAGTAGAGAATCCACAGTGCATACACTTAATGCTTTTCTAGCATGTGTTGGGTTCATTGTCATTAATTTGGATTGAAAGTCGGTCAATTTAAAGTATAAATCTCCAACAATTCTTAGATGTTATTGATTACCCTGTTTGAGGCGAATACAATAGTTAACTGGTACTAACGAGAATCTAAGATTATCCTGAAGCGTTAAGGTAATTGCAAGCTAACTCTTCGATTTCACTATAACAATAATCCGCTTACTGTTACGATGTGGTGAAATCAAAAGCTGCGGCCCGTCCTACGCAATAATGAAATCAACTTATAATGCAGAAAGGTAATAATCTTTCACGACTATAAATCGAAACTGTCAAGTCTAAAACATTGATAATTTTGAGTGTGTGTGGCAATATTAAAGATTTACCCAAGACATTTCTATCTTATTCGGTTGAGAAAGCAATTAGATTATATTTCAAGGTAAATTAAATTGTACATACATTTTTAATGGCTAATAAATGTGCATTTCCGGCTATAAAATAACGATGCAATTCACCTGTCAACTTTATAATAGCGCGCATTAAGAATACTATTATCTTGTCATGTAATAATGGCATAGCATAATGGTATACACACATTATTATGTCATACGTGGTGAAGTTAAGACGATACTGACGTTTCTATCAGTATTAATACACATTGTGTTAATGCGCATTTTTTCTATAAAGTGGTAAATCGTGAGTTTAATCGGGCAACTTTGGTAGTAAAAATCCGCGTGATGGCGATAAGAAACTTAAGGAAGTCGTCTCGGAAACTTCTCCAAGCTTCATTATCATCGCAAAGAAATATTCAAGACTCAAACGCCAACGGCTTGCTTCTACAGCTGAATAGAACATTAAAGTAGAGTGGTGTATCTATGATGGTCTTTCGTGACCGCTTAGTCTTCGAACGTTAAACGGGCCATTTCTCAACCATAAACGTCTTTTTCTGAAAACTTACGCGACCATCTCGTCTACTGAAGCGACAAAAAATTATCGAAACATGTTACTCGTTTACGAGAAACGCTTCGATGATAAGATAAAAATTAAAGGGTGCCCCAAACACTTAAATTTAAATTCTATTTAAATGAATAACTGGTTTTTATGGGGTAATTCTTTTGTAATCAATCACAAGTTCATTATCTTTTTCAGTAGTGTGGTTGAAAATTCTTTCTCGAAGGTATTTTTACGATCCATTCAGTCTTCACATAACAATCTTTAAGTCACATATAAATTTGAGCAAACAATATAAAAGGGCTCGCCAACTTCCCATTTCACCGTTTGTATCTTTTAATATCTGTCATTAATTGGTCAAGTTCAAAGAATGGAACAACAAACAAAAAATATACGTCCCAGATAATATCTACGTCAATATTTACAACGGAGATGGGTATCGTTCTCGTGGTTTTCGTAGATTTATGTGTTGAAAGGAATGATATATTGCCTGGTGTCGCCTTGGCATTGTGAATGCGTTTGGAACGTACCACGGAAGGACCTTCGAATCGTTTTGTATTCGTGTAGTAACGGGAGCTTAGAAAAGACACGATAATCTCCACATTCAATATTTTGCTCAGTGATTTTACGTACTGATATATCTTCAGGACATAAATTTAATATGGGAACTCCCACTGGGGAGCATATCGAGTTATCTATGTAACCGTAATGTGACCCCTGTTGAGGGTAAAAGATAACAAGACCTACCGCACGATGTGGTAAGATGAATCGTAAAAAATAAATGAAATAGTTCGGCGGTCCCTTTCATAAGAAAGTAAAGATTAAGTGATACAAAATGACATATCTCATAAGCAATTTATAATTCTTCTACAATCGTTCCACTTTTATTATTTTCATTCTGATCAACAAACTGTAAACACGTCATATCCTATTTAATTACAAGCGTCGGCTCCCCAAGATAATATTAAAGCGGATACTTAGCAATTAATAATCGATTAACGACCTGAAAAAAAATAATCGATGCCTAAGAGACGAGGCGCAGTATTCTGAGTCAACCGTCTGTTAACAGAGTAATTAGGAACATGGAATGGACACCCTGCTCGTTTTCTAATTAATATCCTATAATGAAGTTTAAATTGAGTTAATGGATATAAAACGAGTGTTGTTCAATTAAAGAAATAGGGGAATAAAACAGTAATTGCTTCCAACCAATTTTAAAGTAGTCTCGGTTGTATTTTAAGAAACATAAATAATTAAATCGACGATTTTATTGTAATTACTGAATAACACAAGCTTGAGTATTTGAGTGAATAAGAAGCTTTTGACGTTGAAAAAAAATAATTCTTTAATTTCTTTTTAAAAAACTTTTTGCAATAAACACATATCATTGCAACATTACTTTTTTTTAAAACGTAATTACGAATAAAAAATATGCCACGGCGTAATCGTCTCGTACAATTTTGTCATACCTAAGGTATAAAGGTATGCCGATGAAACTTGCTATACGCAAACAATATCGCAACACGGCATACATTTAACAAAGGGTGTTTTACGCTGTAGATGTATCAGTTGCGCCTGGCGAATCATTTCGTCTACATCGCACATCATCAAAACAACCACCATGAAGCCAGAAGACGGCGACAATAACGTATTTATCGAACGTTTTTTAAAGTGTAGTCAGAAGGATAAAGAGAGCGTTGCGTGTTACTCACAAAGACTAATTTTGTGCCATCGTGAACTAATGGAAGTACTCAGAAACGACAAAAGAGCCGGTCTTCTTTGTCTTAATAGTGTCGTGTTAAAAGTTTTTGTGGAGGGATTACTAGAAAATAGTATTAAGGAAGCGCTTGAATTAAGGGGAATAAAACACTTATCGGAAGCAATCGAAATTGCTATTAAGTTATCGTAAATTTGGTTCATACACATTTGTTAATAGATGTAAAATAAAACATTGCCACAGTTTTAATGCATTTTTTTCTCTATGTTAGTATTAGAATTATCGTGACGTGGTGTTTTTATAAAACTCTGATAAGAATATGTTTACACTAATTTTAAACATTTTTAAATGCCGTTATTGTATTAATAAATGTTTACAAAGGTATCATTGTTTCTAGAAAAGAATTTGTTTTCAATAACAATGTTATCTCTAAACAGAATGTCCCCGGATCGAGTTACAAAGAGGGCAAAAAAAGTTTATTACTGATTTTTCAAACTTATCTCACAATCAGCACAAATAATGCGTGGGATATGTTAAATCACAACATTCTATACTGTAACTATAGAATTTAACTAAGCATTTTAACATCTTTTGTGCAAAAAATTGACTTTTTTATGAGTTGAAAATTTTTCAAGTTCAATGTATAAGATGCAACCATACAAACCATAAAATTAAATTTTTCCATATATTAAACTTCCATTAGACTTGGAACTAGAAATATAGGTTTAAACATCTTAATAGAGGTGCGGCTAACACCTCTAAAGACATTTTTGCTTATCTTTAGATTGATTTAAACCAAAGGTAGGTTTAAAACAAATACTAAACCTAGAACTACAAACATTAGGTTTTAGCCGTATGTCTCTTAAGACGGCCGAACCTTAATGTTTCTAATTCTAGGTCTAATATGAGTTCTGAAACTAGCTTGGGATGGGTTCGGTTCCATCTTAAGAGACGTACGGCTAAACTCAAATGTTTTTAGTTCTAGGTCTAGTGTTAGTTTTAGTGTTGGGGTTAGTTCCACTTTTGGCACTTATTCAATTTTAGATTATTGTATACTTGTATCAAGGTATAAATACAATATTTTTAATTGTAAATACCAATATGGTTTGAGCGAAAAATATTTTGCCTTGAATCAAGACAAACCTACAAGAATATGATATTCTTACAACTCTAAAATGGTCTCACAGATATTAAAAAGAAAAAAATTATATTTTTATCCGTGTTGATTTGAACAATTTTTAAACATTAATAAACAGGTGCATTTTATAATTATTAAGTCTTATTAAAACACAAAATATAAAATTTCAAAAGAGCATAATATTTAATAACAGTAAATATGGAAATTAACACAAAAAGTGTAATAGTAGTAGTTATTTTCGTATTTCTTGTATTTGTAGGAGGGGCAATTTTTTTTTAAATATCTGGTTTACTTTTTAAATTAGCACGTAGTTGGACAAATGTTTTATTAATATTGGTTTTAGTAACTAAAATTGCTCTAAAAGTTTTGTTTTTCACTGGTGCATATATTATTCATCAACGAAAAAACTCTTTCTACAAGAATTCATTCTACAGGAATACATTATAATTGTGAAATTAGAATAACAATAATTAAATAATTGGTGTGCATGAAAATGTGTTAGTATTTCTACCCAACGATTTTCACTAGAAACATTCTTATCATTATAAAATGAGACTTTTTGGAATTTTTGGAGTCCACAAACTTCAAAATCAGTAAAAAGTCTCCTTTTTTCAAAATCCCCTTTACATTAATAAATCCATCACTTGTTGTATTTTATCCCGCTCAGGTATTTTTTGCAGATTTGTCCATTCAAAAACCTTCAGTATTGAATTATAAAAGTATTGAATTGTCACCATTGATCTAAATATTCATCACAGCTTTTATAAAATTAAATTACTACGATCTTTACGATATTTTAATCAACAGCCCCAGACTCATGAAATTTTGCTAATAAATTTCGTGCGTAATAAATCTGAGCTCCACAGCCAATCCCTGTTAGTGCTCAGTTTTGCATAACCATTGTTTACACCTTTTTTTAATTTTTCTCCAAAGTTACAGTTTATATTATCTCCGCAAAAGGCTGCAATTCTGGGTTTTAAGTCATTTAATGTTACCTGGATGATTGTTAAACTCTAAAAGCTTCACTTGCAAACCTTCTCACGGCTAAAATTAGCGAATTAAAACTGGAAATAATTTTGTGAAACTATGATTTGACGTAATAATTAGAAGAACTACAGAGTTAGCTTTACGAAGATGCTCTTTTCGATAAGCTATCGCGATAGATGTTAATACATTAATGACGCCTCAGATACAGTGCGAGCACACCTGAATTTTTACTATCAAGAAACGATGCCTTATCATTCGAGCAAAAACTATGATTTTCCAGAACAGTATGATAAGTCCTCGCGCTCTCTGCAGCTACAACTTCTGAATCTTTAGAAGCTGACGAATACATTTCCTTAAAAAAATTAAGTTTTGACGTGCTTGATGTCGCGCCTTCGTATGCAACATTAAAATTCGAACAGCACTTACCGCAAGTTACATCTGAGGGAGTTTTATTTTGTTTTATAAACGGATATTTGCATGTAAATTTGTATTAAATGTACACTTGTATTTAGGCATTGCTGGAATAGGTCTGGCAAACAACGAAACGAAAGAGAAAGACAACTAACACAAGTATGAATTCTTAATAAGATTTACGCACTTTGTACCGGTTAGTTGGCAGCACTTATCTGTCACTTTGTTTAAAATTCATGTCATCACTTTGCTTATTCCATTTCCTATACATATTCAAGTTTGCATCATATTTCATGTCAGATAGAGAACTTCCATGTTTCGATCAAACAAAGTCTAAATTAAAATTATATTAGCATTGCACAAAAAAACGTTTTATGAAATCTCCATACAGTCCTTGTTAAATCAGTATCAATTTTTGAAGTTCTTTCAACACCTATTATGCTTTCTGAGGTGTATCCCATGTAATAATAAACCGTTTATTGAGTCAGAAATAGTAATAACAAAAACAAGATGCAAGACTATTTAAACCGAAACAAAAAAATAATATATAAATATAATTACAAAGCATATAAAATAATCATTACAACTAAAATAAGTAAAAAAATAGATGTATTCAAACTACAATGGCTCAAATAGTACAAGAACAGAAGAGGTAGCAACACTACCACTGACTTTAAGTTGAGAAAACCTACTTGATAGGTAGCTGCTATCGAATGGCTTAACCGCATAAACACCCAATCCAATAAATTTCAAAATGGACAACAGGAGATTATAAATGTCAAAGGCCTTAGTGAAATTAAGTAAAATTAACACTGTGCATATGCCCTGGTCCAGAGACCTGAGTACTTCATTGGTCAAATCCAGGAGCGCAGTACCACAACTGAACTACCTCTTGAACCCGAACTGTTTAACAGGCAAAATGCAAAGAGTTTCCAATACTTAATTGTTCCAACATAAGTCTTTCTAAGATCTTTGAAACAACTGGCAGAATTGTAATGAGCCTCAAATCCTTACAACTAGTGATAGAAACAACTTTGGGAATGGAAACAACAAAACCCTACTCCCAGCAAGCCGGAATTACCGAATGAGTCAAACAAAAATTGAGAAGATGGACGTCAAGAATACGGGGACAACACTGTCGGATCACATCTAGGCTGATTCCATCAGATCCAACTTCCATAGACTTTAGGTTCAATAAATTTGCTGGATAAACTCAGTAAAAGGCTCACTGAATGCAAACATGGACGAAGCGAGATGCATCCTGTTGCTGTTATAAAAACCACTATTACTAAATATCTATTGATAACATTAGGATCATACAGATGAGAAGGAGGAATAGCAAAAGATTTCAACATGTCAAACTTTCTAAGGTTTTCTCACAAACACTTAGAATCACAGACAATTAATTTTTTTTCAAAAAATGTCTTTTTTTCCCGACGAATAGCACCCGTGACGTAATTTCGTAAAATCTTATAATATTGAAAACTCTGTTGACTCCTAATCCTTTTATGCTTAGCAAATGTCTCATTTCTTAGTTTAATCATTTGCCTTATATTCCAAGTGATAACAATGCACGTTTTCTGATTACCTAAGTAATCACAGGCACATGAAAATCAAATAAGGAAACATAGTATCATTAAAGCAATTCAATTTGTCATTAATTGTATTAAGATCAAAGATAATTACGCATCAAAATTTGATGGGTTCATCACATTACTACTATACCGATTTCGCAATGTTTCTGGTAAGTCCACACAGAGTTTAGGCATCAAAGCTTGCATTAAGAACATATTATATTTCTATCACTTCTGTACCAATCTCATCTTCTCATCAATCAAGTCATTATACTTTTAGTTGTATACTTTTAGTCTATTCAGTCTGACATCGTTATATACTAGTATCAAGCTAAAACTAGAACTAACACTAAATCTAGTACTGGAAAGTTTTAAGTTAGGCGTGTGTCTGAAGAATTAAGTGCTTGATTGTTGTAAATTCTTCTGGAATTAAAACTATAACTAATAGTAGACCTAGGAATTTGTGGTATTTTTATATATTTTCTTTAATAACTGCACAGATTGATATTTCTATTTATTTGTGAATAATTTAAATACCCAGATAAACACCCAATTTATAAATGCCTACCTTTACTGAGTGTGATATAATATTAAAATTGGGCCAGATTTCTTCGATGGAAATGTAAATCAAGTATAATATTTGGATAAGTTTCAAAATTATTTTAATGAACTTGCTGAACTACCCTTAAATTTTAACATGAAAGCGGAAATAATTAGTTAATTATTATAACTATTATAAATTAGAGTACGCATTATTTATGCTGAGTTAAGTTTAAAAATTCAGTAATTACTTTTTCCTCTTTGTAACTCGACCAGGGATCATACTGTATATTATCGTTACAATAATAAATATGGAATCAAGGTGATTAATTATTTAATTGGGTGTAGTAAAAATAATTTCTTACAAACTTATTTAATTGTTAAGGCATGTTGATACCGACGCAAAAATTTACTGAATAACGTGACTAAGCTATTGCCATAAAGGTCTATCACGCAGAAACGGTCGTTATCGAAGCTCAACGAACTTTCTTTTACAGTTGAGGTGAACAAGCCGAGCGAGGCAACTGCGGAATCGTCAGATCACATCTTTCCGCCTCCACCCAGAAATAAATCACGTGCAATCGATACATTTACTGCTGCCAATAAAGCGTTGGATGAATTAATTCCGAAACCTGCTCGTCTTTTACGGCTCCGAGGCGATTTCAATCGATTTTCTCATTCTATATTAAATTAAGGGAAATTTTAGAAATGAATATTATTTATTCTGGACATCCGGTTCTTTGTCTTGGAAACCTCCCAGTTAGTCAATATATTTTTATTGTGTGGGGTCAGTGCGGAAGGTAGGGTAGGGGCAGATGTTTTTGCTGAGATCTGATACTGCTGCTGCAGCCAACGCCGCCATCCCAAAAAGAAACTAAACGAATACTCGAACAGAGGAACGTAAATAGCTTACCCTAAATAACCGAGAAGCTACAATACCGTACTGTTATGCTATTGGATCGCTTAATTAAACGTGGGGTGTAGCGTGGAATACGATATTTTATGCCCGAGGACTTGCTTGTTTTGTTAATAGGTCATCGGTGATGGTCATGAATTAAACGAAAACAGGCCGTCCCTGTTTTTAATTAACTTTAACTAACCATATCTATAAAGAATTTACTCGAACGAAAAGATTGGTTTTCAATTAACGTCCAAAGTAACAAACAACCCGAAGTAGTGGGACTGAAATATTTCCACCATCGAATATAAATAACGCGAAGTACCAATTTTGCGAGATATTTTTCTTCGGCATTTCCTTCAGCTTTCGTTTTATCACTCTACAAATAAGGCGACCCTCGAGCGTGAAAAGTATTCTGAGCACGAATCCACGAAAGAGGCGTCTGGCCCATTTTTGAACTTCACGGAAGGAGGACGACTTCGGAAACTGATAGATCTTGGCCACGCCAACAAATACCTATGAGAAATTCAAACGTACGGCCCAAAGCTATTGCGAATATTGAAAACTTACTCTTTTATTGAACCTTCGTAAATATTTTAATTAAAAAACGTTCTTTGGTTGATTTATTTTTGTTACGATGGTATTTTTCTTGTTCTATCTAACTTATTCTATGAAAAGATTTTCTCTTGAGAGCGACCGCAGGTAACCCATTTAAGCTTAATACTTTGATTCTCTGTAAGAGGCTTTTCACCGCATTACGCATCGAAAAATCAATTGAAGTTATTAGAAAGTACGATCTTTTACAAATATGAAATTGGTTTTATTTATCTTTTGTTGTACTTTAATTAAACATGATTGTTTTCTTATCTTCCTTTTTCACATTATATTCAAGGTTTTTTATTTATTAACTTTATCAATTTTTCTCGAGCTTTCAAATTTCGTGCAATCACGCCATTGTTACTTTATAAATATAGCATAACGTGACGTTATAAATTTATAAGATAAAATTAAAATAATTGCAAACGATTTAATCAGCAATATAGAACATGCTGTATATTACCATTGAATGGCTATTTTGATCTAGTGTTACACAAGCATGAATTTTATTGCTATAGCACAAATTGATTCGTCCGAACACAATAACCAGGGGCAAACTTGGACTAACTGGGCGAATTGTTTTCTATTACCGGGGCGCGCCATCTGGCGAATATGAGCGTGTCGCATTTCGAGAGAATTTGTATCAAATAGCCATCAGGGTCATACAGGCGGTTCCCTCTGTTGCGTCACTCTCACGGGTATTCTCCGCTGTTTGGATAAATTGCCAAAATTGTCTCAATCAGATTGAATTTATTTTTACATCTACAGCGATATAATTTCGTTTAAAGTAATAAGAAACACATATCATGTAGCTGGTAAGAATGTGTCGCCCGTATTGAACGATTCTCACGAATAAAATTTTGTTAAATATGCAAACCCTTTCACTTCAAGACACGTTTCGAGTCGATCCAGTCTTTCCGCGGCATTTTTCCCGTCTTTGCGGCTTCACAGAAACATCCACTCTAAACCCGCGTCTTTTGAATTAAACATGAGCCGTATACTACATTCGACAGAAGTACCGCGATCGTACCCATATGACAATTGCTGGAGGTCCAAGATATCTCTAACAAAGTGCTGAAGCGCGCTTCTCTTCTTCTATGTTCCTAAGCTTAGAGATGTATCGACTAAGAACGTGCCGTTCTCTCAAAGGAATTCTACCCGTCCGTTTCGTCGCGTTTACACATTTCATTTACATACGCGAGCATAATCCGAGCGACCGCAGCCCTGGTTCTGTAATTAAATCAATCCGGCAAGAGAACCTGAAGCAGACAGCAGTTCTTTGTGCCGGGGATGGAGCTGGAACTCGGAAATTGATGTCCCCGGCACGTCTTTCTCGTAGCTTTTTTGAAGTTTAATTAAAAATCACGGTTTACGACCGCGCAAAAAGGAAAAGGTTAACGTTACTTTTTGGTAATTGCTTTTCGGCCACAGTTCATTATCGGACTCAAAGTGAAGAGCTTTTGGTGAAGGGAACGAATTAAGTGAAACCTTTAAGATGAAGCGTCCGTAAATAACTTTAAATGATCAAAGTTGTACGTTAATTTTTCATTAAGAGTTGCTCTCAATAAGCTCTATAATATAACATAATCTTTTTGCTTGCAACAATCTTCATTTGATCGCTATGACGTCCACCGTGATAAGAAAAAAGTATGTAGCTTCAACTAAGAGGATCGTGTATCATCTAGTCGGGTGAATACTAAAGATGCGCAACCCCGTGATTTTTAAGGAACTTTCTCAATCACCGTAATTTTCAGAATCATAATGTCAGACGTATAACAAAAACGTAATTACAAGTAGTTAACTCAGAATCAGTTAAATCAAGGATGCTTGAAAATTTAAGATGAAGTGTCCGTAAATAACTTTAAATGATCAAAGTTGTATGTTAATTCTTCATTAAGAGTTGCTCTCAATAAGCTCTATAATATAACATAATGTTTTTGCTTGCAACAATTTTCATTTGACCGCTATGACGTCCATCGTAATAAGAAAAAAGTATGTAGCTGCAACAAAGAGGATGGTGTATCACCTAGTCGGGTCAATACTAAAGATGCGCAACTCCGTGATTTTTAAGGAACTTTTTCAATCGTCGTCATTTTCAGACGCATAATGTCAGACGTATAACAAAAACAATTATAAGTAGGTAACTCAGAATCAGTTAAATCAAGGATGCTTGAAAATTTTTTCTAGAGTTGGTTTTACTTCACAGATATAAACACATCCGAGGAAAGTGTTTGTTAGTACCCTACGCTACGAAATTTTTGATACAAAGTGGTATTAAAATGTCCTACAGGTCTATACAATCGTCGGTCAAATGCAGCAGAAAGATTGCTTAGGGTATATAAGGGAATACTAAGAGTTTTGAGTTACAAACATGAAAAACAGTGGGATGAGTATATTTATCAAGCAATACTTGCCATAGAAAGTACAGCACATGGTTTCAGTTCTTACGGAGTTATCCTAGGGATATCAAATTAGATCTCTATTAAGTGTGTTAAAAATTTATAAAATGGCAGAGGTAGTACTGAACCAGTAGTTTGTTATGTTTCGAAACTATTAAAACGATTGCAAAACATGTAAGACGTTATAAAATTACTATGCGAGAAGAACAGTTCCTTAGGCGAAGATATGAGGGTAAAGGAACGACCGGATGATACCAATCATACTAGTTGGTCTTGCTACCTCTGGAAATTAAGTTGATTTTAAGAGTTCGATCTAATCTCTACAAAATGCCATTACTTTGCGAATAGAAAGAGGATCGGTAGATCTAGTGTGTACCTAACCTATTTTTTGCATTAATTGTATGTCCTGGTTTTGAGCAGCTCTAATAGATTTTAAATCTGGAGAATCGGAATTAAGGGATTCAACATTGATGCGTGACAGTATGCTACAACATTCGAATCTCATTTATATTTTTAAGTTCAGATGTGAATTGATTTCCATGCAGAAAACGTTTCAAGAATTTTATCGCAGAATAAATCGCAAAAAGCTCTCTGTCAAAAGTTCAATAATTAATCTGGTTTGGACTTAATTTTTTAGAAAAGAAAGCTAAAGGTCGTGTTTCATTTTGTTTAACGTTTGAGCACGAACTGCTCCCATGGCCGTATTTGTGGCATCTGTTGTTAGAAAAAGCGTAGCTTGTGGTGATGGATGAGCAAGGATGATTTAGCTAGTTCTTTGTTAAAAGTTGTAAAAGATACGTTGTGTTCAATCGACTATGCTGATATTAATTTCTGTTTTTTTATGGAATAAAGGGTATTCGATAGATGATATAGAGGAGCCAAAATACTTTAAATGTTAGGAATAAATCTATAATAGGAATTTATCATACCTAAAAACCTTTGTAATTGCTTCAATGTTGTTGGACTTGGAAATTCAGAAATTACGGTAACCTTGGACTGAGAAGGTATGATACCTTCGGCAGAAATGTGATGACTAAGGATGTCTAGAGAAGGTTCACCAAATACACATTTCGACGGTTGAATAGAGATGTAAGAACTTAATCTTTCAAATAACTGTTCTAAATGGTGATAATGTTCCTCCTCGCTTTTAGTGGTAACGAAGCTGTCATCCAGGCAACCCAAAAATTACTTCGTTTATAAATCTTTGGAAAGTTTGTGCTGCATTCCTCAGACCAAAGGGCATTCAAGTAAATTCGAATAAACCGAAAGGTGTTGTCAATGCGATTTTTAGGACGTGTTCTTCTTCTATAGGTATCTGGTGATACACTCTCAGCAAGTCAATTTTTGGAAAAATTGTACATCCATGTAAATTTAGGTTCAAATCTTGGATGTATGGTAAGGAATACCGCTCCAGATCTGTAATATTATTGAAGTGTCCATAATCGCCGCATGGTCGCCAGTCGTCAAAGTCTTTCAATGTCAACAAAAGTCAACAATGTGTAAAGCGGATGCCGTAGAGGAAGAAGAGGGTCTGCAAATCCCAATAGAAACCATGCATTCGAATCCCTGTTTGGCGATATAGTATTTTTGTGGATCTAGTCGCCTTGAACAGTAAAAGGAAAGGTGTGAATTTGTTATGATCCTGTGAGTGGTTTTGTGTTGGGAAATCTGGTGTAGATGTCAAGGTCGGGTATAAATTTAGAAGTTTTGTGTACGTAGTTTCAATTTTGTTTGGGTTGGTGTATTAGTATTGATAATAGAACCGATTATAAATAATTTTGTTGTAATCGCTTGCTTTTAATATCAACTAAAAGACAAAATATATGAAGTAAATTTTATTAAAGAGAAGAGATGGTTTCTTGTCTTCGATTTGAATAAAGTTTAAAAGGTAATACAGAAACATAGGCTCCAATGTCAATTAAAAAAATTGAAATGATTTTGGTTGTCAATAATGAAAAGATGCGAACTTACACGATCGATCGAAAATTGGATTTCCTTTTGGCAAAATTTTAAATTTGGAAAAAGATGGTTTTCTATTGAAACTGGCTATTAGTTTTTCTATTGAGAAAAAATATTTGTTATATTCTTGAAAGATGATTTAAAAGTTTTATATTGAAAGTTTTAAAATTGGATCGTAGTGCAAATTTATATTTGCACTACGATCCTTGAAATTTCTCTGCCTTATCAACAAATTAATGGTGAAACCAGCAGAGGAACCCGATTTGCCACGCAAATGTTGGGATGAGGAGCGTAACTTATTTCCGTAGTTGTTACGATAGCACTGGGATAAACTGTTCACATTGTCATCATCATGCTTAAAATTTACCAAAGACGATATTTTCCGAAAGGTTTTGAAGGGATTTTGTTATATATTGTTGGGAATGAGTCGTGAACTATAGTGTGTTCAATCCAAAACGAACTAAATTAAAGGTTAAAATTAAAACATAAACACAAATGTTACGTGTCATATACAAGTCACGAAACACGCCCATAGAATCGGCCAATAAGAAATGTAATCTCCAACTGATCATGCGTGTAGCGTGTTTTGTTTTAGTTCGCCTTGAATTTGAACGAACTTTGGATGAAATTTTGTTAATTTTGGATGTATAAGTGGAACTGGATGAAGGTTGTAGAGTTTCCCATATTTTGTATGCAATTGATAAAATATCAACGACATCATTTTTTCCAGAAGAAGCAACTAATATCACTTTCGGAATTCTCTTTTGACAAAGCCTCTTTAGCAATTCTCTCTGACCACCTGATAGATTTTGATCACCCATTTAAGAATTTGGCAATAAGTCATCGAGACGTCTTCTTTCACTCAAAGAAAGTCTGTCAATCAAAATTTGCTTGAGTACCAAATACAAATTTTGAATAACATCTAAAATATTAATTTTAGTTACGACATCGTTGGGTAAATGAATTAGAACCAAATGATATTTCGTTTTATCATTTTGCAACTTTGACAAAATGAATTGTATAATCGTAAACCACACAGTAGGATTTGATGGGCGATCAAGTCAATTTGATAATAATGTCTAAGTTAAAATTGTCGCCGATAGTAGCGTCTACCATTATCAATTATATTAAAAATGAAAGCAAAATTATCAGATCTCAAATACATATTTGCTGCTTTTTTTGTTTAAATTTTCTTACTTAAGAAACAATAACCAAAGCCTCACAAAAGGCAGGCAAACGTGATACAGTTGATCAGGTGTGGATTGATTCAACGAAGGGGTAATTTGAAGATACGGAGTTCAAAGTAGTAAAAGCTGCAAGGCACGTTCAAAGCGTAGCTGTAGCCAAAGGGGTTGGGGCAACGTGGTTGGATGTGGGGTCCAGGTTAAAGGTGTAGCAATCCCCTCTCTTGCTATTGCAATAGTAAAAAGGTTTGCAGTTCTTTTTGTCGGGGTCACCAATAAAGAGAATATAGAAAATTAAAACTTCTTTAAAATTAAATAAAAGACTTGTTATTTTGATGAATCTTTTGATTGGCATGAATGATTTAATGAATTTATATTAAAATATGGCACCATAGGAATTTAGTTCACGGTAATTTGATGAAAATTAAAATTTGTATTTGAGCGTAGACTGTGTACACTGCAGATATTAATCATCAAAATATCTTTATTCGCTCAAATGATATCAAAAAGAGGTAGGTTTTGATTGTAATAAATTGAACCTACTAAGCAGTAAATTTAAAAAATTTTAGAAATTTGATAAATCCGCGTATTTAAGTTTAATAATTAATATGAATTAGAGACTCTTTTGAGATATTAATCACTAAAATGGCTTTATTTACTTATAAGATCACCAAACCTGTACTAAGAAGCAGATTTGAGAGATTCTAAGAATTTGAGTAATGTGCGCAATAACAGCTTTAAATTAATATAAATTGCTGATTCTTTTGAGATATTAATCACCAATATATCTTTATTTAGTCAGAAGTTATGGAATATAAAGAATTCAAGTCGATTTTGTAAATTTCAAGTTCATCCAAATACTCATATTCAAAAAAAAACTTGACGTTGTAATGAAGTGTGCTAATTTAGAGTGAAATTCTTCATAATCAAGCTTTCTTCTACGATATCAATCATGGAAATATCTTTATTCGCTTAAAAGATATCAAAAAGAAATGTAGGTTTTGATGAACAAATGAACAACAAATGAATCCTGTAGTAAGAAGTAAATTTGAGAGATTCTAGGACTTTACCAATGCGCGCAACATCGGCTTTAAATTGACATGAATTGGGGATTCTTTTGAGTAGTCACCAAAAAATATCTTTATTCACTTAAAAGTTATCAAATACGGTAAAGCTTCGCTAATCCGAATTAATTAAAACCAGCTTAATTCAAATTGTGGAAGCATGCGGATTATTGAAGTCATTCTTCGATATTGTCAAAATGTCTTATAAACACATATTTATAGATTTATTATACTAGATAATAATACATATGATACACTGAAGCTTTTACTACCTTCCTCACTTTTCTTAATTACAAATCGTTTGTCCTAGTGTCTTCCTGTAGTAATTGTAAGAAGCAGATTTGAGAGATACTCGGAATTCGACTAATGCGCGCAATATCGCTTTAAATTGATATGAATAGCGAGTTCTTTTTTGATTGCAATCACCAAAATATCTTTACAGTAGAACCCCTCATATCCGACCTCGGGATATCCGACTCCTCGGGATATCCGTCACCCCTCCCTACTCCCAATTTTGTTCAAATGCTCTAATGTACGTTTTTGTGAATCCCAAGAGACCCGACTTTCCGTCGGGGAATTACTTGATTCGCTCAATCTTGATGTTTGCCAAGGGTTGCGCAACTGTGTTCATCATTGTGAATATCAATTGTATGCATATTTACAATTGTTATAGTAAAAGTGATTATGGCTACCCAACAAAAACGAAAACGTATTGTATGTACACTACAGAAGAAATTGGAAGTTATTCAGAGGCTAGACAATGGCGAGTCAGTTCAAAAATTATCTTCTGAATTAGGAATAGGCGTCACAACTATTAAAGACTGGAGGAAAAACAGAAAGAATATCGAATCGTACTCTATGACAGTGGAAGGGGAGGAGGGTTTAAAAAATAGAAAGATGCTTAAAAAGCCTAAATTTGATGTTTTAGATGATGCTCTCTGGATATGGTTTTGCCAAGAAAGACGCAAAGGAACTCCTTTGTCAGGTCCTATAATTAAAGAGAAGGCAGTGATTTTACATAAAACAATAGTAGGAGAGGAAGGGGAAAATTTCAGTGCAAGTGAAGGTTGGCTTCACCGATGGAAACGTCGCCATGGTATACGTCACGTTGTTATTTCTGGAGAAAAGCTATCAGCTGATGATGACGCAACCAAAGAGTTCGTGAAGAAATTTGAAGTTTTTATTAAAGAAAACAATATGCATCCGGATCAAGTGTATAATATTGACGAGTCAGGGTTAAACTACAAGATGCTCCCACAAAAAACTCTTGCTGCAAAAACTGAAAAAGTAACAGGGACAAAATTATCCAAGGATAGACTAACTTTTGCAACCTGTAGTAATGCAAGTGGAAACCATAAAATGCCATTGTTTGTCATTGGAAAATCTAAAAAGCCCAGAGCGTTCAAACATGTGAACATGGCATCATTGCCTGTTTATTATAAAAATCAAAAATCTGCTTGGATGGACAGTTCTTTGTTTAAACAGTGGTTTTTTGAAGAGTTTGTACCAGATGTAAAAAAACACTTGAAAATGAAGAATCTACCACTCAATGCAGTCTTGATTGAGAAAACAAACTAACAATGGGAAACATCAAAGCTATGTTTCTACCTCCTCGTGTGACACCTTTAATCCAACCTATGGATCAAGGGGTTATTGAGTGGTTGAAGAAAAGATACAGGCGAAAATATGTCAGCTTCTTATTAGAGCAAACGGAAGGAGACAGTAACCTATTTGAGGCAATGAAGACTTTTAATATAAAAGATGCCATTTACATTGCCGCACAAGCCTGGGACGAACTCAATCACACCACTCTACAAAAATCTTGGAGAAAACTATGGCCAAGTATTATTGAAGGTGAGAGCGCAATCTCTAATGAGTCTGAAACTTTAAATACAGATGAAGCAGAAATTCTACAAGATTTACAGACCATCGATGCCCAAATCCAACCAGCGGATATAGAAGAGTGGCTATTGGGAGGGGACATAGTTGAAGTCACTAACGAGGATCTGAACGACGAACAAATCGTATCCGCAGTTTTTAAAGTTGAAACAGAGGAAGATGAAACGGATGATGAAAAAGAAGAACCTGAAAATATCAGTCATACGACAGCTACAGAGGCTTTCGAGATTGCAATGAAATACGTCGAGCAACATCCAGAAGCAACACCGATGGATGTGCTGTGCATTAAAAAGTGGAAAGATATCTCAGCTAAAGCAAGATTTGGTAGATTAAAACAAAAAAATATAACTGATTTTTTTAAATAAATTTACATGTACATACATGGATTTGTATACATAATTAAATATATGTACTCGTTTATGTTTGTCTTGTTCATTTTTGTTGTTCCTCGGATTATCCGACCTTTTTTGGTAACCGACCATGCTCCGGTCCCATGGGTGACGAATATGAGGGGTTCTACTGTATTTACTTAAAAGTTATGGAGTATAAAGAATTCAAGTTGATTTTGTCAATTTCAAGTTCATCCTGACACCCATATTCCAAATAGAATGTTTGGAATATGGACGTTATACCAGGAAATATGATTTTTTAGAAACGGTGAAAAATCACTAATACTGAAATATCGCTCATCTCTAGTCAATACCTCCGGGTGTTGTTCAAATCGCTTGGTATTTCAGTGGAAGTTAGAACGATTTTGAAATGAAACGATGCTTTGTTAAGATCGATTAAGGTTTATTTGCATACCGTAAATGGAAGCGACCGATTACTTGGTCATTAACTTGAATCCGTTCTAAGGAAATAACAACTTGAAATTAACTGTCTGGAAATAACAGTTGTCGCATTGATATTCAAAGAGAGACAATGGGTCACAATTTCGCGATACACAACGAACTGACTAAGTCGACGTGGGAAAATCTTGGATAAAATGTCGTCCTTTTGGGTCAAAATTGTATCAAAGTAACTTGGCACTTCCTCAACTTTACTCCTCGTCTGCCCACGGGATAATTTTCCTCGTTAACTTCTTCCCTCCAGTAAGCAATTATTTTGAGATTCAAAACAACTACATAAAGTAACGCAACAAGTAACAACATTATTACGGTTGAGTGTTAAGCCTTGAATTGATGTAAATCGAGTGAGGAAGCATAGATGGTGTTAATGACGGCTTTATGTGCGAGATATCTGTGTAGTACCAGGGCAATAGCAGTAAAGGAGAGAGTGGAGTGCTCTGAAAAGCAGGAGAGCGATCGAATATCTAGCCGGATTTCATTTCGGGCGGAATTGCAATGGTAATGACTAGCCGAGGGGAATGTGTTTGTGTCGGGACAAATCACACTCGGCGTTGCTTGTTTGAATTTGCATCTCGACACTCCGAGTTTAGAAGTGTTAACCAAGTCTTGTAATCTCCTCAACTTTGAATCGTTAAAAGTAATTTAATTTAACGCTTTTACATTCATTGAGTGAAAAGATTAGAAATACTCAAACAAGTTTAGCATCACTGAGCATAATCAATTCTATTATTTAGTTGCAGGCTCATTATAAATAAATACCGCGTAAATCTAAAGATTACCTCATCGGAATAGTTCGTTCCGAACAGTTTAACCACGATAGGAAATGGAAGTAATGGCATTCCGCGTTTATCTCGTTTTTAATCTTGACCGTGTCAGTTCCACGGGCAGAAGAGGGCCCCCATTAAATACGAACATCACAATTCGATGGACTAAACGTACAATGACTTTGAATTCGATAATTTACCCAAATTTATTAGATGCAAATGTTTGTGTCAATCAAAAAAGTTTCAAGAGATTCCCAAAGTACACCAATTAACTTTACTAATGACCCGGAACCGGCTGACATGACCGAATGGAGATGACTGCAACGTAATTAATGAAGCTCGCGAACGGTAGTAGATGAAATAATAACTGGCCTCTTTGTATAAATTAAAGGAAGAGCGCATCTCGACCCCGTAAAAATGAATATGGATGAAGTAATCCACTTGCCGACTGAAAGCAGCAATTATTTTTTACGACTCGACGTATTATTAACGCACTTATGTTAATTTCGTATTTAATTAGCAAGTCCGGCAAAATACGGTGTCACTTACACGTGCCCCAAGAGTATGCGTAATTACATGGTGAAAATAATTTCACGCCTGCCTGACTTAATTTAATAAAAAAATGCCGAGCTATGCAAATCGGAATCTCTCAGTTCTTGTTTTAAAACCGAATTAATTGATTTAAAACACGAATACATATATAACGGCTCTTAACGATTATAATTATTTCATTTAAAAATGTTTCGCACCTCACCCCACCGTAAAATTTGTTTTTATAAATCATTAAAATTAGAAAGCTTTTAATTTAAAATTACATTGATTCGTTAAGGTTGTCTGAGCAGGAAAAGCTGCATCAACCAATTTATATAATGGAAGGGCTAATCTTATTAAGTCGTTTGCCAAAAGAAAAATAAACGTGTAAGCATATAAATAACCCGAATGGAAAGTGGTCGCCCAAAAAAGGAAAGCGCGGAGTGATTATAATACCACAACTGAAAGTTATGTTTAAAATAACCATCGGTAAGGTAACATTAAAATTGAAAATTATGTGCAAAAAAATCGCAATAATGATCAGTTGCGAGAGAACCGCGGGGGGCAAATAAACGGACAGCAAATACAACGGTTGATCTGATAAAGCGGAAATTACGGCCCGATAATGACCGGTGTATGAGGAAAGTCGAGAATTTATTACTGAAAGGTATCTCCTGTTAAAAGATATCATCGGAATTTTATGGTTATTCTATACCTAAGAGCTGTGCCAAAAGTTCTGGATCGTTGAATTATCGAATTTCCATTAAATCTAGAAACACTAGAAAGAACTATAAAGATTTAGGTACAGTCGTACATCTTCAGACATATTAAATTATTTCTGACACACCCTATTCTGTTGACAAAAAGCCGATCTACATACGATCCATTAGAACTACCGTTATGATACACATCAAGCAGATAATAAAAAGCTACAACGCACTCGCGCGCACTCTAACGCTGAAAGTTAAGACGATGAATGATAGCAGCGCTTGGTTTGGTATGGGTAATATGGGCAACCGAGCGCCGTATACATACTTATATGTATGCGCGTTACCGTATGACACTTGAGGGAGTGCCGACATGTACCCGAGTAAGCCATTTATTTGCATCGGTTGTGCTCGAGTTCGACGTTTATACGCCGAAACGCCTTTGCCTATATTATTTTATTTATGGAACGTTTTAAATTCAATTCAATTTTGTATGCAAGTTCTTCCTGCTCCATAAGTTTTGTTTCCAATGTATACATAAAACCTATTCATCAGGTCCTAAACGGACTTCCTCTCGCCTCGGTTAATTGGTCTACGGGATTAGACACTATCTGGAGATCTCCGTAATTCCCAGTGGAGTCATGTAGATTGCCCAACTCTATCAGTAGTCGTTATTTCTCACCTGATACGGCCTAATTGCTAACCGTACATGGTACCGGTGTTGCAATCTAACTGTTCACAATGTGAACGAAAAAATTGGTACGCTATTAAAGCGACCATCGCAGGACCGTCATTAACAATAAGGAAAATGCGACACATGTATTCCACTAACTTAATTATTCACGCGTCGACGTCGTTGGTAGTATTTATGACTTTCCGACTTGGCGTGCGTGTAAGATTTTTACTTTATGATGACATCTCAGTGGGTGGCATTGTGATTTTGTATGCAAGTTGCTGTTTTTATGAGAAGAATAAAGACAATAATGGAAATATCCTACGTAGTAAATAAATTTTAGATGTATTTTGATGAAATATGATTCACGAGTTTATTTATAGAGTGAGATTTTTTTCATGCAAAAGCACGATGCCGCTGTATATCCTTCGGACAGATTCTGTCATATCTTTATGTGAATCAAAGTTGCTCTTGTAGTCAGGTCACGTATATGACATAATTTTTGCTGGGACAACTTTCACGAAATCTGTAAATCAAATCGATGCGCGGTAACTGGATCGTTCCAAATAACTTCGCTACTGTCTTATTTCATTTTATTTTTTCAGTCCATTTTTGTTTATTACTATCTTTGTTCGCTGCTTAAAAAGTCGTTTTTACGATTCTTCTTCAGTTGCAGTTGTAAGTAAATAAAGGAGGTCGTCATGTCGGTGTTGAGAAGAGCGTACAGGTTGAGCGCAGTTTATCATGATCGGTTTGGACAAAATGAATGGGTTGTATGCTTAACAACGGAAGATAAATATTTCACCTTGAAGTGTATAGAAGGACAATCGTTCGACTCTTTATTCCGGGGCAGCGATGGAAATGGGAACGCATGGTAATTTTTGACAGTGAAGTATCGCCTCCAGCTGGTAGCGATGAATCTGGTGTTTGCGCAATGAAAAGGTGTTGATTGAGCGGTTACACAGAGTGGGCGTCAAAAATCGCCTGTACCTACTTATTATCAACTAGACACGAATTGGAGATGAATAAAATATGAAGTTTGAATGTTACCCAACCATCGTTTCATCAATACGACCAATTTGTATGAAATTTAAAGTACATTTCCAATTTCCTTTGTATCAAATAACATTATAAATTCATCTCGGTAGTTGTTTAACAGAAACTTAAAGCGTAACATCGCGTGCCCACCGGCAAAGAAGAATCTGAAAGTGGTATTACAGTCGCAGATTATGTTACTGCCATTAACTAATGGCCTGGGGGTTTCTACATATCTGAGCAACGTCATTAGAAAGACCAATGGCATCGCATAGTTGATGTTACATAGTTATGGTTCTCGTGAACAGAAATTCCTTGGACCACAATGGCTGTTAAGTTTTCTCCACGGGTATTGTATGTAAATTTAAACGGGTCGTTTATTTTAATTAGGACTATACGTAATTAGAACGGTTAAAACACAACCTACATAATTCATAAGTATCATTGCTACTTAACGTAAACGTCAAGATTCAACTCACAAAATTAAGGTGGAAAGTTTATATGTTGATTAAAATCCAATTTTCAATATAATTTTCAATAACAAGATTGAACGTATCCGATGATTATCGTTAAGGATCAGTCTGCAAAGTACATGACTAATTTCAATTTCAACCTATGATTTACCCCAATAACCATTACTCGAAGTCAGCACGGCGTAAAGCTATATCAATTCAGGAAGCAATTTTTGCTTAACCTTGAAAGCAGAAATTGCCTGCAATCGAAGTCGGTCGCATTTTTAATTCAACTCATCAACGCCTAGATCGCGATGGTTGATTGGATAATTGGTGATACCGTTAGTAGGTAACCGTTCCTATAAAAATTCTTACCGTGACATCGGAAATTATCCTTACGAGCACACTCACCTGAAATAAAGAAATAATCGTTAGAAAAAAATCGTTTTATAATCAGTGATGGGTGCCAGGTAAATGTCCGGTGCGTAGGTTTTTATAAAATGGGTATTTATACAGGTTCCTACTCCAGCTTAAAGCTTGCAATACTTAATACTGGGCAACTTTTGCCCGGTATTAAGAACCGGCTTTGGTGGCTAAATACTGGAATTTCGGTATTATCATTAAGAAAATATTCTTTTAATTGATTTTAGTGAATTACATTAATACGATTGAGATATTATATCACAAAATGTTGAATAATGAATGGCCACGTTTTCAACGAAGGAACGATATCCACAAAGTTGATTATCACTTTCACTTCGTCACATTAATCAACTATGATGATGTTCTAGGTAGATACTGATAATAATAACATATCAAGATTCATGGTATTTATTACTAATGATTCATATCTCAAAATAACGACTGCATTTAATGTTGAATGAACATAAATTGTTTATATTTGTGTAGGAATACATAATTCATTTTAATCCGATATTGCAAGAACTACCTCAGCCTAAGAACATTTAAACAGTAGGTATTTATAGAAAAAAATGTAAATAATGGAATTCTTAAGATATATCTTCATTAAATTTTAAGTCATTTATAAAGCAAAGTATCTACATTTTAAGAACAAAACAGTATTTTGATATCTCGATTCGTTTTTCTCGATTTCATAAAATTAATGATTTCGTTTATAAATTTGAAAAAGATTATAAAAAATCAAATTTTGAAGATATATTAATAAAATTAACGATTTCCTTTAACATCACGAAAAACTTGTCAAAATCGAATTCTTAAGATATATTAATGCAATTTTGCCGTTTATAGCGGAAAGTATGTACTTTTTCAGGAACAAAGCTATATTTGAATATCTCAATCCGCTTTTGAGATCTCAAGCTTGAGTTCAACCTACATTTGTAGTATTTCATAAAATTAAGGACTACCTTAATCATTTTAAAAAAATCATAAAAGAAAGAATTGTTAAGATATCTTGATGAAATATTCTGTCATCACTTATAGAAGACGGTATGTACTTTTTCAGGAAGAAAGCTACATTTGAATATCTCAATTCATTTTGGAGATATCAAGTTTCAAACACTAAGGACTTCCTTAATCATTTTGAAGAAATCGAAAAAAATCAAATTCTTAAGATATTTTGATGGTATATTCTGTCATTTATAAAGGATCCGTCATTTATAAAGTATTACTTATTCAGGATATTTCAATAATTCAATTCGTTTTTGAGATATCATGTTTTGAATTCAAACTAAATTTAGAGCGTTTTATAAAATTAACGATTTCATTAATCGTTCTAAGAAAATCATAAAAAAATCAGATTCTTAAGATATCTTGATGAAATAATTGTCGTTTGTAGAGGAAAGTATTTATTTTTCGGGAACAAACCATATTTGAATATCTCAATACATTTTTGTGATATCAAGATTTAATCTCAATCTAAATTTGTAGCATTTCACAAAATCAACGATTGCCTTTATCACTTTGAAAAAAATCATAAAAAAACGAATTCTTAAGATATCTTGATGAAATATTTTACCATTTATAGAGGAAAGTATGTACTTTGCCAGGAACAAAGTTATATTTGAATATATTTTTTAATATTTTTCAATCCGTTTTTCAGATCTCAAGTTTGAAGTTAACCTAAATTTGTAGTATTTCACAAAATTAAGGACTTTCTAAATCATTTTAAAAATCAAAAAAAAAAGGAATTCTTAAGATATCTTGATAAAATATTCTGTCATTTATAGAGGAAAGTATATACTTTTTCAGGAATAAAACCATATTTGAATTTGAGATATAAATTTTTGATTTTGATGATTTCCTTAATTATTTTGAAAAATCGTATTCTTAAGATATCTCATATTTGAGATATATTGTATTTTAAACTCAAATAAAATTTAGAGCATTTTATCAGATTAACAATTTCACTAACCATTTTAATAAAATCGTAAAAAAAGGTTTTCTTGACATATCCTGATAATATACTCGGTCATTTATAAAGTGAATTATGCTCTTTGTCAGGAATAAAACCATATTTCAATATCTCAATCCATTTTTGAGTTCAGTTTTGAACTCAACTTAAATTTGAAACATTCCACAAAATTAACGATTTCCTTAATCATTTAGAAAACATCATAAAAAATCGAATTCTTAAGATATTTTGAGGATATATTCGATCATTTACAAAGGAAAGTGTTCTGCTATTTATAAAGAAAAATATGTACTTTTTCTTTACTTTTTACAAAGCCATATTAGAATATCTCAATCCGTTTTTAAGATCTCAAATCTTGAACCAAACTTAAATTTGTGGCATTTAACCTTTAAATTCTACCCATCCCAAGAGAAACGTTAATCCTACCCTGCGGTTTCAGGTGCCCCAACATATTTTGGTTTATAATCAATAAGTAACAACAATTTTAGGAAATATTTGAAAAAAAAATAATTGCAACATTTTAAGCACCGGGGTTTTTGAGACCCCGGGGTAAAGTTTAAGAATTAAGATAGCTTGTTGAATTATTTTTCATTTATACATAAAGGAAAATTGAGTTGCTACATTCTAAAAATAAAAAATAAAACACAAAGGACAACACTTCTCGGTAGAAGTTGGCTCCAGAGTTGTACAGTGGAGACCTTTTAGATCTTTTAAAAAGGGCGCCACGGACTTAATTTCTTCCACCAACGAATTCCTAACAAAGCTAAGTTCGAAACTCAAGGAAAACTAAACGAAGTTGAAATACAGAACAAGAAATACATTGCAAAAGAATAACGATGTTGACGGAATCAGATCTAAATGATCTCTTAAAAATTTGGTGACCCTAAATAAGTAAAATGTAATAAAAAATGTTTTTACCTAAAAAAACTATTTATCCGTTTGGTTCAACGTAGGCAGTAAAATAAAAATAATAAAAATAAAATAAAATTTAAAAATAATCAAAGTTTTTAATCTTTAAAAAATCAGGGTAATCGAGTTATAAATCAGTAAATTAAATTTACAATAAAATAATATAGCAATTACAGAAGTTATTTTTTACAATTATTATTTATTTTGAGTTTTTTTTTTCTTTTATTAATTATATATATTTTTATGATTCGGTTGAAAAGAAAATGTAACGTAATTTATTTGAAGACTCGTTAGTTCAGCTTTTTTTAATAATTCCAATATTCGTTGCTTTTATTTTGTTTTACCCTGACCTAACTTGATGAATTTCTACGACGTCATAGCGCGGTGCCTCTATGGGATGATTAACCACGTGTTCAATTCACATTTTGCAAAATAAAACCCAATGGATTGCCAAACGAATATTTTGATTGTATTAATAAGATCGGTGAAAATGACTCAGAATGTACGGGGAAAACGGAAAAAAATAATGAAATCGTTAACGACACAACGACAACGAAAAACGGCAAGCAAAAAAAAATTTTAAATCCAACGTTATTCTTCCTCTAAATTGAACCTCTCAAAGAAATAAAAGTATATAAGCCATATTTACCTTCCAGTATTAATCGGCTCCACGAAAAATCGCCGCGCGCCCCAGGAAATCCGCAAACAGCCGACTCAAGAAAACTCCAAAAAGGAGTTTCTCCAATTACTGTGGTATGGGATTTAAATCCGGTCACGCCGCGAAAAATATTTTCTTGATAAACTTAAAAAATTAACACTATTTCAAAAAAACTCAAATCATGCGGGTTCGTAGGAGCTTAATAAATTTAACGATACGTTACTACGTCTTGATAACGAAAGAAAAAGAATCAACATGACAACTCTCATAGTGGATATTCCCATCCCTAACAACAACGAATAAATATACAGAAATCGATAAAATCTGTAAATGACTAAATAAAAATGTATGACGCCAATAAATATAAGCAGAAAAATAAATGTATATTTGTTCAAGAACAAAATCATATTTCAATATCTCAGTCTATTTTTATGATATCAGGTTTTGAATTTAACCTAAATTACGATACATGATCCTGAGAGTCATAATGAGAGATTGGATGAAAACATCCTTATGGATTTATTGTCGGCAATTTGATAATTAATTGTCGTACACTAATATCAGACGAATCTGACGTAATTTAGATTAGAACAAGTTATTATGATTGAAATCTAATATAATATATTTAGGTTTTATAGTTTTCTTTCTATGGACTTCTATTGTTTTAAAGTTTTATAAATATCCCGAAGTACCCATCTTTGGCATAAACCATGGGAATTTTCCCTTGAAAATAAAAACGGGGGTATTTACACAAAGTTGTAAGTCTTTAGAATAAAGTCTAGTGTTACTACTAGTTTTAACTATCATTCAGTGCTTGATTGTTGTAAATTCTTCTGGAACTATAGGTATAACTAAAACTAGACCTACAACTTAGCTTTGGTATTAACATTAGAACTAGAAACAGTGGGATTTAGTTGTACGTCTCTTTAAACGACTAAATTCTAATGTTTCTAGTCCTAGCTCTAGTGTTAGTTATAAAGGTAGGTTGGGTTGGATTGGAATGGTTCCGTCTTAACCCTCTACGTTATTAAAATTTTTTGCCAAAATAACTGCAACCTGTAGAAGTAGACCTAATAAGACATGGTGATAAATCCAATTTTTTTATTGTTCTTATTTAAGATAAAGAAAAAGATAATGAACATAAGAAAAAATTCAAAATTTAAACTTAATTTTTATCTTTAACATTTCGGTCGGTATGAAAGCCTAGAAACCAACCAACCGTCCTGAATCGTTTTTCTTTATTTTTTGAGGAACAAAATCTGCATATTTCTGCACTACCCTTATTTTTTGGATTGAATGCAATTTCTCAGAATAAGCAATCCCCATAGATAATCGACGTTTTGGTCCCTGCTTTTATTTGGAGGTAAACGTTTCTATTAGTTGTTGAATTATTTTTCCTGTATTCTAATTGTCGATTGCAACAAGCACGAGGTGCTATTATAATATAATATAATTACCAATATATATTTACTAAAAAATGAAAAATATATTTCCACCATTTTTTTTGCACTTCTTCCTACCCGATCTACCCTATTCAGATCTTCCATGTTTTTTGCGTACAGTTTGATAATTTTCTTTCAACAGTTTCTTCTAACCATTGATCAAAATTGGAAGATAATAAAGTAACATCACGTTTGTAATGCCAAACTGTACCCGTCACTTTATCGCACTGCAAATGTTTTCCATATTCTTGTAGCAATTTCAATGCCTTAGGTTTCTGACATTCAAGCGGCCATTTTTTCCGATTCGTTCTAGTTGTGTCGCAGGCATAAAAAACTTTTTCGAATAACATCTTGATGAGCTTGTAAGATGTAAAGAAATTATCAAAATGTAAATGATGCCAGAAACCACAACATTTTTCGAAAAGTATTAGAACAGCTTACTCGCCTAATAATAAATCCTCACGCTCTTTTTTCCCTAAATATACTTTGGCATTTAGTATATAGCCTGTAGCACTGTCTGCCAGCATCCATACTTTTATGCCCCATTTTGTTGGTTTCATTGGTAGGTATTGTTTGATATGTATCCTACCTTTGAAACCAATCATTGCTTCACCGATGGCCAAAGCATAATTGGGACTACAAAACTCGCTAAAATCATTAATAACATTTAGAATTAGCCTTATTTTATGGAGTAAGTCTTTTTCGTTTTTTACTGGTTACATCTTCCCATCTTCCATTCACTCAGATGAAGGGCGCGACCATAGTTTTGAAAACGCGAATATGTCATACACTGTTTTACGACAAGACATTCCCGTAAATATAACGACAGTCATTTATTTTTGTTAAAATAAAAGGAATGTTGTAGTACATTAACTGGTTTTATTATTCAAATTTAAAGTCTAACTAGTTTCGCTTATTATAGCATCTTCAGAGACTCTACAAGAAAATAATATCTATAATAAACTAATTAATCTGTTGAAAGTAAATTATAAATTATAATTAACAATGAAAAAGAATGATTTTTTTTATATTTAGATAAACTTTGATACTTCTTATTTCTTTCTAGTTCTTGAAGAATAGATGACTTAATTCCGAGTTAGATGTATGTTTAATTGTAAATTTTGGTAAAACTTCTATTTATACAGATTAAAAAACTAATTGGACAATACGTTACATGTTAAAACTGTAATGGCGATACACGTTGTTATAATTGTGAAGATGAACTCAAGCCGGAGCAGTGTACAAACAGGTTTTCAAAAAAGAAACGAAAAATTTTGAGAAAGAGATGAATATCGTATATAATAATGGAACTAAAAAATTATCTATGTTTTGATAATTAAAAACTTTATAAAATGTATGTTAAGAACTTTTATAAAACAAAATAAACCGTATAAGAGTTCTTTGAAAGGATGAGGAAAATAGATGACAATGGTGTGTATAAGTTAGAGTGTGCTACTTGTGGTGCAACTTACATAGGTGAAACCGGTAGAGCAATCAAAACACGTATTAAAGAACATCAATTAAATGATAACTCCAATTTTGGGAGACATATCTTAACTTACAGACATGACTTTGACATACAACAAAATGTTTCTATACTACATAAACAAAACAAAGGCTTTAAACTTAATTTGTTAGAATCTTATGAAATCGACAAATTCAGAATAACGAATACTGACCTACACTGTCTTAATCTGTCCCAACCCTTTTTCCCCAAAGTAAAGAGGATTTATGTACCTGGTCGCACACATATTTCGTATGCTTTGGGGTCCTGCGACCCACACAATTTCCTTTTCTTTATCCCCTTCCTTATCCCCCTTTTTATCCCTTTTTTAAATATATCTTAAAATCCAAACTTTAAATATCCAATTTTCCCCATCCTTTCAAAGAACTCTTATACGGTTTATTTTGTTTTATAAGAGTTCTTAACATACATTTTATAATATGTTTAATTATCAAAACATAGATAATTTTTTAAAATTTCAAACAATATTTTCTATTTCCATTATTATATACGATATTCATCTCTTTCTCAAAATTGTTCATTTCTTTTTTGAAAACCTCTTTCTACACTGCTCCAGCTTGAGTTCATCTTCACAATTATAACAACGTGTATCGCCATTACAGATTTAACATGTAACGTGTTGTCCATTTAGTTTTTTAACTTTATAAATAGAAGTTTTACCAAAATTTACAACTAAACATACATCTAACTCGGAAATAAGTCATCTATTTACAAGAACTAGAAAGAAATAAGAAGTATCAATAAATTCTACGCATTAATGTTATTTTCATACATTCCTATGACATGTAAGTTTATCTAAATATAGAAAAAATCATTCTTTTTCATTGTTAATTATAATTCATAATTTTCTTTCAATAGATTAATTAGTTTACTATAGATATTATTTTCTTGTAGAGTCTCTGAAGATGCTATAATTAGCGAAACTAGTTAGACTTTAAATTTGAATAATAAAACCAGTTAATGTACTACATCATTCCTTTTATTTTAACATATTACACTGGTATAATGGATAAATTTAACTTCACATCGTATATTTATTTTTGTAAAATTTACAATATCCATGTAAATTAGAATCCCTATCTCTAATATACAGGAATTTCTTCTTTGGTGGTACCAAACCCATGTTGTCGTAATCGCCATTGAATTAATTATGAAGGAAAAAATGGATTACTCTTAAAGATGAGGCACATCTAAATCTGACTGTTTATCATGCATGCGCGTATTGTATACAAATTCGCATCCAAAATGCGCTTCGCTTTATTGTTAGTTTCATAAATGACTTTTATTTACTGAATTTCAAAAATGAAGTGAATAAAAGACACCAATTCGTAGTTTTCTTACACAGGGATTGATATCTTTCCACCTCAATTTGGGTAAATTTGTTATATAACAATTTGTTTTGTTAAAAGAATTCAAGAATATAAGTATATCTTACGATTTGGTTACGATATACACATTCGTATGCTTTATAGTACATCGGGTTAAGAGATATACGATTTAACCCGAGCTCTACTTCTCGTTGTTATTCTATTATTTAAAACTAGAACTAACACTAGATCAAGAACTAGAATGTTTCGGTTAAGAGAACTGCTAATTCGCATCTCTCCACCATAAAAGTAGTAGCATAAAATCGTGTCCGTCCCATAAAATTGTTTTTGGCCATATCCTCTTTATGTCGAAAATTTGTTAATTCAGATCTAACCTTTATTTTATTTATATAAGACTGGTCCCATACTATTAGGTATAAAATAAGACTTAATAAAATAAATTTTGGGCATTCAAAACAGTTTTTAACTGTATAATCTTATTAACATCTTTGTGTGCAATATTTGCAAATTACCCTCAACTTTTGGCATCTTTATACTTTTCTTTACTAATTATACAAACTGATGTTTTTGTTTCTTTGCGAATAAATTAATAGATATATCTGTCGCCCAGCGCTGGTAATAATAGATAACCTTTAATACATTCTGTCTCCTAAACATTTATGTCAGATAAAGTTTTAATGCCTCCGATCGTAGAAGAGGATGTTGTCGACGAGGTCGTGAAGTTCTTGGTTACGTTAGGCGTCGTATTGACTCAACCCTTTTAGGAAACTCTATCTGTGAACTTTGGCGGACGTGTGTCGTGTTCACCGTAAAGTTCGAAGAGTAAATTCTACGGGGCGACTACTTCCTTCACTGAAACGTGAACCACCCACAGAGGCCCGCTAACCGGTGCAGTCAACTAACTGAATTTATGGAACGTGAACGCTTTTAGAAGCAGTTTAACCAACGAATAAGCACAACAAAAACATTTCAACCTTGATATTGTTATTGACTTAAATCGGGAAATGAACTAACAAGGAGTTCAAGAACATGTTTGTACATTCCTGTCAATTACGTAGAGTTTCTTAATCGCTAATCCTTAAGCTACTGACATATGTCCGATTCCCCGATTACTGTACGAAAAGTTAAACACGCAAGTCTTATCTAGATCGGACAGTCTCACCGATAAACGGTTAATTAAAATGTGGGTAGAATATATCCCTTTTTACTCTCTTCCGCCTAGAGAACACGCTCTAACGATAAAAGCTTCACCAACAACTTACGCGATCACTTAAAGTTCCTTTTCTGTCCAAGAAAAGGACAGACAACGAAAGCGGCTGGATTCTCAAGCGAACCACGTCGGTGATAAACTGTGGAGATTAATCAATTAATTAATCAGATATGAAAGCGTTGTAAACGGTTCAATTTAAGATGAAAGCTTTCCTAAACCGGGAGCTAAACGTTGACAATAAAAATAAAATAAAAGTTAGCCGGCGTAGTAATAAATTCATAATTTATTATTATTCATTTCCCGTCAGCACGCAAATTGAACACTTTTCGTATAATTTACAACATCATCTGTCGTCATAAATGCATTTATTCATAGGCTTGAAAATCGTAAAATGCGAATCGTAAACCGCTGTGGAATACAAAATCGTCCGCAACGCAAATATCATTACTCAAAGTTTATGGTGTGAATTCGATACAACCACGTAAAATCGGATAGCCATAAACAATGGTTAATTTTTGCGATCGTCCCGTTCGCTGTTTCTGAAAACAAACCGTTCGCGGACACGATTTGCCTCACTAACAATGGCCTAATGATGACACCGCAGACAATAGCAACTTATTAGATTTCTCTTAGCTGATAGAATAGCGCAATTGGCGGTCGCCGTCCTATCACTATTGTTACCGTAAAAGGGCACTTAAAATAATCTTTGTAAACGGTATAATGTACTTGGAATACTACTGAATAAATAAATATTGTAGTATATACACGCTTGAGTTAAAACTACTAATTTACTTATACAGAAACAAAAACCATCCAGGAAAACAGATAAGTTCGTATGTTAATTCTAACCCATACATCCTGTATGGGTACAGTATTCCTTTACTTATCGAAACAACCCCGGTATAAAAGCGCCAAGCCGGTATCCAGCCGTTTCGATCTCTCTATCCGAAGAGGTTCACACGCACGAGGTCTCGCCGGCAGCGCACCGAGAGGGGATATAAAGATGTCCCGATAAACGAAGAAGACAAAACATGCGGCCGCGTCGTGAGGTGTTGCGCAAAGCAAGCGGGAAACCGGATATCAGCGACCGAATGACGCAATCGATTCTTCATTCTAATTGACATTAACAAACTCGAACGTGGGCCGATCACTAAAATTGTCCTTGTGTCGGGTCGTCGACGCCATTTATCATCATTACAGTGGGTGTGGTAATGTTCTGTTAAGTGAAACCTATGTTGTTCTCGAATATCGAACTGTCATGGATCTCCCTCCTTAGTAACGCAATATCAGTTTAAATTAATAAATTGTTTCAACCAATAGTTTTATATTGTTAAATTAAAATTAGAATTAATACTACAACGAAAACTTCAATCCAGATTGCGAAGCTAAAGTGACTTCGTACCGTTTTCTGTAGAAGGTTGCAACATGATATACAAAACGTTAAACATTTCTAAAATTTTGAACAACAAAACCTGAAAGCCTTTAAAGGATATGTAGTAATTATGCCAAATTTGAATTTGGCGCCGTTATATTCTGTTATTCTGTTGACAGCCGTGGGTTTTTCATGTTTGATATCTTATAACATTCCCATTAGTAGCATGGTTACTTTTGTTTGGTGAGCGTTATTGTTTGATGTTTATTTTCATCATGGAGCAGATGACAACTTAGCAACGCATCCAAATGATAAAAAATTATTACAAAAACAGAGAAGGTTGCATGGCAACCTTTCGTGAAATGTGTGTGAAACTCGGATATAATGCTACTCCAAGCGAATCCACAGTTCCTATTGATACAAAAGTTTGAGATCACGTGACTCTATTTCAAATGTTAAAAACTGGACGATCGCATTCTGTTCAAACACAAGAAAACATTGTTATCAGAAAACATTGCAACTAAATTTATCACTTACTTCACTGCATGTAATCCTTTCAAAAGATCTGAAAATGTATGCGTTAAGGATTCTACTTACACAACAGTTGAAATCTGCAGATCACAGAAAGAGACATCTCAGTTGTGGATTAAAATACCGACTTTTGGTTTCAGTAAGATGGTGCAAGATGAAAAATTTCCTCAAAATTATTTCTTATGACCTTGAATAGGCTGCCAGATCATGTGATCTCACGCCTTGTGACTTTTTTTGTAGGGATTTGTGAAATGAGAAGTGTACGTAATCGAAAACTTCAATAAACGCATTGCGCATTGCTGCGTGGTAATGGGTGGCCATATGGAGGATATAATTTTTCATAAATAAATGGGAGATATTACTAAATATATTTGGAAACAGGTTTATATTTCCAATAAACTTTGCAAATTCTATAACACTAACTCTTTAACTTTAATTACCCCATTAGATGTTTGGTTATTATTTTTACTGAACATCGTGTTTGTTAGCAAATGATTAATATTACTTTACTTTGTACGATGAACTTTATTTATTAAATTAACTCTACAATTGTTTCGAGGATCCAGTCCTCATCTTCTGGAGTACCTACAAAGAGCATTAACTAAAAATTTTTTTTCTAAAAAATTTCTTTTACTAACAACAACCAATTTCCAGAAATTATTGTTGAAAAGATGATTGGTAAACACAAACAAAAAAACAATAAAAAAAAACCCAGAATAATGCAATAACCACTTTATCGCTAAACCAACAAAAAGAACAACCCAAGTTTTGTAAAGCAATACAATATCCAGGCAACATAGCAACAAAGATCAAAAATATATTCAGAAACAACAATATACAAATCACCTTTAAAACCAAACATAGTATCTCAAACACACTAAACAATAATAAATTACCAATCGACACTCTTGAGAAGAATGGAGTTTATAAATTGCAATGTGCCACCTGCGCAGCTACTTACATAGGCGAGACGGGGAGAGCCTTAAAAACACGCATAAGGGAGCACAAAACCAAAGACAACTCAAACTTTGGCAAGCATTTGATCTTCAACAAAGACCACCAATTTGATGAAAGTAAAGATGCCACTATCATACACAACATCAATAAAGGTTACCTTATGGAACTGTTGGAAGGATATGAAATAGCCAAATTCATAAACAATAACCCAGAAAAAACCTGCTTAAACGAACAACTTTATACTAACAACAGACCTATATACCAATCCCTAAAAAATCCGTTCACCCCACCCAAAACCAAATACCGAGACAAAAATTAAAATTTCTAACTGAAAGCCATTTCTTAATAACTTACTGTGTTTATTGTCTATTTTCAGTTTTTTTAAAAATTTCTAAATTGTTGTTAATGTTTTTACTCGATTGGATTATTTATTCACAGTAACAAATGTAAAATGTAACAGAATATAGCCCAAGATATAATTTTGAAAATTAACAATAGTATAAGATAGATGAAAGAATAATGACTTGTTTTTAAATTTAAATAGATTTAACTCTTAAAAAAATTTGAAAAAATTTGTTGAAATAAATCATTATTGGGCAAAGGAGAAAGAAAAATATAATACACCACATGTTTTTATCATTTATATACTCATAATTGACGTAAGTAATAAGTTTAACATAGTTAATTTCAATAGATTATTAAGGATGAATTGACTTAACCTAGAAATACGATATTTCATTAATGTTATTTAAGTGGAAATTACGAAAAAATTTTTAGTTAATGCTCTTTGTAGGTACTCCAGAAGATGAGGACTGGATCCTCGAAACAATTGTAGAGTTAATTTAATAAATAAAGTTCATCGTACAAAGTAAAGTAATATTAATCATTTGTTAATTACCCCAGCCTTAATACCCAAACAGTGGCTACTTAATCAATTAAAATTATAGTAATACTTGAACATATTTTTAATTCGAATATATTAATTTATTCACAAAGAATTAAACACATTAATTTATGTAGTTAGAAAAGAAGTATATTGTTCTTTACTTACTTAACTAATTATGTTTTTAATATGTGTGTCCGTACAGTAACGGATGTGGCCAATAATACCATAAACGGCATTGCTTCTAGAAGACTTGAAATAGTTTTAGAAGATTTGATATAGTTTCTGGAAGACTTGAAATGCTTCTCGATAACTTAATGCTGCTTCTAGAAGACTTGATACTGCTTCTAAAAGTATCAATCTGCTTCCAGAAGACTTGATATGCTTTCAAAGATTTGATACTGCTTCTAAATTACTTGATTCTGCTTCTAAATTACTTGATTCTGCTTCTAAATTACTTGATACTGCTTCCAAAAGACTTAAAATGGTTCCAGAATAGTTGAAATGATTCCAGAAGAATTGACCTGTTATTAGAAGATTTGATATTTCCCCTAGAAGACTTGATTTTGAAATTCTAAAAACTTGCAATTACTTTTAGAAGACTTCATATTGCATCTAGACGACTTGATATTGTTTCTAAAAGACGTGATATTGCTTCAAAAAGATTTGACATTGCTTTCAGAAGCTCTAAAACGTGTCCAGAAAACATGCAATGTTTTCAGAAAACTTGAAACTGCTTCTAGAAGAGTTTAAATGCATTCAAAAGTAGATACCGACTTTCATTGTAAAAAAACAAGATCCTATTGATAAACCATTTAAGGTTGTACGTATAAGTTTTTGTTTATATGCAAAACGCTAACAGAAAACATTTTTATTGCAATAAGCAAGAGATTGCGTTAAGAAAATTTAATTTTGCTTCCGAAATACCTAACAAATCGTCATGACAAGAGACTAACAACTGTCAAGATTTGAAATAGTTACAGTAGACTTAATAGTGCCCCTAGAAGATTTGATAGTGCTTCTATAAGACTTGATACTGCTTCCAGAAAATTTGAAATGCTTCCAGAATACTTGATATTGCTTCTAGAAACTTGAAATGCTTCCAGAAAACTTGAAATATTTCCAGAAGGGTTGATATTGCTTCTAGAAGATTTAATAATCCTTTTTAAAACTATAGCGCTTTTAGAAGAGTTAAAATGGTTCCAGAAGACTTGATAGTGCACCTGGAAGACTTGATACTGCTTCTATAAGACTTGATACTGCTTCTAGAAGAATTGAAATGCTTCCAGAAGACTTAATATTGCTTCTGAAAGAATTGAAATGTTTCCAGAAGGCTAAATATTACTTCTAGAAGACTTGACGGTGCCGCTGAAAGCCTTGATACTACTTCTAAAATACTTGAAATGCTCCCAGAAGACTTGATGTTGCTTGCAAAACTACTGGCCGAAAATATTTTTATCGTAAGAAATAAGATACCGTTGATAAACCAACTGAGTTTGTTTCAAAAATATTAAACACTATCGGACAAAATGTAAAATCTTGACATAAGTAGTCCATAAACTGTTAATTAAATACTAAATACTGTTGGCAGAAAACAGTTTTATTACAAAATGCAAGAAACTATGAA
This sequence comes from Onthophagus sagittarius, assembly GCA_036711965.1. NCBI lineage: Eukaryota > Metazoa > Arthropoda > Insecta > Coleoptera > Scarabaeidae > Onthophagus > Onthophagus sagittarius. The sequence continues at coordinate 43,561,835 of JASERS010000004.1, forward strand.
TAAAATTTGGTTTTGCTTACAAAACAACAAATGAGGAACCCGCGTGAAAAACCGAATATATCCGATTTTAAATAAGTGTCAGAAAATGGGAAATACTGTTGACAGTTTGTTTTTAAAGTAGACAACGCATACTTTTAACAAGCTATTAGGGTGTGATATATTCACTTCTTCGTATAATCGAATTTAGCAAACGCGGGAAGCCATATATGTGATTACACATGCCAAGTAAATTTCGTCAAAATATGGATATAACCAAAAGAAGTTTAAAAACTGCCAATTACAGATTAGATACTGCTTGTAAAATTGTAAACACTGTTGGCAGAAGATATATCCATTGCAAACATGGGTGCAGTTTTATCAGCACTCAGCATACATATATATTGTCAATGTCATTGTCAATATTGGTAATATAGGAAAATTTTCGAGAAAAATCTGGTTCCAGTTTCTAAATTTTCCAGTCATTTGAGATAGTAAAGTAGCAGCAGCCGTGTTTAACCACGTTTTATAAAAACAACGTTTAATTTTTGACATTTAAAAGAGTAGGTTTCCATGATTATGCATGGTTTACTCTTTGAATCAAATGAAATTTAAAGATATTTTGTTTTTATGTAATCAAGTCTGTAGACTATACAAAAAAAATCTATCATATTCCGTAATTGCCATTTGAAAAAAGGATGCATGACGTAATGACTTGGTTAAGAATGGCGGAAAAATTTTGAAACCGTCACCAAAACGTTTAAAAACAACTGTAGACCCCTTCCACTGATTTTTCCGCTGTTGTTACTTTATGAACTTTTTTTATTATCTTAGATACATTTTCAGGAAAATTATATTTGTTAGTTTGCAATTTGCAACTTGTTCAATAAATATTAGTTATTAGTGTATTTTTGAAAGAAGCCTTTTATAAATTCTTCATGAGGCAAGGACGGCCAAATACAGTTTTGCCTGTAGCGGACATGTCTCTAGTTGTCAACTCTCTAGCCTGTGGAGCCGGTCCTAGTTGAGGGTCAAGTATTATATATACTTTTAGTTCCAGAAGTATTTGCAACAATCAAGCACTGAAGGCAATTAAAACTAGAACTAACACAAGACATAGTACTGAAAAGATTCAAGACGCACGACTAAACCGAAACTTTCTGGTACTAGGTCTAGTGTTATTTCTATTTTTAGTTTGATACAAGTATACAACAATTTAAAGCTGAATAAGAACTAAAAACAGAGCCAACACTAACCCTAGAGCTAATACTAAAACGAAGAATTTAGAACGAAGAACATTTAGGATAGCCGTCTAAAGAGATGTAGGTTGTAAATCTAGTGTTACTCTTAATTCCAGAAGAATTCACAAAATTCAAGCACTGAATGGCCATTAAAACTAGAACTAACATATGACCTAGTTGCTAGAAAGATTCGGCAAATTTAGCGGTCTTATGAAACGTACGGTAAGTTTTCCAATATTTCAAGAAAGTTAACAGTAAAAAAAATTGGATGTATTTAGGGCGACGCGGAAAAAATCGAATTATTTAGGGTACCATTAATTGAGAGATTATTATATTATTTTTGGGTTAATGTGTAACCATTGTTACTGTTTTTTATTGATAATGAACTGGTATTTTTGTATTATACATTCTCTTTGTTGTACATTTTTTTAAAATTTTATAAATATCTAACAATACCCATCTCAGGTAAATATCCCAGGGTATGTTTCCTTGAAAATAAATACCTTGGTATTTAACAATACCGGAACTAGTAATAGTCCAAGCCTTAGCTCTAATTGTACTTTAATTAACACCGGCCGTGAAAGCCTACTTATAGTTTTATATTATATTCTCAATTTATTTTGAGAATTATCTTTTGAACCAATGTAGGAATTTTAGGCGAAAGAAACCGAACAGTTTTAATTAAAATTCCAACGCTTTTTACACAACTTAATGGAATTTCACAACCATCGTAAAATTAATTAAAATGGATAGGACTAATAGCGAAAATAAATATTAAACAATTTACACTATACAATGTTTCCTTCAAAGAATTTCGTTAAAAACAGTTTTAACATTTTTGCTAGTGCGAGTTCTAGTTTTAGTTTAACTATGGAAAAAATTTAATTGATATTAAAACTTCCCGAAACAAAAATAAGTTTTAAAGTTTAAAGTTGCTCGCTAACGTTAAGAATAGTTATAAATCTGCTTTTCTCTGCGACACAACATTACAAAGACCGCCAAGAGTAATAAACGTACATACGGTCCTTTATAACCACGACGAAACTGCACGGTATAAGTTATTTAATTTATACTCGAGATACAATCCACCCTTAAACCTAAACTACATGTAGCGTCGACGGATAATTTAATAAAAAAGTAAATTTGATAGTTGCGATACCTCTTTTCGTACGATACTGCAGCTTCAGCAGAGCTTTTATAATCCAATTCAGTTCCAAGTCGTACATTTCTCGCGACTTTTCCACGGGTGAAACGTGAGAGCAATTTTTCCGATGTCACAATTTCGTTGAAATGCTTCCAAAAGGTTGGTTAAATATCTTGCGACGGCAAAAGTTACGTTCCAAAAAATTCATAACTTAAGAAAATGTTGTTTTAACGTATTATTTTTTTGTAACAGTAGATATCCCATACACGTTCAACACGAATGGTGGCATTAAGTTTTATTGGTCGAGTTCTACGCCCACGGTAACCTACTCGGCCACAACAAATCGTTATAATAATGCATCAGATGGCGCAATTCTGCATCAGATTAGACCTCCCTGCCTAATGTTACGGGCATAACGTTGAAATGCCTCGGTTTGCTATTGTATATTGTGCACGGCGGCGGCCTAAGCAGTCTTTTCCTTTTTTTGTGGTCTTTACTGTTTACCAAGTCAAGTTGAGTCAAAGCACGTAATGTAAAATGCCATTGTTTACTATATTTGGTGGGCTAGTTGCGTACTGGCAGCAGCATAAATGTAAAAAAATATCATCTGTCACTTTTACTTCCGCAATGATAATATTGAAGAATAGAAAGATACTCTTTTATTGTTGTTAACATAAATAACTGTCTTTTTGTTCTTTTTCCTTTAAAGTGCGGCGGAACGTTGGATAATCCGTTACCCGTACATAAATTTCGTTAACGGGCGTCAGCACGTGGAAGGATTTCACCGTCCCCGGAGGCACGTAAAGAAGCGACGCGAAGTTGACCGTTAATTACGCATGCAAATGTCCGAAGACGCGAAAAGAGCCGCGCGACATCGACCGAGATTAAAACACTCGTATGAGATTCTCTACGGCGTTCCTCGCCAATAAAGTTGGACGCGTGTCGTAATTCATTCCTTCTTATCACCTTGGACCGTAAGAAATGTTGAACAACCCCTGTTATTTGTACGAACCGGCAAAGACTTCGACGAATTCACGTCGACAGATATTAATTTTTAATGCAATTAAAATTTAAATTAAGTAGAATATGTAATCTTAAAAATTTGCTTATTATTTATTATTGCTTTTAAAAAGTGACATAAAGATAGAAATTCAGCGGTTGGAGAAAAATTATACGCGGCAAAGAGAAAGCAAAATGATGACAGAAGTATTACGAAGGCTTTCACGACTACTACTAAGATTTATACTAGATCTAAAAGTAGAAGATTTTGGATCACTTGGAATCAGAGTTGACCATGTAATTGGTTGACCACGTTCATGGTGGAGTAGCGATTTTTACCAAAAGCAATCAAAGCTCATTTGATTCATCAAATCTTTTTGGAAAATATAAATAAGCTTTCAGTTGAAATTGATTGTGAGTTAGCGGCTTTGCAATGTGAGAATATCAGGGTAGTCTTAAGAAGAAGCTTTAAGAATATTATAGACCGTGTTTTGGCTAGCTTGAACGACTGCAGGAATGTTATGGTCATGTACCTGCGATAATAGGGCTATCGAACTATGTAATGTCTTTTTCGCCTTTGGGTTTTCTTTGACAATCTCACAACTAATTCAGGGAAAAACTTGTCTGAACAATATTTTTGTTTAATTAGCACAAATATACTTGTGTCTGGAGTCACCATAAATAATATCTCCGACCATGGTCAATTTGTTTCAACAGTGTTCCAGTCAAAAACTTAGATCAGATATAGCACTAGCAGTGATAGACCAATTACTGTTGAAAGCAATATTGTTTATTTAAACGCTTTCAATAGGACTCTTGAAAGTCTTAGCCCTACTATTAAATTTAATTAATTACATTTTTGTTAAATTTTTATCTTCACCTTTTTCATCTTACCTTTACTAGACCAAATGTAAACAGTCAATATACAGTGGTATTCTTCAAGGATCAATTCGGGACCCCTTTTGTTTATTCTCTTTTTAACGATTTTCCTCAGTATTTGGGCGGGGATGTGAAATGTTTTTTATATGCGGATGACGCAACACTGCTGATGAGTGGTGATGAGTATGAGAAAGTGTTGTCCTTTTCGAGCTGGTTGCTAATGGCAGCAAATGAGTGGTGTGTTGCCAAAGAACTTTGTCTAAATAAAGAAAACAGTCCAATTACTGTTCTGCTTTAGACACCATCTACTAAAGGAACTTTCCTCCACTAAATGTCTGGGGTTAACACAGAATTCTCCGGACTTGAACTTTGGAAATAGGAGAAAAGACAGTCCGAATTGTTTATTATTGCACATATTGGAAGAGACAAAATTATGAGACACAAATAATTTACATCGGTAGAAATTATATAAAACGTAAAAAGACTTTAGAGATTTTAAAGACCTTAGTCATGCCTTTGAGATAGTCAATGACTGTTCTCCGCTTTAGTAACCACCGTAATAATCAATATCTTTACTAGAGATGGATCAAATCGAATAATTAAACCAAGTTAACTCGAGTTGAAATTGTTTTAAGTCAAATCGATTTAGATTGCTACAAACTCGAGTTGGGTTTACATATATAGATAAATAGCCAAACTCCAATAACACAGCCTTAACAAGTACTTCCAAAGAACTCTTGCTGTTAAAATAGAGTCGCGAATAAAAGCTACTTTCCACGATATAATAAATCAGCATTCAGTTCAGAAAGCAATGCACAAATGTGGCTAATATAATACCAGAAACCGTCGAAAAGTCCGACTCAATTACAATTTCTTCATTGACATTACCATGTCTAGGCAGAAAACTAGAACTCTAGCAATTCTAGAGTATGCTAGGTTATCTCTCTTATTAACTTTTAAAAAATACAGATTCCAAGTAGCGACTATTTTCCTCAATATACATTCGAAGCTGATTTATTGAAATTTCCATTTCCTTCCTTTCGTAGATTCTGTCTTCTTCCAGACTTCACGTGATTTGTAATACCTGAATTTAACATGAATATCAACGATTTTTCTGCTTTTCACCCAATTAATGAAACTAACTGTTTGCTTCATACTTGCTGCACAAAATACGTCTGCTGCAATGGAGATTGAAATCACACATGAATTGAAACACAGGCCTAGGTAAATGCATGAATGCATAAAACTTAATTTCTTTGTTTGATTTCAAATGTACTTCCTTCAAAAAAGAGTCCAACTGGCGACCATTTTTCTGAATATACATTCGAAGTTAATTGTTGAAAGATTGATTGATGAAAGATACTCAGAGACAAACATATTGCTGCTTTCAATTCGTCAATGGTTCGGGGATGGTGTTGAAAAACCTTCACTTTTAAGTAACCCCAAAGAGAAGAATCGCGTGGAGTAAGAACGCGCAGGCCACCCAATGTCTTCATGTAACGGGATTACGCGTCCTGGAAACATTTCTCTTAAAACTTCCATTCTTGCCCTTCTTGTCGTAGCTCCATCGTGTTAAAACCACAGATCCGAATGTTCAAGTTTTCTAAGCTATGGCTCCAAACAGTGTTTAAATACCAAATATGTATAGGTATCGATCGACAGTTGCGGTAACCGGTACGCATTCCCTTGAAAAAATAGGGGGCCCAAACGCCAAAAGTTCCAACAGTAGACTAACTGGAAACACGTGGCCTTTCATGGAACTGCTGCGGATTTTCTGCTTATTGGTTGTGTGGTTGTGAAAACAACCAGACAAATGGAAGTGGGCTTCGTCAAAGAGCATTTTGTAGGACTTTTTGAAGAACATGTTCAGAACATGCTTTGAGTCTCGTTCAGTAAGTTCTTCCATAATCATCATTTTGTATGAGTGGAACATCAGATCGGCATGTAAAGTTCTTCTGACAGAACGATCTTTCTGACAAACAAAGAGCAGAGGCATGTTTAGCAGCTGAACAGGTAGGAGATCGTTCAACTGCTTCTCTTACAGCTGCAACATGTTCAGGCGTCGGAGCACTTTTGGGTAGACTTCTAAGGCTGAACGTGTGGTACTAAAAATTGAAACACGTAACAGTATTGTTTCGAAATCAGGAACGGGATTATGTCTACGAAAGTTACAATGAGTACGAAAAGGTTTTTGCTTAATAATCACAGATTCGTTTTTTTCAGAAATGTTTCGATAATGAAGGAACGATGCTCTTATGATGACAACTGAAATGACAAGGCGTGAGCTAGCAACCAAATACCCTAATCTCCCCGTCTTTTCCGTGATTTGGGCATCATGGTGTTGCAAAACATGAAATATCATTTTGCTTTAGATTGCATTTAATTTATTGCATATGGTACAATTTTAATAACAGTATACGACACTATCTCAAAAAAATATTATAATGAGAGTTAAAAAACGCAATATTAACTTAACGTTTCCACATATTGGTGTAAGCGAACTGGTTAAATATGGAAAATCGTAGAAAATTACATTTGCTCTATCTCGCGTACGAAATAATCACTGAGAAAGCTCCGCCATATCTATATAACAAGATTAGCTTCAGAACAGATGTCCACAACATCAATATCAGGCACCGTCATGTTTTTTACAATTCCGATTCATAGAACAGCGCTTTTCAAGAGTCCTTTTTCCTACAATCCAAGCGTATAACGAGTGTCCAAATGGAGTGTGAAAATACCTTAGTCGGCAGTCTTTCCAACGTTCTATGCGGAAGCTCTTACTACTTGCAAAACTCAAAATCAGCGTATTAAACTATTTAATTGAATATTTCTACGAGATAATGAAAGCTCCCGTAGAACTATTTCTAGAAAGTTTCGTTCGTGGTTTTAGCTTGAGTTATGCGTTAATTTGAGTGTTTTTTTTTTGTTTGATTTTGCTTTACCTTCACTTTTTTATTTATTTGGGTTTAGGTTAACAATCGTCTTCATGTAATGACGACTAAACTTCGCCTCTGGGTTCTTTTTCGTTTTTAATTCAGATGACAATAATAAGTAAAATTTTCGCTCGATTATTTAGTATAAGTATATCATATAAGGTAAATGATATTTTGTAAGAACCATAGCAATAAAGTTGTAAAGTTGCAATAAAATTGCTACTATTATGTTAGAGCTGCAATAAGTGATAAGACATAGACATCTCTAATTTCTATAATATTATTGTCATCGTCTATAAAAGAGATATCCATAGCTGATATCTCTATAGCGCTGTAGCTGTGGCGATTAGTATCATTTTGACTTGACGATGACTGCTTTCTATTGTAGTTTCCACTGATATCACAATTCGAGGAGAATACTATAATGTAAGCGCTTATTGTTTCCAAACAGTTGTGTGGATATCATTGATTTGTATTGACATGTATTTTATGCCTTCTGAATTCATTATTTTTAAAATAGAATTGTAGAACATACATCTTACCGAACGTATTCGACTGATTTTTATATAGTATTATATATATATAGATTTTTATATTTTTCATATTCTGACAATTCTAACCTCATATTTCCGATTTTTACGTATTTTACTTTTCTTCGTATTTTATGTATTTGACACAATTATTTACGTATTTTACCTAAACTATCTAAATAACTTAAAAGAATCTATAACCCTGCTTCGAAGTGACTTTTCGAACCAGTTTCTGAAGAAGGTTGCGATATAACATATAAAACGTCAAACACTTTTTCAAAAGACTCTCAGCTAAACCAGCATGTTTCTAGTTTCAACTCTAGTATTAGTCCTAGTAATAGGTCTAGTGTTAGTTCTAATTTTAGTTCAAGACATAAATTGATAGGAAGTATGGAAATGAAGAAATAATTTGTAGGGGGTAAATATCTTATTTAAATTCTTATAGAACAAGTGATGAATAGAATTTAAAGTCACATAATTTATAAATCCAATCAAGATAAAATGTTTAATATATGGCAATAAGGTAATCTGTATTTAGTACCAACATTAATACATATGTATAGGTACGTAATGCGACGCAATATCTACTTTAAAGTCGTTAACTGTCGCACACTTCCAAGTACTTACACACAAAACCGACATAAATTACGTCAGATCAGTTTATTGAGTCATTAAAATACCCGCGCACCTCGCCGGTTTCGATTGTTTCCCGCAAGCATAACCGGCGTGGTACATAAATATTTGGTTTAATGTCTCTCTCTATTGACGCTTCGAAACGTATTTATGGCATTTGTTATAAATATGTAGGGCTAGAAGTTACGAGCGGGGACCTAAAGTGCGACTCATTTAAATTGTAAACACCCCACCTCGGCCGGTTTGTAGTGCAGAGCGGTTTATGGAGGTTTTCGCCTATAACTTAGTCCGGGCACGCTCATACTTTAAGTTAATTAAGCTGCTAGTACGGTTGGCGCCTTGTTCTCTCGTATTAATTGCCATTTTCTTAGTCCAAAAGGAGCACGAAAACCTATGCTCCTTCCTCTAAGTCTTGATGGAGGTAATCCAATAAATTCCGGCCTTTATCGCGCTTCTTATTATAACAAACCGCTAAGTGAGCGCTCGTGCTTTAAATCAATATTAATATACCGCCATCGTTCCCCACTTTCCGCCATCATCGACTTGTTTATAGGCAATTTCTTTATTGCTAATTGCAAACTTACCACCACATAAAATAGATTTTCCATCTATTTATTAACTAAAATAGTAGGAGTCTTTGTTTTTACCAATCACGGAATCATACGGTCGAGTCTTAAGATAAGAATCGGCGGCGGCATGTGACATAAAATTTGTGATTAGCTGCGGACGTCGATGGCCTTTTCGGTACGACAAGAGTTCACTGGGATAACCTCTTACGGCTTTGCGGCCGATACTTGTTTGGAGTGCACGGTTTCTTTATTGTCCGTTTATCCCGAGTGAGTTGGATGTGTGTCAAAACGTACTATAGAAAACTATCGTCACAACCGGAAAGAAAGTATACTTACTAGAATAAAGAGTAACGACAGCGATGACGGCGCAATGACGATCTCGCTACGGTTATAAAGACGTCGATGACGACACTTACCGCTGCTTTATGATCGCCGGTAATTATCTTTAACGGTCCTAGAAAGTGCGATATTGATAGCCTAATAGATACGTCTTTATCGCGATGTAAGAAGTTGAAAATGTCTGGAACGTATCATTCTTCATGTAATATTATTGACCAATTACTTAATGTGTTTCTTATAAAAGCGAGTTTAATAAAACCATGGTCATTATGTCATTATTTATCGACTATACTTAGAATACTGGACGTCGTGTATTGATGTATGCAGATTAATTATAGTGCCGGACCATTATTACATGGTACACGTATTTATACGTCATTAGTAAGTAACAAGCGTGTACTCATATCTACGAGCAACGTGTCTAGTGTGTCTTTGCAAGTCGCCTTGTTTAAAGTTAGTACTTAATTATAAATTTATCAGACAACGCATCTCTCGACAAGCAGTAACAACAAAGAGAACGTCTACTATAATTACAACGCAAACCCATCAAACGTTAATTAAACAGGAATTCTTTCATTAAAAGATTTTTTTTTTTGAAACCATTTGATAAATTTTTACAACAGGAAAGTTTCTTTTCTCTATTAATTTTTGGTTGCGTTTCGTTTGAAAATGCGAAACAGTAGGGTATGAATAATGCAAAGCGCACACGGGCGACCTGTACAAATAGGTACATAAATAGTTTAGGCCGCTATCGGGTAGACATTTGCAATTCCTATTGCTGCCAGGACGCTATACTAATGGTATTTTTACTTGCGGACCGTAAGCAATACAAATTATTGTTTGTTTTGTTTGCTTGGGGGCGTGCACGGACAAATCTCGGCCTGGAAGATGTTTTCCTATCAATCATCGCGGTATAAGTTCTACCTTCGAGCGCTGTCGAGCTTAACAAGTTTCATTTGCATATCGGCGCTTTGAGTCGATACTTACTCATGTTTATTCCTATTTAGATTGCTTCTTTGGCGACCAGTTTTTCAAGTTAATGATAAGATTAATAAAAAATCAGATAAGCGGCGTCTCTAACGAGCGCCATCAGAAACTGTGTCAATTAATTTCTTGTCGATAAATCTGAACCAGAGTAATCACCGTTTGATAGCGCTTTCTTTGATGGTATCCCGACCATATTTATGCCGCGTTATGTTTATGTCTTGAGGCCATTTTTGTTCTACATCGTGATGTCCGAGTAATTATTACAAATATAGTAATTAGTTCATGTCAATTAAGCATTATCTTATAACCAAGGTTTCCACCGGAAATGGAGACCGTGATTTTATAGATATAAAATTTGTAATTGACTTTTAGTTATATACCAAATAGAAACGACGCCAATTTTCTTCTTGAGCAAAGAAGACATCAGACCATCTATGGTGACCAAACATGGACAAAATGAACCACCTAAGCCTTTCCCAACCGTTATAACCAACATGGAAGAAAATGATCATCTTCGGTATCGTAAATATTTGAGATTCTGTCTTTACAATTTACTACTTCGTCATAAAGAATACCTTCGAACCAAGATAACATACATGTACGGACTTGAGCAAACTCTATACCGGCACAGAACGAATTTACGACTGTACCCCACCTAAAATTCCTTGGCGTGTACGATTTACATCACATACAAGTAGTAAATTGACCGCGCTCCAGCAATACGTTAGTTTTACGACGACAAATGTATACGGTACAGAAAATCAAGAACAACTAAAGACCGATTTATCTGATTTATTGGTGGATGCTGGATTAAATCGTGTGAATACAATACATCCACTTAACTTTCAGCGAAACTATGAATCTTTCAACCACATTTACTTATTGCTTTACTCAAATAACTGAAACAAGGTTTCAATTAATATACGGTTGATTGATCCATAAACTGAGCGTGCTAGAAAAAAACTTTTAAAACAAAAGTTGTAGGAAATTTAATTTTAAGCAATATTGTACTTTTATAGTTTTACTATTGGATGCGTTAATATCAAGAAAAATGCGAAAATAGGAATCTGGATCTAAGCCAGTTTTACCGTTTCGATACAATTGTAATGAATTTAGAATACATTTTTCAAATTCAATACGCCAGTACTACATTCTTATAAAAGTATCAAATTCAGTACAAAATTTGAAATTTGTCAATTTGGTTGATTTACATCTTTGTACTTCTGCCGCTTCGCCGAATGAACGAAAGAATTTTGTAAAAAATATAATTATTTTTCTCAAAGTAACACGACAATATAAATTTAAAAAATTTTAACAATTGGTTTAAGCAGATTATTATTTATTTATTTATATTTATATTATTGCCGGATTGAGGAGAACCTCAACCTTTCAAAGGTTTAAGGCAGGGGTTCTCAAAGTTTTTCTTAAGCGAGTCCATTTAATATTACCGAAGTTTTTAGCGGGCCAAAAAATAAATATAAATATAAATATAATATAAATATAATATAAATATAATATAAATATAATATAAATATAATATAAATAAGGCGCTATTTTTACGATTGTAAATATGATTGAAAAAATCTTAAAATTGTATTAAAAACTAAATAAATTAAAATAATGTTTAAAACACAATTCACTATTAATAAATATTATACCGAATAACTTAAAAAGTACGCATTGGACTAAAAAAAGATTCGGATAAAATTTATTCGACTTTAACGAAGCTTCGTATTTAAAATTTGTAAATTGTTTCCCATCACCATCACTTCCGGGGTGAGAGACGGGTTCATCTTTGCCACCTTCGAACTGAAAAAACTATATTCGGATCATTCTTAAGTTTTTAGTTAATTTAAATGGGACACCCGGTGTACAGTTTCTCTAAAATGCGTGTATAACAGAAGATCACTGATTCTTTGGTTCAAAATAGGTCGATTAAACAGTTTAAAATTGGGTTATTAACGCAAACATGTTTTAACAAAAATAATTGTTAAAAAAGTTTTTTGAAATCTTCATACTTATTTTGTTGAAGCCTATTGGGAAACGATGTTTTAATTTTTAATTATTAAAGTGGATTTCAAGGAATCCACTTTACGCTGATTGAACTCATTTCCGTGTTGGGGAATGCAGAGTTGCTTAATATCTTTATAAATTGGCATACTCTATTAGACATTGATTTTCATAATAATTTAACAAAGTTTAACGGTAATATCTCTCTTATTATGCAACTTTTGTTAAGACATTTTTATGTTAATTATCTTCTTTTAAGATGTTTTACTACATCCTCAAAATAAAATCGTAAGACCCTATATATTAAAAATTGCTTCGTTTCGTCACTTCTTTATTCTTTACAACTCGAAAACGCGTTAGTCAATCTAAATGTTTTTTGAGAAGGCAAATACAATACCAATGACAAATAAATCACTAAATTGTTCTTATAATTTTGCCTGTTATAACTCGTAGGTAATACATAGACGCCGGCTACATGGGTACTTTGGGTGTGTAAGTAACCAAGCATACAAAAAGCTTCCAGAAAAGTTTATACTGCTTCTAGATGATATGATATTACTTCCAAAAAATATGGAACGCTTCCGGAAAACTTAAAATTCTTCCACGAGACTTGAAAAGACTTGATATGCTTGCTTTCAAAAGACTTGATATTGCATTGGATGATGTTGGAGTACCAGCCCGGCTTGAGGGATGCACACATGTTTTTCGGATTGGTATTACCAGTTCGGTTTGAGTGAGAGCAGGCGAAAGAGCGGCATCAATTTGAACATCTTCACAACTCTAAGCAACAGATATACACTTGGTTGAAATAGAACCGTAACCATAGCTACGTTACGTTCTACGTTTTACGTTCTACGTTACGTTACCTACTGAGGCCTAAGTGAGTTGGTTAGGCAGGTGGTACCTGCGGTTTAACCAACCCCACTTGAAACTGCAAGTTAGGTTGGTCTAGTACTACAAGTCTTAATATTGCTTTCAGAAGACTTAAAATTGTTTTAGAAGACTTGATACTGTTTTCAGAAGATGTGTAGTGCTTCAGAAGACTTGATACTGCTTCTAGAAGACTTGAAATTCTTCCAGAAGACTTGATATTGTCTTTTGAAGAGTTAAAAGGCATCCAGAAAACATGAAATATTTCCTAAGGGCTCGATACTGCTTCTAAAAGACTTGATACTGCTTGTAAAATTGTGAATATTGTTAATATAAGACATTTCCATTGCAAACGAACTAGGTCCGAATCTAAGACGCACCCCATTATTAAGACCATCTGTGTGACTAAAGTAGTATGTCTTAGATTCAAACGAATACGGTAAGTATCTTATTTATAAAATTTATTATCTATCTATTTATTTATTATAAAAATATAATATATCATATCGATATCGGGCCGAATTCACAGCCACATTTGGTCCGTGGGCCGCACTTTGGGAACCCCTGGTTTAAGGCAAGCATAGGTTCTTAATGAACATAGTCAAAAGTCGTTTATAGATAATTTTGTGTGTCAGATGTGCTTTGGCAACGCAGTTACACAGTATATCTTCAGCTGTTTCTGATTCGTCGTTGTAGAGTCGACAAATTTGATCGTCAGCTTGTGAATGATAATGAAGAAGATTGTTTTTAAGCGACGCATGGCCGGTCAGGAAGCCTGAGAGCGTTCTTAGATCCCCTTTGCTGAGGCATAAAACCTCTTAAAATTTGGTTTGCGAAGGATCTATCATACTTTTCGCTTATCTGTAACCTGGAAAAAGGATGTTTTTTTTACCTCTTTGGCAACCTTGTCTACCTTCTCATTACCTTTAATGCCACTGTGACCAGGAACCGAATATATAGTAACATCAGTGCTCTTTGCGAGTTCTCTTATGTTGCTGGTACATTCTCGATCAGTCCCGAATTACTCGTGAAGGACTGAAATACTTTCAAGGTGTTCTTCTTGGAAGTTCAAAGCGGTGCAAATTTTATATCAAAAATAATCAATACAACCATTATCCTGAACAATAGTTATATCCGAACTGAATGGCAGTTTAATGCGGATATTTGCTCCGCTAATGCCTAACTCCGAATTAAACTGTCTTTGAAGCTCCCCAGCACGTCTAGTCATTCATACTTCTAAATATAACCTTAAACGTCTGATCGATGTTGTATGCTGTTGCAATAAGATCCACCTTAATGTTGGGAATAACAAATAATTCATAAACAAACAAATAAGTCACTTAACTTGAGACCTTCAAGATTTCAAGGTGTCCTCTGAAGTTATTCTGAAGATCTTCACAATGTTAAGGCATTCAAGGTTGCCTCGTTTTGCATATATAAATGGAGTGAGACCGAATATGGCAAGATCTCATCGCACTTGTTTTTGTGTTAGGTGCTATTGTTTTGTCTTATGATCCCTTTTTGGTCACCAAACCAGACCCGGGAGACCGTGAGGTATGATGATTTTTATGTAGGCTTAGTGAGGCATTCGTGGTTTTACATCCCAGTTCCTTCCAAGAAGCCATAAATCACAGGTATTACTGTTTATTAGATTATAAATAGCTTAATAAACAGAATGATAGAACAATGAAATGTACTGGTATTGTATTTTTGAGTGCGAAGTTATTGTTGACCAGAGTTGTTTTAAACATGTTTAAAAGTATATGATATGTTTTAAACCAAATTTATTTTAATCTGTTTAAAAGCTGTTTTAAAGCTATTTTTTTATATAGTTAAAAACTAAAGCAAAACTGATACCAAAATTGTTAGTCGTTTCCGCTAGATTCATTATTTACTCCATTTAACCCTCTAAATCTGCAGACTACTTCTGCTGCTTTATTATTTTCTAATCTAAATTATTGTAGATTGGATTAAGTGTTAGGAAGAGCGACTTTATTTCTATCTCAGTACTACTTTGAAAACATGTCAGTACGTTTGGTGGACTGTTTCACACATATTTATGACAGTTATTAAGGATTCTGAACATAGGCGCCGATTTTTGAAAATACGTGTTTGTGCTGGGTCCTGAAGAAATAAATTAAAAATATACCCAAACAATAAACAACGGCTCTCTAAAATAAACAGTTTTCCATGTATCTTGTATCAATGTGACTGGTATCAATGAGTTTACAGTTTTACAGGCAGTATCTAGTCTTTAATTGGTAGTTTTAAAATTTCTAACATGAAGATTCTGTATTTTGCCAACAGTATTTCTGGAAGAAATATCAAGTCTTCTAGAAGAGATATCAAGTCTTCTGGAAGAAATATCAACTGTTTTGGAAGCAGTATCAAGTCTTTCATAGACAGTATAAAGCCTTCTAGAAGCGTTTTAAGTGTTCTGAAAGCATTCCTAATATTCTGAAAATATTTCAAATATCTTGGAACCAGTTCAAATCTTCTGGAATCATTGGCGCTTATACTTCTGGATAACTCAATTCGATATATTCCATTGCACTATCTAATTGTTCCTGATTAAGGTTTTCTCCTCAAAATCGATGCTCTAGAATAACAAGCTGTTTAAAACAAGCTGTATTTGTTTAAAACACGATCCTTACAACACTATAGTCATTAGTTATTTCTATTCATTTGAAATAACTATATACATATGTACTATAATGATAATACATATATCATCTTATATAATAATAATTTTATTTTACATCCCGATATTCAGTACCATTCTAATAAATTCAGTACATTTTCTTTGACAATTTCAGTATATATTTAAAAATCGTTGTGGCAACACTGATCTAAGCGTGCTCTAGCAAAGATTTTAGAAGAAAAGTTTTAGAAAATTAAATTTTGCTCTGTAATAGTTTGCTCTCAAATACGTCAATATCGAGAAAAATAAGAAAATGTGAAAATCTCGGCAATCTAGGCGTGTTAAATCAACTTTTGAACAAAAGATGTAGAAAATTTAATTTTAAACATTAACGAGAGAATGCAAAAATGTGAAAGTTTGATCAATTTCGTTGTTGTTAGGAATCTAGGCGCACTAGAAAAATACTTTTAGGGGCTTTAACTTAATACGTGTATATCAGTATGATGTATCCGGAGAAGTCGATACTAGCCAAAGAAACTATTATTTAACTTTAAATTCCAACATTTGTAAGAGTACACTTAAAAAATGTACAAAACTAAACAAAAACAAATAATTCATAAATTAATCAACTTTACATTGGACATATATATGTTAGCTTAATCACTTACAAATGAGTTCCATAATAATGTATTCATTAAATACGATTATATACCCATCACCCTGTATAGTATCAGAAATAATCTATTAAGGTTATAAAATACGATGATGTAAATCAATTTTAAAAGCTATTAATTAGAAGGCTATTAATTACGGTCTTAATATCGCAGTTTCTCGAACGCGACGATGATAAATCAGATTATGTCGGTTAAAATGCGATTTTTATTACTTCGTTATAATAAAGTTCTTAAAACGAGAACGAGGGTAGAGATAAAAGGACAATCTCGTGAATATTTATAAGTTCTTATGAGTTTCTTATGTAACGGTGACAGTCTCCGACGATAATACGGTTGCTCTGCTAAGCCCCGCGGTTTAAATCAGTGCTACACGTGCTGTCGATTGTATTTTTATGATAATGTCTAATGTTTATAAATGAATTTGCCAGGTGTTACATTGTTACGGATTCCATTATTTTCCTTAATCACAATAAAAAATTTATCTTCGGATACACACTTATAGAACACCTTAAAATAATAAGTCTTTCTTTCAAGTTATTTTAGCATGGGCATTGCACTGTTCTATTTTAAACAAATCTAAAACTCAACTGCGGTTAACTTTATATTTAGTTCTGTTGTTTGCTCTTCGACATAAAGGCGCCAATGACTGCTATTTGGTTATGCGGTAGTCCTATTTCAATCGTCAACTTCAAACCGGGTTTGATTACCAGTCACATCGAATTCTTGCGGTAACGATGAAGACTTGTTTTGATTCTACATTGTTAAATCATCGGTTTGAATATTTTTCTTTTTGTTTAGAAAGCCAAATCATTTTATGCCACACTTTTTGCACATCAACAAAAAAGTACGACTTTCACTTTGGTTACAAAGAATGAACAAACACCTAAATTACCAACATTACAGATAGCGCGGATGCGTGTCCTGCAGTAACCTGCTCATTATTTTCCATTACACCGAAGCGGAATTATCCACGGCAATGGACGGTGCCATCGTCGTCTGCAGAACGGTCTAAAACGTAACAAGGTCTAATCGCGACACGGTTGAAGTACCACAACGATCGTAAATGTAGGAGAAGCATAAACGAAATTACAAAAATTACAAGTACCGACCTATTCATTGTCACACAATGTAGTAGATTTAGTATTATCAAAACATTATGTAAAATTTACATACCAATGACACGTTAACCGATCTAATCCTACTGTAATAGATCCATCTTTCAAGTAATCCCCAAATAAATCCGCTTTAAATCGCTTTTCCTCCTACCTCAACTAAAAACGTTGCATGTTCGGCAGAATTTAAAGTTGATCGCGTCGCCAAGGCTGATTTTATTTTGTGTGTCGGTATCCAAGGATATATAACTTTCGTAGATTTAGTTCAAAACAAGCAACAATGAATAAAACTTTATCGACCCCGCCAAACTTTAAAAATGTTTGAAAACTGAAAAAAAAAACTTTTACGTTCCGAGAGAAGTTATCATAAGACTGACTGACATCCATTTAACTTTGCATCGTACGAACTAAGAAAGTAAAATTGGACTTCTATACGTTTATTTATCTTATTACCTCCTGGCGGGTTCATCCTCGAAAGCGGGAAAGATAAACGAAAATAACTCGGATTCACTCCACTTTGGATTCATTGCTTCTCAGGATTTATTTATATCTTCTTTCCATAATTAGACAATCAGATAAACAATTTTTATAAATTAATTTAGCTGGAGTGAAGTTAATTCAAGCTTACGTTATTTCACTCCTCGATGCTTGTGCATATGACACCATCTATTTTAGTAGATATGGGTTATATATTTTTAGACTGTACTTCCTTGTACTAAGAGTTTCGGAATCAGCTTTTTGAAATATGATTATGCGTAACCACTTCATCGATTACCAGAAACCAAATCCATTACATTTTTGATTTATTCTTTAAATTTAGATAGCAAAAATGTACTAATTACGTCACTTCTTACATTTATGTATCACGTGACCTAAATTACTCGCACTCCTTCTTCCTTGAATTATATCACATCTGGCGCCGATTTAGTTGCGCGAATTCGGAGCACAAATAGCGCTGCAAACCTTGACAAATAAATTAAGTCGCTTCAACTTTAACAGACATCCACGTTCTTAATGGATGTTTCTGGAATTACTGTTAAACAACATGTGTATATCAGAGATTTTATTAAACCACAACACATGACATCGGGAAGAAGATTTAGATTTTGAATTGGCGGAAAGTTAAAAATTTTAGAATTACAGAACAAAAATTCACACGAGGAAAGTATCCTTCTTTATAATGTTATGTCTTTATCTTTATAATCCTAAATATGGAAATCCATTTATGATGTAATTGGTGCTGACATCAGATGCTAACCAAAATTTTATACAAAACTTATCTGGTTTGTTGGACATATATTGTGTAAACCTACACCTCGGCTTGGTTGGGAAAAGCTCTTAATCAATAATTACATATTACCCAGCCAACAATTTTGGCTATTCTTGATCAATTAGCATCAAACATCAGAGATTAAAGCAAATTTATCTGTTTGTAAACGCTGACTTCGTTCACTTCTTTTATCAAATGTGATGAACCGCATAAATTCACAAAATGCACACATGCTCATGTTTTTTAAAATAAGACGCGAGATACGAAATGTTCAAATTGTTTCCCTGATAAACACCACTTGCAAAGAAGAACAATAAATGCTTTTATTTTAGCAGGAGGAAAAGTCCAATGAGATTCCAATACTCACGAGGCTTCTTCTTCTGTGCATTTTCTTATTATTCCATTATATGATTGTTAAGAGTTAAAGAAAATAGAGATTTTATTTTGCCTTTCATTATATTTCGTACTTGCGAAACCAGAATACCATATATCTGGCACATATATGGTTTGTTTGCAATGGAAATATCTTCTGCTAACAGTGTTTAGTTTTACAAGCAGAAACTAATCTTAATTTTTTGACTTTGTGGCATGAATACAAATATTATTAACAATTTCTTGCCTTATACAATAAAAATATCTTTCCAAGCTTTTTACAATTAAAATTTGTCCTTTCACCAGTTTTACAAGCAGTGGCAAGTCTTCTGAACGAATTTCAAGTGTTTTAAAAGCAGTATCAAGTCATCCAGAAGCAGTATCAAGTGTTCTGAAAGTAGTTCATGTCTTCGTGAGCATTGCAAATCTTCTGGAAGTACTTTAAATCTTCTGGAAATACTATCAAGTCTTCTAGCGACATATCACATCTTCCAGAGGCAGTATCGAGTGTTCTAGAAACAATTTAAGTCTGTTGGAAGTACTATAAGATCCTCTTAATATCAGGTCTTCTGAAAGCAGTATCTAGCTAAAAAGCTAGAAACATTTTAAATCTTGTGGGAGTATTAAAATATTCTGGAAGCATTTCAAGTCTTCCAGAGACAGTATCGAGGCATCTAGAAGCATTTAAAGTCTTCTGAAAGCAATATCAAGTTTTCTGGAAGCTTAAGTCTTCTGGAAGTAACATGAAGTCTTCTGCAAGCAGACCAAGTATTCAAGGCCAAACATCAAGTCGTTTAGAGCAGTATTAAGTCTTTTGGAAGTATTGCAAGTCATCTAGAAACATTTCAAGCTTTTGGAAGCATTTCAATCCTTCTGGAACAACTATCAAGTCTTTTGAAAGCAACATTAAGTTTTATAGAAGCATTTCAAGTCCTCTAGAATCAGCATCAAGCCTTCTAGAAGCATTTCAAATAACAAGTCCTCTGGAAGCATTTCAACCTTTCTAGAAAGAGTATTAAGTCTACTGGAAGCAATATCAAGTCTTCTAAAAGCAGTATCAAGTCGTCCAGCAGTAGTATCCAGTGTTTTTAAAGCAGTTGAAGTCTATTGGAAGCATTTTAAGTCTTCTAGAATCACTATTAAGTCTTCTACATGTATGTAAAGTTTTCCAGAGACAGTATCGAGTGTTCTGGAAGCAATTCAAGCATTTTGGACACATTTTAAATCTTCTAGAACCAATATCAACCCTTCTAGAAGCAATATCAAGTCGTCCAAGAGTAGTATCAAGTGTTCTGGAAGCAGTTCAAGCCTTGTGATGCTTGGTAGGTCTCGTAGAAGCATTTATAGTCTGTTGAAAGCATTTCAAGTCTTATAGAAGTATTTAAAGTCTTCCAGGGGCAGTATCGAGTGTTCTGTAAACAAATCAACTGTTTTGGAAGCATTTCAACTCTCTTAGAAGCAATTTCAAGTATTCTGGAAGCAGTATCAAGTTTTCTAGAAACATTTTAAGCTTTGTAGAATCATTATAAGTCTAATGAAAGCAATATCAAGTCTTCTGGATGCAATATCAAGTCTTTTGGAAGCAGATCAAGTCTTCATTTCAGGTCTTCTGGAAGTATTTTAGACCTTCTGGAAGCAGTATCAAATCTCAGATCAAAATACGAAATTGAAAAATTTGTTCTTCAATCAGCCAACAGCAAGTATTACACAATGTAGCATAATATATCATACAATAGCAAAAATACCCAATGTAACGGTTATACCTCACAAGAAATACAAATCAATATAGAGAATCATTACAAATGTCGAATGACCCGAATGCAGATTACATATTTTTCTGGGAAAAATAATAAGAAAGGAGTAATTTTTAAAAAGTCGTAAGTCATCAATAGTAATAAGTTGTGTTTTTTTTTTCAAATGCCTACCTTTTGTTAAAGAATGTCTGGGGGAGGAGACTGGTGTGAAGATAGTTTGAAAAATGCATTCAAAGCTATTGAGAATAAGGAAACGGGAGTTAATGCTACAGCAAAAACGTATGACATACCGAAAATCAGTCTAAAGAGGCGTCTCAAGTCACAAAATTTTAATAAATGGGGAAAAACTCTTACTTAACTATTAGGAATTGAAAACAAAAAAAAAATCGTTAGGTCGTCGTAGATTTTATCATTAGACATATAAAAAAATTGCATCCAATAGACTTTACTCCAAGCAAAAATTCAGTTCGTTGTATGGCTTATTGTTTAGCAGAAGACTTCCACTTAAAACATCACTTTAATCCTGAAATCAAACAAGCAGGCTATGACTAGCTTTCTGTAATTCTTGTACGGAATCTTGAACATTCTATCCGGCAATCTGAAGCGGTGTCTGTAGGAAGAGCGGAAGGTCTGAGTAAACCAGCTGTCAAAGAGCATTTTGACCCGTTAAAAATGTGTTGGAAGAAAATGGTCTTATAGATAAACCTGGAAATATTTTCAACATAGATGAAACAGGTTTACAACTTAATAGCAAACCTGGAAAAGTAGTTGCCTGGAAATGTTCTACAAATGAGACTTACGTTACATCGTGAGAAAAAGGTGATACTTCTTCAGTAATGACATGAGTACATTCTTGCCACCTTTTTGTATAATGAAAGGAAAGAATCTAAAACAGGAGTATTGTAACGATTTGCCACCTGGAGCTGAAGTAAAGATGTGTTCAATGTCTGGCTTTGGAAATAGTGATATACATTTTGTAGGATGAAAACCCATTTTACACAAAGAAAACCAGTAGGGAAGGTACTCCTCCTTCTAGATAGTCATACATCGCATACTAGCTGTGTTGAAATACTAGAGTTTGCAGAAAAAATGAAATAATTTTAATGAGCATACTGCAATTAGCTTCAGCCATTAGATGCTTTCTTCAAGTCTTTAAAAATGAATTACTATTCTGCTTGCTCCAACTACATGATCAACTATCCTTCAAGGAAGATTACCCTGCTGCAGTTTAGTACACTTCTTAGTTTAGCTTGGGGTAAGTCAGCAAACGTAAACACTTAATGGAATTATTTACAACGTGTGAAATCATTCCTTTTGAGCCTAGTACGGTACCAGACTATGCATATTTATCAGAACCCATATGTTCCAGGCGAAACGATCAAATGGATTCTCTACAAGAGTGTCTGTCAGATTCAGAATCTATAGAAAGTACAGACATTGAAAAGGAAGGGTCAAACAGTAGCAACTATTTTAAACTCTCCAGAACACATAACTGTCCTAAAAAAGAAGAGAAATGAAAAAGAGTTACAGCTTAAGAGCTTAAGATAAAAGAAAAGAAGAATGATAGCGAGGAAAGAAGAAAGACAGGGAAAAAAGAAGAAAGACAGAGAGGAAATGAAAAAAGAGAGGGAGACCAAGAAATTAGAGAGAAAGAAAAAAAAATAGAAGTAAAGGACCTAACTATTTCATCTTATACTTTCAAATAAATAATGTTTATACCTTTGATAACCTGTATTTCTTGATAACCAGAGATCCATCCATCCCTAGGAGGTGGTCCATCGAACCCGGGTACCCCCGGGATAGATGGACCACCGAGTAAAAAAAGAAATGATTATAATTTTGAGTGTGATAAGTATAACATCTGTAGGCGTCCTTATAATTATTTAAGGTCATATTTCCATATTGTAAAAATATATACTGAATTCTAAAGATTGAGAAATTTTTGAAAAGACGGCTTTAAGAAAACGTGATGCAAGTATCCAGAATTTACCTTACATTGATCTATTTTTTAAGAAAAATCTTATAGGCGTATGGCAATGTGATAAAGTTATTTTGAAGAAACTTTCACTATAAGTTTAAAATGGATAATTTGACCCTTCATGGTAGGTTTAGTGTTAAGCCAAACCAAAGAGGCTATTGATGTTAGTAATGCTAAATGTGTCTTGTCGATGTTGACTGAATATGAATTACGTATAAAAGTGGCAATGACATCTACGCATTACGATATAGAAACACTTATTGTAATCATAATATCGCAACAAAAATTTATTCGCAATCACTTTCTTAGCCACCATAGCTGTAAGAAATATTCAATGAAGGAACCACAATGGATGAGTCCCGATACATCTTTGTGCCAAGTGTAAAAAGCATTGACTGCCTACGCCTTTATCTTTATTGCCGCATTGTTCAGAGGATGCCTCTCAGGTATTGCATCCACGTAGAGCTTGAAAACTTTCTTTTTGTCGGATAGACGGGCGCAAAGAGGATGGACATTGATGCATGGTCGGGAATGAATCAATTGCAAAGGAATGCTTTAATTATAGATTTAAAAGGTTATAGATAATTACAGGGTTTATTTTTAAAAGTTAATCCTTCTTTGATTAATCCGAATTCCAAGTACTATCTCATTTACATAGTCTTTAAAGAATTCGTTTTCGTTCTCTTCGACAATTAAACAACTGATCAATATTCGATTATCGTGGCTCCTCCTCCATCTCGTCCGTTTCTCTCCACCCTGAGAAAGCTGGCAATTAAAAAAATCCCCTCGATCCGAAATAAGCTTAATGAGAAATACGCGAGTGGCTTCGCAGAAACCTAACCCATTCGTATTCGAACAAATTGCAAGCCGCGAGGATATTTGCGGTGCCGTATTTGGTACCATAAGAAAAAAAAAGTTAACAGCAACAAGCGCGTGAACTGCCACCGAGTTGTAATACACACAGACGTTCCGACAAAGACACGTGCGTTTTTTCTTATCGTCGTTGAGGCAATTAACTGCCGCCTCCGGTGTCAACGTAATGAACGACCGTGATAAAATCACTTAATATTCATGAAGTTGATGGCTTACCAGATGCTTCTGTAAATTTTAAGAGTCGAAGTTAATGATAAAAATCTTATTCGACTATGAATTGAATGTTAATAATTCTCGACACTATTAGAAACACTTTTGCAGAGAGGTCAGCCAACTTGTTTATTCGTATGCTGACAGCATTCCAGTTACAAGTTTAGAAATGCTTCCGTTGATGACCTGCTGCTATGAAACTTAGTTTGGAAAGCACCCGGAAGGCAGCTCGTAACGGTGCCTCCAGGCGTAATGTAAGGCTCATAATAAACTATGATTGACGCCGCAAATTACTTTATTTGTATAACACTGTTCGCAAGGATAGGTACCGCGAACGAAAACTACCTATACAGTTAGTAATTAAAATTCTATTCTCGTTTCTATTATATTTGGCAACCGCTCTTAACAAGTTGTTATATTTACGGTGTGCGTAAAGTCTTTTAATCAATTTTAATCGAAATCAATTTCCCATCCCGTTTAGAATGAATATACTGTCGAAGGGTTGAAGGTTCTATACGAACAGTAAGCTAATGATTGCAGATCAGGGTCATACTTGACGTTTTCATCAGGGAAGCTCAGACAGCTAATTTTACGCTCATTTAACCACATAACAAGGTGACCCTATATCATATTTCCGAGTTAGTTATTCAAGTATGTTGCTCACACCATAAAATATGAATTAACCGAACATACATTTGTGGTATACGTTTCGAACACGCTCTTTGCATAGTAATCGTGGCGATTAAATGCGGAATTTACCTGCAAATCGTGACTCTATCTGTGTCATCGTGACACGTTGCATGTTCTCACCATAAAAAAGATAGCTAACATCAATCGAATTCATTAGTCCAATTAAGTTAGTAGAAATTGATTGCGGTTTATCATTAATTTCTAATTCCTTTTTTTCAATTTATGAATGGATAAGTATGGGTAAAACACAACGAAATCATGCCGAATAGACTGTTTATTACCCGTGGCTAATCAACAGCGCGATGCACTTTCGGTGTTTAAATAATTTCACAGATCATTAACACTTGGGTCTAAAGGTAAATGAGTAAATAACGCTTTATAACCGTCTGTTGTAATTTAATGTATTTAACTGTTAACCAGATGTCGTTAAATTTTAAAAATTTATCAATCCTGAATAAATTAACGCCTTTTAATGTAGTCCATTTTGTTTTCAATTAATTCAAGTAGCTGTTTTTGTTTCAAGTGACCGAGTATTCACGCAATTAAAGATAGCGGGGTTAATGTGGATTTGAAGTAACACAGCCACACTTTATTAATGTGTTGATAACATTCTTTATAGCAAAAAGCTTCAAAATAGTTTGTAACAAAGTAAGATTAAGAATAATAAATCAAGTTGCTGTTGACTGATATAAATATGTTCAAATCAGTGAAATATTTATTCCCATTTGTATATAAAAATTCGATTTTTTAATGTTAATTTAAAGTATGTATTTAACCATAGGAACCATAAAATTTAATTTTTCCATACGAGGTTAACTGTGAATTAATTATTTTATTTTCTTCTGGAACTAAAAGTATAACTAATACTAGACCTATAACCCAGCTTCAGAACTAACACAAGACCTAAAACTAGAATAAGTAGGGTTTAGCCATTTTAGGAGACGTACGGCTAAACAAAATGTTTCTAGTTTTAGGTCTAGTATCGGCTTTAGCGTTAGTATCAACTCTACTTTTAGCTGTTATTCGGTTTTAGATTATTCTATGCTTGTATCGAAGTAAAACTAGAACTAACACTAGCTCTAAAAGAAGAAAGTTTCGGTTTAGCCTAAGGGCTTATGCCTGGGAAGATTTATAACATTAAAATAAATCTTTCTAGTCAAGTAAGGTAGATTGCGAACGTCAATCATGTAATGATATAATGTGGTGATGGCATTTTAATACGAAACTTCATATTAATCCATCCAAGATTTTTCAATTTATAAGTTATATGGTCATATTTTTTTACAAAGATCGAAGACTGGAGCACGATAATTAAAAATGAACAGTACACTGCTTTCACAGAGAGTTGCCTTAAGTTTGATACAAAATCTTCAGGTTTAAAAAACTCAAACACATAAGTCTTGGGAAGAAATATGCTGCCGATATCGAGATGTATTGTCAATACAATAAAAAAACCCAAATTCCTCTCCTGTAGTGATATAGGAATCTCATTATTGTCAATACTGAATTTAACTAGTGATTGTAGTTGCTGCACACTTTACCGTATTCAAAAACAAAAAATGTTCACGAACATAGAGATACTTACAGCATTTTCATAATCATTAAATGGAAAACCATAATACAGTTGAATGTCATCCGGATACATGTGAACGTTACAATATTTGATACAATTATGCAGTAAGAATGTATAAATGGTAAACAGCAGAGGACCCAAAATTGATCCCTGTGGAACACCCTTATTAACATACAATGGACCAGAAACTGAATCATCAAACTTCACACATAGAAGCCTGTTACTCAAGTAAGATATAATTATGTCCAGGAAAGATTGAGAACACCCAATGTAATTTAAAATTGATATAAGCAATTGATGACTAATTGACCCTGATCCCTAATTCTAAACAAATCATCGGTTACAGTACAACTTTAGTACAACTACGCTCAGGTACAAAACCTGACGAATATGATTATATTCGTCACCAAACTCAAAATTGTATCTTAATCCACAAATCAAAGTCGAAATACCGACCGAATATTGTTGAAAGTACCTATTACTATTATAAAAGGAAGCAGAATGAATGTTATCGTATTGACTATCTGGAATATTGTATACAAATGGTAAGTTTATTTCACTTATGTTTCTCAAATGAACTGGAAAGCTATTGTTTTTAATTCGCAATATACGACAATCCCTTAATGCTTTCCAAATTCGTTTTTGAGTAGAGTTTTTGTTAAATGCTAAATTATATTTCCCTTTCGGCATCAATAGCAAAATTAGTATAGTTTCTCAATTGTTTATAATATTCCCAATACGATATTTGCCTTTAACGTTTATATTTTTCTTTACCTTTATCTCCCAAATTTTGTAACAATTTAATATTATCCATTTAAAATAAACAATTATTGACCAATATATTATCCGTTATCCAAGATTTTCTTGGTTTCGAAATTCTTACCGTCCTTACTGAAGCATGACTATAAAACAAATTCAATAATTAATCATTAAAAAACTTCAATGATGAAGTACACCAGATTCCAATACTAGATGAGTCAGACACCACAATAACATCAATCGAACGAGTCCTCATCGAACTATCAGCAATTCCGGTAGGCTCACTTATTAGTTGTAAGTTCACATGGATCTCACTGAAGAGCAGAACACTCTCTTGGATTGGACATACAGCAAAAGATCTTTAGATCATCTCCATACATTAAGCAAGTAGCGTATTTAAAACACTTAAATAAGTCGTTCGTGTAAATATTGGTCCAAGAATGCTTCTCTGAGGATGTCTCTGAGGACCGTCTGCGAGGAAAAAACAAGAGTTACTAACCGATTGCGTCCTGTCAACGTTTTCTTTCTTGGAGGGAACTTGTTCATTTTTTTAACAAAAACAGACGATCAATAGAGTCCATCTGACAGTTGTTATCAAACGATGTAATTAATATATTCGAAAAGATTAGTTTTCACAGAACGGCCAGCAAAGAATCCGAGTTGAGTGTCTTTTGGGTTAATCGACGAAAGTTTATGTCATAAACCTAGACATTGGCAAGAGTTGAAAGAAGTTGTCACGACATAAGCGACGGAAATTGCTAAAGTACTCCAAATGATGACATATGTAAATAATGAATTATCAAGAACGTTGTAGAGTAGGCATATTTTCGAAGACATGGATGATTCTGATCATGTAGAATTTTCTGAAGATGCATTAAGGCCAGCAGTAAAGTCACAAATTGACGTAATATGTGACGTCATAATGATAACATGAATTTATTTGTTTGAAAGTTCTTCATCATCAAACAAATGTTTACAAGCATTGCACTAACCGACTTTTACCCTCTGTATACGTATTTTTTTTTATGAAAGTGAATAAACAAAGTAACTATTATTATTTATATTATTATTACCATTTGAGCTGTTATGTCATTTTTAATGAATAATTGTCTGCTGAAGTAGTCCACATGATGACGTCAATGATACATTTGTAAGGGCGTAGCATACTTTGGATGTCATGTACGCTTCTGATGTGCTTCTGATCTCAGGTATGGCTTAGAAGCAGATGACAACGATGATTGCGATTGTGATTATATGCACTTTTATCAATTGTTCTTCTGTAAATTCATCATCTAAATCATCCACGTCTTCAAACACGTGCCTACCCCACCAACAAATATCCGCAAGTATTGCACTCGGCGACTTCTTTCTCTGTATCTTAGAATTAAAAAACCTAACCAAACTATTTTTGCCCCAGGTAGCAGGAACAATACTTAAACCGGGTGACGTCTTCAAAGTCGGCAAAGATACTTTTTCCATAAATTCTAAGTAGGGTAAACTTGGGTTCATGTTTAAAAACTTGACATCTACTATGAATTCTGTAAATTTTCGACAAGCTAAGTCGTTTGCCCCTAGAAGTATTTGTGATATAAGAAGTAATCTTGTCCACTTTCGAAAACGTCGGCTAGTACAGGAAGCAAAAACAATACTTAAAACGGCCGACGTCTTCGAAATCGGTCAATACACATTTTCCATAAATTCTAAGCAAAGTAAACTTGGATTCAATTATGCTTAGAGATTATGGAAAAAGTGTCTTGCTCAACTTTGAAGACATCGGACGCCCAAATTGTGTTCATGATATAATAAGTAATCCTGTTTAGAATTTATGGAAAAAGTATCTCAGCCTCGTCGGCCACTCTAAGTGTTGTTTTTATTATTATCTGAGATTATTTTTTCGATCACGAACAATTCTCAGGATTAGCGCCTTAATAACATGATAATGAAGAAATTTAAAAAGTCATTAAAAAAGTTTGGCCTGAGAACGCCAAACGCTTTGGAGGTTTTACAATGCTGGTCTAGTACTTACATCATGACGAATTTCGCACTCCCAAACTATATTTTAATTTGTCCCTATACTTCTCACCAACATAAATTGTGACTTTTATGGTTTCCATGATGACATATCACATGAAAAATTTTTAATTTAGAAAAAATAGTTCAATTTTTGCATAAAAACAGGAATAATTATGTAATTTCTATATTTAGAATATAAAATTCGTGCGATTTAGTAGTTTGATGCATAACTTATGTTGAGATAAGTTTCAAAAATC
Organism: Onthophagus sagittarius; assembly: GCA_036711965.1. NCBI lineage: Eukaryota > Metazoa > Arthropoda > Insecta > Coleoptera > Scarabaeidae > Onthophagus > Onthophagus sagittarius. The sequence continues at coordinate 43,591,124 of JASERS010000004.1, forward strand.
GGTAATAATTATTTTTCCTCTTTGTAACTCGATCCGGGGACATACTGTTCATAGATTTCATAACAAATCTTAATAAAGTTATATAAGGAACGCCATACTTTTTCACGATAATATTCTATTTCAAATTCTCAAATATACAAACAGTTTCTGTCAACACTTCTGTAGACACAACTTTGGTGTGAACAATAAAAAAATAAACTTGATCATTTCCAAAATTAGCACAAAGAAACGTCTATTTATGGTACACTTTGGGGAAAGCCGTGAAAAGCGTAAACTAGGAAGTGAATAATATCACAAAACCTATTATAAGAACGATTTTTTCCTGCTACAAGCAATACTAAGTAAGTAGAATTATAACTCTATACGTACAAAGCAGGAAGTTCATATAAGCAGTGCTTTGTATTTGTCCGATGATTGCTTGACCTAACCGATATTGGATGAGATAAGTCGCACACATAATAGGCTATCGCAATTGTGCAGTTGTGTGTTAAATTAATAATAATTTATTCTAGGAATTTTAAACCGCCGCAAACCCATAAACAACCATTTATTGAGCGCTGTTATAAATACTCACAATACCGAATCGATCGCAATGAATAAGCTATTCATATTTAACGCAATTTATTTTGCGTTATCGACAATGTAGTGTGTTTACATTGTCAGCGCACTGTGCTCTTTCCATCTAACAATAAGCGGTAGAAAACAAATCAAGTACTACTATAAACGGTGAGAAATTACAAGGATAAATTGTATTATTCGTTGTAGTACCATTGTTCGATCACGTAACAAACTAAGTCTAAAAAATTCACATTTACACCGACTTAAACTCGATGTAGGAGTAAAGATTTTTCAATTTCTTGCACTTTTAGTAATTGAAAGAGCACGAGTGGGTTTTTAGATTACATCATCCAGTAGAAACCTCATTAGTATAGTTTAAAATAGCCTGTGTCATCTTACCCACTCAATGCGAACCTTATGAAGTATTTCTGCGCCGCTGGGTTGAACAAAAAATGAATGCAAAAAAATCCAGCTCTAAACCACTGAAATTTTATCCAGATTTTACATTCACATTTACCGAGACAAAAAGTATCCGTAAACGATTCGATTTAGTTTCAGTTATCGCCTTATTTCCTTGACAGTGACCTTGTTTGTGTTTAACCAAGTAATTGGCGTGACGTGTGCTGCGCAACATTTCTCAATGGCGAATGCGGTGAAGCATGTTAAAATGAAGAAAAAATAGATTTGTTGATATGCTGGAGATGTTTTTCCTTTTCATGCTAATTAAATTTATGTATGTTAAATAAATTGGCGTCAAAATAAATGAATAAGAAAGACAGCATCGACATCTTTCACTCGAAAGACTCTCCTGTAAACAACTATATTATATTCATCGATTTGCAATAACTTCCCTTCGGGACTCTTTTTACCTAAAAAATGTGCATAATATTTTACTAAAACAACATGATTTACTTCGTGTATTATATTTTACAACCCCATTTCAAATTAAATATAAATATTGAGTGTTTAATTAAAATATTTATTTGTGTACATATTTATCGTAGATTTCAAATTTATCGGGTTCCCAATGAATTACGATTTTATTAAAATAAAATTTATTTTTTTAACCGAATCCAATTGCGACTATAAATCCTCATAAACATTCCCACGACTACAAATATGCCCATGCCTCACATAACTGACGTTAACGTGCGATATTGTTTATTTCTGCTTTTGCGTCATTGACATAATTTCTCTGTGGCGTGGAAACTAATTTTGGTTTTCCATTAATTACTAAACAAATACATAGCACCGCTAATTGTATATAAAACAGTTATAATTGATTGTTTGTTTGGAACGAAAATGTTTTAATTGCTCCAAATAATGAACCGTTACGTAAAAGACTTAAACTGATTTCGTCAATTTTGTGTGGAGATTTTCAGTTAAAGTTATTTGTATTGATTCGATTTGGGACTGACCTTCAGTAAGAGATGAATCGGTGGGCTGATAGCGGGTGGCTTCTTCTTTTCCTGGTGACACAGGCAGGATTTTATCCACGGCATGTCCATGAAGATATAAGAAATTTTAATCGGTTTGAAAAAGAGCCGGTTTTATTCTATACGTATATCGACACTTACACTACAATTTTGTTAGTTAAGCAAATAATAGAAAAAATAATGCAAAATTGCGAAGCGCGTGCAAAGTGGCTTAGAACGGAGGCCGTTCTGCCCTAGTATAGTTTGTTGAAAGTTGTCTTTTTGAAATGCATAGTTGTTGAGCATTTGAGGATCGCGCGTGTTTTCGAGCACAGAGTCCCCACTTGTTCCGTGGTTCGAGCGACTGCCGAGATCGGAACTCGAGCGCACGGCGTCCCGGACGCGACTGAATGAACCAGGAGGGAGACCAGCAGAGACAGAATCCAACGAGAGCCCCGCATTTGCCGCCTGAAAACTAAAGCTCGATTAGGGTCACTTGGAAGCTCCTGCATGAGAATCCCGAACGAGAAGGATCTTCTTTCATACGCCACGAACCTCGATATTACAACGCATAATATGCACTAACCAACTTTTTAGGTCGATATCGCACATTTCCAGAGATATTATTCATTTTATTAAAATTAAACTAATTTTCGAATATACTTTAATAAATTTGTGCTGAAAAAAGTTGGTAAAAAACTAAAACATACTGAGATTGCCAATACTGAAGTGATTTCGTTTCTGGGTTGTAAAATTTGCCGTTCGGACTACCTAATACAGCTGGTATTGAGACAGCATTAAATGCCTATTATGCATGTGTCTTTGGGGACATGCTGTTGATATAGGCAGACTCTTCATATTCCACAAGAGCTGGATAAGAGCAATTTTTAGTGTAAACAGTACTAAAAGTTGCTTACTATTCTTCAGTCATACTAAAACGGCTTAGTATCAACGCATCAAGATCTTGATATATTTCGGCACAAGAATTTGGCAGTTTTAGTATTCTAGAGAAGACAGAACTCTTATACCGGAAAATTCGATGTATGCTGTTGACTTATTCTTCCCATTTAATTTGTACTCAATTTCACATGAAATGATCCATCCGTTAAGAATTATTAAGAATTAGACTACAATATTTAAACTTCGGTAAAATATATTCGGCTATATTATCAACTAAGAAACGATTAAGGTTAAGTTGGAAAAAAAAACAAAAATTAACATTTTTCAAGAAAAAGCTAAAAGTTTGCCACCCTTCCTCTCTATTAAGTGGTCGATGAATTCTGTTTTAAATTTTCACCCAATTTCTATTCTTCTTATTTTATCTAGGTTTTTGAAAAAAATATATTTATGATAAATTACATCGTTTAACCGAAGGCTGTATCTTCGGTTTACTATGTTGAAACCAGCGATTTACACCGATTTCAATAAAGTCTTAGATAAGCTGCATCATGAGGTACTCCTGACCAAATTGCAAAAATTTGTCTTGATTGATGAGTTTTTAATATGGTTAGCATCCTATATCTGATAGATGCCAGGCCGTAAAAATTAATAATTATTTATCTAACTTGGGTCCGGTTCCAAGCTGGATGGGAGGAACTTATCACCAAGGAGAACAGAATTTCATTATTAGAATGTCAAATTCTTTAACCAATCCACAGTGCATCAAATGTTTATACATGGCTTATGTAAACAGCATTCTTAATTTTGCTTCAGTTGTATGGAATCCTGCATGTGATGTGTACATTGACCATTTTGAGGCCTTCTAGGTTAGATGTGCATTATTTGGCCTACAAATTCGAAATTACCTTATTACTCCTATGAGCAAATATGCACTGTATTCGGTTAGCGAACACTTTGTGGACGTCGAGCTGCTACGGACTTACTATTTTCATTTAATCTATTGAATGTAACTAATGACTTTATTGATTCGCTAGAACTTGTGAGACATATTCCTTTTTCAATTCCTAGCTATCTCACTTGAGATCAGTGTCTTTTTCGATTACAAGTTTCTACTACTAATTGTTATTATAACTCGCCTTTACCACGATTAATGAACTCTTACAATCGTCATTGTTCAATCTACGGCATTTTTAGTTCTTTGTTAGGGTTTTTCGGCAAGGGTATGTTAAGTTTAAATATTTGTCATTAAATATCTGGTACCTCGTGTTCAACATTGCTTGTATTAATTAGGAACACTATTTGAATTTGTTATTAGTTTTGGTAAGGTATTAGGTTTTCAAGATGAACTAATTTCTTGTTAATTATTTGGCTTTGTTATATGTAGATTTTTCATTTTTGTTCTGAAATGAATTCTGTTAGCGGATACTATTATGGAGGAAACCTTGTTTGTATCCCAAATAAATAAATAAATAAATTGTAATGAAAAATTTCTGATTTAGAAAAATTAATGAAGTTTTATTTTCAGTTATTTCGATTTTATTAGAAAACCTCGTCATTCTTAAGTAGGGGAGTCACAGTTATAAGTTTCATACTTACTTGTCGAACGTTTTTGTGAGTTTAGCTCATGAAAGTGTTACTCATTACTTATCTAACAAATGAGCAGATGAGCATAGATCTTCTTTCATACGCCACAAACCTCGATATTACAACGCATAATATGCACTAACCAACTTTTTAGGTAGATACCGCACATTTCCAGAGATATTATTCATTTTATTTAAAATTAAAGTAATTTTCAAACATGTTTTAATAAATTTGGGCTAAAAAAGTTCGTAAAAAACTAAAACATATTGAGATTGCCAATATTGAAGTGATTTCGTTTCTGGGTTGCAAAATGGATAATGGACTATCTTGGACCAATCACATTATCGGTCATTTCTCATTTGCCATTCGAATTATCTAGTACTGCTGGCATTGAGATAGCTTTAAATGCCTATTATGCATATGTGTCTTTGGGGACATGCTGTTGATATAGGCAGAATCTTTATGTTCCACAAGAGGTGGATAATAGCAATTTTTAGTCTAAACAGTACTGATAGCTGTAAAAATTGCTTACTATTCTTCAGTCATACTAAGACGGCTTGGTGTCAACGCATCAAGATCTTGATATATTTCGGCATAAGAATTTTGGCAGTTTTAATATTCCAGAGAAGGCAGAACTCTTATATCGGAAAATTCGATGAAAATTCGCCTTCGAAGTTCGAAGGCGAACAGAATTTCATTATTAGAATGTCAAATTCTTTATCCAATCCACAGTGCATCAAATGTTTATACATGGCTTATGTAAACAGCATTCTTAATTTTGCTTCAGTTGTATGGAATCCTGCATGTGATGTGTACATTGACCATTTTAAGGCCATCCAAGTTAGATGTGCATTATTTTTATTCGAAATTGTCTTATTACTCCTATGAGCAAAGATGCACTGTATTCGGTTAGCGAACACTTTGTGGACGTCGAGCTGCTACGAACTTACTATTTTCATTTAAACTAATGAATGTAACTAATAACTTTGTTGATTCGCTAGAACTTGTGAGACATATTCCTTTTTCAATTCCTAGCTATCTCACTTGAGATAAGTGTCTTTTTCGATTACAAGTTTCTACTACTAATTGTTATTATAACTCGCCTTTACCACGATTGATGAACTCTTACAATCGTCATTGTTCAATCTACGACATTTTTAGTTCTTCGTTAGGGTTTTTCCGCAAGGGTATGTTAAGTTTAAATATTTGTCATTAAATATCTGGTACCTCGTGTTCAACATTGCTTGTATTAATTAGGAACACTATTTTAATTTGTTATATCTAGAATTTGTTATTAGTTTTGGTAAGGTATTAGGTTTTCAAGATGAACTAATTTCTTATTAATTATTTGACTTTGTTATATGTAGATTTTTCATTTTTGTTCTGAAATGAATTCTGTTAGCGGATACTATTATGGAGGAAACCTTGTTTGTATCCCGAATAAATAAATAAATAAATTGTAATGAAAAATTTCTGATTTAGAAAAATTAATGAAGTTTTAAGTTATTTCGATTTTATTAGAAAACCTCGTCATTCTTAAATAGGGGAGTCACAGTGTTATAAGTTTCATACTTACTTGTCGAACGTTCTTGTGGGTTTAGCTCATGAAAGTGTTACTCATTATTTATCTAACAAATGAGCAGGTGAGCATAGCTTCAAATCTAGTTTTATAATACAACTCTATAGTGTTGTTAGATTACATTTAAAACCGTAACTTCTTATTATTTACTGTTTTGCTAAGTAAAAATATAAAATTTTATTAATTTCAAATATTTAAATACTTTTCTCAATTTTCTTTAAAGATATTATTTTAAAATTAAAATCATGGAGAGAAAACAAAAATAAGAAAATTATTTAAAGTTGGGTTTTACGGTTGTTGTTAATAACGGGACAGAAGCACCTCGGTGTGTTTTGTGTAATGCTCTTTGAGTTCTGAGTTCATAAAACCTTCAAAACTTAAACGATATTTAGAAACAAAACATACCGAATATATTACTAAAAACTTTTTAAACGGTTAAAAACTTAAAACGACAAATATTGAATTTTATTCTGATGATTCAACAACAAAACCAAGCTGTAGATCAAGCATCGTATAAATTGCTTTGGAAGTTGCCTAAAAAATCAAACAATTGCAGAAACCGCATATTCAAATGCTAATATATCCTTATCCAACAATACAATTCAGAAACGTATTTCAGACATGTCCAAAGAAGTATTGGAACTAATTTTAGCTGAACTAAAGGCATATTCTGTCTTTTCAATTCAATTTGATGAATCAACCGACCCACACTGGGCTGATTGTATATTATTATTTGTGTGTTAAACCAACTTGTTTAGATACCTTTTAGGAACAATTTTCAAACAATGAAACCGTCTGATTGACGAAGGTAAGTTCAAACCATTCAAATATAAGAAAGTGTGATTTTGTATCGCGTAAAATTAAAAATTTACATTTTAACCATATACATTACTTTTAACTATATTGACTTCGTATTTTGAGAATTTTTAATATAACTAATATATCATTAGTTCCTATAATATAGCATTAGTTCCTAGAAGGTTAATGAACCATAATTTGAGATATATAGAAAATTCTTCAATTAAAATCGATAGTACTTTTACATGTTCTCTTGATTTTTTGATAAAACTTGGAGGCGCTGAGATCTTTTGGATGGGAATTACAAATCAGCATAGAGAACTAAAATTGCAAGAAACAAGATAATTTATCCAAAGCTTGATATCTGAGGCTGTTTTGTTGTTATTTATGACTGGTAAAGGAAGCCTTACATCGCACGCTGAACTAAATCCCGGCGCTAGTTAAAGTTGGCAGATAAATAAGTTTTTCTTAAGGTGGGCTTCTGGAAATCCAATTCCGCAAAATGTATTATTATAGCAAACAGTAACGTGTAAGAAATTATTGTGCAACTTTCGGAGGGGACATAAAAGATAAGCAATGAGGATATGACGGATTCAGAGCGCACCCTACTAGAAAGTCCATACATCTAGGTTGTATCTGAATAACGATTAAGCGTTTATAATTCATTACCAACAATATTCGTGTATATAGAAATTCTCTGTCTATTTTAGTTTTTGAGTTATCGTTGATGTTGATGCTGATAACCCAAAATTATGATTTTCAAATATTATACAAGATTACAAGGTATTTTCGATTGTCGAGTTGTATACGGCTATACTATTTCATAAATAAAAACTATATTTTTAAAATTTTAAATAGAAAAATTTATGATGATAGATTTACGATGTTTATTAGTAAATTGCATTGATGGTTATGGAAACTTCATGGATATATTGAAATTATTCAAATATCATATGAGCGATTATACGAACCTTTATATTACAGCGATTATACAAAGGTTCGTATAATCGTTCTCCACAGGGACGGCCAAATAACCGCTGAAATACTCGCAATTGACGGAAAATCGAGAATTCTTATTGGTTGTTCACGTTATGAGTGGAATAGTCGATGATATTTGCTGTATTCCTGCAAATTCTTTATGTTCACATTGTACCTAGTTATGGATTATGCTTTTCCACATCATTATGAACAATCTTACTCAGTGAAGTCTTCGATCGTCCAATTTGATTTTTGAGTTATGAAGATTTTTACATTAAAAATCAACAATTCTGATATTTAAATAATTTTCGAGTTATTACTGCTAAAATGTAATAGCTAAATTCTAATGACCTATAGATGAATCTGAGACCAGCGATGGCAAACCCGTGACACTTGAATGGATTTTGAATGACACACCTCCATTGAGACAAGATCACTTTTTTTGTGATGATTTCTTGTTAATAAATATATGTAATCTGGTCTAGAAATACGGAGTCAAGAACTGAGTCATAACTGTATATAAAAGTTATGAAAGTTGTAAAAGTTTACTAAAAATGAAGAAAGGGGAGTGCAAACAAAATATAATAGTTTTTTTAAAGAAAATACTTCTAATTATGAGGTACAAAAAAAACATGATTATACTCTAGAAAAACATAATCTAGGCCCAAAAAACATATTCTACGTAAAAAATATTCGTTTAACAATACGAAGTAGTCTTTGTATTTTACTACGTAATCATCTTTCTTGCAACCTTTCTATATGTAGGTTGTCGAAACTTTATTCCGTTCAACCTATTTCGAGAACATCATTATCCTTTCCTTTTGTTTCTTCGATGTCTACTTCTTCTTTGGTAATGGTGCTACCATATTGGCTTTATTTTTATCTAAAACTAAGCTCCGAGGATTATAAATAGACTGGTTGTATAATTTTCGGTATTCGACGATTGATAAGTTTTAATAGCCTGAAATGACTGAAGGTCCCCCTTATTTGCGAATTGTTTTGTTTTTACACTGTCCGTACCGAATATAAAGTGACGACAAATTGTGTTGTAACATCCAGAATGGTTTAAAATAGCTGTCTTATTCATACCAAACTATTTCTTCGACAGATACAGCTTTATTATCACCACCTGGTGATGATAGTTGCACATACGTGGAACAAAGTTAACAAAACTTTCTTCAAAACCATAACCGTCAGATATGTTATTGTTCTGGACTTTGACTTCATCGTTATTACCAAAATATTGTCTACAAACGGCAGTGAACTCGTCATCATTACTCTTTTCTCTCTTTTTATTACTTTTTGTGATGCAAAATACCAATGGCCCATACGGGAATGGGTAGGTTTCTGCACATCGCACTTAGATCCCATTGAATTCTTTGTACATTTTACCAACACAACTTCTATTCGCAACAACCATCCTAGTGATTTTCCAAAGACCAGGATATCTTTCGCAGGATATCTCATTATCATTGTCTACTGTTTGTAATTAATTACAGATACTTACACTGCTAGTTGAAATCAACACTACAGTCAATTCCGATTATATGGCGCTGGTATCTGCCCCTACAGATTCCGAGATTCATGAGAAAAGTCTCTTTCTGCACCGTTCTGTCTTTTAATGCAACCAATGTAGATAGCGCATTAAGATTTTGTGTGTATCTCTGCACTAAAGCTGAGAAATCTGAAGGGAGTCTTCTTGTTAATGTAGAAGACGATATAAGCATTTTCAAGCACTTGAACTCTTTTCGAAGTGATCTTTTTGAAGTGTAAGATTATGTACAATTATGGTGTGCTGTGCGGCAATCGTATCCTAAAGTTGTTGCCAAACGCTACCTAATGTCAAAAGGGTCACACCTGAAAATAGGTTGGGAACAGCTGCTCTAGATGACGTCGAAGTTCATCCAGATTCTCAGGAGGTTTTTGTACAATCGGTTGGCTACAAGTCCGGTAACCGTGCAGGCCAGGGCAAAATCTGAAACAATAATAGTGCGTGGTCTTGTATTATCCTATTGGAAAGTGGCATACTGTCACGTCTGCAAAAAAGGTACTAACACCGGTTTCAGAACGTTGTCGATGTAACGACGTGCGTTTAATGTGCATGAAATTAACGTAAGGGGTGACCTTTGTCCAGCACATATCGCTCCCCAAACCATAACCCCATGTGATAAGGCTGTGTATAGTCTTTGAACGAACTCTAAATTTCATCTTTTCCCTCGATGTCGCACCCTTCTAGGACCATCATTCACCCGTAAACAAAACCTTAATTCATCACTGAAGGGGATATCATTCCATTGATGATTTCACCCTTGCCATTCTTGACATCATACAAGTCCGGCTGCTTTATGGGGAAATGGTAAAAGAAGCCGAAGGTAGACACGGTATGAATGAAGTCCAAAGGAAGAAATTCTTCTGTGAATAGTTGCCATCGGCAAGTGTCAGTTTAAGGCTCTCGTCCAATCCACAGCAACCCACCTTGTTTGAAATCGATACCTGGTAGCTATCCGGCTACCAGGTATTAACTTTTAAATGCTTTATTTTATTATTTGCTTCTGTGGGACGGATTTTCGAGATGACGTCTCTGGATACCTTCGGACTACAAAGTCCATATCTGTGTAACTATGGTCTGATCTCGATTCCCCTCTTTCATACCGATAATTCGGCCCCTATCAATTTTATTAATGTTGGTAAAAAACGTTTGTGGACCGAAATTCATTAATTGCTAAGAAGAAAATATTGAAAGCTGGAGATAACGATGGCACGGGAAACATTTCTTAGTTAATTATAAACCATTATATCACCGAAGTTTCAGAATTGTAATTTGAATTTTAGTGGATAATGGATTTCATATGAAAGTGTCCATATATTTCAATGTAATTATTGTTAAATTGACGTATTTTTGTAAAATGGAGGAATAGAGTTGTTATTATTATTTAAAAAAACAAACGTCCAAAAGTATATTTTGCTTCTTTCAACATGCAACATTTTCTTCTACCAAATACACAGCAACGTAATTCTAGATGCTTTCAATCCAATATCTTTATTTTTCTCCATAAATTTGTTATTCCATTTTAACGGTACATATCATAAACCGTAAAAAACCTTTTGACTCGTAAACTTCACCATCTGTATTATCATATCCTAAAGGTTGATTTGCATATAAATGTCTTCATTTAAATCGCCATATAAGAGTGCGGGTTTCGCATCGAATTTAACAATATGTAGGCTCGTTCTTACTGTAATTGCTGCAATATTTCCTTTGCATCGTGCTCATTACGTGCCAACTCGGTATGGTGAAGTATTTAGTTTAACCATTGGAAAATCAAAATAAAATTGAAGAATGGAATAAAAATTCTAACACGTTTAGTAAGCAGCGAGGAAATTCAATTTTCCTTAACACCTCCGACATCGCTCTCGGGATATATCTTGAATTACCGGTCACACCTTTCCAAAGGAAACGAGAAAATCCATTTCCCCAAGACGGACTTTTTAATATTTTACGGCTTTCGGTTATTCCCAATCGTCATGAATAGGAATTACAGCTAACATAATTTTCCATCCAATACCTTGATGTCATCATAATTTCGCTTTTTGATATATTCTTCACCGGCTACTCCGCCATTTATTGAAATTCGGTAATTTATTAAGTTTTATTTAAAGCAATTGTAATCTATACAAAATGTATAGATTGTAGTAATTAGTTTGTTCATAATGAAACGTTATCATGTTAATTTATTAATAATGTAGTTTCAAAGCTACACCGCCACAGGATATATTCCGGCTTAATCGTATTTAATTAGATCACTGTTTGATAATCAACATTGCTCTAGGTTACATACAATTAATACCGAATTAACAACATCCACCTAATTGTAAGTGCCTAAATTATTTATCGAATGCGAATTACACAAAAATATCTTGCTTTCAAGTAACTATTACGAATTCTAACTCGGTTTAATTTTGGTCGAAATAGCTCGGGCTGATTTCAATTTTAAAGCGCAGTTTTACAATGAGGCCGCCGCAGCTCACTTGATTAAATAGAAACGGGCGACTTTGCTGAATTTCAATCGGCCCTCCGCTACCGCCGCTTTCCGTGCTTGGCGGCGAAACCAAGTCCGTAATTCATATTCATCTCTTTCGCCAAAAAACGACACCCGACGACGCCGTGGCGCAAAGCTGTTTCCACAGCCACGGTTTCTAAGCAGAAACCGGCGAAAGCTCGAAGCAGTAGTGGTAAATCACGTTAAAGAAACGGGAGTTAACTTTACGCTGGGTTCGAAACTTTTCTTGCCCGGTTTCGGTTAACGAAACGAACGCTGCTTTGCGACCGCGTTTAGTCAAAGTAGTCCTGTTTTAAGAGAGAGCCTTAAATTGTATACGCTATTGGGAAAGTTTGGTAAAACCCGGAAAAAGGATGCAACTCCCGGATGAATTACGAAGGAAGTAAATAATAAGCAGAATATAACTTGAAAAGAATAATTAGGCTATATCAATAAGTTCTTTAAAAATTATTTCTTCAGTATAGAGATTAAACGTGGTAGTTTGTACAATATATATATATATTTGTGCAGAATAAACAAGTGTTTCTTTACGTTATAGGTAGGGTAGATAAAAGGTCCTGTCTTAACATTCCTTCATATTACAATAGAGGTTTCTTCACGCTTTAATTCAGGTACAAGAGAAGGCGGTTGTCTTTCACGCTTTGATGAGGATACAAAGGAAGCTGAGCTTCATGCTATAATCTGAGTTTCAAAGCAAGCTACCTATATAGCTACCAATAAGGTTTCTTCACTCTTTAATTGGGGCAAAAACAAACTACTGCTCAACCTTTTTCCATATTACAATCGAGATTTCTTCACCCTCTAATTGAGAGACTAATGTGTTGAGACTAATATAATAATCAATATTTGTAAAAAAACTGACCTGCTTAACATTGTTTCATGGATGATTAACCGGTTAAAATAAAAACTTCGCACTTTAATTGGGGTACGAAAGAAAGTTACCTGCCTCAACCTTTTTGTCTATTATAATGGGATTTTCATCACACTTTAATTGAGGTACATAAAAGATCTTCACGGTATAATTGAAGATTTGAATAAAAAAAAGAGAAATGAAAAGAAAGAGAATGATACAGACCTAAATACTGCTGGTTTCAGCACGTATTATAAGAGTATTTAAAAAAAATGAACAAAAATAGCATTAACTCTTGTTTCTTTACACGGATTAATGACCAAGAAATATTAAGTATTATTTCAAAGCTAAAACAGATAAGCAGTGATGATATATATGGATTAACTTCTCTCATTGTTAAAAAAGTTGCCAGCGAAACTGCTCCAATACTAGTTATAATTTTCAATAAATGTGCCGAAGAAAAAACTTTTCCTATTAAGCTGAAAGTCGGAAAAATCTCTCCGATGTATAAAAACGGAGATGATCACAAATACAAAAGTTATAGACCCATAGCCCTGCTGCAGGTTTTTCCAAGGTTCTTGAAGAGCAGGTTAAGCGTCGTCTTATAGACTATTTAAGTAAAAATAACATCTTGCTTGACGATCAGCATGGTTATAGAGAGCGTAAATCAACTGCCACTGCAATTATTAGAATCATCAAAGATCTCACGGATGCCCATGACAATCATGAGAAATCAAAAATAATTTGTTGCGATCTGATTGTGATTCGCGCCTTTGATACGGTGGATCATGCCATTTTGATGACCAAACATAATTATTTTGGAATCAGAAGAGGTATGTATGAACTCCTAAAATCTTACCTTAATGGTCGATATCAGTGTGTCAGATGGAATTGTGATCTCTCAAATGCGATGGTGTGTAAATATGGTGTGCCTCACGGATCCATACTTGAACCACTATTATTTGCCACCTGCCAAAAAGTGAAGAGGGAGTAACTACTTGTCTGTGTGCAGATGACACCTCCTTTGTTGTTCGAGGGCCGTCGAATGAAGCTTTGGATGAAAAGTGTGCAGACTGTGGCTTCGGCTTAAGTTACTAGGACTATTAATTGATCCTACATTAAGCTGACTTTCTGTGCGAGCGCCTCGCAAGTGCGGTTTTCCGGTACTATTGCTGTGCTATTGCTATATACGGAATTGCCGTGTTTGGATCTGCGGTTGATACAAGAAGAGTGTTCGTGCTACAGAAACGATGAGTGCGTGCTATTGATAACTTAAAAAATCAAGACAGCTGTAAATCATCATTTGTTAAGCATAATATTCTTACTATTCTATGTGCATATCTATTGTCGTGCTTAATTTATGTACTTACAAATAAGACTAATTTTAGAACTAATTCAAAGTAACATGAATATAACACACGAAATAAGGCTTTGTTTGAAATACCGTAACATCGCTTAAGCGTGACGCAAGAGGGAATAGATTATCAGGTGTAATGTTTTATAACAGGTTGTGTTCGAATGTCCGAACTTCCTAAATTCTACAAATTTTAGAACAACCGTTAAAGAAGCGTCAATAAAAAAATATTTCTATACAACTGAGAATTATTTCAATTATAACAATATATTCGGTTAAGGTTTTTTTTCTCTTTTGCTTTTTACGTTTTTGTATTCTGTTGATAAACAAATGAATTTTATTATTATTATTAAAAGAAAGCTGACCTACCTAATATTCGTCCGGGGGAAGATTACGTTGTCAATCACCAATGCTGAATACTTTGAATAATAATCATCTTTTATTTTTGATGCAATAGTAAGTATGTTATTTTTTGAACTTTTTTATTAGAATGGATTAAAATGGAAAAGTTCAAAAAATAATATAGACAAGATAGATGGGAAGAAACACCCTTCACAATATTTTATTTTTGAGGTAAACCATAGTTGAGCATGGTCTAAAATAAAATAAGTTTCAATGATGCGGTTACTAAAAAGATATGTTAGCAGGAAGGATTTGGAGGTTAACATTGACAAAATAAAAATATTGAAATTTTGTAAGGGGTCGAAAATTAAGAACTGGAGCTGGGAAAGAAAAGTAATCGATGAAGTGGAGGGGTACACATGCTTTTGGTATAGATTTAAGAAGAATAACAAGGAAGGAGGACGTATTAAAGTGTTGGCAGCGAGGACAAATAAAGTTATGGGACAGGTTTGGGGATGAAGCTAGAAAATTTATGGGAGAGATGTGGGAAAGAGTAGTGTAACGTTTAAGAGCTTGATAAGAAATGTATTAATGTATGGCAGGGGTGATCAACACAATCCTCCATGGTGTGGGGAAAATATGGGAATTTTAGGTTCGAAATAGGGATTTTTAAGCAATAGTTGAAAATTATTTCCGTTATAAATATAAAATTAAAAAATACAGCTACAGAAGGATTGTTCACTATTATTCCAATGTATGAACGCACAAGAGGTCAGGATATCTTTGTTTTAGTTAAAAAATATTCACACGTACAAACTTTCCACGTATTGAAATTCGATCATATAATGAATGTTGCATTTGTAGTAAATAAAAGGTTTTTTAACGCTTGTTCTTTTATTAGTGTTTTATATTCTTAATTTTTAACATTCATTTCAAAACTGTTCACAACAAGCTGCTAACACTACTGCTGACACACACGTTTTACTCGTCTTTTCTCTATCGTCTCTCTGCTTCTATTCTTTTTATCGATCGATATTGCTATGATTTTAAAATATCTAATAGATGATGTAACTATTATTACATACTGATATAAGACGATTAAGTCATGCTCAATGTACCACGTACTACAAATATACTCATATTTACAAACTAAAAGTGATTCATATCCACAATTAAATGATCAAGAATAGCTTCTTGCTCTTGCTTTTAAAAATGATATCAATTAACTCTATATCTACAGGGTAAAAGTAACAAAATAATAGATATGATAAGCATTTTGAAGTAATTAAAAAAACGAAATTTGATTACAATGCAATTAATATGTCGTCATTATCAAAATCTGGCTGATCAGTCTAAAAGTAAAAATAATCTTAATTACAATAAATATGCCGATATTATTACAATGCTTCTAAAGGAATTTCAAAAAAAATTTTAAACATTAAGTGACCTTGAAAATATTGTCAGTATTTTATCTTGCCCATTTAATAACAATATTAGTGTGAAAATATAGGTCAGAAAGTAAACAATTTCCTCGATACTAAAAGTTTTGCAGGCATGGATCCAGAAATAATGAATATTAAATGTGACATAAATCTTAAGTTACTGGTGCCAGATTAGAAACGTTGGAATCTGCTAAATAAAGATAAATATCAAAAAATTTTGAAAAATTAAATAATAAAGAAAAATTTAATATAATAATATATAATATATACAGAAATTTAATTTAAAATTTAATATAATATTTGGATAGACAATGCTCTTTTAATTCTTTACATTGAAACCACTAGTACCCTTTGAGCAGAAGTAACAATCATCACTGTAATTTCGTTGCTCTCCAAAGAGCATTGAAATTCCAAATCTAAAAGTATGTTGTTCACCCTTAGACTACCGTCTGAGTCCTTCAACACAAGTACACCCCACACATACTGAGTTGCCCCTGTTTTGTTTTGATGTCCTGTTTTGTTGAATACGTCTTTTTGCCTTGTCACCATTAACTCACCACCAATATAACAAAACGAATTAGTAGACCTTTTACAGAGCCTCTTGACGTCATTTCAAACACTTGCTTTATTATATATATCCTCCGATACAAACGTTTTTATTGCAGAAGATATGTACGTACAAATAGTTAATAGTAGTTCGTAGTGCTTCAGGGATGGAGAAGTATGTGTTCTGGTTGATGCAATGTATCAGTTGTTGGCAGACTACGACAACGCACTGAAGATGCCAAGGGAGATCTTAGCGAAACGTTTGCCCCTGTCTACAGGGAACAACCACGAAGACGAACGGATGATAGTTCGCATCAACCAGAACACAAACAATTAATAGTTCACATTGATAGTTGATATTTTATGATATCTAATATCCATAACAATGATTCGCTTTCAAATCAGAAAGATGGTGGTATTACTAAAGTATATCAATCTGTATGTACAAGCAATTAATAGTTGACATTAACAGTTGGTATTTTAATAAAGCCTAACGTTCATAACAATTATGATGTTGTAAACAATTCTAAGTTGATAGAAAGAAATAATAGTAATTTTTGAATTCAACGCACGAATATACACGGAAATTTATCAAATCTATCAATTAAACATAATGCAGGCTTGTATGTATAATCTCTATACCATAGGTTCCTAATCTTCTTCGATTTGTGGCTCCCTGAATAATCCGGATATTTTCCGCGACGCCCTAAATACATCCGATTCTTTTTTAAATTGCTAGGTTTCTCGAAAAATTGGAAAACTTTCCGTACGCTTCTTAAGGCCGCTAAACTCTAATGTTTCAAGTTCTATGTTTAGTGCTACTTCTGAAGATACGTTAGGTTAGGTTGGCTAGTGTTAGTTCTAGTTTTAATTGTCATTCAGTGCTTGACTGTTGTAAATTCTTCTGGAACTAAAGGTATAACTCACATGTCCTCAGACGCACGGCTAAACCTGAATCTTACTAGTACTAGGTCTAGTGTTAGTTCTAGTTTTAATTGCCATTCAATGCTTGATTGTTGTAAATTCTTCTGGTGGTAGCTTTAAGGTTAAAGCTACAACCTACCTTTCATATTATGACTAGACCTAGAACTAGGAACATTAGGATTTCGCCGTCTTTAGACGGCTAAACCTAGACTTGGAATTAGATTCCAAGTCTTGTGTTGATTCTGAAGATAGGTTCAGTTAGGTTAGATTGGGTTCCGTCTTAAGGGAGGTACGGCTAAACTTAAATGTTTCTCGTTCTAAATGTAGTATTAGCTCTAACGTTAGTGTTGACTCCATTTTTAGTTGTTCAGTCTTAAATTGTTGTATAGATGTATCAAATTAAAACTAGAACTAACGCTAAACCTAGTACTAGGAATATGAAATGAAGTGCAGGTTGTATTGTACAATAGGAAAAATAATCCTGGGGAGAGTAACCAATAGTTAGGATGTTAATTTAAGAAAACCGCTTCCTTCTCTCGGAATCCAAGCTTTTGCATTAATGTATCGCTTCATCAGGGAACTATTCGGGTTCGATTCGGTTGATCATGATCTCTTGTTAGCGTCACTGGCTGCCTTTGGATTTAATTCTTCATGTTTATCTTGGTTTCGATCATATCTTTCCTGTCGTTCTTTGTGTGTACGTACTGATTCTGAGCTCTCGTCTACTTGTGATATTATACGTGGTGTATCCCAGGGCAGTGAGTTGGATCCGTTGCTCTTTTCAATTTTTATTAATGTGTATGCTGATGACCTCCAAATTTACACTACAAGTATTGATAAATTTCCGGAAGCAATTGCACGACTCAATCTTGATCTTTTTAATATTTTCGATTGGTTTCAATGTTACGGCCTTAAATTAAATTCTTCTAAAACTCAAGCAATTGCGTTTGGCAGTCGACCTTTACTTGCGATGCTTAATGATTTTTCATCAATTCACTTAATGCTTGCCGGTAACGTTATTCAGCTATCTAATACGGTTAGAAACCTTGGGGTGGTGATGGACTCCACAATGTCCACCTCAAATTCAATCAAATTCAGAACAACTGCATACGATATATTTTTGATCTCGATAAATCCCAACACATAACTCCATACCGTAATTCCTTACAGATATTAACCTGCCAGAATAGTAGATCATTTCGTATGTTGACTACGTTACATAATGTTCTTCATAATCAAACACCAAGTTACCTGTACTGTATATTTCAGCGCATAGTTTACCCGCAAGATCCCAGCTTGATTCTCTGCTTATGTTCCCGACCCATAATACCGAATTTTACCATAACTCGTTTACTATACAGGCGATAACCCTTTGGAACAATTTGCCTGCTGATATTCGTAATATTCCTCACATTACGATATTTAAAAATCATTTAAAGCGCCATTTATTTGCTTGCCAATTATCTGTCTGAGAACTTCTAACTTTTCTTCTCTTCTTCTTTGCTTTTCTTCTTCTTCTCTTGCTCTCTTCTCTCTTTCTAGCGATTAACATAACGCATCAGTACAGTTACATACATAAATTTAACGTCGAAGCTTGCCATCTAATTTATTTTTTGTAACACAGTATATAGTTCAACGATTGGGTCCTTTGGAAGATATTGTTTTTGCGATAAATTGATCCTTTTGCTCATATCTTTGTATATTAAGTTGTGATATGTATACATTAAGTTGTATTTTCTTTTTTTATTATGGCAATAAATTATTATTATTATTATAAGCGTGGATGAGCAATAATGATAACTAAACAAACTGTTTAAACTATTTTATTAAATTATTCATTAAAGGAAACCTTCAGAAAGACCTTTTCGTTTATAAAAGAGGAAAGAGATGATATAGATCCATTTTTATTCCTGAAGGCAGATAAAGGTCAAATTACTCTTGCTTTGAATAGATCAGAGTATATTAATTCATCTCTTCCACTTTTAAATGATCAATTTGCATACAAAGTTCTAACTAAAGATCCTTCAATGACAATTCTACCAAAAATGAATCAAGTTATTAAATTAGTGTTAAACAAGGAATACATTGACAAAAGCACTTAGGAAAAATTAATTCGCCATAATGGTACGATTGACTGTACTTTGCGTCCCATCATTTCTTTTGTGGTACCACCTACCTACAAACTGTCAACATTTTTATCAAATATATTAACATCGACGTTCGCTGAAAGGACTGAATACAACATTAAAGACCCTTTCACCTTTGCTGAAACAATGAGGATTTTTATTTTATCTCCTAACTACGTGATTATATCCTTAGATGTTGCATCCTTGTATACGAATATTCCTTTAGAACTGCTTAAAAAATTATTATTGAAAAATGGAATCGTCAAAACAATACAAGTTTAAATAAAGCTATGTTTATTGATTTGATCACGTTCTTTTTTAATACGTTTTATCGCTCACTTTTAATGGTATTTTCTGCAATCAGACTTTTGGCAAGCCGATGGAAAGCCCTCGACGTGCCAAAAGTAGTTTGCTTTGTCATTGTATTCCGAAGAAACCGTTTGAATTATCTAGAAAGTTTCGGTTTAGCGGTGCGTTAAGTGACGTGAGTCTTAACAGACGTACACCTAAACCCGAATGATTCTAGTTCTAGATCTAGTGTTAGTTCCAGATTTAGTACTAGCTCTACTTCTTGTTGTTATTCAGACTTAGATTGTTGTATACTCGATCAACCTAAAACTAGAACTGGCACTAGACCTAAAAAGTTTCTGATAACCGAACTGCCAATTTGCACCTCTCTACCATAAAAGTGTAGAGAGGTAAACCATAAAATGCAATCTTATTACCATAAGTAAGGTAATATTATTACCATAAAATGAAATCTTCTGGGCATTTAAAACAGTTTTTAACAATATAACGTGTGATTTTATTAACATTGTATTTATACGCTTTAGTGCAATATTTGCAGATTACCCTCAACTATTAGCATTTTTATACTTTTCTTTACTAACTACACAAACTGATATTTTCATTTCTTTCTGAAAAAGTTCATACATTCGAATTAAAAAATATTTTCATGTATTGCTGTAAATTTTTTTTGATTAAGTAACCACTGTTTGGGTATTTACCCTAGGCCGGAATAAATTCCCGTATATAAATAATACTCAATTTATAAATACCTATCCACCTGGAATTTACCTGTCCCCCATTACAGCTACACCTGATATATGGGGTAGAGATATAGGAGTGGAAAAAACAAGAGCACTTAGAAAATGTGCAGACCTCGTACTGGAAGTAGGTGTTGGGGTTGCGTAAAAAGGCTTCAGGACATATAATCAGGGAAAAAATTAAGATAAATTGAGAATAGAGGCGGGTAAGCGAGCGGTTTTGAGAAGAGGGTGTAAGATTTTGGAGAAGTGGTGCAGACAAATTGAAGCAACTAAAGGGCATTACGAGGGCCAAGAAGGGGATGCCAGAAGCGAGATCAATCACCTTTCTTTTCTGTGCGCCACGAATTAATGACACTGTATTCATTAGACTTTCGAATAAAGCAATCGACTATACCATAACCTTACACTCGAACCTGCTTTGTTTGCAACGAATTAACTTGTATAATTAGAATTTCAAATACGATGTATATTAAATGTTGTACGGATGGGTGAGTGTGTTTTAAAAGTATTCGTGTTGGGTGGTCAGTGCCCGAGCTAGCGGAGGGTTTTCTGCACATCACCGCTGACAGCTATCACAACCTGTAATCTTAAACGTATTAAAAACGAGTCGTACCATGAATACGTAATTTATTATAGCATTTAGTACCTACCAGATGCTACATCGCGGTTGTTTTTCTTTGCCTTCTTCGTAATTTACGCGGAACGCGTTGATGAATTAATTAACGTTGTTGTTTACAAGAAAAGCAAATTAAATATAAACAGTTGCTGTGTTTAAAAAAAAATAACTACAATTAAATAAATCTACGTTGAGACTGTAAATGTAATAAAGACTTTATTAATTATATTAACAAAATTATAATAACAAAAACGTTTTCAGCAATTTCATCAGCCTGATAAAAATTCAAGACAGAAATATTTTAAAATAAATAAATTTATAGACCCTGCTATCAATTATCTTATTTGTAGGATTGTGTATAAATCGTTCAGCAAAGTACCGCCTCGAATGGATTAAAACAGTTTTATCCCGAAGTTGTGGATAGTGCCTGCATTGCGTCCGCTTTGAAACCTTGTAAATATTTAGTCGTTCACGGATATTGGCTGGTCGAAGTGTATCCAAGAAAGATCTGGTTTTAGTTGGTCGACTCCGCCGTCGGCGTCGAGACAATTTAACGACTTCGATCTCTAAAAGGAAAAGAAAGCTTGTTTATAATTAGATTAGATCGAGGTGTGAAGGTACGGCTATTTAAAAAGGTTTCTCAAGTGGTTATACTTATTTAACTTTACCAAAACTTTGAGATCGTTCTCATCTCAAGCGAAACGCAGAGAAGCTATAAATTACTAAACTATTTTGTTGCTTTAAATTTAAAGGAAAAGAAGAAAGAAAGTAAGAAAGTTTAGCAATACGTTCCAGTCTCACTGACCGTAAAGAGGAGATAGATACTTTAGTTTCACTTCGATTTATTGTTATACAAGTCGAAGCATAAATATTCTAACCAGTGTTGTCAAATACTTGGGTATTTATTTTCAAGGGAATATACGCAACCCAACACGGGGGTATTTAAACAACAATAGTTATTTACACGTAAAGTCAAAACTAATATAATAATCTAAATCAGAGATTCCCTATCCTTTTTGGTTTGCGGTTCCATAAATAATCGAATTTTTGCCGCGGTGCCTTAAATACACCCCATTTTATACACCCCAGAAAGATATTTATTAATTCGTAATTACAATTTTAATCTAATTTTACTTTTTGGTTGCTTTGTCAACATCGTATGATTTTATTGCATTGTCAGCATCATACAACAATTCAATAAAGTCGTGTTGACTTCCTTATATGATTATTAAGTTTGGATGTTGTAACATCTCCACTTTTAAATAGAGCCAAAGGTTGAGAATCTCCGTTTCTGAACCTTGGGTCGATTTGGCGACGTGGTATCGGATTTTCTTTAATACTGTAAAGAAATAAATACTGCGCTGACCAGTAGAAGCGTAAGTATGGTTAACAAAGTTGTTGAATTTCCGAAACTGAGGTTGCTTCTTTTAATTTCGGAATTTCTCGTATATTTCAGAGAAATTTGTTCGAACGTTGTTAAGTGTATTTAATCTCTCTTCTTTCTTCAGTAAATAATTAGTTGTAATTAATTAATAAATGTATTGGATTCTATTGTTATTTGAATTAAGAAATTATCTTGGAATTGGAGAACTCATCTGCGATTTTCACATGCGGTTTGTCTAGTAAAATTGGCAATTCGCATAAATATTCTCTTCATTGAAATTCTATACAGGTGGAAGTCGCAGTAAAGTACTTATTTTTACTTTTGGCGAAGTAAAATTGAGGAATCTATAATATTAGGTACCTTGTATTTTATGTAGGATAGGAAGTGGAATTAATTGGTATAATAAATCTTTCAATTTCTAACGAGCGTTTGAAATGGAGAATCTTTTTTAATACCGATTATATGGAATTGGTTTCAAATCACTATTCGATCTGTCAATTTGTGTCCAATGGCTTAGTTGTGTTCCCTTCTTGAATGTAACGGTAATAGAAGTCCATCCAATGGCGTTATCTTTTCGTCGGCGCTGGTGGTCCATTCGAGATCAGTAACAATACTTCCAGTTTAAATATAATTGGTAAAGGTGATACGTCAGGACGTCAAGATTTAATAATTTGTGTTATATTATTTTCCATTTTAGGCCACCAACATTTTCGTTTTAAGTATTTCAAGGTTTCTTGTATTCCCCTGATTGGTAAATCCGGTATGGTATTCGTTACAAATTGCAATTTTCCTTTCTTTCTCTGTAATAACTTCGGCTCTACGGAGACATCTAATAACTTTTGAGCCATTGTTAGACATTTTTTTGCTGTAAGATATTACACATTGTACGACAAAGTTGCTCATACGTTGTGTATATGTGAAAGATTTTCTTATTGATCATGCAAGTTTTAAATAAATTTAATATGTGGTTGTATGGGTATAACATACTGTTGGAATGCGTATAAAAGGAATTTCGCACTCATCTTTGTTTTTGATTACTTCTAAATCGGTTCCAAAACTTGGTGAGATAATGGATTGTTTCTTTTTATAATCTAAAATTATATCTTGCATTTCTATGGAATAGTTCGGTCCTTGAAATGAAGTGGTGTCTATCTTATCGGTATTTTCTTTGATCGCGTTCAGTTGATTTCTTGGTTCTTGTGTATCGTAGGGTTGATTTGAAGAAACATCTGTTATTTTGACTTCCTTCTTCCCAATACCTTGTCTAATCTCTGAAACGAGTTTATAGTAACGCCATTGCTAGTTATTTCTGAGCTATTCCTTGTCCGGGGTTTAGAACAAGTAATTCTTCATCTACAATTACTATTGATAATTCATCAACAATCTCAAGTAATTCATATACCTAACGTATTCTTCGTCATCGAAAGTAGGAAAAATACTGTCCAGATCTTCTTGGGTATTCATGTTTAAATCGGCTAATTTTATTCTCGATAAAGCATCGGCTCTGGTAATATACTATCCTTTCGTGTATATGATATAGAAATCAAACTGGAGGCATAACAGATCAGTTTATCTCTTCTAATGGGGCTTTGTGAAAGTATACCTAGTGCGACATCAGATGCGTCGGTGGTAACAATAAATTCCTTTGAAACATGGATAACTGGATATTACTATATAAGTTCATTTCTTAGCAATTCTTTGCATTGTTGAAAGGCAGATACGTATTTTACATCTTCATAATTAATTTTTGCTGTTTTCTTTAAACAGGCTGAAAAGACTGTTTGGTAATTTTTGCAAAACCCTTAATAAATTTACGATAATATCCAAGTAATCCTAAAAAGCTTTTTATTTCAGTTCTAGTTTTTGGAATCGGAAACGGCGAGATTGCTCTAATTTTCTCCGGGTTCGGTTTCACACCTTTATCTGTTATTATGTGCCCAAGGTATTGTATGTCCTTTTTTAAAAACTCACATTTTTCTACTTTAACTTTAAAATTTGCTGTCTCTAATAGTTGATTTCCGTAACTCGTTAAAATGTAGCAGATGCATTCTTTAGACCAAAAGGCATTCTTTTAAATTTAAAATTTCCTTGGTCGTTGCTAAAGGCGTTTTTTCCGTATCCGTTGGATCCATTTCAATTTGATGGTATCCAGACGCTGGATACCGTCTGACGCGGGATGTAAAATAATTTGTTCGCTTTGATTATAACTTGACATAACAAATCAAGATTCTGTTTTTTTATTTCCCTTTTTGCCTCTAAAGGTTGTCGGTAGGTTCGAACATAAATTGGTACACTGTTTTTCATATTTAAATAATGCTTATCTTTATAGGTTAATGTCAACTTTTGCCCTTCTACGTGAAATAACTGCCTATATATTACGATTATTGCCCGAAGGGCTTTTTTCTTCAATATTTAAATGATCAAGTTCTAAATTTTTGTTAATGTTTTCTAACTGCATTCCTGAAGAATTAATACTATTAATAAGATCATATCCTACATTAAAATGATCTTCTAATTCAGAGATTTATTCAACAAATCAAAACCAAGTAAACCGTCAAATATTTTAGAAAAATCGAAACTGATAAGTAAACGAAATTTAGCAGAATTAGAAATATCTACGATTGGAGCAAACACAACTTTATTTGTTTTCTATAATCCGTGAGGGATTTTAATATTAAATTTGCAATCGCTACAAGAATGAGGAAATTGGGCATCACTAACTATTTTCGTGCTAATTAAAAAACATTCTGCACAAATATCTATTAAAAATTTGAGTCCTTCAAATTCGATTTTTCTACACATTGATTTTATTCGTAGAATTCTTCTATTGGTTTATATTCGGTCGTTATTTCACCGTCTTGATATTGAACATATATATGATACATATATGATATTGATACACATATAGTATTCGGCAATTTCAGATGGAGCTTCAGTGTTGTTGTCCCTTTGGATGTGGATTACTTATCTGATCTTTTATTTTTTTTATCGATGTCCATGGGAGTTGGTTTGTACGATGGTTGTTGTAAGTGTACTGGGGATTTACCAAATTGTGCTTCTGGGTGTTATAATTTGCAATTCCTAATATAATGCTTCTGCGGCTTTTATGTTTTTGGGTGGTCGTAATTTAACTTCTAACCCAATGTTGGTGTTAATTCGATCCCAACCAAACAGATACGTCCTTAACGCTGTTTGATTGAATTGATTCTGCTTCATATTTCTAATTTCTACTTTTTGTTCTTCTAAATTAATATTAGATAACATGGATTTTATTTTATTTGCGTAGCTAGACGTTGTGTCTTCTTTTTGGGGATTTAAACTGTTTAAACATATATCAGGACTTGTTCAGATCTCTTGTCTCCAAATAAGTATATCAATATGTTCTGTAATTCTCATCATTGCCTTGCGTGCTTTAACACGTAATCTTCCCATAAATATCATAAGTAAACGCTTTGCCATTCTTACCTCGTTCGGATTTCGTGGGACTATCGCTACATATTGATCTAACAAGAATTCATAACTCTAAAGAACTACATTAACTCTAACTTAAGGGAATCAGATCTTGATCGAGTTTTGATATTTCTTGTATCATGTTGACGTTGTTAAAAGCTCCCAGTAAATCGGTTAAATTCTCCACGATGGTCTTGAATTTGCGAAAATTAATAAGGAATGCAGAAAGAGGGTACTTACAATAATAAAATCACGATGATTTTCATTTGTTTTGCTTTTCTAGTTCTGGGAATCCGATGATCACCAATTGTAGATCATTGCAACTCCTCGACAGGTCCTACGTTGTCCACGGATTGGTTGATTTGAGCTTCTTTTTCGGATAGTCGCAAGTTCGGTAGGATCATTATATCGTCAACATAAATTGCAATTATAATCATGTCGCTGCCTGACGTTTTATAAAAAAATGCATTGATCAGTTTTTGATTTGTTGTAACCCAAGTGTTTTAAAACTTTACATAACTTTCTATTCCAAGCTCTCCAACTTTGTTTTAATCCGTACATTGCTTTATTTAATTTTAGTGCTTTATGTTCATTTTCCTTCGATCTCAGGAATTCTGGAATTTCTATGTATATGTATTCATTTAAAAGTCCATCGATGCCTTCTATCTGATTGCACCCTTTTACTTAGTCTCGCTTTATATCTTTCAATTTAGCTTCAGGTTTCTTTTTAATTTTCAATACCCACATTGTTTTCAGTAATTTGCTATCACCTAGTGGTTTTACTTCATTCCACGTTTGACTCTCCAATAAGGAACTCACTTCCTCCTTCATTGCTTCTGACCATTATTCCTTGTTTGGTCCTTTTAGTGCTTCTTTAACAGTACTAGTTCATCAATATGCCCCAATAAGAAATATGTAATAAAATCCTCCATAATCTTTGGTTTAGATTGTCTACTGATCTTTAAAACTTCCTGTATTTGGACTTGTGCCTGGTCCTCTCAGTTTCCTTGTGAGAATGTCACAAGATTTGGTAAAGTTCGTGATCATAATTCTTCTGGTGTACGGCCGAAAAGCGGAAGCGGGTAATCTCTTTATTAGATAGGCTGCTGTATTTACTGCTTTTGCCCCATGTTTTGTAGGTAATTTAGTAGCTATTAGCATTGACCTCGCTCGTTCTACAATGGTGCGGTTAATTCTTTCGGCAAGACCGTTTTGTTGAGGGCTGTATGGTACTGTAGTTTGATATCGGATACCACCCTTTTGCAACAAATTTCTGAAATCATGGTTTACGTATTCCACACAGTTATCACTGCGAAGAACTTTTATTTTCTTGTTGGTTTGATTCTCTACCATATTTTTTAATTCCAAAAATACTCCTTTAACTTTATATTTGCCCTTTAGAAAATAAACAAACACCTTTCTTGAATGATCACCTAATAGGGTTAGGAAATATTTTGTTCCGCCAATTGAGGTTTCTTCCATGGAACCACATAAATCGGAATGAATTATGTTATATGATGCTTTGAATTGTCGTATACGACAATTCAATAAAGTCGTGTTGATTTCCTTATATAGTCATTGGGTTTGGATGTTATAACTCTAGTATTAGCTCTAGCGTTAATGTTGGCACTATTTCTAGTAGTTATTTAATATTGAATTGTTGTATACTTGTTTCAAAGTAAATCTAGAACTAACTCTAGACCTAGTACTAGAAAAATCTAAAGACGCACGACTAACCCGAAACTATCTACTACCAGGTCTAGTGTTAGTTCTACTTTTAATTGTCAATGCAGTGCTTGATTGTTGTATATTCTTCTAGAACTAAAAGTTTAACTATATCTAGACCTAGGAACTTGTGGAATTTCTATACTTTTCTTTGCTAACTACACAAACTGATATTTTTATTTCTTTGTGAATAAATTTATTCATTCGAATTTAAAAATATTTTCATGTATTACTATAAATTTTTGAAATTAATACTCGGATAAATACCCAATTTACAAATACCTGCCCACTGGGTATTTACCTATCGCCCATCACTGATTCTGACAAAGAAATAATATTGTTTTTCAAATTATCTAACGAGAATCTTCTTTGTAGAGATAGATTAAGGGTTTGAGAAATGCAGTTTAGTGAGACAGTTGTTCTTCCTGCGGACTCTCACGACTGGTCATAACTCTCTTCGGTTATTGGTTTGCGGCTACACAACAACGAGAACGTTTATATTTCATTTTTACGCTCAGCGCCGGTGCCGTCAGTAATTGTATTTTTCCATTATTGGTTGGCTCACGTGGTCGCCGCCGCTGGTAGCTTTTATTTTCGAGGTACCCGCAAAAGATTGCGCCCGATATCGATCTTTAATTACAAGAAATGAATATATGTCATTAATAACTTATCTTGAGATTTTTTAATCTCCTCCCTCCGTCGGTACTTTGATCTTATCGAAACCTGTACGAAATACCTGCCGCGGGTTATTACAAAAACATTAATAATTTATTCATAATCATTTTTGTTGCGGTTAAATTTGACCTTCCAACTAAATGTTATAATGGAGGTTGAAATAACTTCTTGAGGAAGTCTCTAGTTCGTGGAGTTTCTCGGAACTTGGAGGATATAAATAAAATTTCCTAAGGGAATTAGTTTACGCCTTCATGAATATACATTCTTCGGTTCCTTTCACTGCCCTAATTCCCTTAACCTCATCCTCCGGTTTTAGCGGACTTCCCCGGAACTTAATTTATTGAGACGTTTTAGCAGAGTTGGTATACCTGGAAATACCTCAACGTCCGAAGCTTATGCACAGTCTAGAACGTACAGAATTTATAGGGTTCTCCTAATACCTTGACTCATAAATAATGCAAAAATTCTTAGTTCACAAAATAAATTTTACGTTTAAATTGACAAAAAAATAACTCAATTTCTCATATCGTCAGATAAAATATCCTTATCAAAAGTTACTACACGGTCAGCGACTTTCCTTAAACCAGCGCGAAGTCAGGTGAGTTCATATCGTTTGTAGAGTCGTTTTTCAGCCACGATTCCAATTACAGCGACCACAAGAGATTCCTGTCCGGGTTGGTATCCGCGTGGGTACTTGATGTCCGTTGTATTGCATAAGTCGATAATAATGAGGCAGATCTTGTACGAACGTCACAAAAGATGTACTAGTATTACCGTGGTACGACACTAGGAAGGACACTCGTACCGAGAAATGAATCCTTGAAATAAGGGCTTCCATATTTTACAGTTGTCGTGATGTGTATTGAAAATATTCAAACCAAAAAGAAATTCAAAAATTAAAAGGAAATTCGATGGGAATGTAATACTCTTAACTGATGAACCTTTTAAAGGAGACGAGGAACAAGCTAACGACGTGTTGTATAAAAAACCAGCGCTTTTACTCTTCGTATTGTGCTGGCTTTAACAATAGTCCGGTCTGGTTAGAACCACAAAGGGCCGGTCAGCGTGTAATTTGAAAGTTGAGAAAAGTAGCGAAACAGGATAGTATCCCAGGGCTTAAATAGCTGTTAGCCTACGGAACTACGTATAAAAGCACCCGAGGGAAGTATTTAGATCAACATAATAGTAGATGATTTGCTATAACGGAGCGGATATTAACCGATTATAGCGTAAAAGTTTTTGTATCAGACTTCGTTTTTTACCCTTTGTTGATCTTTTCAGATCGAAATTTGTTAAGGCTTATTGCAAGTAATGGGATAATGGTCTGGGAACACCAACGTTAAAGAATAAAAAAGCTAAAATATTTGCCAGTAATAATAGAATAATAATAAAAGTATTACCGTATTGTAAAAAGGAAATTTAAATTAAATAATATAACGATCTGTAATAAAATAGATGTATTTTTACTTTCAGATAATAGATGGTGCTCGTTTCCGAAGTACTAATTATCGCTTTGTGATAATTCTTTATTTTTATTTTTATGGAATCCAAGATTAACCTATAAATATTAATATTTAAATAAATAAATACATATGAATTATTTATAACAACTAACCGTTTTTGGTAGCAAATTCATATGTTAAGGAATTTCCGTCGAAATTATGAGAATTAATTAAGTTTAAAAGTTTAAAATCCAAAAAGATAAAAGTTTAACTTTTCTTTAAAAGTTCACTAAAAGAACCGAGGTTGTGTACTATCTTATTCAGAAAAAATTAAAGTTTCTTATTTTATACTTTTTAAGAAGTTCACTTTGCTTATTAAAGAGAATTATTGAGTTTTTAAGCGAAATATACCGGATAAAAGTGGTTGAAAAATAGGGAGGAAGGCTTCTTTGCAATCATGAAGTGGGCAATAGAAAAGATTAAAATCACTAAGTGTAACTGAAATTTGTTAAACAATTTTAATTTAATACTATTACTATTATATCCTTGTTTATTTTTAGTTGTTAATTAATTAATTTTATCTTAATTCGGTTGCAGCGTAATGCCAAAACTTATACGTTTACTCGTGCGCTGAAAAAACTATTTATTGAGCTTTTTATGTAAATTAAGCCAAGAGTTTTGGATCCGCTATTGGTATCAGATGTCGGATTACAGTCGTTTGAATATGTGGCTGATTCACCAAACCAATTAAGTCCCCACGATAATAACAATGAAAATTCACGTATTAAAGATTAAAACATACAGCATTAATTTATCACCTTATAATGTGTATGTAGAATCCATAGACACAAATATAGGAAACTTAACCCTGTAGCACTTGCGCTATTAGAATTTCTCTCACGACTTCCACTAATCTAAAAATTCTATCAACGGTAAATCACGCGTCACCCTGTCCACACTTCTAGCTGACTTTTCAATGTTCCTCTTCAATACGCTTGTGTGTGCGAAATTTTTAGTACACTTTTATATTAGATATAGGGTAATTGTCAGTCGTCTGCGTGACAAACGTGAGAGTTTTTCTCAACACGCGAGTTATAGCATTGTTTGCTTTTTAAGTGTTATAAATGTTTAGTAAGTAAATTTTATTTTTTTTAGTACACACGGCATTATTATTTGTACCTGTTAATATTATGTCAGAGACTAAGGAGTAGAGGACAAATGCTTGCAGAACGAGGGCGACGTTGATATGAAGAGAGCCAGCAACGAATAATATCAGAAAGCAATAGAAGATGATGATCGATTCGACATAGCAATTGAAGTTTCTAATGAACATAGCATATATTACACCAATTCCGAACAATTTGATGAAGGTATTGAAGAGTTTGAATCTGAAGTTGATGAAAATGCTGCATACGGTTTAAAACATCACTTTACTGGAAAAGATCAAAAACCTCATTGGATACTCATCATAAACTCATCATAAAAAATAAGATATTCAGAATCTTAGTAATAAGAAGATATTTATAAATCTTACCCTGATAAAAACCCGTTCATCAAGTTTGGTTTCTAATAAAATAATTGTGCCAAAACCTCAGAAAAACGTACCGATGAAAACATACATTTTATTCTGCAGACCAAATCGACCATGAGTCTGGCGACATTTAAAAACCTAAAATAATTACGTTTTACAATCTAACTAAACCAGGTGTTGATGTAGTGGATTAGTTAAAAGCAACTTATTCAGTTTGCAGATTTTGTGTCGGTGGCCTCTTAGAAATTTCTTGGCAATTTTAGACATCGGAGCAACAAATTTAACTATTATCTATTAAAAGTAACACGGAAAACTAAAGTGAAAAGCAATAACATTGAACACACTCTAGATGAGATAGCCGCGTGAGAGGAATTCTCACGGGCGAGTGTAATCGCGTAATTTTTCAAGGCGCAAGTGCAGCAGAGTTAAACGATATGCATATAGGCAAAAAGTTGTTTGTAATAATGGCAATCTAAAGGGCATCATAAGAGTAGATTCGAGAGGAAGAAACAGAATTGAAATTGAATTCAACAATTATAACAAAGCTAATGATTTTTTATCACATCTTTTCGTCAAAGAAGAAAATTGGGGGGCATTTATTCTCCCACACAGACTACATGCAAGGGAACTATTCAAGGAGTTGATGCCTCATTATCAGAAGAAGTAATTTTAGATTTAGTGAAAACAGAAAATAGACTAAAAGTTTTACAAATCTGAAGATTGAAAGGAAGGACAGTCAATGAACAAGGAGAAACAATATATGTATCAACAGGAACTATTGTCGCTACTTTTGCAGTTGCTTTACACTTTGTGTACATTGTATACATAGGTATCAATTTGATATAACTATCACATTCCGAAGGTATACATTTCTTCGGTAATATAGCGTTTTAATTTCCTAAGGTATGGACATAAAAAAACATGCAAAAACATAAAAGATGCCCCAAATACTCGCATTATCATGATACATTTTTTTAAGGCAACACTGTAAAATTCAGTGTTATATTCAGTGCGTTCACTGTGGACAACCACATCCTATGGCAGACCGTACGATTTGGTTGTCCATCATTTCGTATACACAAATAATTATTTTTTGTTTATCATGGCAATGGTATGGCCTGCGGGAGCCTTCCTGAAATATACCCGTGGCAGTCAACGTGTTAATAAAGAATGCTGAACAAATGCAATTAGAGAAAATCTGAAATATACAGGGTGAGTTTTTTATCGTAATAGATCTATTACGAATAGAAAGAAATGTTTCAAACAAAACGTACGTACTTGATGACGTAAAATCGGAATCTGCAATAAACAATGAGATTTCCATCTAAAATTTCAAACTTGTTCTTACCCCCACTCTGGAGGATTGAAAAAAGAAAAATGTAAAAAAAATGTGAAAAATGTTGAATAAAGAAAGATGATGCTATTCAGAGAACAATCAATTATGTTGCCAGCACAGAGCCTCGACGACAAGTAGTGGATTTTCTCTGACATAGCCAAAAAACAACCACAACTAAAAGTTACTGGAACTAGCTCAAGAAGCACAACAACAACATCATTTACACGGTATAGAAGTCAAAATAGTTCTAAAAGAAAATTTGTCGTCTCTCCGGCAGAGAAATCTTACAGCAAAGAAAAAAACCCTCACAAAAACTACCTGGAAATATGGAAATATGGAAATATGTCAATACGCATTTCTGCACCTCAAATCAGAACACCCCTGGAGTAAAAGAAGTCAGAACACCCCTGGTTTTTACGAAGGAATCACATGAATCAATGACTGAGTCAGAAAGAGAAGAAACATCTACAAATTTAAATAATTTAATCATGCAGGTCGGAAGAAGACAAGAAATGTTTTTGAAAGGACAAATTCTTATTATATTTGGAATCCGCAGGATCTTGTCAAGAATAAAGGTAGTATCTTTCTTTTTCTGAACTCGCATGAAATATATCTACACTTCGTTATAGTCACTTATACATATATAGAAATGACGAATATGAAGGTTTATCTATTTCAGCTTCAGTGGATGGAGTACACTTTTTGTGGGTTGTCATAGACAATATTATCATCCTTTTCGAATATATCCCCCAGATGTTTATTTCGGCATAGAAGAATGGGAAGACGAGCTCAGAGAGATTCCGCATCATTCAAACTTCATGCTAACAGGTGATTTTAATACGCACTTACCAGCATGAAATACTGCACATTTAATATATCAAAGGAGTAGAGCATTACAGGTAATTATAGACAAATACAACCTATGCGTCATCAACGATGGTAAGTCTACTTTATTGTCCCCTAACAATAATGTCAGCATTATTGACCTCATAATATAGTCTTATATATTATAACCTCAGTGGATTGTGTAACAATAAATGACACATTAGGGAGCGACAATTGAAACCGAATCACAACCGACATATGCAGAAATATTTAAGCAGGGGACTTGAAAGTACCTTAGAGGATGTTTCTGCTGTTATGCAGAAGGCTAAGAAAGTTTTACCCACCATAAAATGTCAGAACAGATATAATGATCAGCTTTATCCATGGTAAGATATAGAATGCGATAGGATGGTGAATTTAAGGAGATATTTAATAAAGGAAATTTCTCGTAACAAGACTGAGGTAAACTTTGTTATTGCCCAGAGACACATTGCAAAAGCGAAGAATGCACAAACGCGCTCAATGAGACTATGGTGAGTATATATACCTTTTTGAAAATATCTATTCCATAATCTACCCAAATATATGCATAGAAGAAGAAAATGGTGCGCTATTGTAAACTAACCAGATCTAGGTTATAGTTTATGTCACACATTATGACGCTCTGTTTTGCGCTCTTGGAAAGGGTGATATACTGGGATCTCCGTTACATTTTGAGCTTGCCAGTAACAACTCCCACAAGTGTGTTGAAACTGGAAGCAAATGAACCTGCACTCAATCTTACAGTAACTAAAAATTACAGTAAATTTTTTATTACAGTAAATTAAGAACAAGAAAATTTATAATTAAACATTTAACAACAGACAAATAGTCCAACAATAATGCTGCTTAGAAGAAAAAACTTAGAAATGGAAACTTGACAAATTCC
This sequence comes from Onthophagus sagittarius, assembly GCA_036711965.1. NCBI lineage: Eukaryota > Metazoa > Arthropoda > Insecta > Coleoptera > Scarabaeidae > Onthophagus > Onthophagus sagittarius. Next base: position 43,625,542 of record JASERS010000004.1, read on the forward strand.
GATGAGGCGCATTCGACTAACAATAGAGATTCTCAGAGAAATCGAGAAAGACAAGTTCAAACTTAAACACAAGACATTAGTTTCGGGTCATATGAAAATGAAGTTCCTTGAAAATGAAGTGCCTTGAAATATCTTTGCAAGCATTTGGATTGGTCTTCGATATTCCTATCTACAAGAATGTTGTAAGGGGTGTCCTGGTGATTGGGGCGAATGGCATGTTCATGGAATATGTGAGAGATAGATGGAAGGGCTTTGGAACCCAGAGCGATTTTATGTGTCATATTCTCTCCCACCCACAACACTCAAGTATCAGTTGGATTAACATTTCGTATGTCGACCCTTGGAGCCGATGTACGGGCCATTGGTGAGGCTTCAATATGGTAATTGGACAAAAACTTAGCCCTCGTTGACAATGAACGTAAACGTAATATCTAAAACGTAATATGTAATTCGTAATCATTAATTTTACTTGTGATGTTCACATAACAGATACATAAAATAAATGTCATTGTGTCTACAATACGTAGTCTATGCATAAATCTACGTCAGTCTATGTATTATCTATTAAAAACCCATGTGTATATTATTAAATACAAATCGAATTTAAGATTTTCAAATAATAAATTCAGAAATAACATCTTTGTGTTATTGTCACTACTGTGCAAAAAACGGAAGAGACGAAATGAATTTAAAAAAATACATATGCACTAATACAAATCGCCGTTGGTAGGTACGTTCTATTAATCAATATCGTGAAGAAAGTGTATAAAATATAGGTTAGTTTTGGAAATGAAAATGCATTATGTGGAATGGCTTATGTACACAAGAATGACAACTGAATTATTGAAAGAATTATTAAATTTACTAAACTTGGACCAGTTTATTAATGAAGAGGATACTAAAGCGTTTATTTATTTTTGTAATTTTTTATATAGATCTAGAAAAGTACTATATTTTCTACAACCACAATTTTCATTTACCATTCATACAACACTTATAATATTTTCGGTTTTGAAAATAAAGAAATAATAGAAAAAATAAGTAATAAACGTTAGCTTGGTTTTCAAAATTAATCAAATTAATTCCGCGTTTTTTTACTGCCAATTTCAAAGTAAAAGGGTTTCTAGTATTCACCAAATTAATACCAAGTTCCGCTATATCTCGACGTAAGCTAAACGTAAAGTTGAAATTAGTTTAACTTTACGTATGCGTTACGGGTGCCCGTAATTTATACGTAAACATAATTCTTCCTTTTGCTCATTATAAAGATCACAATATAATATACTGTCATTTAACTTTTTACGAACTACGTATTACGCTTTACGTTTAACGTTTACGTTCATTGTGAGTGAGGGCTTAAGAAAATTAAGTACTTTAAACCTGGTAAAACGGTACATTACTTACTTGTATCCATTATGAAGAAGTTGAGTTCAATTAAGATTGAGGGACTGGAACTTGAGCTATGTTGGGTACCATCCCATTGTGGAATATATAGTAATGAGACAGCAGATCATTTGGCACGTGATGGCATTAAGCTGACCCCGTGACAGTTACGTATTGATGGACATTAAACAAGGAGTGGACTGTGGATTGGCGTGAAACGACATCGCCCAAGGGAAGATGGTATGCTGAGATGATGCCAGACATTGGAAAATCTGCTTAGTTTGAAAGGATTTTATATATTTTGAGATACTTTTACACCTAGATTAATAGGCTGAGATCTGGACAGGCTACTATTGAAGCATATTTGTACAAAATTGTACAAAGAGATAGCCCGGAATGTGACTGTGGAACTCAGGGTGACATTCAAATTTATTTAAATCAAGCCATAACAAAACTACAATTGAGATACATAATCAATAACAAATATAATCATTAATCACTTTGTGCTTGAGTGCCCTGTATCAATGATATAGGGCCCTCTAGGTTGGTGGGGCCCGAGCTTCAAGCGTCCCTACATTGTTTAACAAAAATTAAACTTTTGAAATGTTATCAAAACTTAAATTTGTAAAATAAAATAAATAGCACTACCAATATCTAAGATACCATGGATGTCAAGACACCAAAGATAATAATAATTACAGTTTCATTAAGTGTAAAAAAAATATTAAGGAAAAATCCATTTTAACTAACTTCTTTATTCGTTTTTAAATATTATTTAAAGTATGGTGACTATCTGCGTATCGATTATATCGACGATTACATGTGTAACGAACCAATATTGTAAAATGCGTTATCAAATGTATCCCGGCGAAAGAATGGTCGGTAATTCAGAGGTTTTGTACGACCGTATCTACACCCTTGACATAATATAATTTTGTCTTGGGAAAGTCCAGTTCTTGAAGGTTTTACTCGTAAAAAATAAAAAATCATTATGAGGCTTATTCTGCTATTTAAGTTAATAATTTAATTAAATTTACAGATTCTTCTAAAATTAGAGAACTTCAGAAATCTCCGAACAAAGATCTTATTGAAACATACACAGAACCAGAAGAATTTCACAGCATATCTTCATCAGATAGAGGAAATTTTGGCGAAAATCTGAAAGAATACGAAAAAAAATTTTAAATTGGGACCATTTCAACCACAAGGACCGTTTCCAAAGAATCCCAAAACAATAAGAAATTGTTCAACTACTCACTATACATATTTTAATAAGGCTTCTATAAAAATTGAAAGATTGTGGTTATGTTATTTTCTTATTTTGAAGATAGCATATTGCCATTTTTGTTGGTTATTAGCAAATCGTCACTACAAATCGTATTCCCTCGCTTGGATTCATGGCATTTCGGTTAGAAGCAATTGGTAACTACTTAGAAAGTGAAATCAATAGCAAAATTACGTTCTGGCAAAATATACTGCACCGTCTAATTAATGCCATAACTACCTTAGCATCCTGCAATTTACACTTAAGAGGTCATGATTCTAAATCTGGAAATTTCATATCAATTTTACATTTATTATCGAATTATGATCCTGTCATAAACGAACTACTTTTAAAACCAAAAGGTGTCATAAATTATTTCAAAATGTCAAAATATAATAAACATATTAAAAAATTATGATTTATAGTACTCGCCAATTTTTTTTCTCAATTATTTGAAATCATAAACCCCATTTCCAAAACCCTTCAGTCCGAATGTTATGACTTACAAAAAAGGAAGCATTTTATTAAATGACCTGTTAGACAGACTGTTAGAAATGCGAAGTGAAAGCTCATTTGCCAGATTATTAAACCAAGCGCAAGATTAGGCAAAACAGTGGAATATAACATCTGTTTTCATAAACAAAAAAAGAAGAATTAAGAAACATTTTTTGATGAGTTCTTAGAAGATGAAAGAATATCAGATCGAGAAATATACTTCAGGGTTAGCATATTTTATTGCTGTACCGATATATTGATTGCTAAACCAAAACAAAGATTTCAGACATTGCATTATTTGAATAATATATTTGACGTTTTACAACCGGATAAACTACTTTCATTTTCAAATGAAGAAATATAAAACAAGGCAGCACAGTTGGCTAGCAAATACCAAAAAGATTTTACAGTTGATTTATATGATCAACTAATTACTTTCAAGAATTGTTTAAATTCTGAAATTCAAAAAATCCATAGTTAAAAAAGAACCTTGTAGAATTGCTTGTTATCAAATTCAATAGCCTCACTTCTAGCTTGCCTGAGGTTTATAACAGCATGCTTTATATGATTGACGCTTCCAGTTACAACTACTGAAGGAAACTTTTCTAAATTGAAGTATCTATTTAAAAACAGAATATTTTAAGTTATTACAGTTTACATTGTATAGTTGTTTGTTTAACAATAAATTTTTGTTTTTGCGGTTATATGGATTCTTTATTATCCTAAAAAGGACCCCCAAGATTTTATTGTAAATTTTATATACAGGGCCCCTTCATGGCTAGCTACGCCACTGATTAAGACATACACTACTGCAACACAAATTACAGGAAACGCCTCAAACAGTTGCTCCCCTTTGTTTAGGGTGGCCCAGATCCAATTTAGGATGGAATAATTAAAAAAGTTTTTCATTGTATTTATAATTAACCTTCTAGAGGCGAAGTTGTGAAAAACAAATTTTTCTTCTTTAACTTTTCACAAATTTTTCTACAGATCTATATCATTGATTATCCACTAAAAAAATAAAATTTTTCTCTCAAAATTTTCAAAATAGCATGTTCCCATTTTAGGAACGTTGGCCACTTTTATAAGTAAGTATGCTAATAAAAGGATGCCAATTTGATATTAGAAAACAATTAAATGCATGAAACTGTGAAATATTTTGATGAAACAAGATAAAAAACTATGCATAACTAAATGTTAATTATTTTTAAGAAATAGTTCAAAACAAACACTTTTGTGCAATCTTTTATCACATTTTGAACGCTTAAGTCTTGTATTTTTTTGACATACACCACGTCTTCCTTGAGAACGTGTAGCTACTATGTGGTTTATTCCGTCAAGTCTTATATCACGCGCTACTAGTGCTGTAGGTCCTCCCTTTCTTTTTCGTTGAGTCACGTATACTTTTATCAAACACACTGCAATTGTGCGTCTAAATTCTAAATGGGTTATTTGTCGTTGTTGTTAACATGTTGGTAAAAACGAAATGCATCTACAACCGCCAAATACAATGCATGTGAAAATAGGTTTCACCACCATTTCTTTTGTCGTAATTTTGGTCGATAGCTGAAGCAAAGACGATCTAAGAGCTCAACACCCATTCCTTCATTATATCTCCTTATCAGATTTGGTTGTATTACATCTGTCTTGTTTTGTCGTTTTACCCGTCTGGAAACCTTTCGAAGAGGTGTCACACCGTAGTGGTTACCTTGTGCGGTTACTATTGCATTGTCATACCATTTGACACAAATTACCATTCCGTCGGACTTATAATCGTATGATCCTCTTTCATGTTTTTTCGAGGATTTAGAATGTATCAAAGGACACATATTTGTTCTATTTTCACGAACTTTTCCAAAAGCACGAATGTTCATCTCTGACAGATAATGAAATAGTGCATGGCTGGAAAAGAATTTGTCAAAAAATATTACATGTTGTGAAGGTTTTTGAACAAGAGATAACATATTTTTTACGACTCGAGTTCCTAACGGTTCTTTGTTATATATAAGTGATTTCCCGTAATATATTTCTATGTTATATGGATAACCGTCGGTCCCGCACAACACCCATAGTTTGAAACCAAACCGAATTTGTTTGTTTTTTATGAACATCTTAGCAAAATGATGTCCATAATAAGGAACCATTGCTTCATCGATACTTAAATGTTTGTGGAAAATACCAAACTGTAGTAGATTCGTTTTCAACATATTATATATACGTAACACTTTGGCAACTTTCGAATTTTCTAAATTATTATTATCCGCTACGCATATATACCGCTTTATTCGTCTAACCCAGTGGTTCCCAAAGTGGTCCATATGGACCCCAAGGGGTCCCTAGGGTCATTCAGAGGGTCATCGGAAAATTATTGTAAAATCGATTTGGGGGTCCCTGAACAACGTCAGGAGATCCGCACAAGGTTTAATAAAAAATAAATAAATTGTGACACATTTTTTTAATACGGGAGTTAAAATAATAATAAAAAATCGCCAATAAATTATTAGTAAATTATTTATTAATTTATTAATAAATTATTAGCAATTTTTACATCCCAAGTAAAATATAACTATAGACAGGTGCATAAAAGTCTACTTTATCGTATTGTACTTTATTGTACGTAATTATATTTTATACAAGTAATAATATGCATCGTGATGCAGGCTTATGCCTGCTCAATCTTTTATAAACAGGAATAGCGTCGATTCCTGCACCAACTAGTGAGTGTATACAACAATTTAGTTCTGTCATGTGCGTGATGTGAAGTGCATACAACAAATTTTCCGAGTGTTGAACAAAAAGAAGTATAATTTTTTGTTTTGTAACACAGATAGAGTACTTTCGTTGCGTAAGTATATTTGAATAAAACTGATATCTCTTAAATTTAAATTTATTACCAAAAAATTCAGCTGTAAATTTAGTTTTAAATTTAAGAATTCGATTCGTGATTGGACAAAAGATAAACAATGTGTTTATCCAACTGTCGAGTTCTTAAATTTACGACTAAATTTACAGTTAATTTTTTTGTATAAACCTAGCTTCTCTTGTTTAAGTTGATTAAAAAAAATTATGTATCACAGTAACACTCACTAATGATTTCTTTTTTATTAAAATTTCATCAAATTTTTTTTCATCACTTCATCAAAAACTTTCATCAAAATTGCAAAATAGAGACGAAGATTTGCTTGCTTATTGTCAACACTTAACGGCACTCCATTCGGACCTTACTCAAAGATTTGAAGACATTCTTCACTTGGATATTCCCGGCTGGGTGTTGAACCCAGTTCCCGACTGGAACTAGTCAAACTCAGAGCACAAATGCAGATGAGTACATGCCAGTACAGGAGCAACTTGTTGAATTATCCACAAATGAGGAGCTGAAACCAATGTTTAAGCAAAGATACGAACATTTCTGGTTACAAAAACAGATCTCAATTTTATATTATGAGTTATTGTACAGAAGCTGTTGATTGCTTTTCCGTCTTCGTATTTGGTAGAACGTGGATTCAGTGCCGTTATGAGCCTCGTCACAAAGAAAAGAAACAGACTGGAAATTAATAGTCGGGGAGATTTGCGGTTGCTACTGACAAACATCGAGCCGGACATTAATAAAGTCATAACATCCTACCAGGTTCATACAAGCCATTAATATTTTATTGTATTTTATTACAAAAGTTATAATCAATACAATACTTCTTTACTTCTTACTTCTTTACACATACTTCTTCAACAAAATTACTTTATATTTTATTTTTACCTCACCATTTACCATTAAGACAATAAAGTTAAAGTCTTCATTTTTCTATTATGTCGGCAAGGTTTGACCAAGAAAGGGGGTCCGTGGGCCAAAAGACTTTGGAAAAAACTGGTCTAAACGATTCTCTACTCATTGTTTTGGAAAAAATTGGAGCTTCCATATCTTCTGCCGTAGACCAGCAGTCATTTTCTTTAGGAAGATTGTCGTAGCCACTGATCAACAACAATCCAAGAAATTGAGAAATGTCTTCTTCATTTACTTTGAAATTGTGTTGATTTTGATCTCTTGTTGCGTAAAGATTCGTTTGATATGTTATATGAGAAAGAATCTCTTCTGTCCAAAACAATAGAAAAATTTCATACTCCGATTTTCCAGCGTGTTCAATTCCAACCTTTTCTGGTTCAACTGCATCTGTAGGGACAGCTACATCTTCATCTTTTCTCCACTGACATGTCTTTTTTGCCTTCGGTTCTATATGATCGGATTCTTCGTCAGTGGTATCACTTTCAGGTAACTCTACTTCACCACTTACTTCTTGTGGTAGACCCGCCATATTGAAATTTTCATCGTCAATTTCGTCCTCCCAATTCCGTTTCTTTATCACCCGAATCTGGTTGGAGAATCACAAATTGTTTGATGTAAATGCTTCTACTACATTCAAAGCATCACTCTACAAACGAAACGATCTAATAGAACACCTTTACACAAAAAAATGACAAAATCATTATCACGGATTTAGAAAACAATAAATATCAATCCCATAAAATTTCTTTGTATCCATGACGCACATATAGGAATGAATAAAAAACACGATTTTTTATAAACCACCAATGCATAAACTTTACGCCGTTCGACAAAACGTCTAAAGTAAGAATGAGTAAACTTTGCTGTTATGCATCGAAGAAACCTTTCCTAACAATAAAATATTGAGAGTAGCTAAAGAAAGGCAATTTTATTGCTTCCTTACAACTGAAAGGCCAAAATGGAGCGCCTCAATTTTCTGAGAAAATACTTGAAAGGGTTGTTCAGTACTGAGCAGGTAATAACTTATGATATTCTTTAATGATTATTTACACTTCTAGTAACATGTACGTGCTAGCATAACTCGACAGAAACAAACAATATAAGCAAAAAAAAGTGCAATAAGAAGAAAGAAAAATCTCATAAACGACTAGATGATGTACAGTGTTACAAATAGAGTATTGACTTAATAAAATTATTTCATAAATAAATCTCTATAAGTTACCACCTTAGAGAAATGGTATCCAATGAAAAAAATACGCCAAGTGTTAAATTGTAATAAAAAAAAATGTTTGAAGTAATGTTTTCATTTTGGGAACGTTGGCTCTTAAAAGGTTGATATCTTTTTCATAATAAGGCAACACACATCTATGGTGTGTAAATTTGGTTGCCAATCTTTTCAAAAGATTAAATTATATGTAACTTTATTCGATACATTTTTAAGTTAGATTACGAATGAAGGTATCATGTAACAAAAAATATTTTAAAGCATGATTCATTGTTGAAAATATTCTAAGAGATTATAAATTAAGGTTAATAAAAAGACATTTTTTTTTCTAGTAATTTATTAAGTTATCTAGTTTAAAATGATACCCAAGCAGTACACGATCGTATAATGGTAATAATAATATGGCAAAACTTTATTGCACCTAATAACTAACTAAAGGACAAGGGAATAACAAATAAAAGAAGAGAAAGAATAAAAATTAAAGTACATCGTGTGTAATCTCCTAACGAGTAACTGAGGAACAATTCACATCATTTCAAAAAACTCTACCAACAAATCAAATAAATTCTCGTTTAGATGAGGGGCTAACAGGCTAAATTCCCCTTGGCATAATGCTTATAACACTAAGGGGGCGAACAAAAAATGCATCCCTACGGATTTGGTTTAGGTATACCTTAGTATTGATCATATATACGTTATGGTTTCTTTTTTTCTTTACACATACACGCATTTATATATAATAATATTATATGTATATAAGTTTCTGCCGCTTAGCAAAACTATATTTCGGTGTACCCAACGGTTCTCTACACCCTATATAAAAGTTGCACTTTTATTTATTTTCTTACTCTTTTCATAATTTCCGCGTACATATTTCATTTAAGTATTTATTATACTCTCTTTAAGAAGGTTAGGAACTCTGATCCAGCGTCTTTTCGGCAGGGTATCTGACGAAAAGGCTGTTATTATTATTATTATTATTTTCTGAAGGCACCCAGCCTCTCCACAAACAAAACTTTACATAAACGAAAAAGCTTACAAGTTGAATCAGAAAATGAATTGTTGAGAGGCTGTTACGTAAAATTAGGAACCATTTATTGGTTGTTATAGTACAACAAATGCTGTAGAGTTCTAAATGTGACGTTCGAATGGCGTTGTGTATTAAGCACACCATGTTTACCTATTATGGTTAATTGTGTGAAAGAAAAATAAACTATACAACTTAATCTTAAAAAAGACTTAGACTTTTAAACATAAAAAAGACGAATAACATTTACAACAAATAATAATAAAAAAACGGAGATCCCTGCGGTTTTGAAACGGGAATACAATTATGGAGGTCAGATGAAAGATGAGGTAGATCATCTTTTACTTATGGCAACGTAACGTCGCGAGAAAAACTTCATATTTAATCCTATCGTAACTAAATATATCAAAAACATAAAACAAAACTTATGTACATTATAAAACTGTATATCAAATTTTTTCAAAAATCACTTTAAATGAAGAAACAATATCAAGGAGCTATATACACAATAATAATAACTTTTTAATGTCGATTTTAAATTTATCTTGTCCTAAGGGTTTTCAGACACCAAATACATTGAATACCAAATAGCTTTTTCTACTTAATTTAATAATTTTCCTTTATGTTAATGCAACATGTATGCATTAGATTTAATATCTACTATTTATTGTATTTCCTTTTTTACTATTTATACAAGGTAATAAATTAGGTTTCATCGAAAACAAATGACACAAATGTTTGGTGCTTATCATATTTCTTTGAAATAGTATACTTCTTCATTTCTTAATTAACAACGTTTTACCCTATTCTTACTCAATATTTAACAATAACCGCTATTTTTCTTTCTTTCCCATTTATAACAGGATTCTTCTATATACCTGTGCAACTATAAAACTTTTTACATTCCTCCTTTTTTTCCGTTTCGACATTACTCTCTATTCACTCTTTATTTATTCTTTATCTCTTAAAAGCTAGAGAGCTTGAAATACAATACGTGTATATGAAGCAATCTCTTTTTAACCAATCATAATGGACGAACGAAGTCTACCCGTTCTTAACAAATAAGATATTTCATTAATAAATGAATCTATTCCATCTCATTGAATTATATAATAATAAATGATTTAACTGATTTCGGCGACGGAATAGACCGAAAATAAAAGGTTCCGCAAAAACTTGGAAGATTATGTATCAGTTATTACTATTATGAAATGTTAAATCAAAAATGAAACTTAACACTATTTCCTGAATATTGTTACAAATACCTGAATCCAATATCACTGGTTCTGTCTACGACTAATTGTAGTTTGTGATGAAGTCTGCATAATACAACTTGGTGGATCTATCTTGGTAAATCGACTATTTTCTTCTCAACTATTTAAAACATGGATTTACCGGGATAGATTTACCAAGATGTAATGTGTATACAAAAAGAAATTAAAAGAAAAAAATCCCTGAAGCATCATAAAACGAAACAATTTGTACTTGTTTTGATAAACGGTATAACCTGAGAAATTTAAACGCGTATTTCTAACCGGTGATGATTGTTTTGAAACATTGCTTTCATTATTATTATACAACTCTATTCGGAAGCATAACAATACAATTGGAAGCATCTATAAAAATAAGAAATACCTCGAAAAACGTTTTTTTAAAAATTCACTTACAAAAATATCGTCATAGGAAGGCAAAAACGCTTTGTACCATTTTCACCTGGATAGAATGTCATAAACGTCGTGAAAGTAATGTTTTGTCTGAATAATATGGATTAATCATTAACAGAATGTCACCCGTATCTCTAATATTGACCCCAAACGTACGTAAATCCTTATTGTATATATATTTATATATAGGTCTATGGCAGTTGAATCCACAAAAATGGAAGCCTTAAAATAAGAAGCTCTGGTAGGTAGTAATCTATGTGTTTAAAATAAAATGAAAAATATCTCTATCACAGTTACATATTATCAAAAAACGTAAATTTTTTTACGTACACCCGGGGCAACAAAAATACCTATACAATGTAATAAATACATCTGGCACATATTAAAAACCTCTAATAAGTAATATATGGTACAAATCTACGTAGTCATTTATTAAAAACACACAAATATAGACTTATATACCGTATACTGTAACACCCTTATTGTTATCTTCATTTTCATTTTTTAAGTTTAAAAGGTTACTAACGTACAATTAGTTAGTATGAGGTAGACGGATGGAATATTATCGTATAAATTGGTTGAGACTTCGATCGGATATCGGAAGTGTTGAGGTAGTTGGATGGATTCTTACTCCGTTCTTCTCCGATTACAAGATCTACTAATCACCAACTTTCACCGTTTCGGCTTCCCTCTCTTCGTCTGAATACTCATCCTGTTCATCGCCCGATGACTCTGCTTCCTCTTTCATATCTCTTTCATGGTCTTCGTTAATTACTAAGTCGCCTTCTCCTCTTCGTATCTCATCGTTTCGCTTCATAAACATATCTCCGCCCATTCCCGATTGTTGCATCTTCTCTAAGAACTGATGATTTTTACTCGCATTTATCTGAGCCAATTTCGCAGCGTGCAACGCCGCCATCGCTTGTTCCTGTGATATCCCCGACATTCCAAATCCATTATCGCTCATAAATTGAAGGTATGTATCTAAAAGTGATGATCCCATTGAGTTATTTCCGACCAGAGGTCCTAAAGAGCCTGGATATGATGGTTCCTTAGATAAATTGTGAGGAGAATCTATACTTTTCGCCGATAACGCTTGGCTAGAAGACATCGATTTTGCCAATTTCAACGGTGAATTTATATGATTCATCGATTGTGGTAACCCGTAATCATTGCTGTACCTCCCGTGAGACATTGTAAGATCTTCCGGGTCGTTATCATCACAAATCGAACTTCCAGCTTCAGAAGGTGCCGTGGAGTACGCACTTTTTGCGTCTAATTTTACGTCGGCTCTTCTAGGACCTGTCGGTGAAGCTCTGGCGCGTAATTCTGAAGGGCTCACTTTTATTCCCGCTTTTAATAATAACCTAAATTAAATAATTAAATTCAATTTTTTAAAATAAAACTTTCTTATATAAGATAACTTACTGGCTTGCTAGATTTGGATCGAACGGAGCTGGCATTGGAAGCACCGGAAGATCCTTCGTGCTTATTCCTCTGTGTTGCCTGGACATATGGGAATGAAGAGAATTTCTCGACTTCGCTACAGTTCCGCATAACACGCATCTATATCCGGGACAAACGGTGTGTTTATCTTCGAGATGTGTGCGAAGAGTGTGAGCTGATCTGTAGATTTTCCCACATTTTGGACATGGCCTAGGATCGGTTGCCCTAACTCTCATTACGTCCATACCTCGACGTGCTATTAAATTATAAAAATGAAAATTTTGTTATTTAACGTTTATGTTTAGGCTAAATACACCAATACGTAAATGTTTGTTCAGAAAAGATTTGATTGAAATAAAAGGAATGTCGTGTTATAAAATTTTTAATTCGAACAATCACTTAATGAATAAGTAGGTATATTACAAGTCAGATTAAAAACGTTCATGTCTCTTTTATATACAATATGCAAACTTCTTTGGATGTAATAATGTTTACTTATTGACCGAATTCACTTAATTCTCAGTTACTCCACTTCATCTGTTTCATGATTTCCCATTGTCTCGAATGTTTCGCTCGCATGTGGTTTCTTACAGAATTGGGGTGGCTGAACTTCTTTCCACACTCCGTAACGGGACAGAAAGGACTATCCCTGGGATAGTGTTCGTCGATGTGCAGCCTGGCAGCGTTGAGGGATGGAAGCACTTGGTCGCAAAGTGGGCATTCGTACTTGATGTTGACGATGTGCTGAGCCGAGGACACCTCCAGCTGGCTGTTAGTGCTCATCCTCTGTACCAACCCTATGGCACCTGGTCCGCCACCCCTGGCATCTGCAATGCCAAAGTCTCGCTGCTATAGCTGCACTTTTCATATATAAATTTATTTTAAAGGTCATAAGTGAGTGTATCATGTCTTTTTTAAGAAATTTGCTAAATTAACTTCCTTCTGATGACTTCTTCCTTCCTGAAATCACACCGATCCACACCTTTCCGTACAACAATCGTTTCATTAACTCAAAAATTTTTATAAATTATCCTTTTTTATTTCTTTCTTTTTGTTTATTTTACGATTATATAAGATGGTTAAATGTCACGCAAACCGTATGAGAAGAAAGTCATAAATACAATAAATTAAATCTGGTTTGGACATTAAGAATGTCGCATGGCCTAATTGGTTGAATGTCTAGCCCGAAATTCGCGATTACGTCAGCCCACTTTAACAGAAAAATAAAGAATGTAGCCGGCGTGATTCATTTACATACGCTAAAATCGCAACTCGTATTGAGCGGTAAGTAAGACCTTGTTAAATTTCTTATTGGGAAGAATGAACAATTCGCTTAGTCAAATTTTGTTTGGAATTAGAACCTATTAAAATAATGGCATAGAAAATTGACCGGAATTGTCTGTTCGGCAATTAGAGTCCAATTTGGTCCAGATGAATAAATTGTAGTGGCATTTAGTTGTTTAGACATAAAGAACTTTCTCATTTGCTCCGTATGTTAAATTCATTCTTATAATTTATATTTATTTTTTTACTAAAAATGTGGTATCATCAGTTTTGTTGAATATCGGAGTATTTATTTTCAAAGGAAATATACCTGGAGGTATTTCCCCAAGATTGGCATTTTGAAGTATTTATAAAATTTAAAAAAAGCAGAACAATGACTAAGATCATTAAAAAAGTAACCATATTTAATCCAAAAATACGAGTTCTTTTTTAATCTAAAGCAATAACAATACCTTAACAACCTTTTCGGTTTGCGGCTCACCAAATAATCGAAATTTTTTTCCGCGGCGCCTTAAAACATTGTTTTTGTTTAAATTGTTAAAATTCTTGAAAAATTGGAAAACTTTCTGTATGTCTGTTGAGACCGCTAATCCCTAATGTTCTAAAATTAGGTTGGGTTGGGTTGGATTAGGTTCCGTCTTGAGAGAACCAAACCTAAATGTTTTTCGTTCCAGTATTAGCTCTAGCGTTAGTGTTGACTCTATTTTTAGTTGTTATTCAATCCTAAATTGGTATATACTTATCTCAAAATAAAACTAGAACTAACACTAGACCTAGTACTAGAATATTTCCTAGAATAAGAATCTTTCTAGTACTAGGTCTAGTGTTAGTTCTAGTTTTAATTGTCATATAGTGTTTGATTGTTGTAAATTCTTCTGGTACTAATTGTAAGACTATAACTAAGAATATACTACTAGACCTAGCTTAATATTAACATTAGACTTAAAATTAGAAACATTAGGATTTAGCCGTTCGTCTCTTTAGACGGCTAAACCCTAATGTTTCTGGTTCTATGTCTAGTGTTAGTTCTGAAGCTAAGTTGGGTTGGATTGAATTCCGTCTTAAGAAAATTACGACTAACTTAAATATCTTTCGTTCAAGATCTAATACTATCTCTAGTGTTAGTATTGGTTCTATTTTTAGTTGTAATTCAGTCTTAAATTGTTGTAAACTTGTATCGAACTAAAACATTAAGGTTCTGAAGACGAAGTTAATTTGTTGCCAATAGAAAACAATCAGCATTTTTTCGAAAAGGACAAAGACAAAGTGGAGTCTCAATCTTGCTTCCAAAGATAACAGTAGCAGTGGGCGCAACAAGATCGGCACGTACTTCTTTAGAATGTTGGAGCTGTTTAGTAACACATGATATGTTGGAAACAATTATGAAGTATACGAGCCAGCATATTGAAGATATAATATCAAAATTCCAACGCGACAGAGAAGCTAAAATTGTTGATTTGGTTGAATTGAAAGCGTTCATAAGTTTAGAATATTTCTGGGATTCTGAATATGGCATTGAAAAATGTAAACTGGTGATGAGCTTAAAAAGTCTCAAATTTATCATGAAATATTTAAGATTCGATCATAAAAGTACTTGATAGGAAAAAAAGTACAGACAAGTTAGATATGTATCACACCTTTCGTGATGTGATACATATATATAAGATTGTTTACAACTTCCCAAAATGCAGAAATGTTGAAAGGGAAAGAATAATGAAGAGTATGTACTTCTTGATTCAACGCTTCATAAAGACAATTCATTCGATGCCGATTTCGATTTTATATCAATAATAACGTTCTACAACAGCATACAAGAAGGTGTGAATACTGGCGATACATTGTGAGTTAATATAATGTTGCAAGGAATATAAAACGATAGCTAGATGTAGTACTTTTGTCATGCTGAACGATATGGACATAAATACACTGGTAATTTATTTTGAGAACCAAAATCTAGTCACAGAAAAAATGTTTCCAAAAAGGTCAGAATAGGAATTAGTCTTGCCACAACGGTAACGAAGAAGATACTCAAAACAAAGAACAACATGACAGTGATGCTGCCAAAAGGGGAAAGCGTGAGGACTGTAATTTTCGATTGACAAAATACTGTCAAAAAAATATTGTTATAAATTAATATGTTTACCACATATTCAGACATTTTGCCATAGTTGTGCTCAAAGGTATAGCCAGTAAATATCACAAGAACCATTCATATTCGTTTACTGATCTTTCTTTTATTGTTAGCGTTTCTTCATCTCCGGGATACTGTTAATAAATTATTAATAAGGTTTCAATAAATAGTAAGAGTAAAAGTTTTGCTTTATTGTATTTAGAATATTATTAACAACCGTATATATAATAATAAAAATGTTTCTAGTTCTAAGTCTAGTATTAGTTCTGAAATTAGGTTGGGTTGGGTTGGATTAGAATCCATCTTTAGAGAGATATGGCTAAACCTAAATGTTTTCGTTCAAGGTCTAGTATTAGCTCTAACGTTAGTATTGGCTCTATTTTTGGTTGTTATTCAGTCTTAAATTGTTGTATACTTCTATAAAACTAGAACTAACACTAGACCTAGTACTAGAAAGTTTCGGTTTAGCCGTGAGTCTGAGGACTGGTGTCTTTAGATGTGAGAGTCTAGTGTTAGTTTTAGTTTTATTTGCCATACAATGCTAGACCTAGAATTAGACACATTGGGATTTAGCTGTACGTCTCTTTAGACGACTAAACCCTAATGTTTCTAGTGCTAAGTCTAATATTAGTTTTGAAATAAGGCTGGGTTGGGTTGGATTAGATTTCGTCTTAAGGAGGGAAGTACATTTAGACGCGTTAAAATAAGCGCATTTTCAAATTTTCTTTTTTGTGAAGTTGAAATTAGTTTCAAACCTTTTTGACACATACTACTATTTAGTGATGCTTTGTACTATAGAAATATTAACGTTAAGGAACGTTACGGAGTGCGTCGTTCAGTTGCAAACATGAATGATTAGAATTACTTGTGAATGCATTTAAATTGTTCCCAACGTTCACATTTTCTGTGACCAAAAAAAAATTTGTAAAATTAACTTTTAACAAATAGAGGTCTTTCAATATAATGTTAAAACTTTTTAAGAAAATTTTGATATGTAAATTAATAAAAAAGATCTTGCCGAGTAATTCAATGATTGCCCATTTGCTCGGCGTATATTTTGGCTTGCCTCCCAATAATTAAATTTAATTTATTTATTAGTTCCAAAATGCTACTGTGTCCTTCATTAAATAAACTTGACGCAATATATGTACTTCTTTCCACTATTTTTAAGCCAGAATTTAAGTGCTTTGGAGCCAATCATCAAACAGTGGAGTTGAAGCTTTTATTTGCATTTTGAGTATCAAAATGCAAATGAAACTTCTTATTAATAAATTATCTAGGGATAGATCTTTATAAATTGAATATATGTGTTTCTAAACATCTGGGTGCAATCTCATTTGACTTAGCTTTTTGTCACTCGTACAAGCCCTCGTTTCCTAGCGGACAATATTTTTGATTTGGTTGTTCATCTGTAGAGCACATATGACAATAAGTAGCCTTTTTTCATGTCCTCTACACTGTTGATGCTGCTGCGGATAGCAAGAACATAGTATGTCGTAAGTTCTCTGATTACAGCATCTCTTAATTTTCCTTTTCCGCTAAGATTATATGTTTTTTTATGTTTCGTAATCGGGAGCCCATCCTCTTTTCAACACGTCCAATACATTCATATTTAATTACTGGAAAATCGTCGCCATATGGATTTTGTTCTAAGACTGCTATGAACGTTTTGGAATCTCCGTCCCCTATATAGTTGCCGTATTTTACACCAAACTTTTCTTCAACTCAAATTCTGAACTCAAATTCTCAACTTCTTTTCTCAAACTCAAAAACATCTCTATAATTGCATCGAATCTGGATCTGCCGGTCATTATACCGGCAGATCCTTCGTGAGTTTTCATGCAATTTTCTTTGTGTTCTTCACACCGATTAATACAATTAGTGAATGGTAAGTGCAACATTAATAATTATTATGTAACAGCTTGCCAAAAAGAACGCGCGCCAGGACAATACGCTACTCTGACGGAAGTATTTAGAATTTCGCTCTAAAATTTTACTATCACATTCTTAAGATATTTATTCTTAAGGCAACATTTTATTAAAAAAATGACTTTTTTGAAGGTTCTAAATGGATTTCCCCCTTAAGAGAGATATGGCTAAATCTAAATGATTTTTTCGTTCCAGGTCTAGTATTAGCTCTAGCGTTAGAATTGGCTTTAGTTTTAGTTGTTATTCAGTCTTAAGTTGTTGTATACTTGTCTCAAACTAAAACTAGAACTAACACTAGATCTAGTACTAGAATGTTTCGGTTTCTGAAGACGCACGGCTAAACCTAAATCTTTCTAGTACTAGGTCTAGTGTTAATTCTAGTTTTAATTGCCATTCAGTGCCCGATTGTTGTAAATTCTTCTGGGACTAAAAGTATAACTAATACTAAACCTAGAAAGTATTGGCGTTTTTATACTTCTCTTTACTAACAACACAAACTGATATTTTGATTTCTTCGTGAATAAATTAAAAAATTCAAATGTAGGTAAATTAATGTGTTTTCATGTTTTAATTCATGTAGGTAATACCATATTTTTTTTTAGTTGATTAAGTCCACTGTTTGGGTATTTACCCCGGCTTAGGGTAAATATCCAATTTATAAATACATTGGCTATCATAAAATCGATTTTTAGAATTTCGACAATTTTCTTATTGAGCACATTAATCATTGGATTAGGATTAATACTAAACCAAGTTTATTAGCAATAAATTCCTCTTATCCCCAAAAAACGAAGCGGGCGCTCCCACCCCCTTCTCAAGAAACTACGTTCGAATGTGGTGTAAGCAGGACACGGTGGCGCCTTCTGGTGTCCTCAATGATATTATCGGCAATTCCCTAGTAGAAGAGTCATGAAAAAAACCAGATAAACGGCCGTTTTATATCATCCTGAATTCGATAGGAAGATAGAGAAAGTTCGTGTTCGGATGCTATAACTTTTTTTCTGGTTTTTATAGCTAGAGTGAAGAAATTAGTCGAGATTTTATTTTTAAGTGAAATTTATCACATAAAATAGACCACGTAATGAAGGTGATGCAAGGCGAACGAAGTAATTAGAAAACGTCGATAAGTTTCCTCCGGCGGCGTCGGCAATTCCGGGATCGCTCTCCTTCTTCTTGGAGATAGGAGTCGGGTTTAATTTTACCCGGACTCACTCACTATCGATTTCTTCCATTCCTGCCTACCGTCTGGAATACATCTTACCTCCTCTCCGATTGCCGCCCCCGAACCATCCCTTCATTCGTTACGTACACATCGGCTTTCCCGAAACGCGTTTCCTTGTTTTCCCACCCACCGAACCTATTTCCCCCTTAGATTTTCCCAAAGCACCCCTTCGGTTCGGTTCGGTTCGGTTCCATTTCACCGCTCGACAATTATCAAATAGAACGTTATTGGTTCGTCCTAAACACGCTTTTAGAGGGGTACAAATTTTTGTTTAACGAGAGAATTAATAATAAAAAATAATCGTTGTATGATTTCATCAATTTTCGTTCGGCGTTTTGGTTCGGTGGGCGATGATTAGGGGTGATGGTGTCATGGTATCGTTGGTACCGGGTTCAGTGTAGGACGGCAATTAGTTTGTTATCGGTCGTTGATAATCTTTACGAGGGTTGTGTATAATTATGGTCTATTTCTAGAGGAACTTTGGGGCTAAATATTATTCATAACACTTTGTGTACTTTCAAAAGGAAGTAATGAATAAATTATACCAGAGGAAATCCTTTAAAATTAATGTTATTTTAAAGAGAAAGTTGTTTTCTTTCCGTATTTATTTCAATAAAGCTAATCAAATCGGAGAAAGTTTTTTATAAAAATAATTAAATATATGCTGACCATAAACAGGTTCATGACTTTTTAAATGCTCGCCCAAAAATCGTTACGAAGGACGTCAATAGCCCTTAGCAACTGTACCAACACCCCCTTTTTTCCTTCAGGTAGAAATGAAGGCGCAGATGGCAAACGGTATTGTTCTCCTATTAACGATTAGCTGACTCACGTTCGTTGAGTTCGAATAAAATTCAATGTCCTGTCGGGATTACGAATGACAAAAAAAAGAAGCGAGAAATATAGAGAATGAGAAAAGGGGATGAAATAAGAGGGTGGTTTTTTACCTGTTCCGCATGAAGGGACTAACTTCACCACCACCTACATTCCATGGAGCTATTTGAAGACGCTGGGGGATTGTTCGGAAATTATTAAACGAAACGAAGTGCGTTATAATCAGTTTTGAGACGAATAAATTGTAAAAAAAATTAAAGTAATAAAACCGAACAATTTCCTGCTAAACATGCACTATCCATCGTGGTTGCTTGGCTTTGTGATGTTTATGGTAATAATCGCGTGATAAAAGAACATGAACGTGATTTCACACGAAACACCATACGAATATAGCTGAAACGATCGTCAAGACTGGATTGTTACAAACTACCCTCGAGGGTAAAAACAAAAATATAAATGAAATCGAGACGGAATAACTTGCACCTTAAAAACCAACTTTTTTTTTTATTTAATACGAACCGGACGTAATCAAAACCTAACCAGCCGCTCTTTCAACTTAGTTTTCAATCGACACCCTTTTCAAAAGTTTAGGGCGAAAATCCTATTGTTTTATTTAATCTTACTTTACTTAATCTTCCACACCTCATTTTAAAAAATGTTAGCTGGCTTTAAATATTTCTTAAAATTTGACTAAAAATAACCTTTAAAATATAATATTACTCAAAGTCTGGTTGAGTTAAAGGAACCAAAGAGCTCGTTTCGTTCCACTACCCGATTCCCATCCAGAATAGAACGAGGCATATCTATTGATTTATGTGTTCCGTCTGTACATGCGTTGTCTTGCTCTATCTTCTTAGCGAGTAAAAGACGGAACGTGGAACTCTATGGGCGTGTAGGTGGAAAGGGGAGAGAGTCCTAGAGGGTGAGCTAAGCAGGAGGAAAAGGGGATCCTGGACGGTCCAGTAATCCTCTTATCTGCTCCGGGCTTTCGCCCTGGATGAAACTCCACACGATCGCCTTGTTTCAAAATCTAATTGTTCAAAATGTTTAATGTGGATTCAAATAATATAATTAGATTATTTTATCTTAGAAATTCGGATCGATTCGGCGTTCTTGACCGAAAAGAGAAGGTTTCCCGCCTCCCACCCATTAAAAACTTTCCCGCAACGTTAGTGGTTTCGAGCTCTCTAACTTTCGCAGGGGAAAAACTCGGGATAGTATGCCAAAAAAGAGAATAAGAATCGACGTTCGTGACTTTATGAAAAAAGGGCCCGATTATCTTTCCGTCAATATGTCGTTTCCCGCACCCATTTTCTACACGAAAAGCATATTTCATTGATGCCTACCGCAAAAGGGGGTTGTTATTAAACATACTCTCCGACACCGAGTGCGAGAAAAACAGAAAAACATGTGGGTTATATCTCTTGCTTCAAAATGGGATCCTAATCAATATTATATTTGATATACACTTTTTTTCATTACGTATTGGTGTAGTAAAGTAAAATAAAATGTGGAAAATAATAACGAAACTCACCTCCAAATGTATCCGGACTGCCTAATAATGATGGCCCGGGTAACACTCCAGGAATACCTAATACATGAAAGAAAACAAGCTTTAAAAAATAAATCTTGGCAGATTTAAAGAGATTTATTTCTTCAAACACACTGCTATAAAAGTTTTTCCAAACAACTTTCGGCAATAAAACATTTGTACTTATCTTTTAACTTGTAAATACTAATTAAGACCATCAATGACTACTTGTTATTCTGAATATAAACAAGTTAAAACCATAAAACTGTATTCCGCCACGTCTTAATAAATTGATGTTTATCATCAAACTATACTTAATTTATTTCGATGGCTTATTAGATATGTAGATTTAAGTTTCGAAATATCAATTTAAATTTTTCTTCCTGTTCCAAATGACATATCATAAAATATTATTTTCAAACATAAAAACCAAAATACCTTGTAGATTTAGAAGTGATCCAGGAAATGCGGGCGGCCTGGCGGGGTCTATCAAACCACCTCCATTCGTGCTAAATGGATGTTCTTCCATAACGGAATAATCCCCCATTTCAGTCTTTGTATCTCTTTCCTGGTCACTTGTTTGCGTATCATTACTTTCTTCATTCTCCGATTGGTTACCGTCTTCTTCCGTTTTCTGTAACGTTTCAATTTGCGTTAGAAATTTAAATACATTAATTTAATTCAAAAAGCATTAATTCTTACTACCGTGGTGTGTATTGTGGGTCCCCCTTCTAACGCTTGTCCTAAAAGAGATTCTTGTGTGTCTCCGTTATTTCCCCTTGGAGTATCGGCCCGTTCTGATGATTCTTCTAGATCTTCCGTATCCGTTCGTCTTACGCGTTTTGCTGGAGGTACTGTTAAATCGGATTCTTTTGTTGCTTCCGGTCGATCGTTTGCCCATGTTAATAACGGCCGTGGTGGGCGCTACAATTAATAAAAAAACTATTTAGAATGATCAAAAAGTTAATAGTTTTTTATTCTACATTTAAGTAATCTCATTTTAGGTCCAAAATTAAGAACACTGCATACGGGAGAACTCCAGTGTAGTTAAAGGGAATATACTCTGGGTGTGTATCCGGGGGTATTTATCCAAGGTATTACCCAAGACAAAGAAAAAAAAACTTTATATAAATAACAAAAAAACTATTATTATTAACTAATACTAGACTTACATCCTAGCTTTAGTATTAACACTAGACCTAGATTTATAAACATTATATTTACCCATACGTCTTTTTGGACGGCTAAATCCTAATGTTTCCAATTCTAAGTCTAGTGTTAGTTCTGAAGCTATGTTGGATTGGGTTAAGTTCCATCTTAAAAGAGGTACGATTAAACCTAAATGTTTTTGTTCTGGGTCCAGTATTAGCTCAAGTGTAAGTGTTGGCTCTATTCTTAGTTGTTGCGCAGTCTTAAATTTTTGTACACCTATATCAAACTGACACTAGACCTAGTACCAGACAGATTCAGGTTTAGCTGTGCGTCTTTAGATGCTCTAGTTTTATTTGCCATTTAGTGCTTGATTGTTGTAAATTCTTCTGGAACTAAAAGTATATCTAATACTAGACCTAGGAACTTTTGGCATTTTTATACTTTTCTCTACTAACTATACAAACTGATATTTTTATTTCTTTGTGAATAAATTAACATATTCGAATTAAAAAATATATTCATGTATTACTATAAATTTTAAATTGGTGAAGTACCCACTATTTGGGTTGGGTTATCCATTTTGTAAATACCTACCCACCTGGTATTTCACTGTCGCCCATCAGTGGAGAAATCTACTCAAAACCCACATTAGACGTTAAACTTCCCAAATCGATTGCATTAGCAGATTGTATGGTACAGTAAGAAGTACGCCATTTTAAAGTGGTGCTAATCTAACTAAGGAGTTCAAATTTGGTATCCAACATATTTCGGAAAGAGAATGAGACAAATAGCAAGCCAAAAATCTGTTCAGATATTGGATTAAAATGGTCTTCCCAGGAAAAGCTAATCCTAATTCAATTACACTTCATATCTAAAAGGGCAAGGAAATTGGTTTGGATTTTTTTGCCATAGATAGGAAAACGAAATAATTGATATAAATGAAAAAAAAACATGAAAATTTAATGGAATACTTTGGTAAAGTTAAAAAAAGAGTATTTTAATAATCAGATCAATAACCATCCATAGTAACCATTTCAGTTTAGATGACTACTGGTGGCAAAGAGGACTTTTTTATTTCTGGTAGCGTTCATAGAACGACGAAGCGATTCAATTTTCTCTGCTGTGAGTCGATTAAGTGAGCTGTCAAGAAAGTGCATAGTCATCAGAATAGCGCCCGGTAAGGTCGTGTTACCACGAGTCGATTTTGCCGCCTATTTTTCGGTTGGCCGACCAACGTGTTTGTCTTAACGTGTCTTGTTTGGTAAATTGGTTGACGGAGTTTGGCTGTGCACGGCATCTTTAAACGCGACGGATGAAAAATACAAATACAATGCAATGGGCGATTTTGATCTCGCACAATCTAGACGGTCGTTGTGCAAGTACCTAAAAATAGTTTTTACCTGTGAACTTCTTTGTTCGACCGGTTGGGACTTGTACTTGTTCTCCAGTTCACTCAGTCCGCGTATTTGTAGCATCTGGCATGCTTTTATAAATTCTTCCAAGTGGTCTTCGCCGACGTGTACTTCACCGTTGTACATAAACCTGAAAATAGTAAAAATCGATTAAATTATAAATGAATTCTTTTTTAATTTATTTAATGGCGTATTAATCACAAGTGTTGTTTTCACGCTAAGAAAGGCGTGGCTCACCTAGCTTTCTATAATGTAATGTGAATAATATGTAAATAAGCTGAGCTTAAAAAATAAGTGCTCATAATAACCGAAGGAAAATAACAAACAAGTCGCGTTTAAAACAAACCGTAATAAATAAGAGTGTAGAAGTATTAATTTTGTTTTGAAACAACATTTCTTCGCAAGTTAGATAATCTTTCGAGGTAGAAAACTGTGAGTTCTAAAATTTCAAAGTAGTTGCTAATTTGCGAATCCGTGCACGTTATTTTCGCGTACCACATCTTCTCGAATTATATATAGAACGTTCCCACATGCTCTCTCTCGCGAATGCGAGTGTGGTAAAATGTACCATGATTTACAGTTATTCATTTCGTCTGAGGCGGAGTAAAATAATTTTAGATTTTTCGCAATTGTGTTAGTCATTTGCAACTTTTCGGTGGTCACGTATTTTTCTGCGAATACTCATCCGAGAAATCATTACATACCGAATCATAAATAATACATACATTATAGCTATATCCATAAATATGACTAGACGAAAAAACACATCACGTCTAACCTTGATATTTAAGGTGTACGTAAGTATAATTAGATACCTGGCCCCCCTATAATAACAACAACGTATAAATTACGCTCCAATGAAGAGAACATGTAGGATAATTATAAGATTAAGGACGCGTGATATACGATTCGACTACGACCACACTAAAACAAAACTCGATTTGCATCTTTTCAATGTTAAATCGAAATTTATTTGATACTATTTGAATGTTAATGGAACTCTTTTCGTTGACATTTTATCCGGTAGAACCAATTTCAAGCGGAGAGAAACATTCCGTTACGTGACAAGGCTCGATGTTTGAGAAAGTGCTTTTTCGGTCGTACTTCACGTACAGGAACAAGTTTTTGCTTTTGATTGATGCGTACAATTCGACTACCGTCAAGTAACAATACAAGCTTTAAACTGATTGAAAATAGATAAATAAATTAAATAAAAAAATGAATCTTACCGTAACAGATTATCCATATCCCTTTGTTTGACATCTCTAAGTATGATGATGGGATGCTGACAGGGATTTTCTTTAAGAAGCTGCTTAAAGTAGGGGCTACAGGCTGATAAAACGACCTTGTGGGCAGTGAAGGAGCAGCCGTCGCAGGCCAAGGTGACATCCACGAAGTCTTCCTCGTCCCTGAGATGTCGGAACGAGGAAATCATAGAAGTAGGGTAATCGTTCCATCGCAGAGCATATTGTTGCTCTGGGGAGGTGTCGCCCCCCATTGGGCACTGTGATGGGGCTATCTCTACGCCAATCTTTAAGCCGTTAGTCGATCACGTAGAAGAGCCCGCCGGCTCTACGTCTGCTTCCACTCGAAGCGAAATCTTCACCGATCGACACGTTAAAAAGTCTTCATTAAGCTTCAGAGCGAGTTGTGTTGATTTACCTAAAATCGAAAGAAAAGGACGTGAGGGAAGGCGCTCGTTATTATTTAATTCTCGACGCGGTAATGAGCAGAATTCAATGTCAAGATGTCCGTCCGTACGAAATAAATTGAATAATTTAAGACGATCAGGACAATTTAACCGCACGGCTGGGTCGAATAGGACGAACAACACAATACATCTGCCTACAAATCTGCACGGACACTTTTAATTATCAATTCTACGTAGCGCGTAATTACGTCCGTTCGCGTTTTGGGTAGAGTGTTTCGACGAAATAACCGGGAAATAAATAAAATTCCTCTCGCCACGCAGATTTTGAATCATCCACATACGCGCAAGCATAATTGCAATGAAACGTGGCCGTAAACAATTTCGAATTCATTACCAATAAAAAAGATAATTGAGCGGAATAAAAGATTTTCTTTCGTAACGGGACTCTTTTTTTCCCAGCGGACGTTTATCGGCGATATTCGCGGATACAGTTATGAACGGCGGACGTAAAGTCAACCGGGGAATCTCGAAATAATTAATGTCCGATCGGTTTAAATAACGCTTAATTGGCGGACACGGGCAACCTACATTCGGACAACCTGACACTCAAATTCGACAAACACCGCAATTGCGTGTACCGGTTTTCTGGTCGCGAAATTTCATTCTACCAACAACGTGTCAAATTCTCTGATTTATTTATCCTAATTATACAGCTGGTTGAGTTTGACCGCGATATTATTTCTATGGTTTTGTTTCGTTATTAGTATCATTATAGCACTATTTCACGAGTTATTGTTTCTCGTTTTTACTATTTGATGAGTATAGGGCTGTTACCCTCAATCGAATAGAAAGAATTATTATGAGTAATAGAATAATGATTTACTATCAACTAAGAAACATTTTCAAGCAAAAGCTAGTAGTAGGTTGCATCCCCACGCACAGCTATGCATGTTAACTTTTCTACTCTCTATTAAATGGTCGATGTCCTTCTGGGCAACTTCCAGGTCATGTCAAAGTTCATCTAAATTCTCAACTGGCCTGGGTACTTGTTTTAGTCACCGACCCATTAGATCATTATATTTGTGATATTACCACAAATACTAGGTTGGTACTAAGTGTAATTATGATACTAGGAATATAAAGTAGAACTACAACTATTCGAAAATGCGATCGTTCTGAGCATGATGTCATAAAGAGAGTAGTTTTGGCGGCAACTATTTCACGAGTTATTGTTTCCAAACATGATCAGTCGACGACAAATTCGGTGCTTGTGCAGGCCTGGGCAAAAGCCTCAATTCATTCTACGCCAGGAACCTTCTTGTAACCACACCAGTATGAGATTCTTAATTATCCTATTGGAAAGTCGCATCCTGCAACGTCTGATTCCTCACTGAATACGATATCATTTAATTGATGAACCAATCCTTGCCTTGCATGGCTTCTTAACACCATGCAAATCTAGCTGATTTATGGGTTGGTGTTAATATAAGCCGAAGGTAAAGACGCTATGAATGAAGCCCAAAGGAAGAAATTTTCTGTAAACAGTTGCCTTCGACAGGTTTCGTTTAAAGCTCTCGTACAATTCACAGCAATCGACTTTGCTGTTTGAAATCCATCCTGATTGAGCCTTCTTCCAATGTCTCGAAAGTAGTTAAAGTTGTAGTTAAACTATCTAAGCGGTTATTACCATAGTTACGGCTATTTTATGTGTTCTGATTAGCTAATAGATGGGTTTATCTATAAGATAAATTAACCAAAAGGTGGTAGTAATGGACCTTATTCTCATAATTCGGCCCCTATCAAAGTCATTGATATCAGTAAAATTTCGATGACGTCGCACTGGGGGCATTACAAGGCATCTACTTGACAGTCTGACAAACATATGAACAGACAATTTGTGGGCAGAAATTTCTTAATTGCAACAAGAAACATAACAATTAAGTTTTTTCGGTAGGGACTCATCGTTTCCTAGTTGATAATAAAGCATTATTTTATTAAAGTTTCAAAAATGTAATTTGAAGTGGGTAGTGGATTTGATATGAAAGTCAGCATGTACTAAAAATTAAAAAAATGGTAACATTTTCAGATCCCAAAATCATTTAACTTTGGTACACTGAGGGAAATTATTCTTGACTTTCAAGAAAAACCTTGGATGTATTTGTTAGAAAGAAGCAAGTATAAGGTACTATAAAATAAATATTAAAATGTTTTTTGTAAGAAGAATATTTCAGTAAAACGGGAAAGAAGAAAAAGAAGTATTATCGAATGAAGTATATCATATTCCCAATATCCAAGAATATTAATGTTTTGTATCAGAAATTTCTCATTCCTGCGTCAATAATTTATAATACCTAAATGATGATTGATACAAGATTATTGTTACGGGAATAAGTTTTTCTGAAATGGAGGATACCTGAATACTCAAAATTAGCATGTAAAAATCTAAAAAGTTATTATTTGAATCCGCTTTCATTCGAATTGATTACTTTAAAGATGAAATTTCCTTCGTCAATTGAAGATGATGATGTGATAAAATTTCAATCACAAATACTAGGTTGGTACTAATTGTAATTATGATACTAGGAACATAAAGTAGAACTAAAACTATTCGAAAATGCGATCGTTCTGAGCATGATGTCATAAAGAGAGTAGTTTTGGCGGCAATTATGAAATTGTAATGATACATATACAGTGCTATCTAAAAGTAAACAAAACAATTTATAGAAAAATCGTATCAAAAATCTTCTCATTGTCAAGATCTTTCGAATTCAGTTAAAGAAAGTAGCATATTGTATTAAGAAAAAGTTGAAATCATTAACTACGTTAAAAACAAAAGCTACTACAGTGAAATGCAAACAAATTAAATTTTTAGACCCATCTCAGCGATTTTTCCATAAATTGTTTCTAGGGGATTTATTGTCCATGTAAAAGTAGGATTTTGTTCGGAGGTTTCTAGTTTCTTGCTGGTTTATGATACATATATCCAGCAAAGTACACTAACGTATCAACTTTAAATATCCGATATCATCACATTCTTTTCCTTCTTTTAGTAGCTGCTGATCATCAGCCGAGATAAACACGTGTTGCTTAAAGTATCAGCAACAATTCTGAATGTTGGAGTCTCCCTATAGTCTGATGCAGATAACATTAGTCTGGAAGAGGCTTTTGGATGGAAGATAAACTTCAAGTAGATAGATCTCTTTAATGGCTTGAGCAAGTTGAAGAGCTTTTTCACATGTCAGTTTATTTCTCGTCACCTCGTTTAATTAAGAAATGCTTTGGAGTTCATCTTTCAAATCACAATTTAGTCAATTGTGTATCAACATAGACAAATAGAGAGTTGTCTTTGGATGAATAATTACATCTTTTATTAGCGTTTCCCAAGACCAGGTGACTTTTTGAGTGTTAGTTTGACCTTTTTCTATTAAAAATTGTTTAATACATTCTTATGATGCTGCCATACCTTCAAAAGCCAAACATCCCATCAATTCACTTACACTTTTTTCCTTTTGAACCAATTGACCCAAGTCCTATTTCTGCAAAATAAACTAAGCAAACTGATCTCAGAATAGCCTTGGTCATTTCAGGATCTGTAGTGGCACTTTTATATGCGTCCATGCTTCAATGTCTTAGCATTTTCAGAGTATCTTGTCAATGGCAGGGCTATAACTGCATAACAGCATTTATTAGGTGGTGGTATTGCCTATAAAAAGGGAAAAATTGTCTAATTCTTGGCGCCAGATATGAACAAGGGAGGTTTTCTATTTTCTCGGTTATATTCTCGGTATTTATCACGAATCTTCACAAATTGAGACACGTTTTCCTAACCCAAAGACAGTCTACTTCTTTCTCTCCTGCTTTTGACTTTAGTTCCATGCAAGACCTCCCATTATGTCTCGTAAAAATCAGTGCGATGCACTTCATCTTGTTTCAATTACTCATTTTGAGCCGTCTCATCCCGATTAATAAAATTATGGACAACACATGGTAGACGACTTAACTGAATGATCCTAACAGACATCTGTTTATTGTTGTAATGGAGAGATGTAATCATACCCCTTAAAAATGTCTGGGATTAATTCATATTCAAAAATGCCTGCTACTGTCATGTAAAAACAAAGAAACCCTCAGCAAAGATTATGCTTTCTTCAACTGACGCAGGTCTGTACTTTAAAACGGAAGAAGTATGTGTCTCAAAAGCTTCTTCATCCTTGGGGTGCTGATCAGAGCAATAGATGGAGTTCTGAGTTAAACTCATCAGTGATCTATAAACCTTTGATAAACTTGTCCTGTTTGTCACTCACTTTAAACATTACACTGGTACCTTCATTATAGCTGTACAACTAAAGTAAGATTTTCCATTATTAAAATTTTTTAATCGTCACTCTCTTAGTGACGTCACTCATGTATTGTCCGCCATTCTAAAGATTCGCAATGGCTTATCTGTAGATGCCTAGTATCATAAAACATAATGTATGTCTAAACGTTTTTTTATTAAAATGAAATAAGGATAGGTGGTTCTCTGTGCTCACACCACTACTTATACAGGATGTTTCTAAATTGATGCGAAAAATTGCAAGGGGCGATTTTTCAACGAAATTAAGAGGGGAAATTAATCCAAAATCGTTTTATTGAATAAAAGCATTTTTTTCTCCTATCTTTAGAGGGTTATAACTTGGAGGAGAAGGGATTTTGAACAAAAAGTTATATAAAAGACCCCCTTAATTTTAGCAAAAAAATCTCCCCTTAAAATCTTTTGCATTAATTTAGAAAAAAAAAATTAAAAAGGACTCATGCTCCACAATCTTCAAACGATCCACAAATTCTTGAAAATCATCCTACTTTATCTAAATTAATCCCGTTGTTTAAAGTTAATTAACATCATCAATAACTATCTAAAATATAGCCTATAATTATCTAAAGTTGCTTAAAATCATCAACAAGTTATTTAAAACTTTCAGGTTTATTTCAGTTTTTATTATTATTGCCTGACATTTTTTGGCAAATTAGTGTAAATGTAAAGTAAATTAGCATAAGAAAATTTATTGGTTGTAGAAACTATGATCAAAAATATCTTGATGGTTATATAAACAATAATCGAATGTAAAAATATTAAAATATTGTGGTGGAACACACTTAAGAATAAGATATTCAACGACCACATGGTATTCTTAAGTGTGTACTGTCACCACAATATTTTAATATTTTTACATTCGATTATTGTTTATATAACCATCACGATATTTTTGATCATAGTTTCTACAACCAACAAATTTTTTATTTATCTTATAGAATATCTGTCTATAAGATATTCAACGACCACATGTTATTCTTAAGTGTGTTCCACCAAAATATTTTAATATTTTTACATTCGATTATTGTTTATATAACCAACACACCGTTTTTTATCATAGTTTCTACAACCAACAAATTTTGTTATATTAATTTACTTTACAGTAATTTGTTTCTGACGATGCATCCAATGATGGCTCTTATGCCGAAACGTGTCAGGCAATAATAATAAAAACTGAAAACAAACCAGTAACATAAATGCTTCTAATTAAAAATTAGAAGATTTATTTAATTAATCTAATTTTCAAAAGTTGTTTTAAATCATTAAAGAATGTCTATAAACATTAAAAAGTGTCGATAATCATCAAAAATTGTCTGAAATATGTCTCAATTCTCTAGAATTGTCTAAAACTGTTTAAAATCATCAATAACCCTCTAAAATAATCCAGAATAAGCTTAGAATCATCCACAAATTGTCTTCAAATCATCCAATATTATCTGAATTAAGCCAATTGTCTAAACTTGTCTGAAGTGGTTTTAAAATCTCAGAAACTGTCCAAAATATGTCTCTAATTGTCTAAAGTTGTTTAAATTGTTCACAAGTTGTTTAAAACCATAAAAAATTTGTCTAAAATATATCTCTAATAGCTAATTATTGTCTAAAGATTAGACATCAATGATCAAAAACTGTCTAAAATATGTTTTTAATAGACTGTGGTTAACATTATCTGAAATCTTTGAGAGTAAGCTAATATTGTTATAAATCTTAAACTTTGGATGGTAATAAAACCCAGTACTTGGTTACCCAGTAAATGGCTGTTTACGATAATAGCTGGAAATGATTGAGACATGGTACTACTTTAAAAACTTGATCTGTAGCCCATTATCAACATGCCAAATATCAAATCCTATTTCCGTGTGACGACAAGAACATAGTACTTGTTTCAAGATTGTCAATACAGTTATTGCAAGAAAATGAGATTGTTGACGCAACTTAAATGATTTTTGATGACTGAGATAATCAAGAATAATTATGTACTTGCTTTCAGAATTTCTTTTCACTCAATAATCTTGTGGATATATGAAAATATAACAAGCTTGAGACAAGAGTCTTCACAAGATCTTCGTTTAAGAATATTTTTCTCTCAGTGAAATTAATATTAAAATTCAAATACCCCCTATAAAAACTTTGGTGGCGTTAACGAAATTTTCCCGTCATATCAAGAAGACACAAACGAGTATTCTTCCGATCTCTTCCTCTACCGTATATGATTCTGCACTTTTTATTGATTTTTATTTCAAACCTATCGTGTGTGAAACAGCATGACGTATGTGAATTTTTTTCAAATTCTCATTATTTTTTTTGCGAAAAAACTAAGCTCAGTTTGCAGAAAAAAAAATGGAAGTTTTTAATTTTGCTAAACTATCGAATAAACCCATAAAGAAATGTATGTAGCGGCCCTAATTCCTGCGGAAAGGGCTGAATCAAAAGGAGACATGAAGAAAATGTTCTCCATGTCTCAATCATTTTATCCTGAAGTGTTTAATTTCTTCTTAATTAAGATCATATATAAAAAAAAATCAGTTTAATTAGTTTAATTACTAATCACCGTAATCTCAAAGAAAACAACGTTAAATCAATTAACCAAGTTCCCACATACGTATGTTTTTAAAGTAAAATTAAATATATCTAATAATTGCAGTTATAATAAAAAGTAGTCACTTCCGAAAACATCTTGTCTGTTACGTTACACGTTAATTACAAAGAAAATAAAAAAGGTGGAAGCGGGAAATATAAAGTAATGGTTTCCCATGGTGTGAACAATACAACATACAATTTTTGAGTACACACAAATTTTAAAGTGGTACGATATGAATAATAACACTTTATAATAGTAATTATTTCTAATTATCTCACAAAGCAAGAGCAATTAACACTAATAGCAACCTACAGCATTCCTCTATTTAGAGGCATGGCTCTTTGTTTAGAAATTGTCGGTTACATGCTGAAGCCATATGTTATTATGTGCAGTGAATAATTTAATTCACATAAAAAGCGGGATGTTCTCTTTTTAATTGGCAGTTGAGAATTTGAATAAAAAAGTTTACACTCAAAAAAAACACACACTCAAACAGATGATTTAATTAAAAATGTTTTGAAATTTTACACAAGATACTTATATCATAAATATTTTTATAATTAAAGTTTAAGCCAAATAGTTTTAAACGTTAAAATATCAATGATACAAGTACAATAGTTGCTCAGCCAAAAATATCCATGTTTCTAACGTCCCGAATTAACAAATCCATTCTAATTGTATAATTGTGTACCTTGTATACATATGCAATTTGCGAAAAAATATTTTAGGTGTTTGTATTTGTTCAATGTAGAAAGCTAAAAATTTGCGTAAAACAAATTGTATACAGTGTGGTTTAAAAATTGTGAGAAACAATGTATCCTTTAAATTTAACATTTTTATTTCATTTTGATTTACAGTGTAATTCTAACAGTTTATTTATTCAATTATCTATGTCATAATTGATCGAAATTGTCCTAAAAAAAATCGCTTGGAATTATCCTTTGTTTTTTTTTTGTCCAAAATACACTATAAACACGAATTAAGATGAGTGCGAGAAATAATTGTTAAGATTTTGCGAAACGTTTAGCCGTAACTACAAGGCCAACGACAAGTATAACAACATTAATTACCATGAATATTTGTTTTCGAATTAGTAAAAACTACGCTTGCAATTAAGAGGATTACCAACTTATTTTTATCGGGTTTCTTTTTTTGGGTGTTACGTAAGCGTACGATTACGACCATTGCGTATCCGGTTTACCATATATACGTTAATGCGAAGGCGGAAGTCCGAAATAAAAGGAAAATATAAAATGAAAAAATCGAATTTTCTTAATCTCAATTAATAACGGTTTCATTCATCCGTTCGTTTATAATTTGGCGTTTAGAGGTATTATTGTTTCAATTCGGTAATCTTTAACTTTGGTTTTCCGGTTAGTGATTATTGTACTCTGAAAATGTGCGACATATATTTCCAAGGCCAGTAAACACTTCATTTATACATCGGGTATGAACTGCCAAATATTTTTTGTTCCAATAAAAAAAATAAAAGTCAGCTAATAAAAGCGCAAAAATAAATAGAAACGCTTTAAAGTGACACATTACGATGTGCAGGCGCTATTTTTATTTAAACTGTACATTTTATTGCCTATTGACCATGATAGTTTCCTATACATTCTTAATGGTGTATAATAAACGGGCGATAACGGCTTAACCAATAGTTACACGTTAAAATCACCGAAGATAATAAACAAAAAATTTTTATTGAAGTGCAATAGACAACGGGGAAATATTTATAGACACATAATTACTTTGATATTTATCATTATATAATTAAACAAAAAAAAAGAACGAAGAAAAAAGAGTCATTACCTAATTTATTGGATGCTTATTTTTATAGCATTATAAAATTAATCATAAAATACCAACGAGAAATTTCGTGTAGTTATGACGTATTAACTATTATTGGAAAGTACTTGTACGATACACATAATAAGAAACGTGTTGGCCTCAAAACACCAATACATATACCAATATTTAAAATTTTTTTCAAAATAAATTCGAGTAACCGAGATTAATTTTTCATTCCTTGCTGATTCATTAATTTGCCATATCAAAACTAAACACAACTAAACGAAACAAACACGATAATTATTTGTTTTCAGTTATTATAGTTGCTGTATTGGTGTGGTACTTCCCCGAATTTTGAAATATATTTCTAAAACAATAATGTAATCTTTACCATAATACAAAAATAATGAAATCATTAGAATGAGTAGTATGTTTATAAGTTTATTATACACATTTTATTGAATAATTTAAACATTATGTATCAGCTCAGATTAAAGTTAATACTAAAAACATTATAAATTTATATAAGATAATACTAAAACTAAGTGAGAATGAAGTACTTTTGGGCAATAAATAATATGTATAGATTAATCTACAAATTAAATTAATAAATGTCTAAAGCACGTATAGTTTAATTGTATTCCTTACTGCATTCTACCTAGATACAGGAATTGTTAAAAGGTTCTAAAGGTCATGAAATTTTATTTCAAATAAAAGAAGAAATAAAAGGTTATTGATTATTGGTCATGACATAAAAAGTAGGGGAAGGTGGGGCAGCTTTATACAGTTTTTTCATTTTGTCTTATAGAATTCCTTTGGGTGTTGACCGCTATAGCGATTTATCAAAAATCAATTGTTCAACTCATCTGTCTTTATCATGAAGATTTACTTGTATTTTTGTAATGTACTTGCATGATGTTTTGTAACACTTGTTGCAAAAAAATGAAAAATCTATGAAAGTACCCCATATGCGGGGTACTTTCATACATGAGACCTATTTATACATGTGAAAAATACACAAATTTGTATCAAAATCAAGATATGAATACAGATTCGCATAGTTAAGTATCCGATCGGCAGTAAAATTGTATTTGTGATATATATTTTCAAGATTCAGAAAGAAATCATTCACTCAACTAAAATTAGAACTAACACAAGGACTAATACTAAAATGGTTCAGTCATCAATTCGTCTCATGTTTCTACAATTTGTATCAGATTTGTGGGCGGTTTGAGGATAAATATCTTCTTATGACAAATTGTCTCTCTTCCAAGATATTGTATATATAACGTTAAATCGTCAAAATCTGCAAGAATTTGAAAAGTATTTGAAGCATGTTGATTAGTCTTGATCATATTGAACCACACCACTATACACATTATATCGCTGTGCTTTATAATGACTATTTGGAACTTGGGATCAAAGGGGGAGCCAGAAAGACGACGCATCCATCACAAATCGTCATGTCCAAACATCAAACTTGGTCTCGTTGAATCATATAATTTGCTCCCACTGCTGTTCCCAGCAATTCGGGACAAGCTTTAATTCATTTGAACCAGTTTCTGAAGAAGGTTGCAACATGGCATTCGAAATATCACATACTTTTTCAAAAGACACGCTGCAAAACCCGAAAGGTTCTAGTTATAGTTCTAGTAGTATATCTGTATTGCTGTTTTGTTAAGGCTGAATGATCTGGCAAAATTTCTTTTTGTAATTTTTGACGATAATCATTCAGCAAACCACAATTATGGCATCAATTCAATATCAGAAACTAAAACAGATAAATGAGGCACATTCACATAGTATGAATGTGCCCCATACACTTGTGTATGAACCTATCCCATCACAAGAAAATGAAAATTAAATATTACTAGGAAGCCGTCAGTCATATATAGTATGGTTTATAAATAGATTCACAAACTTAACCTCTCCACCACATCGGACGGCGTTCAAAGTGAAATTCGAAATTTACTAACGTGTGACTGAATCACATATGGCGTCACATAGGTGCGTATTTCACACCGACTGCTATTAAACTTCATCAGCAACTATATACATATGATAGCTACGCATACACGATTCAGATTTATTATGAACATACTTTAGTTAGAAGCTGAAATTTCTTTAAGTATCAAAATGTCATGCTTTCATCAGTACAAATGGCTATTACATAAGAACTAAAGGATATGGGAGAATGCCTTCTAACAAAATGGTTTATAATGAACCAGCGAGAAATCACCCGTAACCAGATTTAACTCAATAATAACAAATTCAATACTTTAGTTAAAAGCCATACTTTAGTTAGAAGCTGGAATTCCTTGAAGTATCAAAATTTCTTGTTCTTATTGCTTATTACAAAAAAAGAATCAAAGTTAATAGGGAAAATGTCTTAAACCAAAATGATTTACAATGAATCAAAGCAAAATTACCCGTAACCACATTTAAGTTAATTATGACCAGAACGGGGCGAGTTTAGCTTTAGGGCTCCAAAAATTCGCCCCACTCCGGTTTCAATGTTCAGAGGCTTCTAAATCTGTCTGCCTTTATACCATAATTCGTGTCCTATGGTGGGAAATTCGTAAGCTAAAATCGCCGCGCTTTGATTATGACCATACTTTAAGCAGAAGCTGGAATTCCTTGAAGTATCAAATTCATGTCTTCATTACTGAAGATGGCTATTACAAAAGAACTAAAGGTTATGGGGAAAATGTCTTCTACCAAAATGGTTTACAATGAATCAAAAAGAAATTACCCATAACCAGATTTAAAATAATTATGATCATACTTTAGTTAGAAGCTGGAGTTCCTTGAAGTATCAAAATTTTATGTTTTCATTACTGAAAATGGCTATTACATAAGAACACTAAAGGAAATGGGGAAAATGTTTTCTTCCGAAAATGGTTTACAGTGAACCAAAAAGACATTATCAGGTTTAAGTAATTATAACCATATTCTAGTTAGAAACTAGAATTCCTTGAAGTATCAAAATTTCATTATTAAAGATGGCTATTACAAAAGAATTAATGAACCAAAAAGACGTAATCCATAACCTGATTTAGATTAACAATGACCATTGTCTAGTTAGAAGCGGAAATTCTTCGAAATATTTCATATATTCTTTACTGAAAACGGAAATTATAGAAAAACTAAAGGAAATGGGAAACATGTGTTCTAGCAAAACGGTTTACAGTGAACCAAAAAATCGAGAAATTTAAATTAATTATAACCATATACTACTAGTAAGAAGGTAGAACTCCCCCAAGTGTCAAAATTCCATGTTTTTATTTTGAAAATAGCCATTACATAAGCACTAATGACTACTGAGAAAAATAAATTATTTATAATGCACCAAAAAGACGTTATCCATAACCAGATTTAGATTAAACAAAGCCAATTTCTAGTTAGAAGTTGCAATTGCTCAAAGCAGCAAAAATGCATGCCTTCATCGTTGAAAATCGCTTCACTCTAAAATTGTTTATAATGAAAAAAGACATAATCCATAACCAGATTTAGATTAGTTATGGTCACACTTTGGCGAGAAGTTTGAATTCTTTGAAGTTTCAAAGTTTCATGTTTTCATTACTTTAAGATAATTATACCATATTCTCGTAAGAAGGTGAACTAAACAGACGTTATCCATGCCCAGAGTATAGTAAGTTGTAGTTTCTCAAAGTATCAAGATTGCATGCTTTTATTACTAAGGATGGCCATTATATTAGAACTAAAGAAACCAAAAAGAAGACGTAATCCATAACTTGATTTAGATTAATT
Organism: Onthophagus sagittarius; assembly: GCA_036711965.1. Classification (NCBI taxonomy): domain Eukaryota; kingdom Metazoa; phylum Arthropoda; class Insecta; order Coleoptera; family Scarabaeidae; genus Onthophagus; species Onthophagus sagittarius. The sequence continues at coordinate 43,663,464 of JASERS010000004.1, forward strand.
TTGACCATAGTTTAGTTAGAAGCTGGAATATCTCGAAGTATAAAGATTGCATGCTTTCATTACATAAGCTGACTGTTACATTAGAACTAAAGGATATGGAGAGAAAAACTTTACACTAAAATTGTTTGCAATAAACAAAACGACGTAATCCATAATCCGATTTAGATAAATTATGAACATACTTTAGTTAGAAGCTAGAATTCTTTGAAGTATCAAAATTTAATTTTTTTATTACTGAAGATGGCTATTACATAAGAACTAAAATCTATGGGGAAGAATGCCTTCTAGATTAATTATGACCATACGCTATTTGGTTCGCTAGTAGAAACTGGAATATTTCTCCATTAGATAAGAACTAAAAAACGTTATCCATAACTAAATTTAGGTTAATTGTAACCATACTCTAGTTATAAGCTGGAATTCCCCCAAGTATCAAAATCGCATTTTTTTAATTATAAGTGACAGCTGTTACAAGCGAAGAAGGTAGAAAATTGCATGTTTTCATTACTGAAGCTGAGCATTACATAAGAACTAAAGGATATGGGGAAAATGGTTCTACTAAAATTGTTTATAATTAACCAAAAAGACGTAATTCATAACCAAATTTAGCTGGAATTTCCACTAAGCATCAAAATTGCATATTTTCATTATAAGAGACAGCCATTACCAGCGAAGTACTGAAAGGCTGGGGGAAAATGTTTTATACCAAAATTGTTATGCAAACACAGATCTACTGAAATAATATTTCTTATTATAAATTATTAAATTATAAATATTATGAATAATAATGTCTATAAATCGGTTCATATTATAAATTGGAACATGCACTTTTCATGTGTTATATGCTATTATTTTGTACAGATCATTTTAAAATAACGTTTAAATATTTATAAAGTGCTGTAGACGAAAATTAAAAAGCGTTAATGAATTAGCCTGGAAATCAACCGTTTGCGAGATATAGGTTGTTTAAATGTTTAGGGATTGCGAGTTTGATTGCTGGAGTTACTGAAGTTTGATTGTTTCGTAATTTGAATAAAACATCAAATTTTCATTAATTTATCTTAACGGCTTGTACGTAAATTAAAACCTATTTCTTGTAATTGTAGCATTTTGGTAACAAATACAACTCTCAAAAATAAATAATTTCATATTGCATGAATTTGCCAAGGATCAAATCTGTAATAGCTATAGTTTAAAAGAAAACCATAAAACCCCAAACAGTATGAACACCCTGTAGCTTGAATACGGTTAATTTACTACCCCTATAAATATTTAAATGTTCTTTTCAGACACCCTGTATAATGTGAATCATAACAAAACGATTATATAAAAGAGGTTTGCTTAGTAAGATTTTTAAAGAAACATCATCACGTTAAGAAATTAGAAAAAGGTTTCTGTTAGTTATAATTATTATAGGTCAGCAATTGTTAATGTTTATTATTTTGATTTGATTGTAAATAGTAGAGTAAAACTGCAAACGTAGTGAGACCAACGATAAAAACTTGTAATCATTTTAAATTGTGTCTACTACACAAAGTTCTTTCGTACTGGACGTATGAAAAAGTAATCGAAAAAAAAGGAAAATGAAGAAGAGTAATGGTAAATAAATAAAAAATTTACCGTAACCTTTAAAGTCCATGCGTAGCGGGAGCGCACAAAGTCATAACGTGACCTTTTAAACGTTGCGCCTTGATTTTCATCTCGCGATGAAAATTTTCTGGCGTGAGAAAGCGAAATCGGGGAGATGTTTTTTTGAGGCTCGGGGGTAGGCCGGACGCGCACTGAGGCCTAGGATCTAGCAGGAGGCGGCAAACGCAAAATCAATAAGCCGGTAAAAATTAGCGGAGGGTGGACAATGGCGCAATGGCAAAAATTGGGGGGGAATGCGCGAAAATAGAAAAAGTGAGCGCGTTAAAAACTAGCGGTGCGCGCACGGACCGCGTCCGGGGGCCGAACCGACCGAAAAAAAGAAGAAAAAGTCCATCCGTGATTGGTTACCGATAATTGCAAAATCAATACGAACGGGACACCGATTCGATTTCAAACTTAAATCATCTTTACAACTATCTTAAAAAAATTCCAACTCACTCCAAAAATCTTCCTTTATTTTTCCTTCAAGAAGTACCAAATTGAAAGAGTATCACCGAAGAAGAAACAGTCGCAATCAACGATGTATCGTCATTTGTTCCAAAATTGTCCTTTCCATCACTTTCAATCTTAATCTCACAATAAGAAAAAAAGTCCCGAAGACGATCACTTTGATTCACACGAAATCAAAAAAAAACAAATTCTTGTTACGTCTTAATAGTTTTTTTTTTCTTTTTTATTTAATTAAAACTAAGAAAATAAACTTAATGAAATAATAATACTTTGCGAAAAAATCAACACGCGATTAAGTGCAAAAACGCACACGTGCGTAATTTTGTACGAGAGAACGCGAACGCGATCAGCGTCGTACGCGGTCGAAGACAGAACTACAATGAGAGCGAGGTGCAGGTTGCAATTGTTTCGGGCACAATCACCGAATGAGCGGAATGAAATGAGCGAAGCGGTGCGCGCGAGAGAGCGAGAACGAAACAACTCGGCTCGGCCGTCTTCGATGCGTGCGGAACACTTGCGCGTCGGACGAGACTGCTTGCTTCGCCTACCACGATTTGGGCCGTACTTACTTTTCGGTGGCACTTGCCATCATGGCTGCCAACCGAGGACATCCTAGGGACCCCTACGGTTATACCCTTAATGTATTAACTTAGCTCGAGCATCACGATGCGCAATTCTCTAGAAACTGATACTGACTTAAACAGAATATTTCTTGGAAATTCCTCTTTCCAACATAACGTCTTAAATCATATTTGCTACTACACATCAACTTTAATGTTAATTGTATACATAAACAAAGCTATGGAAATAAATTCAATGCCATCAAGAGTGGAATTAAACTTGAATTAAACGTTTTAATAAAATTTACCCAAATAACGATTTGTAATTAAATCTTTATGAAACCCGTTCTGCTACTTTAGTGACCTATAATTTATTCGGCATGCCATGTTACTAACCAATAGAAAAGTGGATACTACACATTGCAGGCGTGGCTACGACAGGTAACATTTAATACCAAACTGTAACCTTTGTGGATATTTTTTGCTGAAATTTTATACAAAGAAGTAAGTATTTAAGGGCACCTCAGTACTTTTAACCGGCTTTCACATTTCAAACCTGTTTCTAAACATTGAAGTTTAAACGCTGCACCGCAGTCTACTTTTGTTTACTACTTCCTTTTAGTCAGTATTCAAAATCGAACAAAGAGAGCAAGTGCTTCTAGGATTTCTAGGTACTACAGCATTTTTTATTTTAGTGTGTGTCTAGGTACCTCTAGGTACACAAAACAAGCTTTTTGAGAAATTCCGTACTAAATTAAAACGACACCAATTCAAGTCTTACCTTAAATCTCCTACAATCAAAGAGCTTTTCAAAAAAATCCTTTCTGAAAATTTTTATCTGTCACCCAAAAAAAGGACAGACGACACTAAGCTTTATAAATTCGTATACTACGTGTAAAGACGGAAAGAATGAGACGTCGCGGCGCTGTTCGCGATATTAACACGACGTCGTCAATCGCTTCCGGCGAAATCGGAATCTCCTCCGCTCGTGTGTCCGCTTGCGACGGACTCAATTCGTGACATGGCGTACCAGTGGCGTAACAGCGAAGCGCACGCCGCCGTCGCCACCCCTTCGCCGTCCCGATGCCGCCACCGATGGTAAATGCGTTGCGCGGGTACTCTTCCGCCTTCACTTACGTACCCTCCCTCAAAACCATCACCCTCCGAATTCACCCCGCCCAACCCTTCCCCCATCGCACGTCGAACGGCTATCCCAGTTCCGCTCAAAACAAACCGTATCGATTAGCGACTCTCTCGACATGACGACATCACATAATCATATAAAAATTCATTCACATTTAAAATTACATTTAAACCCCCCATGCTTAACTTAATCAAGAACCAAAAAGATTTAACAAAGTCATAATCTTGATTATCATCCAAGTTTAGCAAAAACAAGATAATTTGAAAAACTTTTCTTCCTCAGATAACCCCACTACACCCATATATTCTGTGGTGGCATAATCATGGAAAATCTTTTGGGAGAAAAGCTTTGGGTAAATGGGTTTTCAAAGCCCGATGACGCCGTAGGCGTAGAGCCCGATCTTTCGGTTCATTGTCCATTCCGCGAGGCGCACCGTTCAATACGAAAGTCATCGGAATGGACGGAAACGCTGGGGAAAAAGGGCGAGGGAGGTTACGCCTCTTGCTTGGTGATTGAACTGCAGAGAGCAAAATAAAAATCACGGTCCGAGAAAATCGATAATCGGAGCCGTTCCTCGCCCGGTTCTTCTTTATCGGCGTAATTCCGCGTTGAAAGTGAACGTGTGACGACTTTAGGACGAGGAAGATACGGGAATGACAACGCCCCAAGCTTACTTCTTATTATAAATCTTAGAATTAGAGATGCAAGATTTTTTGACAATTTCTAAACATATTATGTATATCGAAAAGTTTACAAAAAGTTATCAAAACATTTCTTAAAGTGTAAAGCAGTTCCCCAAGATATTCACATATGTATAGTAACAGGACGAAACCAATAACACTGAAAAAATTAGATTAGAAAAAATTAATAATAATGATAACAAAAATTAAATGAGAGAAATAAACTAAATGTAGGTGATGTAAGTAACACATACGCGGCAGCAGGAGCAGTTTTTTAAATGAATAAAAAGAACTCTGTAACGAATTTATATAACGTTTCGCGGATCATGCCTCATGTAGGAAAGGGGAGGGTATGCTTCGGCATACAGCACCTAGGCCCCAACGGGCCCCTTGTACATCCTTCTGCACTCTCTTCTGCTACATCAACCAGCCTAAAGAATTTCCGAAGGCTATCCGTGCTCGGCCATTTCTCTCCAAAGTCGCTCATTCTGAGTATAAGAAATAAAATACCCAAAGGGTTTTCCGACGAAATATAGTTTATTTTCCAAAAATAGCTAGTTGGTGCTATAGCTATTTCGGTGCGAATACACCTTCTTCAGGCACGACTGAAATTGTTTTATAAAAACAATTAAAAACAATTAAAAACAATTTTAAGTATGCAAATGTAATATTAGAAAGCGACGTGACAGATTTACCGTCAAATAAAAGAAAGAAGTGTTTTTGAAGACATTACACACCAAGCGGGTTCAGAAACTATGAAATTCTTATTGAAATATTTATTACTTGAACAAGTCAAGTGTCCTTTTATCCATGGAAGTAAAACATAATAGTGTTCTGCGGCCTTCTCCAATGTTGTTAATAAGGCTTTGTAAATACCAGAGTAAGTTGTTTTATCAAAAGCTGTCTATGGATCTATGAAAATACCCAGGGCGGACTGCTATGAATCCAGCATCCTACCAACAAAGCTAGTCACCAAGTGAAGAGCCGTTAGTGTGGACTTGTTCTGAATATAAGAGCTTGTTGATTAGGATTTACTTGTTTATTTTTAAGACAGAAATCCCTAATATAGCGATCTCCCAATATAGAGATATAGCGATCCTTAATATCACAATCTCTGCAGGGTTTTCAAAAGAAATGAGGAGAGGATGATTTTGGTATGGAGTTCACCGTAACCACACGCCACCCATTAGGTGTATAGTGTAGCGTCAGGCAGGCCTGGAAAATTCCCTCTAGGTGAGATACTAAATCGTTCAAGTGCCATTGTAAAAGGGCAAACTATTAATTGCCCACCGTATTTTTTCCTCCGCGTAATAGATAGATCCGACAAGCACTGAAGAATCACAATAGTTGTTTAAAAGTTTATAAAAATATCAAGTATCGCCAGAAAAGCGACGCTAGGTGAGGGTGCGAAGGATGCGTAAGTTATTTGAAAAAATTGAATTGAATACGCTCAATTCTAGACTTCTACGATTGATACTGAGGATTCCAACAAACACTGAAATAGTTTAGTGTGCTGTAAATATAAGCAAAATACAAAATTCTAATTGCTAGAATCGTCAGCTCCAGTTTTAGTGACAACAGTGTCAATATGTTTGTCAAATAATAATTTGCAATCAAATGTTACGCCTAAATCTCTAATGAATGAGACACGTTGTAATTTCTCAACAGCTATAATTGTAGGGGATTGAGTTTACTTTTCTAAAAAAGGAAATATTATTACACTTGACAGTTTAACAGATAATGTTAAATATGCAAAAGGCATGAGGATTAATTAAATCAGATTGCAGTCTGGAATAGCCAAGAGCTGAAAAGGCATGGAGAAATAGTTTTAAATCGTCAGCATACATTAAGCATTGGGCATATTTAGCGGCATGAAGTATATCGCTAATATAAATATTAAACAGTAAAGTGTTTATATTGGTACCTTGAGGAACACCAGAAAAAAATCGATACCAGATTAGAGAAAAAAAACATTAACTGAAACAATCTGGCATCTCTCCCTAAGATAGGAAGCAAGCCATTGCAAAAGTTTACCATCCATATCAAACTTTGATAGTTTAACCAGTAGTAAGTTGTGATCCATCCGATCGAAAGCCTTGTTAAAGTCCGTATAAACAGAATCAACTCGATAGTAATCATCCAAAGAATTAAAAATATATTGGGTATATTCAAATACGTTACATTCAACCACGCGGCCAGCAATAAAAAAGATGTCTACAATTAATTTTAGACTTAAGGGCAAAGAATGTACGTGTTTGAATCACTTTCGCAGACACTTTCCCAATGCTGGCAAAACAGATACGAGGCGATAATTAGATATATCACAACGGTTCCCAGATTTAAAAATGGGAAAAATAAAAGCTCGCTTCTACACTGAAGGAAAGTTGCCCACAGTCAATTGTGCATTAAATAAAATAGTTAAAGGATGAGACAAAGAGAACACTCCTTAAGTAATGTGGATGGGATACCATGAGTACCAACAGATTCAAACTAAGTGTATCCGTAACTAAGTGTACTATTTACATTATGGTGGACTGGAAAAGGATCCACAAAAACCAAGGAAAAGAAATCAGCGAACAATGAGCGTACTCCTACTCGGACTATGCTATCATGACATTTATGACGATTTCTAAGCATTTTTAGAATTTCCTAGATATTTCCAGAAATTTGCAGCGATGATTATACCGTGATATAATGCTACACGTCAATTTTAACCTTCAATTGCTAATACTTGACTGTAGTATTCCTCGACTACATTAAGGCCAACTTTTATCAACCTAATGTTAAACTAACAACGATGGTTACAGCAATTTTAAGCGCTCCCATTGGCCAGGAACCGTTTGCTATGAGATAATTATTGTATAAACTTATTAAGAGATGGTGAAAGTGGTCCTAAATAAATTATATAATATTTATTTATATTACTGTATTTTTTTTACGGTTTACATGTATACGATTGACTGTCTTCTTGTTTTCATATATAGGCGACATTCGTTGGTTAGACCCAATAAGTTAAGGTGAGTTTAATCAACAGTACCCAGTACAGGTGCCCATTAGAACTGTAATGGTGCTATGAGCAAGTCCTAAAATATTTCTGGATCTGGCGGTGGCAATGTTACTAAATAACTTTGTATATCTCACTCCAGGAGAACTACTCCATAATAGGTGAAGTTTTTCTTCAGCCCACAATCTAATTCTATGTTGGGCCATCATAAATGATACATCAGATGGATCCGGCTCCACGTCATTTTTTTTTCAGAGTGACCTGGGACTTATCAGAGAAACTCTGTTATCGCTTTGTTTAAAGCTCTCTCACAAACTTCTTTGAAATATTATCTCGATAATAGTTTATCATCGACATAATGATGTACAAAGCAGTTACTAACAGTTGATAAATTAAACTAATGGCCCGAAGTATTCATGTTAACCAGAAATGGATGAGGCTATCAGAAAATTCTTTACTCCATTTGAAGCTTTAAGCGAGGAGGGTCAAGTAAATAGTGATTTTTTAATTTTTTTCACTTTGCTTAGAAAATTCATTCAACATATAAAAACTAGTGTCCGATTGAAATTTCGGAATCATTAGGGTTTAGCCATCTTGAGAGATGTACGGCTAAACCCGAATGTTTCTAATTTTAGATATAGAATTTGATCTAATGATACAACACTAGAACTGACACTAGACCTGGAATCAGAATCATTCGGGTTTAGCCATCTTGAGAGATGTACGGCTAAACGCGAATGTTTCTTGTTCTAGATCTAGAGCTAGATCTAATGATATAATAGTAAAATTAACACTAGACGTAGAAGTGGAAAGCAAGATTAAACCCAAAGCATTTCACTTCTAGGTCTAGTGTTAGTTCTAGCTTTACGTCAATGGAAATATACAAGATTGTCAAATCAGTTTGTAAAGTACTCTATTTCAGAACCCATTCTTTGTAAAGGCCTTCGTTAACAAAATCTCTTCAGATGCACGGATAAACTCAATCCAACACAACCGTTTATTTGAATCTGTTAAAGTCCTACTGGCAAAACATGAAACGCTGTTAAAAAAATAATAAATAATCTTAATAATAATAATAATAGCTGATTTTGGTTTTTGCTATTTGTTTATGATAAAATTATATATTTCTTAAAATGCCCACGAATTTTTAATAAAGTAATAGATTTATTTTTTCAAATTTAGGTTCATGCAAAGCATATTTATTTCAATTCATTAGAGCGACCTTAAATATTTGCTGGATCGCCATTCTGAGATTTTTCAACATCAAAATCATTCTGTAGTAAACTTTAAATCACAGATATAACGATGTACATTGTACAGATTTAGTATATCTTATTTAATTAAATCTTATTTATATAATATTTAACAAAAATTTCCTGATAATAATAATTTAGCTGAAAAATGTTGGTGTTATAATTGATTTTTTTGGTTAAAGATTTAAATTCAAAAACAAAATGGGGGAGTAAGTTTACGTACACAGCGCCCTAAGCTATTATTTCACCAATCCCCATCCTTTTAAAAGGGTGCTAACGTAAATAATCCGGAATTTTTTCGTCGATAGCCATTTGGTTAACTACCACCCCCATGATGACATCGATTATGTAACTTTTACGTTTTGCACTAAGGGGTGGATTAAATTCAAGAAGTGAATTGATGATAAGTTTGTGTACTCAGAATACTTAAATGTATTCGAAATTGAATTCGATCGCCCCCTTGTTTTTGGGAAGCGCCCGGTCGCGTTGATTTGAGAACCGAATTTAGCAGCTAATCTATAAATATTTCTCGCTACCCCTTATCACCATGAGAGTCAACCCCACGCGCTTAGATACGATTCGTATCCCCTAATCGAGGGACGGGGTTGACAGGTGCAAATCCCCCAATATTGCGCTTCGTCCTACGCTCCCTTCGCCTTTCCTACCCTTTCACCCTACAACTAAAACCTTCCTTTTCAAGCCAAAACACCCTCGGTCCTGATTCATTTCCTTATTCATTAGTATTGATGGGTAACTTATAACGTTTATTAACCTACATACAAAATTTGTCTTAAATTGATTCATATAATAATACAAATCAGGATGAAAACTGTAAATTAGGGCCTTCTATGGTTTCCTGGCAGTGAATATCTAAATGTAGAAAAGGGAAAAAATTAAATTGCAAAAGTTCCAACTTATCGAAATTTTCACCGTTTCAATAAATCACCAATTTTCCGATCTGAAAACAGCGAGGACTTAAAAATCCCCATAGCGGCCAAGGCAATATCTCATTTCTTTCGCAACGGAAAAATAGTCTCCACCTCAAGGTTTGTTCACACTTGACAAAACAAATAACATAAAATTATTGTTATGATCAAAAATATTTTTTTTGAATATTTTATCGCGTTAACGTTCGGTTAAGTTAACTTGACGCTGATAGGGATTTAAAAAATAAAACCACCATAAAAATTCGAAAATTGAAGATTTGATAGATAGGATTGATTTTTTAATTTGCAAAAATAAAAATTACTGTAAAATTTCTGGTCGAGTTATCCCCAATGGAAATCACGCTTCATCTATCAGATGAGATATAGGTCGTTCTCCATGGAGAAGAGAGACCGGAACAAGGTCACCGGAGATCCGACGCCTCTCTCTTCCTTGTCGAATGTAGAGAAGACCGAAAATCGATAATGCCGACGCCTCTTACGTAAGCGCCGTCCTGCTGATACGAAAAGCGTCGAACGGCGCCGGAAAAACCCGATTTTGCAGGTGGTGCTCTGATTGACATATCTTCATATGGGTTGTCCTGTGGGTTCTTTTCACAATTTTCCCAACTTTCCTCGACAGGAAACCACCACAGCTCCATACGACGAACCCCCGACATCCTACTCACGTCGCGACAAACATAAACACCCTGCCATTTCCAACATTTCGTTAGTGCACCCCAAGTAAGTAAGGTTAAGTGAAAAACAGGTCGAAGTGCAAAATCAAAACACGAACAGTGCGGGATTTCTTTTGTATCGTTTCAGTGTAAAGGTGTGAAAATTAGGACATAGTTAATCGTACACCTGACCTTACCCGCAATATGGCACCATCAACTGACACCTGAACCATTTAAATGTAGGTCAGAGAGGTCCGCAAACGCCAAAAACAATTAAATAGGGTTATAATATATCCTTCCGGGGAGGAAGGATGCGTGAAACAGTGTAACTTAACAATTCGCGTAATTGAACCTACGACTATTTCATTTAATGTTTGATGAGGTGATGTTGGGACGTTGATGGGAAGGACTTGACGATTTCTCCACCATGGTGTAGAAGGGGGCCATGACATCAAGGCAACCCCCTTCTAACGGTGAAGAACAAGGGACCCGGTCCCCCCACCTCAGCGTACAGGTACGTTGTTTTATTAATATTTTATTGCAAATTGAATTGTAAGGGAGGTTATGTGAGGTTAGGTTTATACCAAACACGCCTGCCTCTCTACGATCGATACTTACTTATTATCGTCATTAATGGAATTAAATGTGGTTACGGTGTATTTCAATATTTACGAAGCGGCGATATTAATTTATGTTATTGCATTTTATTACATTTTTTTCGACGTCATCACCAATTTCAAGTGTTTGATTACTTTTGTTTTCAAATTGTTTTCAATTCAATTGTTTTCTGAATCCATTGATGAAAAATATAAAATAAGGCAAAATACTTAATCACAAAAATGATTAAATGTTAAATGCCTGAAACAATGGAAAATGACAGTTAAATTTATCTTTTCATGCCACACTATACAATATAGCATACTATTTTTTGTAGCGCCCTATATAACGAAAAAATTATTAAACGAAATGCAGATGTTTGTGGTGATTTTAGAATATTTTCAACGTTGATGCGGTTCCTGATTATTGACTGCAGGAGTCGGTGCCAATGATCACTGACCAAGCTGCGGAGCTCGGAATATTGAAAAAGTAAATGTTACCCTAAATACCGTTTTAGGTAAATTCGAAGTTACACGATTTCAATTTGATTCCCCCACTACAACACATGGAGTTTGTTTTACGACAGGTTCAAACGTGTTTCAAACTGAACTGAGAGACTGTACGTTTGAAACTACATATGTCATCCAAGCGAAGTAGATATCATAGATATGATCTGATACTGATTAGTTGACATCAAACAAAAAAAGTGAAGGGTCCAAAAATTCAATGCCAACATTTAAATTGGTGAATTGGCAACGATGTTTATCTCTCAGAACCAACAGCCAAAAAATGTATAAAAAATTCTCAGAGCTATAAAAATACTCAACTTTGTATTTTAGCTAGAGATGGGTCAACTCGATTTATGAAACCGAGTTAACGACGAGAGGAGATCTAGTTTTCTAACTACTGTGAGCGTCAAAAGAAATTAAACACTAGCTGTTTACTTCTAAAAACCCTTTTTACTACGATTCTGTTAACTTACAATAAAAATTTATATACCAAAATTTACGACTTTATTTGTGAGCAATCCTATCGTAAAAAATAGTTAAGCAAAAAACCTCACAAATATGGTAAATCCCCTTTAGAGTAAAAATACCCCGATTTTTACGCGTCAAAAGAAAGTAAACAGCCGGTCCGGTTGTTGTAAATTCATTTTAGATTTAGGGGAAGTACCACACTTTTCGTATAAATACTTATAAACCCCTCCCAGAACAACTTTAGAACATTTTAGAAGAAACAGCAAGTGTTTGAACGTCGAAATTAATTATAAATACCAAAAATCATCATGGGAAAACAAACAAGTATAGAAACGCGTAAAATTATATTAAGTTTAAATAAAAAAGGTAAATCCTTACGCGAAATAGCTAAAATAATGGGACAAAATCACTGCACAATAAAAAAAATGTTGGATAAATAAGCAAAACATCATACTGTACCCGATTTACAACGCGTTGGACGACCAAAGCGCCTTACAGAAGCACAGGCTAGAGCAGTGGTAAAAGAAGTGAAGAATAATCCATGTTCAAGTGCGATTAAAATAGCAAACGACATATCGCAGATAGCAAACACAACCATAAGTTCCAGTACCATACGAAGAACACTCCATAGAAGTGGCCTGCATGGAAGAACACCCCGTAAAAAGCCTTACATATCGAAAATAAATTAACAGAAACGTCTTGATTTCGCAAAAAAATATCAGAACGAAGCTCCAGATTTTTGGAAAAATATATTATTTAGTGATGAAAGTAAATTTGAAATTTTTGGTAAAAGAAAACCATCAAAGATATGGCGGCCAAAAAATGAGGCCTTCAAAGAGAAATTTGTTACCAATACCATCAAACACGGTGGAGGCTCGGTTATGGTCTGGGGCTGTATGGCGGCGTCAGGGGTCGGTAATCTAGTTTTTATTGAATCAACAATGAATAAAATGGACTATTTAACCATTTTAAAGAACAATATTTCCCCGAGTATTAATGAATTGGGCTTATCAGAGAACTGGATCTTCCAACAGGATAACGATCCAAAACACACTTCCAAAATTGTGCAGGAATGGATGCTATACCGGGTCCCTAAACCCTTGATCATCCACCGCAGTCCCCAGACCTTAATCCTATAGAACATCTGTGGGATCACCTTGACAGGAAGATCAGAGAAAGGACAATTTCAAATAAAGACGACCTTAAAAAGCTTTAACTGAAGAATGGATGAAAATCCCTCAAAATATTACAAAAAACTTGGTGGAATCCATGCCAAGGAGATTAAGGGAGGTGTTGAAGACCAAAGGAGCTCAAATCAAGTATTAAAAGTTAATATTATATTTATTTTTGTACTTAATACCTATTAGTTCCGAATTCTGTTTACTTTCTTTTGACGCGTAAATTCGGTAGATATTTACAATAATCTGAATTATTACGGGTAATGATTTGTTTTTTTTTCATGTTTCTATTGATTTAAATATAGTATAGATGAGTTGTGAAGACTGCAATAAAACTTTTTGATTTTCGTTATTAACTGCATTTTTATTAACCTTTTAATAGAAAAACAACAGCTGTTTACTTTTTTTTGACGCTCACAGTATGTATGGTAGTAGCAATGTTTAGCTTTAACGGCTGCCGAACAAATTGTAATAGATTTTTACTTCACAATAGCTTCCGGTATTTTTTGGTCTATACCCATAATGTAGTTTTTAATGATCGAAGTACGAACCCCAAAAGTAGTAGATAGAGGAGTTTGGTCGGTTGAGCTGAACTCAAGATTCCGTTGATAAGCAGTCGTACAATTCATTTATTATCCACATTTGCATACTAATTTCGAAACTTGTGTTGATTTTTTATATCGCATCTTTATTGTAATAGCTATAAGTTTTTTATAAGTGCTCGCTTGGCTGTGTTATTGTAGTTTTGCTATTTATGTATGTATGACTTGAAATAATTTCAACTCGAGTTAACCTCTCTTAGGCCCACTTTTACCAACTTCCAGTTAAACTAACTAGCGATTTTAAGCGCTCTCTTTGGTTATGAACCGGTTTTTAACTAATAGATACATTTATCAAGAGCTGGTAAAAGTGACCCTTAAGTTGGCAGGACCATAATGGCAGAATCGATTGAGACTTATTTGATTATTTAGTACATATTTTGCACTAATTTGCACCACCAATGAATATTTTGTACCATGTACCGTTAAAGAGAAACTCATTAAAAAAAGTAAAAAAATAAAACAAAGGTGGATTTGAGAAGAGCTGAATTTGTACTAATTTGTATCATTAATAAAAATTTTGTACCATGTGTCGTTAAAGATATCTTACAGTATCTTACTTTTAAAAAAGAAATAAAAATTAAAACACAGATACCACCTGTGTAAGATAATCTGAATTAGTACTAATTTGTACTATCGATAAAAAACTTTTGCTATGTGTCGGCAACAAAATGCTGAGAAATAGTCTAATGCTAAGAGGAGCAGGATCACATTACAAAAAAAAACAAAGAATAAAACGAGGCTGGTTTTGAGAAAAGTTGAATGTATTAATTTTCCTCCTTAATAAAATGCCGAGAAATAGTTTAATGCTAATTGTAAGAGCTAGTAATGTGGTCCACATTACGAATAAAGATGTAAAAAATAAAACAAAAGTGGATTTGAGAAGCTGAATTTGTACTAATTTGTATCATCGATAAAAAGTTGGTACTACGATTTGAGTTAAATTTTTTTCTCCATCTTCATGGCTTTATATTGGAAATAAATCTGAATAGCTTGTTGTATGTAAAAATTTATGTATATCGAAAAAAAAAAGATTTTTTTTTGCTTTTTGCGAAGTTTTCGGGGAAGATTTAATGGTGTTGGGTTGGGCAAAAATACATGAATATCGAGAAAAGATTATTTTTCTTCGGTTTTGACAAAGTTGTCGAGAATATTATAATGTTGGCTGGGTGGGTTAGATTTTTTGTCCATTTTAATCAAGGGTGCTCAAACAGTCGTGAAGAGTTCGGCAATAGATTACCTCATTCTTCGAACTGCCGAATTGTACAGTTAATAATGAATACACAAAAGGAACGACCTCTTTTTTATTTGGAGAGTTATCATACCCATTTTGAATTTGTGTCTTGCACCCACTGAAACTTGTGCTGGCTGTCTATCGAAGTCGATCGCACATACATAACAATAGATAAAAATGTCGTTAAACCACAACTGAATTTGATCGCCTCTGATCTTGATGGTTTTATACTGGAGATCAAAAAAGTTTGTAAAATTGGATGAATATTGAGAAAACACGTTTTCTTCTTCGATTTTGGTAAAGTTGTTGGGAAAGACTTAATGATGTTGAATTGGGTTGGGGTTTTCTTCATCTTAATGATTTCACGCTGGAGATCAATCAGAAAAGTATGTTAAAAATGCATGAATATCGACGAAAAATCGTTGCTAAAGATTCTGGCAGCAACTCGTTGTTAATGATTTTCAGATACATCACAATGTCATACATTTCTTTTTTTGTCTTTTTTTTTATAATGTGGCCTTGCTGCTTGGATTAAACTACCTCTCAGCATTTTGTTAACGGCACACAGTACGTATTTTTTATCGGTGGTACAAATAAGTACAAATTGAAACCTTCTCAATATACTTAAGCTAGCAGCGAAACGAGCTTCTCTATAGCGGTACTTGGTACAAAAATTTTTATCGGTTGCACAAATTAAGCTCTTCTCAAATCCACCTTTACATTATTTTTTACGTCTCTTTTAAAAAGTGATACACATTTTTTTATTGGTTGTACAAATTAGTACAAAATAAGTAGTAAATATTCTAATAGGTCTCAAGCGATTCTGCTATTTTTTTTTTTTAATTCAAATTGAACTATTTCAAGTCAATTCGAGTTAGACTATTACTAAGTCGACTTGGGTTTACATACATAAATAGCAAAACAATAATGACACAACCAAGCAAGCATTTATAAAAAACTCTTGCTATTATAATAAAGATGCGATATAAAAAATCAACATTCATGTTCAGTAATTAATATCCAATTGTGGATAATAAATGAACTATACGACTGTTTATCGCCGACAACTTGACTTAACTCAACCAGCCAAAATTATGTCCACAATTGATGACTATATTAAGGGAGTCATGAACCGAAAAATATCACAAGCCATTGGGAAATACAAATCTGCTGCAACTTGTTTAGCAGTCTCAGCGTTAAAACTAAATATTGGTACTACTATATATAGTCAGAAAACTAAATCTCCTCTAATTCTGACGATACTACCTCAAAAAATACAATGTGAGATAAAGAACACAATGTTGACCAAGGAAGCTGCAATAAACGATAAGAGCAGTGGCTACAGCAGCGTTAAATTCATTTCTATGGATTTGTATACAGAAATACGTGCTTTAATGCGTAGCTCTACTATAAATACCTTTAAAATAATGTAATCTTTTTCTTTAATGTCATAGGCGCCGGTTTTTGATAATACGTATGGTTGCTGGAAAAAGTGTATTCAAAAAACACTTTTTTCGCACCTTTGACGGGACACTAGAGCGAAAATTGCTCCCCATTCTCCCCATGCAATGTCACCCTAGAACCTCCAATGTTAGGAGTGCCATGAGTATAGCGAGAGACCAACTTAAAATTGGGGAAATGAAAATTTATTTAATTATTGTTTAGAGAATGTAGCGGTTCATCCAAACCGCAAGCGATATCAGCTATTTGAGTTTAAATGTCATTTTATAAAGGATAGGTATTTTAACCGTATCTATAATCCTTGAATTAACAGTTTGCCCGGAAGCAATCTTGATAATTTGAGGAGAAATCGTTCATTACATGTCTTGGTTGAGATACCAAATCTAAATAAGATGAAATTTATACTTAAATCGCCCACATATCAGGCGTTTATGTGTTTGGGTACAGCAGCACCCAGAATACCCACGTATTCAGCGAATATGTTTGCTATGCTAATATCGTCGCTCTTGAGCTACTTTTTGTACGAGGGAGATTTGGATATTTGGAGATTCGTTCGAATTGGCTGCTGGCGAACGTAGTGGCCTCACGTGATTGTCATCAACCGATCCAATACTAATAGCACCTTTATCGTTTATTGCAGCGCCAACAGAAACGAAGACTTACAGAGATACTCAAGGCCAAGCCATATTCAACATAGATGGAACTGATCTGTTTTAGAAGAAATGTTAGCTTAAAACCGCAAAAAAATCGATTATTTGTGATGATTGGCGCGAATGCAGCTGATGATTATAATCCAAAACCTCTTTTAGTTTATCGTTCGCAAAATGCAAGTCCTTTATAACATCTAATACTGGGTTGTAAGTCATTTGCAAGTCGAATTGTAAAGTTTGTTTGACAGCAACCCTCTATGAGGACTAATTTGGTCATCACTTTATGCATGAGGTCCAACGTTATTGCGAATTAAAGCAAATTCCATTTAAAGTGATGCTATTAATATACAACGCATCATGTCATCCTCCTTCAACTCTAGTTAATTTCGACCAACGTTTGCAGGTTGTATTTTTGCCACCAAATACAATCAGTTTGGTTCAATCAATGAATATAAAACATTTAAAGCTTAGTATATAAGACGGTCGTTTGCATATCTACATGAAGCTATGAGATAAAATAAAGAGCTTTCTTTAACGACTACAGTTTATTAAATATCTTTCTTGTATATCATTGTTTTCTTTAGTGGCTTGTCCTAATTGAACATAATTTGGATGTATTTATATGGAACATTGGACTTGGATTTACGCGAATTCTACTTACACGGTTATAGGTCGGTCCAGCCTATCAAGTAAGGTACTGTACTGCCGAATAGGTTACTTTTCGTTAAACTTTAAAACATCTTTATTGCATACAACAAATAGAAAATTCAGAACGATCATCTAAAAGGATACTGACAAAAAAATTATAATGATCTAGAAGTGACTGAAACCGGTAGAAAGTGTAATAAATATTTGAAATATAAACGTAAGCTTCAAATGCTTATAAATAGACATGTTAGACTTAATTTGACATTTATGAAACAATATATCAGGGCCAATGCGAAGTTAGCCCCCAATTAAATAAGATTTTACATGTATAGCATTTTAATTATAAGAAGAGAACCACCCAACCAATTTTGATAAATAATGTCTCATGCGAAAGCTTTATCCTTGGCCAATACGAAATTCGAATTTTAGAGCTTTTCCACTGCTCTAAAATTCGAACTCTTTTCCGAATACCGCTAAAACGCCAAAATATTACAAAGGTGCACGAAAATAATACAAACGTGACGATTTTTAAATTGTCATATCTCATAAATGATCCGGCCGATCATCAAGATTTATACGTCATTCGATTCCTCATAACTTTGTCCATCTCCCAGATCTCAATTTTGTGATATTAATCTTGTACATCCCACAGAATAACACCGTGTTCGACTCGTTTATGCACGTATCGACGCCGTAACACTGTATCATTCCAAGGGCTCTGCAAGGTTAACGAAAGGGAATTGTGAATTTCCCTCAAAGAGATTCAGGATTTTATAATCTCATTGGAAGTAATAATAACACAGCGAATAACATATAGATTCTAACACATCGTTTACGAGTCATAATAAAAATCATAATTTTGTGTTATTTTTGTTCATATTCGCAAATATGTCAAAATCGCTTGAGTTGTTCTCTTGTTATAATCAAAATATTATACACGTAAAATCCTATCTATTCTAGCATTTGTAGTAATAATAATCGTAGAAGTCACCTGTCAAAACGCCTACAATCTATCTTGAAACCCCTTTTTGAGTTAAAAAACATACCTCTATTTAATCTTTAGTGGCAGGTGATACAGCGGAACACCATGCCCTACCATAATGTTGTGTAGTTATACCTTTTCGGTGTATATCTACACTGTTGCGACCTTTATCTTGATTTGAAAAAAAAAATACAATGGGGATTTGGCTGTTCTTTGTTCGAAAAATTTTAATTGAGTTTATTTAGAATCTAGATGAAGCCCTATGGATTGTCCATGTCGGTCCGTTTTTACCTGGCCTCATTAAATTGCAGTTGTCGCCGAAGCAGACGTCTAACATTATGAAAAGGGAAAAATTAAATTATGTGCATGGGTACGGCATTTGGGACAAAATCCTCATGAATTATTTAAGGCGCCGGCCATCTGTGGGTATTAATTTTAATGGTCTGAGAATTTGCTGTAATAACCGCATGTTATATTATAAAAAATACCGTTCCGCTTCAAAATTTGCATGAACCTATTCGCAATATCGACGTTTTCCATGTTTTTCTTACTTGTATCCAAACAAACACATCAATATAAAACATAATTTACAATAAATTGAAAACGTATAACGCCATATTGGTTATAAACGAAAAAATGAATTACGACACTTTCTATTGCACCCACTTGGGTATCTTCTTCCACGAAGTATATTCGGTATAAACGTAAAAAACCTCTTTCGCAATAAACACCGAGCTCCTTCACAAACCGAGTTTTTCCTATACAATTAACCTCTTTGCATTTCATTTACTACACGACGAGCCGAAAACTGTAGTATTCATCAAAGGACGGTTTCTATTCGATTTAGAGAAAATTTACATAATAGCACTTTTGCGGCTTTTGCTGTGATTTACGACGAAACCGAAAATTTCCTCATACTCTTAATTTAGTTGACAACAACCCGACCCGCGTTGATAAATCCTCAGTTTGATGGTTACTTTTACACAGTTGTGAAGCGCCAGAATGGGTTTCGATAAATGTCTTACTTATTCTTGGCAACTTTTTCAGTTCCGATATATCTTATTTTTAAAATCTTAATAAAAACTTTCGAAAATATTTCAACATATTTGAATATTTAGAGGATATTTGAACCATAACAGTATCAATGGAAATTTTAATCATTGAAAATTCATCAAACTACTTAATTACAATGTAAATATGCCAAAACAATTGCATCATCAACTAACACAGTCCCAAAGAACTACAATCACAAATCAACTCAATCATTCTTGCAGTAAAGTTACTATCTCAAAATAACTTTCAATTATTTCCTATATTACTTTCCTGAAATAATAATAGTAATTTATTTCACCGCTAAACCACTTACAGCGGATGTGTATTGTCAATAAAAACAATACGCTTAGCTTTAGTGTTAAGATGATTAAAATCATAAATGTCTCTAATATATCGGGAAAGTTTATTATATAATTTTAGAAAACTGAACTGCTGTTTTTTTCAAACAAAGAAGTTTTATGCATTGCTTAAAATGCTTATGCATTGCTAGTTTCATGCTTTCATTACCTTCAAAAAGGTAATAAGGAAATTTTTCACGTAAATCACAGCTTTCAATATATAAATGCACCGAAAAGTTAAGAGTTCTCGCTCTCTGAAAATTGCCCTACAAGATTCAACAACGCAAAACTCAACATCATTCTCACTCTCTTTTACTAACTCTCTTTTGTTGTACAAAAACACGTTTCCAATCGGTAGCCAAACCCCAAATTAAAATATTATAGACTAAATGGGAAAAGCATAGGGCGTAATATCCCTATAATAAACAACCTATTTCCAAACTAGATATTATTGTTAGTTGAAAAGAGTAAAAAATCCAGAATTCAATTAGAATTAGAACATACATGATCAATATGAAGTTCAAAAGGCAAACTCAGATCAACGTTTAATGCCAAGAATCTCCCCATATCGGACAATGCCACATCGCAACCTACAGGATCAGGAAGACCACGACGCTTGTGAAAATTTTTTTTTTTTTTTAATTTAGTTATTTTATTTTTTCTATATCAATCAAACTGGTTTACTACAAAATTGACTTTATTGGAAAGTGTATGAAGGTCTCCGGCAGAGTGGCTACGGAAGTATCATCGGTATACGGTGATGTGACATCGTGTAAATGTCGAGGCAAATTGCTTATGAACAGCAACAATATTAAAGGCTCTAGAATAGATCGCTGCAGTACTCTCTTCTCAATTGGCGCATATTCATACATCGCCCCTTTTAAAACTACCTGCATTGTACGATCAGTGAGAAAAGAAATTATCCAACTAAGAATTGGACTCCGGATCCCAATGCAATGCAACTTATGCCCAATATATTCCAGAGACAATGAATCAAACGCACGCGTCAAAAGAGAGATCAATGACATAGTCCAGAAGATTTAGATGTCATTCTATCACATTCTAAACGCCCTAGACGGAGAGTCAAGAGCTATGATTAAAGAATTTATAAAACCTTGAACAGCACTTCTTAGGATTTGAGATAGATACACCATCCAATAATACAATCTCAACACACTTTCGTTTATTGGGTAGAAGCCAAATTCCCATTTAAGCACTACCAAACAGCTCTTGTCCAACTTTCGGATTTCATAATTCTATCGGACAGCATCCGCTTTTTTGACCTATCTATCAATGACTTGTATGCGGATTTATGTTTTGTATATACTGCCCTGAGTTCTGGGAAGCCATTCGTCATTAGAAAATGCATTTCTTTTAAATTATCACCTGCGTCTATCACCTCGGAGGTAACTCAGGTGGACAATCTAAAGCCAGCAGAGTAAAATTTCCGCCTAACCGAATAACATATATTATAGTAGCACATAAATAAATCAATAAACGTTCCGTATAAATTGTGGACGTTATCAGTATTCAGCGACAGAGCAATGTTTCCGTTAATATTGCTGATTCTGAACCGAAATAGGGACAGGTTGACAAAAGCACATCCTTTGGCGATAGCAGGCTCCACATCAACCATATCCTTTCCACCAAAACCAACGATGGAGAGTGAACATACAAGGTGATCCGCAAGATTTGTGTTAAAAAAATCAAAATTACAAAAGTCAAAGGGACAGTTTGTGAGCATATAATCTAAAGTAGATTTTGAAACCAAGCCCTCTTTGTTATAAACAATACGCATGGGCTTATTTATATCCAGAACATAAAAATATCAAGCACTGACGATAATGTTATCAAAAAAAAAATATAAATGGCATCATTTGGGGGACAATAGACACAGAAGCACTACAACGAATTACACAACATTCGAAAACTATCTCAAAACTATCTCTTCGAACCTCTTGAAGTCAACCAAACAAGCGTCAAAACTAATTTCCATGAAAATCAATGATGACGGTGTTCCCTTGAACGATGAAAAGTGGCCAGTGTTCAGGAAGAGGAAGAGATTGACTAGTCTCACTACACGTCCAGTGTTCGGTTAATATAAGGTAATTGTGTTTTTGGCCGCTACAAAGAATATCGAGATTGCTAAATTTATTAAAAACTGACTATATATTTACGTGTAAACATTCGAGATTTATTAGTTTGCAATCAAAATGTAGGTGTATGAAAGAAGCTCAAGAACAAAATAAACAAATGCAAATAAATAGTAATCATTCTATTAATATACAGTACGTGCCCGGATCGAGTGACAAAGAAGGAAACAAATTTTATTGATTTTTCAAACTTATCTCAGCATAAATAATGGGTCGGATATGTTTAAATGACTAAATCACACAAATTTTATGCTTTTAGTATAGATGTTAATTAATTATTCCCATTTTATGTAAAAATTATACTTTTTTCTAAATTGAAAATTTATTCAAGTTCAATTTATGATATGGAATCATAGAAACCATAAAATTAAGTTTTTCCATACATTAGCCTTCCATTGGACTTGGAATTAGAAACATTTCTATTTAATATT
This sequence comes from Onthophagus sagittarius, assembly GCA_036711965.1. Lineage (NCBI taxonomy): Eukaryota > Metazoa > Arthropoda > Insecta > Coleoptera > Scarabaeidae > Onthophagus > Onthophagus sagittarius. The sequence goes on from JASERS010000004.1 coordinate 43,686,106, forward strand.
AAAGACGCGCGGCTAAACTCAAATGATTTTAGTTGTAGGTCTAGTGTTAGCTATAGTGTTGGTATTAGCTCTATCTTTAACTGTTATTCGGTTTTAGATTACTGTATACTTGTATCAAAGTAAAAGATTTAGATTTAAACATTCAAACCTTTCAAGTTCTAGGTCTAGTGTTAGTTCTAATTATAATTCTTGTTTAGCTCCATATTGTTATAAATTCTTTCGGAATTAAAAATATAACTATATAACACTATACCTATAACCTAGCTTCAGAACTAATATTAAACCTAGAACTAGAAACATTAGTTTGTAGCTGTCTTAAGAGACATACGGCTAAACCCTAATGTCTCTAGTTCTAGGTCTAGTGTTAGGGTCTGAAGCTAGGTTGGGTTGGGTTCGCTTTCGTCTTAAGTGGCGTGCGGCTAAACCTAACTGTTTCTAGTTCTACGTCTGTTAGTTTGAATTTCTAGTTCTAGTATAATAAAAATATAACAAACAGTAGACCTACAATCCAGCTTCAAAACTAATACTATACCTAGAACTGGAACTATTAGAGTTTAGAGAAGTTTAGAGACGTTTAGAAACGCCTTAACAGACGTACGTCTAAACCCTAAGGGACTGTGTTTTATGTTCATTAACACTAAGACGATTTTTAGAAAACCAATTAAATTTTTTTTTTGGGAAACATGAATCAGTTGTTCCAGATCAAGCAGGTTATCAGATTGCTGCATTGCACTAGTGTCATCGGCAAAAAGAACTATTTCGTTATTACTAAGAGTTAGCAGATCATTTATAAATATTGTGAATAATATAGGGTCAAGAACGGATCCCTGTGGAATTCCGTACCTAATGGGTAAATTATCAGACGACTGACTATAGTATGTGACGTTTTGAAAGCGATCCTCCAGGTAGGACTTCATTAAACTCGCACTATTATTATCAAAATGAAGCAGACAGAGTTTACGCAGAAGAAAGTCGTGGGACATACAGACAAATGCCTTTGTCAGCTCTTAAAAGGATACATGTCTATCTTCAAATGCACGGCTAAACCTGAATCTTCCTAGTTCTAGGTCTAGTGTCAGTTCTAGTTTTAGTGCTTGTTTAACTCCAGATGGTTTTAAATTCTTCCGGAGTTAAAAATATAACTAACACTAAATCTACAACCCAACTTCAGAACTAATACTAAATATAGAATTAGAAAATTTAGCGTTTGGCCGTCTTAAGAGACGTACGGCTAAATCCTAATGTTTCTAGTTCTAGGTCTACTGTTACCTCTGAAGCTAGATTGGGTTAGGTTCCGTTCCGTCTCAAGAGACATTGGCTAAACCCAACTGTTTCTAGTTCTACGTCTAGTGTTAGCTTAGTGTTGGTATTTGCTCTAATGTTGATATTAACTCTAATTTAGCTGTTATTCGGTTTTAGATTATTGCATACTTGTATTGAAGTAAAAGTAAAACTAACACTAGATCTACATCTAGAAAGTTTCGGTTCAGCCGTACATCTTCAGACTGTTATTACTTTTCACCAATATAAGTTGTAAGTTTTATGGTTTTCATGGTACATATCACTTCAAAATTTTATAATTTAGAAAAAATAATTCAATTTTTACATAATAACGAGAATAATTACTTAATTTTGAATTAATTATGACCGCAAAATTAATATATTACCGAACAATGGTCAATTATAATTCAGATTTGGGTTAATTTTAAAAAATCTTTTAACTTTTGGCTGACGGTAACTTTACCTGATATTTTGTCTCCTGTCAGAATCGACTAATGAAATGTCCATTTACTATTAATCTATCGGCCGGTGAAAAATATTGCCGAGATACAATCTTTTTTCCCCCAGATAAACCTCTGCCCTCCTTGGCCGACCTTTTTCATTTAGACTAGAAAGAACCATTAAATTTTTTGACGCCAGGTATTAAGAGCGCATTAACGAAGGTCCTGTCCAAAAAGACGTCGTGAAAAACAATTTAGATCCCTAACGGCCGCTCGAAGGTTCGTCTGATGTACCTCATCGGTACCTCTGCGGTTTTCGTTTAATTGTTAAGGTAAAACTGGTAAATTACTTTCATATTTTATGGACCCGACTTTGGGTATTTGGTACGCGTGCTCAGGTAAAAAACCTGGAACGGTGAGAACATTCCTTTTGTGAAACTCAATATCTAAAGAGATGAATTTAGTTCTTTTGTTTGAATACTTAAATTTTACTATTTTTAGCTTTAATTTCATAAATCTGGGATATTTCTACGTAGAAAAAGAATAATTATAGTAAATTGGGTAATAAATTATAACAATAAATTAATTATATTAGGGGCTAAGAATTCGAATGGCCCTTAAAGAGGCAAATGAAAAGAAAAGGGTGCTCTACTACGGTACCTCCATTACCGTTACCGTTTTCTCGGTCAGTTGGTCCCTTCTGCTTCCAAACCGTTCCTTCCTCTTTTTGTTTTAGTTTATTTTTTTCTCGCACGTAAGATCCCTCGCATGCTGTAGACCTTCGAATCTACTTCGATGGCGAACTTTTTACCTGGATTATTTCAAGGGCAAACCGGGAGGATTTTATGATAATGTAGTTACCAGTTTTTGGAAACCAGTGATTCTAAAACAGTGATTATTATTTTAAGTTGGCGATCAAAAATTTATGTTTCCAGTGATGTAATTATTTTAGAGTGTATGTGAAAAGATGGGACTTTCGAAAACAGTTCCCCGCTGTGCCGGTAAATGTAGAACGCGCAAAGTTGAGAGTTCCAGGTATTTTAGAGGGGTGGTGGCCCCTCTAAATATCCATCTACATCGTCCACCTTGCGCTGTCAAAAGTTTCAAGCCTCTTCCTCTCAATCTCCCATTCCCCTATCTTGAAACACCCCCGAATTCGGCCAACTGAGTTCTATTGTCCGGAGGGGTTATGAATTCCGCTAAATAATTGTAGAGCTTGTCCACAAAATGCCGGATGATAAATGTGGCCGTCCGTTGCGTCGGCTCTAGTATTTTTTAAGGGATGAGGGTCGCTTTCTTCGATACCTAAGGCTACCTAAACCCTGGTTTTATAGCAAACAGGTGCAGTTATGGCAAGTAAATCTATTAGAGTCGGCTTTTTTCGAAGCCTTTCAATACCTTGACATGTTCACACAACAATTTTTAAGAAGGGAATAATATTTAAAAAATGTTAAACATATTTAAAATTATAATTATTTAGGCGTTGTTTGTAAAATAAAACGCAGCTGTGAAATGTTATAATTAACATATTCATTTTCACTTCTAAAGTAAAGTTATCGAAACTGTACATGTTTCTTATCTACCGACTTTTAAATTTCTTCAAATGCCGGTCGGTTTCGTTTAAAGATTGTGACAAACGTATTGACATTTGGCGGTTGCAGGTAGTTTCTTCTTGGAATTTTCATCCTAAAATTACAGTGCAACCCCTACAAAAGGTCGAAATTTGAGGATTTGTTTGGTAATTAATCATTACCATGTCAGTTATGTAGTGCTTTTGTTAAGAATTAAGTATATTATTTTATAAGATTAAGTTTTTATTACAAAAATATAATTTATTGAATTGTTTTGTTTGTTTTTTACGGAGAAAATTATATATATGATTTATTATATTTATAAATTATATTGATTATATTATGTATGTGTATGTAAAGTGTACTGATAGAGTTCGAAGCGAAAATTTGGTGTTGTGTTTTTGATTAGTTTTGTTGAAAAAATCGACCTTGAAATTTAAAAGATATTTATACATGTAATATGCTTGTATATTTAGATTTGTTATATATAAATCGTGTATTAGGTTGGTAATTCTGTCGTTGTGTGCCCTTAGCCCTTTATAAACGCAAGGTCCTGTGGCGCAACGGATAACGCGTCTGACTACGGATCAGAAGATTCCAGGTTCGAATCCTGGCAGGATCGACTGAATTTTTTTTCACCATCACTTTTATCATCGATTTTTTATAGCAATAATCTTTTAGCTATTTGGTGACCAATTAGCCTAAATTCCATTATTCTTAAAATGATGGAGAGGGTACTTGATCACCAATCCACTCTATCTAAGTCAACATTCTTATCAGAAAGCAAAATGAATAATTTATTGCTCTCCATGCTTTAATAAGCACTTTTGAGGAGATAATTGCAACCTTTACCAAAGGTGCTTTTGGTAACACCTTATAGCAATCCATAAAGAATTTTCTAAACTTAAAACATATGCATTAGTCGACAACCAAATGATGTATAGGCATGTCAAAAAGTGGGCACAGCTAATTTGGGAGGCGAGGCGTTGACTAGTTGCGCAAAGTGGATGTCTCCTAGAAGGAGTACTCTCACCTCTCCTATGGTGCTTGATAGTTAACACCTTAACAAAAAATGGATTCATGATTCAGTTGTAATCCTGGTAATCATAATCTAACTAACACAGTAGGTGCAGAAGAAATGGGGTCAACATCATTCACTTCAAGATGGAAGCTGTAATTGCTAGCACCTTCCATTAAAGACAGAACAATAAACCTGAAAATTGAGGTTAAATAGTTAGTAATAATGGTATATAGCAAATTAAGCCATATTTGAACCAAAATTAGAACTAATATTGGAACCATGACTAGGACTAATACTAGATCTAAAACTAGAAACTTCCAGGTTTTACCATGCGTCTTTTCAAAAAGTGTTTGACGTTTCGGATGTCATGTTGCAACCTTCCCCAGAAACTGATTCGAAGTAGTTTTGAACCAATTACCACATTTTGTAAGAATGATATGATAAAACTATTAGGTATTTTGAAAATATTTTAAACAAAACCGAAGTTAGTTACACAGTAAAATGTTTAGTGTAATCAAATTGAAAGTTTTGGAAAGAGAAGACAAAGCCACAAAATTCGTAAACTGAAAACATCATACAACTGAAACCATCAAAGCTTGCGATTTTGATAAATGTTGCTGCCATTTCGCAGTCGGACTAAAAATGCGAAGTCTTCAGCGCTGACTTAGCGCTAAATACAGTCTATTTATACACTCTAAATTGATCAGATACCAATATCAAAGTAATCAGAACTGCTACATAGAAAATAGGGCACAATATATTTCTCAGCTTTAAGAAAATCCAAGAAGCAAATGTTGATTGTTAAGTATCCAAGGGGAATGAAAGTCACAGTAGTTTCTGGGGAAGTTCATTTACTAAGTTTGGTTGAAAAGAATTGTTGATATAAAATAAGGACAAGAATTGGGACAAGAATCTGAAAGATCGTGAATTGATTTTGCATTCAAAATAAGATTCTGACAACTGCTGACAAGTCTATTATATCAGTACTGCTGACAAGTACTGATATAATAAATAACATATTCATTTACAGTGAGGCATATTCTACATTTCACAATGCTAGACAGAAAAGTAGCTCAGCTAATCGCGAATAAAGCTGAAGGTAGAAAGCTAGAAAATAATATTCGTAATGAAAAAACAATTAGAACTAGACATTTCTCCATTTCATACGCGAATAATGTTTATGCAGTTTATACATCATTTCTTATATATATATTTATATATATTTATATATATTTATATATATTTATATATATTTATATATATTTCTTATACATCATTTGCAAGATTTGTGTATTTTGCCCTTAATTTGGTAAGCTGTTGGGCAATAAAGTATAAAAATAAAAAAAAATAAATAAAAAAATAATAAATTTTGGTTACAACTTAGAATTTAAGAAATGGAGGACTACGGAAACTACCGGAAACTACATTTCCAATTAGAATCACTTCGAAAGAAAGTATGGCATCTTTATAGCTGAATTAGGGATAAAGGTTGGTTTCGAAAAACAAGGTTTTGGTTCTACCAATACTGGAAGTACCATTATGGTGTGTTTCCGAAACTCTTCTTTCACTGCTGACATAACACAAATTAATAAAAACCTAATCCACCGACTTGGTATAATACTAATTAGAGATACCTAATTAATAGTGACATATCAATTGTTCACCAATTCCAGTTATTCAAACAAATTCAATTGCAATCAAATTCCAGTTATTCGCAATACAAACGGCTAAGTCAGCAATACAATTGGTATTCAACGGTCCATAAAATCTTAATTACTATAACTGAAATTATAACATCTGCAGTACCACAAATACTATAGGCTTAACTACACAAGGAAATGTTCCCGTTCTGCCACAAATGAGGATATTTTCTATAAGTTATTAGAATCGTCACATCTATTTATAACACTCGTGAGGCTTGAGCCTGAAAAGACACAATCTTTATATTAGCAAAGAAGAATTTGATAAAAATTCAACAAAAATAATACTGTTTTGTTTTAAATTAAAAATATTGTGAGTGCATTTCAAGTAACCAGTAAGATGTACAGGAGTCCTTAATTCCACAAATGGCATTAAGAAGCCGAGATACAGATCATGTTTGGTTGAGAATTATTTATCTTTTCCCTTTTAAATCATTATTATTGCTTAATCACGTATTTTCATGATCTTATTTAATAGCCTATCAATAAAAAATGTAAAGAATTGTTATTTATGGCATGATTTTGGTTAATTCTGCCGTATCTTAACAACTATAATAAATAGATATAGGAACACATAGTTATTCACCCCATAACATACATTTAAAATTTTCTACTTGTTTTCAATTGAACAGCAGTTTCATTTTTGAGCACTCTACATAAGATAGGCCGATGATGAGAATTGCACTCAAATAACACTTAAATAACTTTAACAGATATTTACACTTAGTTTACTTTTAAAAACATTTACCGTTTATAGGGTGGTAAATTTTCTACAACTTTTGTCTAAGGAACAAGACATCTTTTTTATTCTGAATTGAATGAAAGCACTTACATTTTGATAGAACTAGCCGTTCTCTAGATATTAATTTTTTTCCGCTTTTCAGATATTTAGCCCCACTGTGCGGCGATTCGTTTTGTAACTTCATATTTATCTAATAGGAAACAAGCGGTAATAATAAATGGGTCTATGTCAAAAATACATGGTGATACTGTAGGTGTGCCACAAAGGTCTATCTTGGGTCATTTATTTGTAGCCTATGTTAATGATATTCCATATTCTGTACCTAACGACCAAAGCACGGCGAGTTTAGCTTAACGGCTCAAAAATTCGCCCCACTCCGGCCTCGATGTTGAGAGGCGTCTGAGGCTGTCCCTTTTTGGTGCATAAGATATTATTTATAGTGAGAGACTTGTAAGCTAAAATCGCCGAACTCTACTAAAGATAATGTGTGCTTGTACGCGGATTTGATATCAATTGTGAACAACTTGGATGATCTGCGTAATAAAATCCATCAAACATTAGACGCTGCAATGGATTTTTTTTGGGTGTAAATGATCTAAGGGCTCTTTCTCATTTGTAGGGTGTCATGGTGGCAATACGTTTTATATCTTCACATAATCGACATCATCCACATAAACGCATTGCATAATAAACGAAGAAAGGACGCAGTATTTGAATGAGTAAGAGTATGAGGTTGTTATATTCTGTCCCAATGATGTTTGGGACAGAATATAACAACCTAAGTCTTCTAGTAATATATTTTAATGATAGCTATAATTGATATAATAGATTATTTTATAATTGAATGAAATCATCGAAGGTTTTACTCGTTAATAATAAATAAATAAGGTTAATCGAAAGATATGTAATATAGTCAGTCAAAATACATATTTCAAAGAAAATTTAAGTATTTATTTAGAAATTATAATATATTGTACTACATATTATTATTTAAAAACATTATTTCGTTATAATATCAACCTACTCCTTCTGTCCTTTGTCGCCTCGCCTGCTTTTGATAACACTGTTTCTACTGGCACTGAGAATATTTCCTTCTTGGACTCCCAAAACTGTAAGGGATTCTGCTTCCTATCTATCAATAGTAAGTCTAGGTACTGTTTTGTTTATGCTTCGGCAGAATATGTGGGTGTTGACGGGGTGAATATTCGCTTGTCTTTTATGTCAAAATGTCCCCACTACAAATTTATATGATTGTTCTTGCTTTATCTAAAATTTATGTTATTCAAATACACTCTACTTTATACTATAAGTCATAAAATTTGTTATAGAACTAGGTATTGCAATTAAAAGAAAAAGTCTTTTAGCTAAAATAAGACTCGACAACAGCAATATTTTACCTGCCCGCCTCTGAATACTAGATATTGTAGAATCTGAAGTTTCTAGATGCTGAGTAGTAGCAATAATCCTCTGCTTCTTCTGTAATCCAGTTAAGGGTTTGATTACTACTTATTATCTTATCGAATCGTTGCTTTAGTCTTGGGTCCAGTAATGTTGCATTTACAGAAATTTTTGAAGTTTCCATATAACCCAGTCTTTTCAATAGCCTATCTTGAAGAGTGGTTTTCAAAATCTTTCCCATGGGAGTTAATGGTTGTACATTATCAACAGTGTGTTGGACACCATGAATTAAAGGGATGATAATGGAGAGCGTTATACATTTTCACATGACAGCTCAGATTTTATAGCATCAACAGGTTTCAATATAAATACGTAGTCTTTAATTAGTGTCTAGTCGTCCGGTGATAAAAGTGAAGGTGGTCCGGGAAGATTGGACATAGCTTCTGATGACGGAACTCTTAGTTCCCCTAGTCTTTGCGTTATTACCAAGCATCTTATTGGAAACTCATGTTTTACTTCTATCAGAGGAAATTTGATTTTTTTCTGCATCTTCTTTTTATCACAATATCTGGGCATGTTTTAGCAATTACTGTAGAGCTGGATGTTTGAGAGTGTTCGTAGCACATACGTCTTATTGAGATGACCAGTGATAGCGTTTCTTATATTTGAAGCATTATGTGTTACTGATACTATTACAGGTTGTTGTAATAGTAAAGGTGGGTTCCTTTCTTTTTAGGTATTCACTTAAGTTTATGACATTGCCAAAGAATTTAAATTCCATGTACAGGAATTTACACCACATACTGAGACATCTCCTCTTCGTTCGAAATGATCTCAAACGATAGATCTCTTTGCAGTTTGTCATGGCATATCGTTAAATTTTCAAAACAACACAATACACTTCACCTTGTTGTAACATAGCACAACAATGCTGCCGTGTAAGTTGTGATCGATTGAAGGTAGTATTAGCATATACATCGAGATGCAAAGAATTTACTAAATCCTCGAAATAGCAGTAGGAATAGAGAACATCTCCAAAAAGCTGAACATAGCAATTTATATGGTGATGAGAATACGAAATATAACAACAACGTTTGCGTCTAGACTTACTTATTATGCCAACTTTCATAGCGAAGCTACTTACGAAATATTATTCTTGGGAGCATCGTCAGCAGTAGAAAGTGTTTTCTTTTTCTAAAAAAGGCACCGAGGGCGCTATACAAGCTTCAATATACGACAGTATGTCGCGAAATATACCTCTAATGAAAAGAAGCATGAATACAATACTCAACAAAAAGTATAACTTGCAATACCGATCCATCAGTTAAAAAAGACACAAGACAACGCTGGTTTCTTGTGTATTAAAATTGTTCAACCATCTTTTCCAGTATATACGGATACTGCCATAACATCGGTTTTCACATGTGACAAAAAGGCGCTACTGATTTGTACTTTTAAGCTACAAATCTTATGTATCTTACAAATTTGTTTTTTTTCCTGGTTTGTTTGGCTTTGTAATGTGTGTTTGAATTTAAGCTGGACCTACTACACAATGTCAGCAAAAAGGCCATTATGGGCAACCAGATCTGTGGTTGGTCATGGTGGCTGGATCGGAACGAACTGGGCTCTTAAACCACGAATAGATCGCGAATATTCTTACCTTAGGTCTAGATAAGAATAATCAGACTAATCATCGTCTATGCTTGTTTGGTTTGGTGGTAAAAAGTCATAAAGCAGCACAACTACTACTGCTATGAATACAACTTGCAAGTCTTAATGTAGAGACCTTGTCCGATATCTGCTCTTGACTAACCCAACCTTACTCGGTTAGACAGCACTTCATTTATATATTCAAAAGGAGGAAGATTTGAGTATTTTATCATTGAGAACATGGTCTTCAGCTTCTAGTTAAGCTAATGCAGGTTAACCGCAGAATCCTGAAGAACTTAAGTGTAAATCAATTAATTGAAGTTAAGACTGACCATATTTCGACAACATATAATTTCGATCAGCCGTATAAGGTCATATTTAGAAGCAGAGACGAGGAGTGGGCCTCAGCAAAAAACAGGAACCCATCCATATGTTCGTTCAGTTTTGTTAATTTCAATTGATTTTCATAAAATGTTTTGATGATAATTATGTCAAATATAATAATCCAAAAGTGACTTTCAACAGAGATACTGTGTTCTGAGTTGCCTAACTTTATATTGGTGTGACGTAGCCCCTCGGCCGTTGCCATAAGTGGCCTTGTCTTAATATTTGTTACTAAGAATATTAAGTATAGGTTCATAACCAACCTATACAATATAATTAAGAGAGTGCGGTTTAAATTATTTATTTTTTCAAATTATTATAGTCAAAATAATGCATTGCAATGATATAGTGCTTTTTAACATGACCGTTATATCCTCGTTGATCCCGAGATAACCTCCTATATGAGGCGGGAGACGTTGACATAATATGACGCCGGGATCATAAATTCTCGTTCGCGGCACTGCACGACGTCGGATACCACACGTGGTTGGCTGCATACTAATTTATTCTTGGTATACTGTTAAATAATAATTTGAAACAATTTGAAACTTTTTTATTCTATAAATTTATAGACAAGTTTTTATTATAATAATTTGATTCTCCATATTCTAATAGTCCATGGTCACCTGTTCTGCAAATTACAATTTATTGCCGAGTATTGAAAGCTATTCGAATCTATTTTGTTTATTACCGCGCTGAAACATTCACGAAGGTAAACAGGTACGTGCGTTTTGAATTAACGAGGCATTTGCCGAAATTTACATATATACGATAGATCTTTAAAAAACGATTTGTGAATAACAACAATTTGTATGGTAGACGCAATAAAATAAATTTTTATATCTTTGTTTTCTCTCCGAGTGTTTCTCATTGTGGTTACCGGGAGCTTACGGTAATGTAATTTTAAAACGATACCAACAATGGGAAAACGTCCTATTACCATTGTACTCTTTAAATTGAGCTTTGTTTAGATCCCTCGAGCCTATGAGGATTTTAACATTATTTATATTCTTTTAGAATTGTTTCTCATTATAATTTTTATTAACTATTGTTCAAATGGACTGAAATAACGGAGTCAAGATTATATCATGTAATTTAAGTTAGTTTTAAATAATTTTTTGAATACGAACAAGTCGACACTGATACCAAAAAGTCTCCGGTTCAAGCTCAATCAGTCAAGTGTATAATGGACCGGGTAGTTTTACTTTCCGCCTATCGATTCTCTTTGTTCATCCAGCCGACTTGAGTGGCGTGACCTAGAAATCGTTAAATACCGAAAGGAAAAAAAACGTATCGGATTCCGAATTTATAAATATCTAACTCACCATTTTTGAATCAGGGGACCTAGCAATTGGCAGCGAGGAAACAATGGTCCGCCCGGTATCGGAACAAAGGTAACCTTGAGACAGAAGCAAAATTCTGCATTGAAAGGAAGTGCCTAGCCAGAAGCGTTTAGATTTTTAACCGCGCCGGACTATCTTTACGAAAAGACTATGCTAATTTCCATTCTAGGAACTCTTTTGTTATGTACGTTTAAAATTATGCCCCCTTAAGAAAACACAAACGCCAATACGAAATATGTTTTACCCGGGAACGTGAAAAGTCCGCAATTTACCGATAAGTTGAGATTATCGCGTCAGTAAATTACGCAGTACTATTACGCATACCACAATAATTATCGCAATTACCAGCAATCATTAGGAAGTCGGTCAGTTTTCCTGTTTTTCTTGCTATTTCTAGATAACAAAAAAAAATGAAGGAAAATAAAAAGAACCTTTTCATAAATCTTATTACCGTTATTACATAATTAGGTTTATCAGCTTTCTAACCAACATTTCCTGCTATAATCATTTTAATTTTGTGTATATATAGAAATCTTAATTGGGATACTCCACATATATTATATTAAAACATCACGTGCACAAACCCTTCAAAATCTGCCAGAAACATTGATTGTCTACAAAACAAACGGGATAATTCATCCAAACGGCGAAAGCAGTGGCGTGTTAAGGGCATATGTCAGGCGAATCTGCGCCCCATACACTAACCTCTTTGCCGAGTTACATCAGAACGTGTGGCGTGTGCAATAAGCTGTCGTCGCCTCTTTCTGTGCCATTGGCAGCGATAAATCCTGTGCGTAGACGGACGATTCAATTGAATATGTAACACACGCGTTTGGCCTTGCGCTTGACACTTTAACAAGTGGCTTGTCGTTTCGCATAAAAATGAAACCGGCGAATCACGCGACTCTTGAATTCAATTTCTTTGGTGGGATTCCATCAAAATGACATTTTCCTTTTTTTGTACGAACTATGTATGTCGCCTTTCGTCTTGGTAAAATAGAAGTTGATATAATGCCAATTCGAAATTTAATTCAGGTCAGTAGAGGCTGAGGTGCTACAATATGATTAACCAGAATCTACCTCATCTGAATTAATTAATAATTAGATGATTTCACCTGATAAATTCGAAGGATAAGGCCAATAATAAGGCAAATAAGCCCATACATGTAGACGTGTACACAGAGGCATACCTCAGAGTTAAACAGCAGAGGTTTGACTAAAGAAGCGAGGAGCTACGTACGTAGATGTCTACCTGACAGGTAAAAAATATAATTTGTCAATTCCGCCAGGTTTGACTCCATGTCCGTTCATTTCCACGGTTAAATCGCACGTAGCGACAAACACGCCGAATTTTGACCCCTTGAGACGAACAGTACATGCAAACCATTGCAGTGCACCTCTAGATGTATGGCCGGCCTTACAGTCACATTTAAATAATGCTAAAAATATTTTTTTCCAACGTAATCTTCAATTTTACAGCTAACTACTTGAAAAAGTAGTGAGTGTAACTATTTTCACAAAAAGTAGTTTAACTTGGTGTTTAAACCACATTTAGAATATGATGCTTTGATACTTTGAATATGGTAATTACACCAAATAGTTAATAGTTAAATATCTAACTATTTTTTAACTACATAATAAAATGTACTTTTAAGGCCTAAAAAACACAATGCTATTCCTACAACTGCAAAAATGTATAGAAAGGTAGAGCACAAGAAAGGTTAACCTGTGTTCTACGGATCCTAGGGTTCCACTCAAACATTTTGTGGATTCCATGAGATATTAAAGACATCCCAGTTTTCTGCGAAGCGAAAGTAGTGAATCGTTTAGAGTTGGTCCATTTTGGATAAAATTAATGGATGTATATCGGGAAATTTCTAAACGCGCTGTAAATGAATTGATACCATTCGTAACAAACTATCCCTCTGCGAAATCCTTTCGACATATATCACTACAAAAAGGAAGTACGGAAATCGACTCGATGCTAGAAATGATAGGAGTCTCCAATTACCATCGAAACATCCATATATTGATAAATTGTGCAGTAATTAATAATCACAAATCTGGGTGTGTTCCATAAAAAAAATATCAAAAGAGGGTTTCGCGCGATGATAAAGGTTGAATAACACTGGTCTCGAATAACAAATAAATAAATGAAAAATAAAATAAAGCATAGAATCTTGTAACTTGGAAAGCTACTTTTAATTTAAGTTAAGATTGCTTTAAAGAAATTAACTGCTAAAGAAGATCGTGAGAGATAGCTGATATTCTTGATAAATTAAGCAAGGTTGCAAAATTGATGGATCTTTGATATGTTTGACGGATGATTATATATTTGTGTTGTTTTTTATAAATATTTGTTTAATTACAGTAAAGCTTCGCTAATTCGTACACTCACAAATTTGAATTCCCTTGTAATCCGAACAAAATTAGAAAATGACTATTTTGCATGGTGTCCCTTGAAGTCCAAGAATAATTCCAGTTCTTGGTCTAGTGTTAGTTTTACTTCATTTCAAATATACAGGTTGTGTTGGGTTGGGTTTAGCAATACATCTGAAGACATTTTCTTACGAATCTACAATGAATAGTTTCTGAAATAGAGTACTTTACAAACTAATTTGGCAAATAGATTTAGAACTACAATCTTCTTTTTCATTTTATATGCAAAGGGGCGCACGTAGTTTCGTTCGTGTAACCCAAACCTGCGGCGCCAAATATCTTAGAACCGCAGTGAAGAAGAACCTGATAATGCCATTCCATTGTCCATTCAACAGTTAAAATTAAAAAATTAGGTAGTTCTCTCCATGAAGACATTGGAACAAACGAGTTTAAAGGTTAGGAAGCTAGCAAAATCTTCAGTGTATCATGTGTCATGCAAGACAAACTGCAGATATTATTATTATTATCTAGTATAATAAATCTAAAATTTTTGTGTTTATACGACTTTTTGATATCTATATATGACTTCAATAATCCGCATGCTTCCATAATTTGAATTAAGCTGGTTTTAATTGATTAGGATTAGTAAAGCTTTACGGTAACTTATAATCATGGCCCTTTTCTTTATTAGTTCTTCTATCTTCCAAATGCTGTAATAACTTTACAGCACAGTACATAATTTCTATAGTACATAATTTTACTTAGGTTTAGTGTTGAATAAAATGTATAAATAGGTAAATGTTTAGATCAGTGTCGTCCTAAGATATTTGGTGTCCCAGAACAAGTAAAGTTCATTAACTTAACAAAAAGATTTTGAATGGCGCATAAATTTTTGCTATTGGTTTTTGGGAAAATGAGATGAAACAGGCAATTTTGCTTTAAATTGTATAAGGCAACAAATCGAACCTGTTGTTGACGATTTACCTCTAGCGCACCTCAGAAATGTATTTTTCCAACATGGTCGTGCGCCATCTCACAATACTACTATTGTCACTAATTGTTTGACCACAGCGTTTGGTGATTGTTGGTGACGTAATCGAAGTAAAGTTTGGTTAGGACACCGAACCCAACATCTATGGATTTTTGCTCGTGGTGAAGATTGCCAGATATTATTTATAATCAACTAATAAATCCCCTAGAGTAATTAGAAGCCGCAGTTGTGCACGATTTTGGAACACTTTGAGTTTATCAACTCGGCAAAATGTGTTGAAGAAAGATGTCGACTGTGTGTAATATAAATCGGGGACATTTAGAAAATTTTCTATAGAAAAAGGTTTTACTATTTGTAGTTTGTTACTATATAAGTATTGATTGTTGTTTCACTTTTGTTATTTACTTATTCGTTTGAATTTTACATAAAAAGTTGCTGTGGAAATGTGTTCATAGAAACGTAGATTTCTCAATGAGAAAAAGTTATGGCGACTTTTCGAAAATGCGCTTTAAAAAAAAACATCTGTATCATTGGCGTAAGAGATATCGATATACGATTTTCAGAGAAAAATGAGTTTGCAAGGTTTTTGAAAATCATGATTTGATAAACGTTTAAAATTGAAGATGGCATTGGAAAATCTTATTTGTAACATGAAACATATAATTTATTAAACAATTTTATTTGATATCTAGCTCATGAAAATAGGCATATAAATGGCAGAGCTACAGCTTAGGCATTGTGTAATAATTTCTATGTACAGAGTGTCTTTTTTTCTAGTAATTTACATTAAAAATGGTTATGCTGTGCATCGGTGTGTTTACAATAAAAATCTCTATCCAAAAAATAACTAATGCGAAGAAAAATACCGACCAATTTGAAAAACAAAAATTGATTATTGCTTGAAATTTTAATCATAGAATACATCAAACCATTTTATTTGTTGGAGTTACAGCTGGGTCATTCTTGTGTAATAATCTTTACATACCCTGTATGTAAAGATTATGTAAAGCTTTTCTTTGCTAAAATCACAATTAATATTGCTGTATCGTACATAAATGGATTTAGAATAAAAATCTCTATCCGATAACTAGGGATGGCATGAAAATCCGGCGTTGATACTGATTCCGGTGGATTCGGCTCTTCAATACGACGATTCGGTTCAACTGACTCAAACTAGCTGGATCAAAACATCACTAATTCATTGTAAACATTATGTATATATTAAGTATATAATGATTCCAAAATAGCAGAAGAAATGAAAGAATTCTTCTTTTTCCATCAGTTCTATTTTTATTGCGTTAACTGGAGTTAATCTAGAACGTAAATCCTAACTCTTTCTAATCATTTCAAAAAATGTGCGTTGGATATAAATGTTACTTCCAGGGCTTTGCAAATATTTTTAAACTATGATACTAGGAACATAAGGTAGGATATTCAACAATTCGAAAATGCGATCTGCGAGAATAGTTTTGGCGGCAATTAGGAAAGTTTGATAAATATAACTATATCTATTATAACCAAAAGTAACAGATAAATTCGATAAATCCATTAAAAATAATTTATGGAAATATCGTTGAGACGAATCTAAAGGTTTCATCGTCTCATCATCAAGACCATTTGAACTCAGTAACTCACTTGAATATTGTGTTAAAACACAATATTCAAGGTGACGACACAACATACAACGACACAACACAGTTGACGCCATAATTCATTAAAAAATGTCGGAAAAAATTAAAATTAACTACATTAAAAAGAAAAGCTACTACAAAAAAAAATAGCTAATAAATTTAATCTTTAGACCCATCTCAGTGATTTTTCCATAAATTATTGTAAGGAAGTTTTATTAATCCGCCGCCCGAAATGCGTCAGTGTCTTTTGGATGGAAGGTAAACACTAGTGGAGCTTGCTGATAGATCTTTTTAATACCCTAAGCAATTTGAAGAGCATTGATTGTAAGAGTTTTATTGAAAAATGCTCATGAGTTCCACTTTCAACTCGCAATTGACTACAAGTTAGACACACACCATGACAAAGAGATCGTTGTCTTTGGATGACTAATCACTGAGGTACTCATCTTTTATTACCCTTGCCCAAGGCCAGGTTACTTCTTGCGTGTCAGTGTGACCTTTTTCTATAAAAAATTGTTTGATACGTTCTAATGATACTTTCAAACTGTCAAAAGCCATACATACCATCAATTTACCAAATGTCATAATTATTCACTATTTGGCCCATGTCCTATTTTTGCAAAGGAAAGTAAATATACCGATCTCAGAATAGCTTTGGTATGAACAAAAGTAGTTTTCTATTTTTTCCTTAGTTTTTATCGTTAATCACCATGTATCCTAACCCAAAGACAGTTTGGTTCTTTCTCTCCTGTTCTTGGCCTTAGTTTCATCCAAGATTTCCCACAATGTCTCGTAAAAATAAGTGCAATGTACTTCATCCAATATTATTGGTGGGGCTGGCGTCATGAGTTTTCAATTCCCCATTTTGATCCCTGTTATCCTGGTTAATAAAATTGGGGACTACACATTCATTGAGCTCGAGGCTGGAATTGATTCGGTGTTGTTTAGTATTGTAATGAAGTCTAATAACCTTAGCAAAGAGTATGGTTTTTTTATAACGGAGGTTTATTCTTTAGAGCGAATGAAATGTGTGTCTTTTCTCTAGTAATTTACATTAGAAATGGTTGTACTGTACATCGGTGTGTGGAAATGTATGTCCCAAAAGGGACACACATTTTCACACTTTTCTCTTTAGGAGAAAAGTCTTTATTATCAGTCGGCGTATACAGATTATTTTTTTAACTCGTAGCTCGTTTATATCACAAGGGTTAAAATATTTTGTTTGGTATTGTTGTTAAGTTCCTGAATACTTGTTTCAAGGAAAAACTTATTTGAGGTATGAAACATAGAATTATCAAAATATTTCATTTGATGATTTATTTATGAAAATAGGAATGTAAATAACAGTGTTA
This sequence comes from Onthophagus sagittarius, assembly GCA_036711965.1. NCBI lineage: Eukaryota > Metazoa > Arthropoda > Insecta > Coleoptera > Scarabaeidae > Onthophagus > Onthophagus sagittarius. The sequence goes on from JASERS010000004.1 coordinate 43,703,989, forward strand.
CAGTTTGGGACTTTTTGTCTGACACCTAGTATATCCTAACATCGATATGTAAAGTTCTAATAAAGAGAAATTAGATTAATTGCCTGTATGTATTTGTGCTAACTATATGATGATTAAAATAATAAACAGCTTATTTCAATTAAATTGTATCTTTTTAATCAATTGTTTAGAAATTTGGGCAGTTAAACTGTAACCACAATTATCCCTTGTAGGCAATTAAACGCAAAATCATAAAATTAGTGAAATGAATTGCAACATCGGGTTCAATTAATTCGTAAATGTTTATAATCATAATTGATCGGTGTAAATTAATTCTGTTCTACCGATTTTGTTTCAGAATATCACCGAAAGTGGCGGGGTTAAACCGCGTCATCATATAAGAAAATTTACCACATCCGGCAGCCTAAGTGACAGTTCGTCGAGCGTTAAACGTCAGGTAAGTTTTTTCAATATACTTCGATTGTGTTTAACGTTATAAATCGGTCGAAAAGTTTGCACCGTGTAACGGTTTGTCTTAAATGACGAGTTAAACCGCTTTAATTAACCCGGGTTTCGAAAGTAGATCTTCGCTAATTGCAAACCGTTGTTTTATATGTTGAGACGTTAAACTACTCACTCTAGAATTTTAGGAGATATTTTTATTTTCCAATTAAGAATTGAATGTATTTTATTACTCTGCATGGAAAACGGAATGTTGTTCGTTAAATAATGAATTTGGGTTACGTAGTGACACGTTGTACTTACATAGCAGTTCCTTTTCATATACTGAAAATATCTTACATTCCGATGTGTGTTCCTAAAAGGAAATACACTCGGAAGCGAGCGTGATGAAACGACTTCGTAAAGGACGAGTAGGTAACGTTGCCTAGCAGGGTTTTATCTGATTTAAGTCACTCGACATGTACCAAAGTTATTTTGGTCGGTACTCGAATGTACCTTTTACTTGAGAGGTATGTGATAGAGAAAACCAGTTTCTAAATTGGTATTTGGATTATAATTGCCGCGGCCCTCTTAATGAAAACTCTAATTGGACTTCAAGTAAAAAAATGACCGTTATCGATAAATATGAAATGATTTATAGCAAAGATTTCGTAAAGTGTGTGATTAATGTTAAATATCAATAATAATCCTGATCTCCTTTGCTATGTACGTACATACTTCAGCAAATTAAGGGTTTTTCATTTCTGAAGCCGTAAGAATGAACAGCACGTACTTTGCACGTGTTTATGATTCTAAGCTACGATAAATTCTAATTAATAGTCGGTTAAAGCGTACGTATTCGTTGGCTCACCTTCTAGTTTCTATTACGTAATGACGAAGAAGCCGAACATTAAAACCGTTATCTTAAGATTCTTTCTTAAGGAGATTCGTCCAAGAGATTAAAATAAAATGGTACCACGTAAATTAACTCATAGCGAACTTAATAAAGTTCGATATCAAGTCATTTCTACATGATGAAATTTTCTATATCTCTACTTAGTAGTTACAACCAACAATCTCTTTTCTCTTATAATTAAAGCCCATTTCCATAGCATGTCATCTAATCAAATGCGGCTTAATAGAATCAACCAAGAATCGACTGGATTCAGAGTAGTGAAAGTTAAATACACCCGGTGGGCCATCCAGTACCATTCAATTTACATATCGAGGATGAAACACCAACGGAATGGAGTGGTTCTTCTCTTTTCCCGTAGGCCGATTTCTTACGGCACTAAGATTTGCTGGTGTCCATTAGGAGTCGTGGTCGTCTAATAAAATATAGCTCATGAATAATAACATGTAATAAAGGAACATAATGAGGAGTTGTGAAAGAAGACTTAAACGTAACCTTATTTTTTTATTTTTTTTCTTATTTGTCAGGAAGACTGGACGTTTCACGTTTAATAGTGGTTACGATGATAACCAAATGAAATCTTTGATACAAGGAAATAATTAATAACACCGAAATTTATTTGATGTTGGCCTCCATTTCCATAGAACAACAAACACCGCTAAATGATAAATCTTAATTAAACTAACCGCAATAAATCGAGTTTAAAAGTCAAAACAAATTCGCGTTAGATCTTATTTCTTGGAAATTGCGATTTATTGTTGAAATTTGACTTCTGAGTAATGAAAGAGTCATCCCGTCATCCTCTGCCTTCTTGGCACCGAAATCTATTAACCCCGTGTTACGTCTTTAAAATAAATTGTATATTCAACAGCTATGCTTATCGACTTCGCACTGCTGAAACGCCATTTCGTATTTCAGGATGTTTATACATTTGATTTCCTCTCGTATTCATGAAATGAAAATAAACCGATCGTTATTAGAGGTGTATCGCTTGGTATTTTCGGTAATATCGAGTATAATACATTGTAAAGTTTGAAAGTAAATGCGGTCTAAACGGTCGGTTGTATATCATGTAGAGTGCGCATTTAAAATATCGACCACTAAACTGTCAACATGGAGTATAATTTATTCGTTTATGTGTGCAAGATAGAGCTTTGAAATTGAATTATGCCCGCCCGATTGACGGTTTGAAGATATGCAATGGTAATTCGCGATTGCCTTGACTTTTTATGTAAAATTCAAGAATTCGTGCATGCCGATTCGACTATTTATCATAATTGGCGGTAAACAACTATTATTGGATTGGTTGAAACGAAAATATTGAAGTTAAGCACGAAATCCTTGAGAGTTTATTACTATGCGTATTGAGGGTTATTAATAATTATTGTAGTGCACGAAAATTTACTAGAATTATATTCCAGGAATAAGATTGCAATCTTAAATATGTACACTATGTCCCCGAATAGAGTTCAACAAAGAGGGGAAAAAATTTATTTCTCAGTTTTCTCAGCAAAAATAATGCGACGGATATGTTCAAATCACACGAATTTTATATTCTACCTATAGAAGTTAACTAATAATTCTCATTATTATTTAAAATAAGTCTTTTTCTAAATTGAACATTTTTCAAGTTCAATGGCATGCAAAAAAATATAATCATAATAACCATTAAATTAAGTTTTTCCATATAATAGACTTGATTTAACTTGACTTAATAGACTTCCATTAGACTTGGCACTAGAAATATTTGGGTTAAACCACTAGAGCTATAAGGCTAAACCCAAACGTTTTTTGTTGTAGATCTAGTGTTAGTTTTAGTGTTGGTATTAGCTCCACTTCCAGCAGTTATTTGCTTTTAGATTATTGTATACTTGTATCGATCTAAAACTAGAACTAACACTAGACCTAGAACTAGAAAGTGTTGTGAATCTTTCTAGTTCTAGCTCTAGTGTTAGTTCTAGTTTTAATTCTTGTTTCACTTTACTAAAACACTGTAAATGCTCTTAAAGCTAAAAGTATAACTAAAATTAGACCTACAATCCAGCTTCAGAACTAACACTAGTCCTAGAATTAGAAACATTAGTGTTTAGCCTCTAACGTCTCTTAAGACGTCTGTAAACTCTACTGTTTCTAGTTCTAGGTCTAGTGTTAGTTCTGAAGTTAGGTTAGATTGGGTTCAGTTCAGTCTTAAGAGATGTACGAGTAAACCCAAAACTTTCTAGTTCTAGGTTTAGTGTTGGTTTTAGACATTACTGTTGGCTCTATTTTTAGTTGTACAGTGTGCACTGTACACTGATGTATCATGTTTTTTTCGTGTAGTTAATAAGTATCAATAAATAAATGTGCTATAACATATCAGGGTAGCTGGACCATAGCACTCTTAGCATGGCGGTTTTCATGGTTATATCATTAATCGAACTTAAACAAATTTTAAATTAGAATAAAGGTTAAATTTTGACATAAAAAAGGGAATAATTTCGGGAGTAATTTCTATGTATAGAGTATAAAATTGGTATGATTTAGTGATTCGACGCATTATTTTTACTGAGTTAAGTTTCAGAATTTACTAATCAACTTTTTTCCTCTCTGTAACCCGATACGGGGACATACTGTATATTGACTTCCATAAAGATTTACAACACCTAGAATTAGTTGAACAACGTTATTGAAATCTGCGTCAACGAAATCTTTTATTACATCAAACAATCGATTAAAATATGAATAAAACCTATCTATTGGCTAGTCTGTTTTCTGCTTTTTCCTTTGCACTTAATAACAATAAATTTGAAGACATAGACAAATCAGTTTGTAATTAAGCGTCAAATTCACAAATTGGTTGTTCATAATTTTGTTCTGAACATGAGAACAATGCCAAAAGCACGTTAATATCAACAATTTTGATCAACAATTATTTTTCCCAGTTGACTGTTTTTGAACCTGGTCGTATGATTGTTATGAGAGTGGACGAACATTCGGTAAGAGAAATTGCTCGTCGTGTAAACTGAAATGTTACAACGGTATTAAGATGTTGGTCCAAATTGTCCGAGGAAGTAGTGCAACGTCGACAGAGCGTCTCCGCAGGACTACAGATCGCGAAGAATATAGCTTAAGATTTCAAGAGACAAATTTTCAACAACTCGATGGATTACAAATGATTGGATGAGAGATACCCTACTTCTCTCCCAGATCGGACCCAGAATGTCAATGTCATCTGTTTATTGCCGAATAAGACCTTATTCGACAATCGGTATGCGTTCATATCCTCCATTTTTATGTCTTCCTCTTGCACCACTTCTGCGTCTACGTAGGGTACAATCGATCAACGAAAGAGCAAATTGAGGGCAAGATTTAAATTGTGGACATCGAATTGTGTTTAGTGACGAGCCTCGATTTTGCGTATGGGCCCACGATGGCCCTAGAAGGGGTAGACGGAAGCATGGAAAACGAAAAAGTGCAACATTTATGGGATGAGTTTCGGTAGGCGATTGAGTAATTTACCATACCCTTCAAAAAATTAACACGATCTCTGCCTACGGGTTCAAGAAGCTTGGGTGGATCACAAACAACATATAGCTTACTGAATTGATATCATGCAATCTATAAGTAAAGTAATTCATTTAAAGAAGTTAACAAAATTAATTATTTTCTTAAATACGTCACAAGAAAAAGCGATATTTAATAGAAATGATGGGTAAATACATTTCAATTATGAATCATCCGGGATTGACGAGTGTAAATATATAATATTATAATGAATATGGCATGCTTCGTATTGATACTGGCAAATTATTGTAGATGTGCAAACCAAGTAGGTTGGAATTAAGTCTACTTTTTAAAATACACAGTAATGAGCAGTGTCTGATGTTATACATATGTACATCTTCAACCTTATCTAGTAAGACCTCTTTCTCTTCAACTGCCAGCAACCTCTCGTGTATATAGGCAGATGGTAGTGTCATTATATTGTGTTTGATAAATATGGGCTTGCATGTTGATGATTGAGAAACTCCACCAATAGCCCGAGCAGCTTTGCAATCGGAAACTTCTTTGAGCATGGGAAAAATTGTTCCATACCAAAATATATATATCTCTATAGATATCTCAGGTTGACTGAAATTCTTCATAATACTATATGTAATAATACAAAAGAAATAAAAACGAAAAAAGGATTTTATTATAACACAAGCTATAATAAAATCCATTAAAGAGAAAAAAGGTTACTTATTAATTACAAAAAGAAACCAATGATGCCACAAGAGAAACTTTAACAAAATATAGAAACAAATAGAATAGAATTATTCTAGAAGCCAAAGGAAAATATTATTAAACAGAAATAAGTATTGAGTCAAATACAAAACACGAATAGTAAGAAACCAATACGGAAAATAAAGCATAACGATAAAAAATTGCAGATACACAAGAAATAACGAATCTATTTAATTGACAAAATATCCATCTCAATTTAAACAATCAGTAGTAATCACAGTACACATGAAAGGGAATACTATCGTTTCAAAACTATAGACCTATATCTTTAGTAACGGCACTAAACAAGATATGCGAAAGCGAAAAACTTTATCCAATAGAATCCAAAACAATATTTATAAATTTAGGTTAATATCCCACAAGCAATCTGAATTTATGAGGGTATATCAACTACCGGTGCCATCGCAAACCCTACAAAAGACTTATATTCTCTGCTTGGAAAGGGTACTCCAACATTAGCAATATTCTTGGATCTAGGAAAGACATTTAACTCAGTAAACCATGCGCGGCTGTTGAATACCCTTGATGCCGTGGGAAGAAGGGGCATGAACAAATTGCTATTTCCAACTTATTTACTATTTACGACCCGAACACAAACAGTCGAAGTTGGTGATATGTATAGCACTAATCAAACTGTTAAACATGGCGTGCCTCAAGGAACAGTTCTAGGACCTGTGTTATTTTATGTTTACATAAATATCTTGTTAACGTTAGATATTGCCGGGGATATGATTTTCTTTGCTGATGATACTGTTATCGTATACTTAGATGCAACATGGAGAGGGGTAAAGACTAAGGCAAAGAGTGACATAGTTAAAGTATCTGATTTGCTTTCTTAACCACTTGACAGTGAATGTGGACAAATCATTTTTCATGCCATTCTCGACTTATGGCAGTCAACTGCCTATTTACGATAAATTGTCTGTGATCTTGACAACAAATACCGTAAACAACAAATACATAAAATCTATGCATAGTTTTAGTTATTTCGGAGTGGTAATTGATGGTCACTTGAGGTGGGATAGGCACGTTAAAAATATATCGAAAATATTGAAAAATTCACTGTTTAAGCTCAATACTCAATGTTTATCACTTAAAGACATTATATAATTGTTTAGTAGAATCAAAGATACGTTATGAAATTTTGGCATACCCCATGCCTATATGACACCCACTTAAAACCATTGGAAATATTACAGCGTAGGATATTAAGAAAATATTAGGATGGGAGAATTTGTACACATCAGTACCCCTACGTTCGGAATTTGGAGTTTTGGACCTGAAATTTATTTGTAGTACATGGAAAAATAAACATCTACTAATTCTTACCTTAACTGTACAAAATATATGTAGGTATTGCATTTACATTCAATTACATTTTTGAAGGAAAGGATCAAGTCATTCTTGCTTCGGTGTGATAGATCATTGATTGATCAGTTGATTTAATACCTTTTGCTTTTTGTTTGATTTTTGTTGAATGTTATTGATTACTAGAAAGTTACCTCTTTTTTTAAAATGTTAAATTATTGTTTAATTATTGTATCCGCTCCTAGCACAACGCATGGCTTTTAGTGCGGAGATCGATATTGTTTTATTTGTTTTATTCTCTAAGGAAATTGTAACTTTTTTAAAAATAATTTGTATTCAACTGTATGTACATAGAGAATAACAATAAACGTATTATCGCTACCAATTAATTCTCGCACCCTTTTAATCGCATGTATTTGTCGGCTAAGTCTGTTATATAGTACCTTTCGTGGTCATACCAAGCAAGAAAAATTCTTTGGAACTCGATGAAGTCAACTAGTTAACAAGTAGATGTTAGAGTTTTCACGATTTGTAACAAGTTTATTGGTAGAAAACCAGTTAGCTATAGATGTGCAAGATATAATTGTTATTCTTTACCATTGACACGGAGCCATCGCTACTGTATCATCTGCAAATAGCAGAATAAAGCAAAGATTATAAAGAATAGACATTCTAAGAGTCTTCTAAGTTCTTATATCTTTCATATTGCTCTTCAATTGATTCTATTCTGCTATTTGGGAGCGGCTTTCGAGGTAAGATTTAGTTTATACCACAATATTTCATCTTGCCCAGAAAAATCTCATTGTTCATACAGTCAATCGCTTTTGATAGATCATGGAAGTGTGCTATTTAGTTTTCTCCACTTTCGTAACGATTGTAAACCTATTCAAACAGCCTTTGCTGTTTTTCAGTGAAATAATTATTCTTATCAAAAAATTTTGTAATTCGGAGTGCCACGATTTTTTGAAAGTTTTGGAAGAAGCTGGTGGAATAACAATAGGTCTGTAGCTATTCATATTATAGGAACCACCCTTTTCAAGTGTTGGTATAATTTTGGCAAGTTTTAAGCTATCGAGAAACACACCCTCTCTAATTGAGCAGTTCATAATATTAGAAACTGGATCTTTTATGATATATATTGCTTCCCTACACATTATTATTATTGTTACATCTTCTGCACGTTTGTTAGCAAACGAGGAATGATTTTATTAAGCAGAAAAATGGTATGAGAGATGTTTTTTCGGAATATCTTCACGTTGAATTTGAGTAAATGGCACACTGCTTATAAGTATTTAGGAATATTACAAATATACTAAAAGATTGCATTACAAATCGTGGCAGAGCAACTCATTATTCAAAATAAACTTTTTAGTTTTTGTTGTAAACATTTTTGCAATATAAATTTCAATAAAAACGTTCAATAAATTCTAGGTTTTACAATTTTTATGGAAGTCAGTATCTATATGTCGAAATGAATAAAAGTGTGAAGAGATTTCTTAATTTTTTTTAATACTACTGGTTTAGAGATAAATTAAGAAGATAGTTGTTCACATGGTTCGGTCAATAGGTAGTTGATCTGATCTGTGCTGTTAAAATAGTCTCTCCACACCGACTTTTATAAGTGGGGCAAATCGTTAATCACATCATCTACGAGATGAATGCGCCATTCTATTTTCGGCCCCAGGTGATTGTAGTACTTAAAAATATTTATTTGTAACATCTCGTTATTAGAATTTAGATCTCTAGCCTCAAAGGCATTTGAACTACATACATTTTTGTTACGTTTTAAAACAACACTCCATCGTTCATGATTGAACCATCCGGAGAGGTTGTAGATTAATACCACGATACATCTTAAGATGTCTTAAAATAGTTGAGAAACCATCATAAAACCCACCTTTTTAACTGTAAACATTCGCGCGGGAGCGTTGTCGGTGTGATTACAACCGTTTATATTGCCATTATTTTGCATGCTGATGGTCCGATAACGTGTGCTTAAGTGGCCCCATCCCGACCTGCCCACGGCTGCTTGCAATAACTACTACCGAGATCCTCCCGGACCGCCTTCGACGTTGTAATTTCGCTCGCGCACGTGTGCGTAAACACTTCTTGTAATTATGGCCGCAAACTGGACGGCGATTACTCACTCCCGTCAGATTTAGTGACAAAGTTTGTGCGTGCGCTACGAATTGGTAATGATCCGGCAACCATGAATTATTTATCGGTACGATGGTACGGGGATAAATCAGTATTAATGTAATACCAGCTCGACGAACCGGATCGTTGCAGCTGTATCAGATACCTATATAGATATAAGCAAGCAAACCGAAGATATACAATAATCATACAAATTAGTATTAATATTAACATATTTTTATAGGAATATAAGGATAGACAAATATAAATTCTACGAAGAGCAAAAGAATCGATTCCAAAGGTTTAATAGCGTAGCAATCACGTTTTTATGGTCGGAGAGGCCGTCCAAATTCGCCCGTTCGGACCGTTTATTGTTGTTACTCCGACATTAATTGGTATGTAAATAGTAAGGCGGCACTTTCGTGTATGCGTGACGCAAGGAGCAATAAATTGGGCGCAATAACGGCTCGGTCATATGCGTGAATAAATTTTATACGTCCGCGTGCGTGCGCTTTGTTGAAATCGAATGGCGACGAGGAAAAGGAGAACCTCTCTCCTTCGCGGCTATGTTTATTTATACCTCCGAAATGAGATCGATTTTTATTCTCTGCTCTCTTATATGAATATGGTCGATATATCAGCGGGGGAGGATTCGTGTTTTCGCTGTGCCTTTAAATATTTACATCACGGTAATCGTCTCTAATTTTTCCATTTTATTGGAGGAACCTTAATCGAGGATTGTCACTGAAATTATTTAAATACGAGGAATTATTATTATTGGAGCAAATAAACATAAATTGCAATATACGATTTAACGGATTTATTTTGTAAATAGCATAAATTTTCACCGTTTAATTAGTAATCCAAAAACGTGCTCGTTAATGGAAAAGTTCTTTAACCGGATGCGTTTCCGTGCGAACTTCCAATAAATAAGCGGGTGGCGCCCGAATCGTACCAAATTCCAATAAATTCCGAGCCATCTCCGTGGTTTTAGTAGTCGGGGTACGAGGAGTTGCTGGCGTCAAAAGCGTTGGCGTGACCCACCGAGATTATGACCCGGGTATATCGAAATTAGTTATCTTACCTTACAGTTCGAATTCGGCACAGAGGTGCGTGTAAGAACCAAAAAAATAGACCGTACGGACGGGACGCAAGGCGAGGTACACAGACGTTAATCATGCCTTCGCATGATCCTCAGCACAACTTTAACCAAGCGCTAATGTGAATTTATTTTACCTGTAAGTCACGACAACAGAGCATGGTCTTTGTCACGATTTTCAGAAGTATTACAACGAACTTAATTTTCTATAATATTACTGTTAAAAAACCTACAAATATGACTTTTAGTAGAATTAAGCCCAATTTGCCTGCAGCCGAGACACTACAAAGACTTGATATATAAGCACGAAGGCTTTCACGGTTGTTGTTGATTAAACTAAAGTTAGAATTAATACTAGCAGCTTTCTGATTGCTGTGCGTCGCTTGAAAAATGTTTGACGTTTCAGTTGCAACCTACTTCAGAAACAGGTTTGAAGTAACTTGAAAATTTAGTGTCAATAAAATTCAGGTCTAATTACACACATCAGTGACGTATCAGTTCCCTGCCGTATCCATGCTTCCGTATCAGTGTTATAAATAATATCGTCGCCTTGGTTTATATAAATACATCCACCATCACACATCAGTATTGCATCAATGTTAGTGCAAAATTCCATTTACACATATCAGTTAGGTGTCAGTTTCGTATTAGTTGAGTGCAAGTGATATCCATGATTTCTCAATGACGCATATCTATACACTTCCATCAGTATTACATACTTTTTTTAAATGCTCATTAATCAAGCAATGGTGGCTATAATTTTGGGTGATTAAGAGTAAGAATTGCACCAGTCGAAGAAGCGAAAATAGATGCATGAAGCATGAAAGACAAGAGGCACTAAAGCAGAATTTGCAACTTTGTATAAAGAATTAGAGGAAGATGGAACAAAGAGTAGTATAAAGTTTAATATAGGGGTCCGAAAACACTTTTCACCCCCAAAACACGTTTTCAAACTTCTAGTCACATATTTCAAATCCAACCATGCATCCACTGCATCTTCAAGATTTGATCTATTTCGATGATTGATATGACGATGACGTCATATCAACCCTTTCATCTCCCTTCAAACCTCATCAACCCATTCATACCCATCAACCCCTTGTATGATGGGGAACTAGAGCGCCAGCTAACGTTTTTGAATAAGGTGGCAATTCAACACGAGAAGCTCCTTAAAATCGTTAAGGACTGAAGTCTAAATCACTTGTTCAACATTAAGGTAGGTCTCATATTCCAACCGAATACAATTTCAACTAACTGTATAAGGTCATATTTAGAATCAGAAATGAGTGAACGAAAGGTCATCAACTAAAAAGAGGAGTCATTGCTTGGTATATCGATGCTTCAAAGACAGTTGAATTCAGAGTGGGTTAGGTATGGGCATTAGTGGTTCAAATAGCCACATTAAACTGTCGCTCAGCTTGGACACAACCATTGCTCAGACAGAAATTTTTAAAATGCGAAAATGTGCGTCTATAAATATTATCACAGGCAGTATGGCCACCCTGAAGATAATCCAATCCTTTACATGTGCTCGGCATTGATCAGAAAATGTACCAGCAACCGGAGAGAAATTGCTAAGAACAATCGTATTACTTCATGGTGGATTTCATGTCATAGTGACATTGAGGGTAATGAGAAGGCAGACAAGCCGACCAAAGGGGTTGCGAAAACGCACCACATTGGACACCAACCCAGTTGTACACTACAAAGTATCCACATAAAACAAGTCATTAGCATTGGTAAAATCCATGTTGTAAGATTAAATTTAAATAAAACAACACGACGTTTCATAAAACTTCTTTCGGTACCGGTTTCAACCCAATTAGGTCATCATCAGCCGAATCTACATGACCAAAGAATCACAATTATTCTCTAATTAAAGTATTCGTAATAAAAGTAAAATAATTAAAAAAACATTTTTGTCAAAATTTAACTTACGGTCACATTACGGGAGACATGAATTACACAATTAAATATTTTAAGAAATAAGTTATTACGTATTAAAATTTACACACACTATGAAATTGAAAAATCTTTAACATCGAAGATATAACGGACGAAAGAAGATATAAACTGCATTATAATAAAATCGCTATTATAAAACAAACAGGTTTCGCAGGAAATTTTTAAAATAAGAATGCAAAGAAACCATAAAAACCCAAAAAAAATTGTTTTGTATTTTACTTAGATAACTAAACTAATTTCTAAAATTAATATCTAACTGGTTATTAAGGAGTTTGTATTTTTTGTTTTTAGAATATTTGTTGATTTCTAGAGCTTCCAAAATAGCAGATTTTTAAAAATTTAAATAGCAAAAGTTTTAACCTTTGTTACATTTGTGCAAAATTTTTACATTTTCAAAATTAATCTCATGTCCTATTTCAATTTCTATGTTTAAAAACGTTGCTTTATTCTAATTTTAAATTTATTATTTTTTGTTCGTTCGAAGATGTATATATATCGAATCGAAAGCTTGCTAATTCATGAAATAAGGGATGATTTGAATCATATTGTAGCAACTGAACTCCATTTTCTATAAACATTAAAATTGAATCTGTTTTAAATGTTGCTTATTTTGAGATTTACAAAATTTTAAAATTTTCTAACTCAATTGCGAAGTTTAATTTATGGTGTAATTGATTAAGATATCTAAGAAATCCGGTAAAACACTAAGACTACCTTCCCATATACAAAATAATATCTTTGACATTTGTTTTATTTTCAAGATTATTTCTAAATAGCTTTTCTGTGAGATCTAAAGTAATTTCTGTCGGAACATTGGAATATAGATTCACTACATCAAAAGAAATCAAATATCTATTTGTAAGATCTATACATTTAACTTTTTTTATAAATTGGTTAGAATTCGATCTAGAGTATGTAGGTTTGAAATTTAATTTCTTGAAAATATTTAACATAAAATTTGCAAGTTTATATGTTGGGGAATTATTGAATGACGTTATAGGCATACTTTGTTTGTGTAACTTTGGTGAAGCATATAATTTAAGTATGTTAGGATTCATATGAATGAATAACGTGCTGAAATCCGGTGACGAAACAATTTGTTATTTAGTGTTTTAATTATCTATGTAACTCGTAAATTTGATTAAAATATCTTTGCATTTATTTATAATTTTCTTTGTATTAAGAATTATTTTATCTGTAGAATTTTTCTCAAGTTGTATATAGTTGTTATCCTTCACGAATTCATTAGTTTTTTTAATATACATATCTTTATTTATTATAACAAAGCAAATTCCACTGTCTGCTTTTATATAAATTACATTATTTTCTTTCTTTCCTTATATTGCTATATTCGGGATTATATTTAATGATATTGTCATAATCTAGTGTTACTAAAGGTAAATTTGTAATAATGTAGATTCGGCTGATGGTGACCTAGTAAATTACTTAAAATGTTGTATTATGCGTCGTCGTATATGGTTTCACGAAGTACTTAAAAGAAACGTAAACATTTAGCAACATTGTATTTGAATACTACTGTGTAGTGTAGACCATAATCTTTATTTAATTATATAATAATCTCTAAATCAGAGGTTCCCAATTTTTTTGGTTACTTGAAACATTGGAAAACTTTCCATACGTCTCTTAAGACCGCTAAACCCTAATGTTTCTAGTTCATACTAGAAACATTAGGGTTTAAATTCGTACTCTAGTATTAGTTCTGAAGTTAGGTTTGGTTGGGTTGGATTAGGTTCCATCTTAAGAGAGATACAACTAAATCTAAATGTTTTTTGTTCTAGGTCTAGTATCAGTTCTAGCGTTAGTATTGGCCTTCTTTTAGTTATTGTTCAGTTTTAAATTATTGTATACTTGTATCAAAGTAAAACTAGTTACAATAGATATTACAGTTCGCGGCAATAATAGTATTAATAATAATAATTGTCTGTAATGGATTAAATAATTTATGGGGTTCTGCTTCAACAAATTGTTAGCATTCCATTTTCAATTGTTAAACTTCAATCAGCATAATGGCAGAAGTTTTAGAAGCAGAAAGATGTGTTGAGATTAGAGATGAGCAACTTACGTGAGAATTATTAACGAAAAATACCTACCATGGTATCGACCATCGATATCCGCAAGTTATCAGTATCGAAAGCATTGGAGTATCAATAGTATCGAAATATCGAGAATTGTTTTTTTTATATACAGGAAATTGCATTTTCAGTATGTTTACAAGGGTGATTCTACATACAAGAACATTAAGAAAACTTCACATAGAGATGTGTATAGAGATATTGCTTTAAGGGAGCCAAAATACTTTGAAGATGAGATTCAATATGAGGTTATTGCTCATTGTTTCAAAACACGATATATACGAGTAAGATAATCGAGAAAATTATCAAGAACATATGGTGGGAATAAGTTTTTTGAAAATAATATGGGTATTGGGTGACGAAAACAACTGAATTGACTGTACGAACTACCGCGTATCTTGCACCTATGATTGGTTTGCAATGTTTAATTTTTCAAGCTGTATCTAGTGTTGAATTGGCAATTTTTGAACTTTTTAGATAAAGTTATTGTATTTTGCCAACAGAATTTGATATTTTGGAAGCAAAATCAAATTTTATTAACAGCTTCTCGCCTTTTGTATAAAAATGTCTTCTTTTTGCAGTATTTAGTGTTTAATTAACAGTTTTTGGACTACTTACGTCAGGATTTTGCATTCTGTTCAATAGTATCTAATATTTCCGAAATAAAGTCAAATGGTTTATGTTGTTTTTTTGTGCTGAAAATAATTTCTGCCAGCAGTTTTATAAGCAGTATCAAGTCTTCAGGAAGCATTTTATTAAATTTTCTAGAAGCAATATCCAGTCTCTTGAAAGTATTTCAAGTCTTTTAAAAGTAGTATCAAATCTTATGAAAGTATTGTAAATATTCTGGAAAACTTTTAAATATTCTAGAAGCAGTATCCAGTTTTCCAGGGGCAGTATCAAGTCATTTGGAAGCATTTCAAGCATTTTCGAAACAATTTCAAGCATTGCAAAGGCAATATTAAGTGTTTTGGAAGCATGTCAAGTCTTCCAGAGGGAATACCCAGTGTTTTGGAAGCATTTCAAGAATTCTATAACCATCATCAAATCTTTTGAATATATTGAACGTCTTGTGGAAACCATTTAAGCCTTCTAGTGGCAATATTAAGTCTTCCAAAGGGAATATTAAGTGTTCTGAAAGCATTTCAAGCCTTTTAGAAGTAGTTCAAATCTTTCAGAAACAATGTCAAGTCTTTTGGAAGCACTTCAAGTCTCCCAGGAGCAATACCAAATGTTTTGGAAGCATTTCAAGGCTCCTATAACCATCTTCAAATCTTATGAATATATTGAAAGTCTTCTAGAAACCTTTTAAGCCTTCTAGAGGCAGTATTAAGTCTTCCAAAAGGAGTATTAAGTGTTCTGAAAGCATTTCAAGTCGTTTAGAAATAGTTCAAATCTTCCAGAGGCAAAACCAAGTCTTTTGGAAGCACTTCAAGTCTTCCAGGAGCAATACCAAATGTTTTGGAAGCATTTCAAGGCTCCTATAACCAGCATCAAATTTTCTGAATGTATTGAAACTGTTCCGGAAACCTTCTAAGCTTTCTAGAAGCTGTATTAAGTCTTCCAAAGGGAATATTAAGTATTCTTAAAGCATTTCAACTGTTCTAGTCTTCCAATAGTTCAAGTTTTCCAGAGGCAATATCAAGCATTTCAAGTATTCTACAACCAGTATCAAGTCTTTTGGAAGCAATATCATGGACTGAAAGTATTCCTTAAACCTTTTAAGCCTTCTAGAAGTAGTCTTAAGTCTCAATTCTTCAAGTCTTCCAGAGGCAATGTCAAGTCTTTTGGAAGGATTTCAAGTCTTCTATAACAGGTATCAAGTCTTTTAGCTATATTTAGAGTCTTTTGGAAGCAGTCTTTTGGAAGAAGTCTACCAAAAGCAGTATCGAGTCTTTTGAAATCATTTCAAGTCTTCTATTATCAGTATCAAATCATCTGGAAGTATTGCTAATTTTCTGGAACGTTTCAATTTTTCTCGAAGCAATATGAACTTTCCTAGAAGCAGTATTAAGACTCAATTCATAATACGTGGTTTTAAAAAAACATTCGCAGCAAATGTTAGGACTGAATTGGGTAGAAAAGCTCAATAGTTCCTTTTCTTTTATTCTTTCCATTATTTTAATCATAAGAAATAAAATCTACAAAGAAAAATACATACAAAATTTACTTATTATGTACTTGCTTTATTATTAAAATATTATTTTAACAATTCGGTACTTTCGATATTTTTAATAGTATCGGTACTACGAAGATATGGATACTCAATACCTTCTTTAAGGTATCGCCCAGCCCTAGTTTTAAGTTTGAGTGCTAAATGTCGAGTCGATCATATTTACACCATTTATATGTTCAAATATATTACGTTAAAAAAACAGAGTGAATTTCCTGTCAGATTTGTATGGTAGTGATAAACAGGATCAAATTCAAATTTGTTGAAACTTAAACAATTTAATCCTATAATCTCTACAATTAGCAAGAAAGGTGTGATCCCCTTATTCATAAAAAATTTTTTAGAGTTTCTGGTTTCTGTTGGTATTACCTTGGATCCGAATAAGGTTTCTGATGTTTTCCTGTTAATTCTGCCATTCTGTCAAACACTATTAATCAATATCACCTGATCGAGCGTGAGTAACGTGATTCATGTCTGATATTCACGTGAGTAGCGTGCGTGACCCGCTTGGGTCTAGATCGTGAATGAGTGTGACCGGGCAGAAAAGGTCACTCACGCGCACATCTCTAGTTGAGATTAATGTTAAAAATCTATGTGGCTTTTCGGCTCTCTTTATCCATACTATTTGTAACCGTATTCTTAGGATAAGGACATGGAAGCAGTCGGCTCAGAGCACTTGTGTTATGAGGTTGTTTTTATAACCTAGTTCAACAAGATTTAAATCAACCAAATAAAACAAATTTATCGTTACAGTACACTACACTGCACAACAGCGCGGCCAGTGATCTCGCCAGTACGAATTGTAATCGTTCCGATGATATTCGGAATTTTCAAACATGGCAAAAATTTATTTCCTTCCATCGTCTATCAATTTCTAGTGCAGACTGAGAAATTTACCTTCTGCTTCTTATTTCTTCCTATTATTTATGGACTCATAGGCATTTCTTTTATTTTGTCTTCCTCTTTTTTGTCCAAAACCAAAGCAATTATGATGAATCAGCTGTGAATCACTGATCAGCTACACTACTTGTAACTGTATTCTTAGGTCAAAGAGAGTAAAGCAATTGTTTCAGAATATTTGCGTTAGAAGATTCTTTTTATAACCTAGTTCAACAAGAAATAATAAATCAATCAAATTTATAATTATGTACTGAATTTGATACTCTTATAAGAAAATAGTACTAATGTATTGATTTTAAAAAATGTGTACCAAATTCAGTACAATTGTACCGAAACGGCAACACTGATACCCGCAGTAAAAGCCAAAGAGAATATGCAAAAAGTTGCGAGGACACTAAAGATATCAAAAGCACCAAAATCCAACTTGACGTTTGATGTAAAGAGGGCAGAGGGAAGTAAAGAGGGGTTTTCGATTTATTAAAGAAAAATCTGAAATCGTCCTGGAAATCAGTCGAACCAATTTTCCAAGAAGGTAGCGACATGACATCCGAAACATCAACCTGTTTTTTTCAAAAGCCAATCGGCAAAACCATATAGCTTTTAATGTTAATTCTAGTATCAATTTTAATAATACTTCTAGTGTTAGCTCTCATTTTAGTTCAAGATTGATATGATATAATTAAACTAAGAGCGTTTATGGCTTAAGCTACATTGGCATAAAATGGGTACAAAGAGGAACTGTTATTAAGGAAATTACACGATTTAGGTGAATTAAGCTGAGGTAGCTGGCGGCAAATTCATAACAAAGGCACAAAATCGATACATCGTCTAAACAGTTTTCAAGTAAAATGAGCAGTATAAGTTTAAGAACGCAACCAATGATACCAATAACTTAAACAACATCTTTGTGGACTAAATTTAGAAATAAATATCAATAACAAATTTATACTAAGATCTTATGATATACGTTTATAATGCTTCGTGTACAACAACGATGGTTTGTTGTTCGCCGTTCGGTTTGCATGCGTTTTGTAATGCGGCTCTGTTGACGGATGAGAGAAAGTTCGACCGAACAAAACCCACACCTCGTGTTCCGTACATCGTGAGTGAGGTGTTTGTTTTTATGACATCTTGTTTATGCGAGTCGGACGTGCGGTTAGGCGTGAAAATTGAAATTTGTTTTACCTTCGAATGGTACTGCTTCGGCACTTTGAAAATAAAAATTTAGTGCGAAACACAAAAAAGCTTCCCCCAATTAATCTATTTCCGTTCAACTAATACCGATTTATACCTCAATCGCATAAAGAAATTAACATAATGATCGGATTAAAGTCTTAATTGATACGGGATCATGAAGATATATTAAGGATTAAGAAGTCGATAAACCTTTTTTTCTAATAATTAAGTTCTAAGAATGTTAATGCTGTAATCCAAATCTTAATAAATCGGACGCTTGAAAAAATAAAAGAAATTTTAAAAATAATTTTGATGGGTGTAATTAAGATAAAGCCAACAAATTATCCCTCTATCATTAAATGAATCGGAATTAGCAGCCAATTTTCTAGTTACTTAGCTTTTTTTGAATGGCAAATAATGATACGAAAATAACAGGTGCTCTCTCGGCATAACGTTGATCGAAACACGCACTTCCTCTCTTTGAAATTATTACACGTATGCTAGATCCGCTTGTTAGAGATTAAATAGATTTAATTCGGCGAATATAATTTAAAGGCGGTTCCGAGAACATTATATTCATTGCTCGCTGAAACTTAATTGATAATAATTTACTAAAATTCTATTACCGAACGCATAATACATTTGGTTGTTATTAGATTATTAAAAAGTGACTATGGAGAAGATTACATTGGTGTAGATCCGTCTAAGTATTCTCCGAAAAGATTAAATCGTTATTACATCCACACTTATTGTTCGATTTCAATTAATCCGCACAATAAGGTCGACACAATAAACATTTTCTACACGCAAGTGTTTCTTTCAACCTTCAACAATGGAACATTAAAAATAGAAAGACGAAAATCTGCGCAAAGAATGGCATGCCGCCGTGATATTGTTCGTCGGACTGCTTAGTGCTCTACTTCACCGGTGAGAAAAAAGAGATCATTACTATACCACCGCCATCACACTGCTTCTTATAAATGAAGAATTTCATGGTTGTACGTCGCGTCCGTCAGATTCGTTGGTCAAAGAAAAGTGGGAGCGACAAGGTTCAAAACACCATCGTATGCTCACCTAAATGCTATAAACTTAATGACCGAAAGATAAACGTAGGAATTTAAATTGGGAGAAAGCCGAGTAAGTGGACAATTAATGTTTTTGGATGCAGTGATTATTTCAGCATAATATTTCTTTTATTGGAATGTTCTATTTCTTACTTATAATATACACGTGTTTCTTTTCATCTCATCATTGCATAGAAGAGTATCCTCACCTGCAATCTTTTAGGTACTTTTTTTAAGGATCCGCCCTTTTACCATAAATTGTGTGATTGGTGTCACCGTAAATACAACCACTCGGAGGATTAGCCATGTAATTATTTATTCGTATTACAGGTAATAAATAATTCAAGACGCACATTTTGATTTACTTAATCTTTATTATTAAAGGAACGATTCTTCCAATTATGTTAACGATAAAAATCTTCTTTTAATATTTTCACAGCTAACATGACTTTTCATATAATTCAGAAATGCGAACGGCCGGACAGGTAAGAGGTTCGGAGCCCGAAAAATAACAAAATCTAAATTTCTCTATTGTGTACCAGGTACGTTCGTGTGAATAATCCGGCACCTCAGGGCGTGCCTGTCTACAATGGACGGCCATTTGCCATTTTGCCGCCGCAGGTCCAAACTCTATTATTATTTTTTTTTGCTTCAAGTGTCGCTTTTTATGCAACAGATGTGATGCATTCCAAATTCATTTTATTAATATTTAAAATTTACAACAAATTCATCTTTTTTTGTTACCTTTGATTTCGTAAATTGAATTGTACATATCAATCTAAGAATATATTTATTGGCGATTATAACATCTGCATTAATGAAACAAGTCCTACAAAAGGTTATCTCCTGGCGAGAATGTCCGAGTTTGGATTTCATCTTATTTTCAGCAGTCCTTCCAGAATAAATGAAAATGCTGCCTGGACAATGTATTCGCAGACAGATATACAATTACAGAAAAGCAACTGTATGTAAAATATAGGAAAGTGGACACTGTGAATACTACGTAAACTAATTTTACGATATTTCATAAACATGTCATCAATTGCTTTCAAAATGCGTTTCCTGATAAGGATGCTAAAATCACATCGCAATTGAAGTAACGAAGGACAGTCGCTTAAAACAAATACACAGAATATTAAATTTAGAATAGGCACATAAGAAATAAATCAAGCAAAAACGAATGCTTGCATAAAATACATAAATCAGTCTAATAACAAAATTTTGGAAACTTGTCAAACAAGAAACTGGATAATCCGGGAAGACACTAGCAGAAGATACAGCATTGAATGTCGAAGACTTAAACTTCTTCTTCTCTTAAATCGGTGTTGCATCAAAACACACTTCCACTAGTAGCTGTGTTGATGCAATCAGTTTGGTCAATTCGGCTAGCTCAGCGATAAAATCACTACGAGAAATAACAGAACCAGAGGTCAGAAATACAATTACGAATTTAAAAGCAAAAAATACTAAAGATACAGTATATCCTCGGACCGAGTTACAACGAGACAACTAGAAACCCTAATGTTTCTAGTTGTAGGTCTAGTGTTATTTTTGAAGTTGGGTTGTAGGTCGAGTATTAGTTATACTGTAAGTTCGAGAAAAATATAAAACAATCTAAAGTTAGAAATGAAGTAAAACTAATTGTAATGCTTGCGATCCAAATTTTCTTTTTATATTTAATCAGTGCTATAAGCGATATAAGTATTATGTATTTCGAAAATTTCCTCGTTTTCTTTCAGGTTTTGCACGACTGAAATAAATGAATAAATTTAAAATGAATGTAAAACAAATTAAAAAATAATACTACCGTTAATAATTAACATATACAGTACAACTTTTTGGTTAATCTTAATAAAATCATTAAGCACATAACCTCAATAATTTCCGTAGTTTACCATAAAACAACGATAACAATCAAAACAGTAGTCTTTGCACAAAATGTAATCTGATGAAACCTAAAACAATTACTATTTACAGTAAAGTATATAAAAACAATAATTAAACAAACTACTCAGAAATATTATGGTGAAGTGAAGACTGCGCAGACGTGGGACATAAATATCAAATTTAAACAACTTAAATTAAGTTAAATAAGTCTACAAAAACCTCCAAGTACAAGCAAAAATCAAAAGATGGAAACAACGCACAACTGACAACTCTCAAAACCATATTCAATACCTTATGTAAACTAGAGTTTACTTATGAAACTGAAAATAATACAACTCTTAATTTTTTGGACCTTGAATTTAAAAGGAACAGCAACACTAACAAGTTAGATTACAGCATCTTTAGAAAGAACCACACAAAAACTAAAATACCTAAAAATTCATTTAATCCCCTACAACAACTGTCCACAAAAATAATAAAATTAAGTTTCACCAATTATTAGCAAACATCTAAGATTTACCTTAAACAAATGTCTGGCAGTCTTTCCGAATAAGCTCAAGCTGACTAATATAACACCAATATGCAAGAAGGGAGATTAAAGGTATATACAACAACTAGACCAATATTCATTTTCGCAGCTTCTTTTTAAAAATATTTGAAATCATATTAAAAAAAAGTAGATTATCTTAATGATAGCAAACTGCTTACAATCTGTGAACAAAGGTAACAAAAACAAAGGTTTTCAATAAGCGCCCTGTTCAACGTAATAGAAGCTGTATTCTAGGGCTTTGATCAACAAAAGTTCTCTCAAATTGCTTTTTGAGACCTAACCTAAGTTTTTGATTTGGTAAACCATCCAAGATTATTAGGAAAACTTGAGATATATGGAATAAGAAAAAATGCATTAAAATTTTAATCATATGTTCAAGGAAGAAAACTATCAGCTTTTGGCACGCTTTAACTTGGACGACATTTAACTTGGAGGGATGTGAAGATTGAAGTATCCCAGAGTTCGGTTTTAAATTCATAAAATTCCTTGGGATTACCATCTCAGAAACCCTTAAATGGTGCCAACACATATCCGACGAGCATAATATTGTGCTAAAACTGTACGTTTAACCTACCACCATAACTTTTGGACAATACTGTAAGTAGGTAGACAAAAACCCCGAATTCGAATATATGCAAATATTTGGTTAAACAACACGTCCGCAACAAAATTCAATTGAATTTAAAAGAAACCCCTTTTTGGAATTAAGCTACCGTCAAAAGAAAAGGAGGACCAACAATCTACGGTCAGAAAATATTTTGGATGACACAGACTTTGGTACACATAGATTTCGCGAACTGACCAAGATTTTAAATCATCTTCTCAAACATTCTGAAGATATTTCTCAAGTATCTAATATATTATTTCAAAAAGAGAGGAAACCTCTAACCCCTGATGACAGCCTTGCACTTTATACATCTTTAAATTTATCAACAGTACAATACTTTGAGAGATTCTGTAGGAAAGTCGTTGAGACCATCATTTTATAAGGTGACTATGGCAAAAAAGACCTGTTGTCCACCCTTACAATCTATATATGTAACGAACACTGCCGCAAAAATTAAAATTCAAACTCTTCTTAATTTGATAGTATCGAGACTTTTAAAAATTTGCTTGGTTACTAGTTAGCTAACTAGTTAGCTAACATAAACATTTTTAGCTAACTAATTAGCTAGTTCTGATGCAATTTATCTAAGTAAATTTTTAAAAGTCTCGATACCGTCAAATACAGAAGAGTTTGAATTTTAATTTTTGCCCGCAGTGTTCGCTACATTTCCGGGGTTTTGATGGAGCTTCCAGCCTGAGTAACTACAAACAAACATTTAATGATGTAGATGCATATGATTCTTCAAATTCTGCCAAGTTGCGTACCCCTAACATTGCCAACTCTAAATGATGTGATTGGAAAAACCTCGCCTACTCATTATTATCGGCGAATAAAATTTGAATTTATAAATGAAATTAATATAGTTATTAAGCAAGAAATGGGAAATTCGCAAAATCAAGCAAAACGTATTTAAACCAGCCTTTTTTCATCTACTTCCACCTGTCATGTCTGTTTAGCTAAGCCCAGTGAAATAAATAATTTATGTGTTGTGCTAACGAAAGATGTTAGATATGATGTCTAAAAATACGGATTAACCACGATTCACATGTTGATTCGAAGTGTTTAATACATATCCTACAATATGAATTTTAAGAGATGATGTGAGCGAAAGGAGCGTCCACCTTAAGGGGGATTTTGATTCAATTTTGATAAATCTTCCAAAATTACAGATCACGACGAAAATTTAATCAAACGTTTTGCTGTAATTCTTCAAACAATTTCATCGGGAGAGAGATAAACACAGAATAACATGTCTCCCAAATTAATAGTGTATACATTATTAATTCATGGGGCGGAGATTTGCAAACATTTTTCAATTTTATGAATAGGAAAATTATCAGAGGAAGCAGGGGACCGAGAAATAAAGATTTTACAAAATTCCGAGAGGGTTATTCCTGGAAGCAAAATAGAATTTTAACCAATGAATATGTAATACACAACCTCTTGATATCATCAGATCTCCTTAAATCAAGTATTAGACCGAGTTATTCACGACATAAACCATCAAAAGTTAATATCATCATCAAGTTATGATGATATAGACAGGGTAACTGTTAGTTGTTGATAAAAATGCGTTCATCATTAATTAGGCACTTGTTTTTATTCTGCTGTTTATACTTTTCTGATTAACATTCAGTCTGTATTATTTTTGGTTTTAGTACATTTACTACTATTGCTGCTTTTATTATATTTGTTACAGGCATTTATTATATTAGTTATCTGTTCAGTTATGAGTTGGTTAACCATAGAAGTATGAATTTATTACCGACCCCCCCATACAACACCAATGTGTGTGTTATAAACACACTGTATATAACTCAATTATTTTATGGTTTAACATTTTATAGTTTATGGTAGCAATAATCTGTAAAGAAGAGCATGGTAAAAATAAAAAACATCCTTGTTCACCTTTTTCACATTCGTCAAATAGTGGGACATATGGGATTATTGCGTAGGGAAAATCAAAAGAAATGGAAACCATTTATGTAATGGTAGCTGGTCTAAAAAATCATGAGTTGCAGAATTAGCTTAAAAAGACTAAAAATACTCACCTTCTCTTGTTGTTTTCCTTACTTGTCTTGATTATGTTTACAATTAAAAAAGATACTCTACAAAACAATACATATAACCACGATCACAACACCCGCTACAAGGAAGATAATTTCATTAAACCGAGTGATAAAATCACAACTTGTCATTATATATCTGTTAAATTGTACAATGCTCTACCACAAGTATTGGTAAGTATGAAGTAAGAATTTCGAATTTCTTTGAAAAATTTGCTACTGGAAGAGGAGTTCTACTGAGTCAAAGAATATTACAATGATGTATTATTTTATACTTTATATAAATAAATATGAATATAAATATATTAAAATTAATAATAATAATTTTGACCATAACCGATTCTTGAAGAGATAAGACTGGCTGTTTGGTTTTGCACCAAACAGCAAAACAAATGGCGATATCAATAAATAACTTCGCATGTCTCATTCTGGGAGAGATGGTCTGCAGTAAGCGAAGTCTTAAGAAGTATAAAAGTAAGCTTATGCTTCGTATTGATTATAATATAAATAACCATTGCACACTTATTTTTTCTAATAAATAGTATTAATCAAAACAAAAGCTTTGGAGTTTTCATCACGTGATGCCAGCACGTTCGCAATCAGCTAATCCGAACGAATCTCCGAATACCCAAATCTTTACCTCGCACAAAAGGCAAGTTAAGAGTGAAAGTAAGTTTGTTGCTATCTTCGCACAGGTGCGTTTTGAATCGATTTACAAGATATTATTATTGTTTTATTTACTTACACAAAGTGATAAAGTCGATTTGGTACACATAATTAAAAATGTGAAAGTTGAGTTTTATTAAAAAAAGTAGTAATAAATTTGGAATTCCTAAAGAAAACCTGTAACAAATCTGGATAGTCGTAAAGTAAGTAGGTAGATACGCTTGGAGAATGTGTATACAGGATACTCTATTATTCACAGCATCCGGGGAAGAATAGTAAATCTAAGGTACTCCTATTTTCCTGTTTGGAAACAAACGACCAAAACGTTCGCGAAATAGTGTAGGTAATATAGTATACTCTTTTTCTTCGTACGCCGATGTTAAACTAAAGGGTGGGCTGTTATCCCGTTTAAGACGGTGGTCACGCCCCGAAACAGAAACAATTAAATTACGTTCACAGAAGAGGTCGGCCTTTACAGCGTCGATTATTGCGGGTAGATGTTTACGCGATATATCTACATTATTTATTTCTTTTCTTCTGTACCGTTTGCGGGCTGCCAGCGCGTGGGGCCGTACGCGTAAACAGGGATATTTTAAACAGTCACTCAGCCTGTCAGTGTTTGGTAAACCGCCGAATTATTATTATTAGGGTTATCGGTGTGTGTTATTTTCGCGCTCTCGCTCTCATAACGATTACGAAAAGAGGCACGAACCATTTGGCCGAGCCTCTTCGGTTCGATCCTCCCCTTTGTCAGCGATTTCACGGTTTCGATTCTTGTTTACTAATTCTTATCCATTTTTATATTTCATTCAACTCGCTAGTATTAATCAGTGCTTTATAACAATACAGTACTTCGTACATTTATTATCTGATAAAATTTCAGTGAAGCGCATTCAACATCGCAGAAAGCTCGAAGCGTAATCCGTTCCGATTAAACGGATACTTTCCGTCTGCACTGTCGGCCGATGAAATTCGTATTGTGAGCATGTTCCCTTCGCCGCCACCCTCTCTGTATAGTTCAAAATCGATTCACTGATCTGTGTACTTCTGCGCCATCATTCCGCACCGGATTCAGCCGTCTCGTATCTAATCTCGCGGAGTACACATGAATTAGCAGCAGAGCGGCCGTCGGAATCGCAGCAATTTCGTATTAATTCCCTCGTAAAGTTGTTCACGTCGGAAATTGCGGCCACATCTACCGTATTGCGTTAATCTAGTAACGGGGGTTGATTGCAATGAAGCGTAGAAACGCCCAGTGAACATGTTCGTTCGCGATCTAATGATATTAGCACAACCCTTACTTGTAGCGGTTCGTCTTGCAATAAGGTGAATCCTTCATCTAACGTTATACATAGATATAATTAAATATCTAGTCAAATATATTTCCTGTTTTTGCAATATATCAGGAAAGAAACGAAAGAAACTTTTTAAATGAATATTTATTTATTTATTTACAATAACAGGTTGAATCCAATAATACTGTACTACAAACAATTATATTGATACGAATAAAAATAAAAATTATAGTTTATAAGAATAGAAAAAAAAATTAATGACAATGGTACAAAATGAAATGCGAAGAAATAAACTAAATGTAGGTGATATAAGCAACACATGCTCCCCCGAGGCAACACACCAACTAGAGCAAAAAGCATTTTTTAAATGAATAAAAAATGCTCTAACAAATCTATATCGACACAATTCGCATCTTGCCGAATGCTACAAAATTCTAATTGCATTAATGCTAGAAAAAAATTAACGTATATCTTATACTAGAACCTAACATACGCTAAGCCTTAGTGACAAAAGTAATAATTTGCCATCAAATGTAACCAAATCTATAATAACTACAATTTCTCAGCGGCAATCTTCAAGAGGCATGGAGATTATTTAAATCAGATTGCAGTCTAGAATAGTCAAAAAGTGAAGAGACACAAAGAAAGAGTTAGCATATATTGAACATATCACTAACATAAATATTAAACAGTAAAGGGCCTAGATGGCTACCTTGAGCAACACCAGAAGGAATTGATACGGGATAAAAGAAAAAAAAACATTAACCGAGACAATCTGGCGCCTCTCGATCAGATAGTAAGCAAGCCATTGCAGAAGTTGCATTGGCTAAAGATGGTAAAAGTTTGCCCTCTTTACCAGGGATGCTTAAACAGTCGATCGCCAACACTTTAGCAGTCGATCGCGAAAGTTTAGGTAGCTTCAAGTAGATGTGAAGTTAGTTTATTTTTAAATGCCTATGAACTCGAAAAGAAATATAGAATATGGTTAATTTTCTTTTCTAATGATAATTATACCGAGAAGAATACTAAGTAAGGTTGGTTTTCTTACATCTACATTTCCGTCTTTCTTCCTTTGTGATATGTTGAATTTTGCTTTTATTCGGGATTATTATCATTTCAGGTAAAGACTGTTAAGAAAAGTTAATTTTTTGTTATAATGTCAATTATACCATAAAGGAATGCGATGTAAACTTTTTTAATGTTAATTATACCCATGAAGGATCCTGATTATGAGTCTTGCATCTACATTTCTCTTCTTTCCTCCTTTGTCACATGTATGACTTTGCTTTTATTGTGGTTGGGTTGGGTTGCATACATTTCAGCTATGCTCAGTAATGTTAGTTTTGTTTATAAATGTTAATCAAAAATTATTGAGTAAGGTTGGTTTCTTTTATAATGCAATTATTCCGTGAATAATTGTTAGATAAGGTTATGATTATTATAAACCTAAAAAGGGATCATTAAAGAGTTTTAATGTTATTTTCCAATGTTGCTTCTTTTCTTGTAAATGAGGGGTGTTCAAAGAGTCGATCGGGATCGACAAGTCCATCGCGAGAGATTTACATATTAGAGAAGACTGTAAACTTAGAACTATCGCAATCTCTTGTTTGGTGGTTGTCTTGAATTTAATATGAGCATGACGAAGAAAGTAAAACCTATCATTTTAATAACGGTTGGGGGGAAGGGCTATTGTTTACTATAGTGAATGATAAATGTGTTTGTCTCATTTATCGCGCATCCGTTGCATTGCCTAAGCATGGAAATTTGGAAAAGCATTAAAAAACTACATAAAAACTATGAAAACAGCTTTCCAATGAAGACCGAGTTAAGAAGTCAAAGAGTAAAAGATTCAAAAAGTAGTCTGGAAGCAGAGGAAGCGATATTTGTGAATCTAGCCAACTAATTAACAAACGCAACAATACCTTGTTTTAAAAATGCTCATGTTCTCATAACACACAAGAAACCCTTCGAAGATGGGGAAGTAGTTCAAGAAGCATTTCTCGAAGCTGCAGAGGTATTGATCAGGAACATCAAAAAAATAAGATTATATCATTAGAGAGCTATTAATTATGTCACCCAACTGCCACTCGACGTGTTGAAATCACTAATAAGGATTTGGAAAATAAACTAGAAGTTGATATTATGGACTGATATCTATGATACCGCTAAATAATGTATTTTTATTCGTAAGGTATTTTCAGATATGTCTACTTGGTCTACTTGGGTTACTTGTATATGACGCTATTATAAGCTTTGTAAGTAAATATGACCTACCATTTTACAAACTTGTATATATAACCACAGATAGGGCTCCAGGCATGACTGACCATCAAACAAGGGTTTATTGGTCTGCATCGTGTTAATGATATAACTTTCCATCATTTTTCTCATTACATTACATTCCATCAACAAGATCTCTGTTGAAAATCGCTTAATATGCAAAAAGTTATGGACATTACAATAAATAATGTTAACTCCATCAGTGCCCTCCGCTTGCAACGACGGCTCTTTAAAGTACAACTAGAGTCTAGTGAATTTACTGAACACACCGATTTACTGCTACCATTACTACTATAAGGTGGTTGACAAAAAAGTTTTTAGAAAGATTTTAAGAGTAATTACCCGTCATAATCTCTTTTCTGGATGAAAGAGCTGATGATATTGAGGCAATCAGAAACAAAAAATGGCCTTTTTAGTTACCTTTCTTAATAGATGTTATGGGTCATTTAAATACTATTAATTTGCAGTTGCAAGTGATGAATAAAATATTAAAAAAGTTATTACTATTTACTGAACAACTAAATAGAAAAAAATTAAATTTTTTCTGTTTTTAAAAGCAAGATGAAGTTTTCTTATTATATTGCGAGGTTTATGAGGTAGATATAAAAAAATATTGTGAATGAAGAGTTTCAAATTTCAATAAACTAATAAATACTGTAACTTTTATGACTTATCCGGTTTCTTGCACTGATATTGAAACATTTGCTTCTGATTTATTAACAAATACATTCAACCACGACTTTTCTTCAGTCGAAAATGAAGTGTTGCAAATAATATCACATATACACCTCGAATCTTCAGCGAAAGATTCCAATATTTGATCTATTATATCTGAAAAAAATGACCCTACCTAAAAACAAGTTGTACTTTAAGTAGCTGTGTTATTTGGCTTAAATTATTTATATCAGTTTAAATTTTCTGAAATGAAACTTATTAAAACATAATATTGTAGCAGGCTAACCGATAAACATCTGCAATCATGTTTGAGACTCTCAATCAATGTTGAGCAATGCACATTTTCGAAGTATTTTTGATAAGTTGTGTTCACGTTTCTTGTTTTTGTAGATTTACAATACATTATCACCTTTATTTTTATAACTATGGGTCCGAAGAACAAGAAGATGTCTGTTGAATTAAAGCATGAAATCATAGAAAATCATGATCAAGGTGTGCGAGTAATATACTTGACGAGGATGTATGTGCGAAATATATCAGTGAAATGTACTGTGCCTAAACAGAAGGAGTTGATAAGGAGTATAACGCCAGCTAAGAGCGTTACAATAATTTCTAAGACCTAGACCTCTCTCTATGAAAAGATGGAGAAACTACTGATAGTATGAGTGACAGAGAAGCAGCTTCAAAGAGAAACATTAACACGAAGCAGCGTATGTGAGAAGGCACGAATGATTTACGGTGGTTTGTTGAAGCAGATCCCACACATTTCCAGAAACGAGGAATCGGAGGACTCATTTAAAGCTAGCCGGGGCTGATTTGACAACTTTAGGAAAAAGACCGGTATTCACTCCATCGTCAGGCATCGTGAGGCAGCAAGTTCGAATGTGAAGGCACAATTACATAAAAACGTTTTCCGAACTAATAGAAGCCAAAGGATACAGGCCCAACAAGTCTTTAACTATAATGAAAAACTGCTTTTCTGGAAAAGGATGCGGAATAGGACTTACATAACAGCAGAGGAGAAGACAATGCCAGTTCACAAACCCATGAAGGATAGATTAACACTAACACTTTGTGCCAATGCGAGTGGCGACTGCAAAATCAAACATCTGCTGGTATACTATTTGGAAAATTGCAAATAATAATAAACTTTATTGACGATAATGCAGTAACAGCTTTTGTAAGTCAAATGATGAATACAGGTCAAGAACTTACATAAAACTAATAAGCATAATACACAATACCATAGGACTCGTTAAACAACATAAAAAATAAACGGAAAAGATAGATATATTTTACATGTTGTAAATACATCGCAACAAAACACAGAATCAATATAAAACTGCAAGTTATGTAGAGTGCAAATCCAAATATGTGGGTTATCAGGAAATTCGTTGTAGAGTGGATAAATCTAGAGTTTGGGTCTTGTATTAAGATATCTACAGGAAAACCTACTTTAAAACTAAGATATCTACAATGCCCTTGCTCACCCACCAACCCTTGAAAATGATTTACTTGAAAAGTTCAAATTTATAAAGGTTGTCTACTTAACACCCACACCATTCCTATTCAGCTCATGGATCAGCAGGTGATTTCTAATTTTAAGAAGTTTTACACTAAGCATGTTTCGGCACTTTGAAGTGTGAACGAATGAGCTGACAACCGATGAGTTACACGATCTAAATTCATAGCAGCATACGGTGCTTCAACGGAAAAATATTTCTAAAGAGGGGCCAGAGTTGGAGGAGGTTATCTCCATATATGAAATCTTGGGAGTGTAGGAGAATGTTGTAGTGTTTGTAGATAAAAGTCATCCAGAAAAAATTGCAACTGATCGTGCATCGGAGTTGTTCAACGAAACTTACTTAACTCATTTCCGCAATATCCTGAAAGGGAGGAAGAAACAAACCTTCCTAGAAAATTTTTTTAAATGATCTGCAAGTGAAAATTCGCAGAACGCGACAAAAAGCGAAATCCAGTGAAAATTAAACGTTTGCTTCTTCTATTACCACTTCATTTTTTCTGTTATTATGTTTTTATAGAATACAGTAAAACTTCGCTAATCTAAATCAATTAAAACTAGCTAAATTCAGATTATGGAAGCATACCGATTATTTAATTATTGTCAAAAAAGTCTCATAAATACGTATTTATAGATTTATTGTTCTAAGGTCCGTTATTAGCATCTGTTAGTTAAATTTATATTATAGATAAACCCATCCACTAGCCAATCAGAATGCGTATAACAGCCGTAATTGTGGTAATAATCCCATAGATAACTCATCCAGAAGATGGTAGCAACGAGTCTAAATAATAATCTATTTACAGTTTATCTTGCAGTACTATGATACAGTGAGGCGCAATTTATTCACCTTTGGTTAAATTTGACTAATGGTTGGTGATGGTTTTAATAGCTTCCTGCATGTATGTCGAGGTACCACTGTAGTAAAGTGGATGGGATACCATCAGTGCCAATATTGTCAGTAGACCTGATGCCCTTTAGAGCCTTCTCAATCCTGCAAACTGCATCTGACTCAAACTACTCAAACTAAGTACATCCGTTTCCATACTATTTACATTATGCTGGACAGGAGAAGTAGTCTCAAAAACCCAAGAAAAGAAAACAGCGAACAATGAACATACTCCGACTGTGTCACCAAACAACTGATCCATGACATCGTAGATGGAATCACTTCCGCACGCCATTTAGATTAAGAAAGAAAGTTGAAAGAAAATCAAATAGGAAATCCCAGTGGAGCTATTTGAAAAGACAAATTTACGTATACCAGTATTTTCATAAAGTAAAAATGTGAATAGCGTCATTGATTTCTTTAGTACCAAGTTCAAATTCCTAATGAATTGCGTTTAAGAATTCATTCACTTCAAGAAATCGAGCTTTCTTAAAACAAAAAACCTCATTATGATGTAGAGGTAAGGACCGAGGAAAACAAGTGCATACTATTCTCATTAACTAAAGGATCACTACAACGTGAAATTGGATATAAATCAGCAAAATTAGTAAGAATAAAATCAAGTGTGTTTCGTATTAATCCTTATGATAATTTAATTGGTACAAAATTCTTTGTTTTGTAGTTTGCAATATTCTGTAGGGTTACTTTTGGTAGGTTATTCCAACTTAGATAGTGATTGATTGTGATATGTAGCTTCAGGCGACAACCGGCGACTAATCGATCTACCTCGACAACCGACTCTTCTCTCCCATCCGTTACGTTCAGTCCCTGCGGTAAAGAAAGATTACTCGGATTTGTCTTGTTCATAGCTGAGGTGCGTTAAAGTTTTCAACGTGAAATGGATTGGTCGAGACAATGAGAAGCCTCTGTGATTGAAGGCGGGCGTTGGCCCCGGCGTAATGAATCTTTATTCAGTGGAAAACCTTTTATCACCTTTTTAAACACGCCGCGGTAATATAACTAATACTTCAGTCATTTCAAAAGAATGAACCAAAATATGCCTCTCGAAATTCCGTGTTATTGGGTAGAATAGAGGAGGAGTTTATTCTCTATAGTTTATTCCATGAACGTTTACTAATAGCACACACGTAAATGATCAAGGTTTACTCCCACCAAGAAGAATGAGCCAATCGGTGTTAACTTCGTTTTTAATATTTTGATTAAAATTAATTTATTTGGAATGTTTTAAAGTTTTTTATGATGCTCCCCTCGACTGCATAAGACAGGATGCAAAGTCGTTAAAGTCAATGTGTGGATAAGATATTCAACAATTTTCTGAAGTAGTGCCAACGTAAACAGGACGAATTGGACTCATGTAATAATCCGCTAGTTTACCGCAACATTTCCTGTCGCCGGGATGTTTTGTGTATTAAAAGAGGAGCTCGGTTGGGTAAGTCACTTTGTGACCAACAGTTTGCAGAGTGCCTAAAACAACGACTCTTAATAATGCAGTTATTTCGAGGTAGATTGAAATAACTCTTCGGCGTCACATCAATTTATAAAGATTAGTGGTGCTATTTAAAGGAAGTAGTGAAAACATCTAATAAAAAAACAAAAATTGTTTTCATTCTCCTTCTTTTTGTTGTAAAATCCTCATTTTATAACAAAAAACTTTAGTATACCGAACGTCTTGGTTCATTAAAAAGTGATTACCAATACCTTTATGGTGGATTGTGTTCTCAAACATGTTCATGAGTAACGATATCGCCCGGACAACGCGGTTTCGGGCGATTGTGTTTGTTAGAAATTAATAAATGGATAGCGGTAATTGTGGCCGTAGAGTGATTACACGGTCTCGTTGGATCAATAGCTCCAAAATCGATACGATTGCGCCCCACTGTACCGCTACGAAGACATGAAAGGAATCGCCCGCAGTCGTGAAAGAAATGTTTTTGTCGGAGACGGCGATTAGAGACCTCTACAGGAAAGATAGATATATCAGAGCATTCCCCGAAGCGAATAACAAAAACGGAAACAATCATATTCATTAGAATCACAACGGACGGCGTGATATTTCAAACTTGCTCCTTTAGATTTTTAATTGAAGTAATTGTGTATTGGCGTAACTGTACTAGTGAGCAAATTAAATTTAATTAACTATGAATGAATTAAAATAATGTCTTTTAATGCACATTAATAATATCAAAACGTGGTGAAAACGATGAATACTCTGCCAACTACTAAAATTTATTTCCTCGTTTTGAACGACACAAATTTCTAAAATTCAGGCGTTTAACCGCGCCGTATGCAAATGGACCGAAAGTTCCAAAATTTTGTCTCAAATTACGTAGAAAAGTGTGCTGTGTCCAACCGGATGTTAATGTGAAAGATTTAAAAACCACATCTGCAAACTTCGATACGGTATACCACTTTACAGGTCTAAGTGTCATCTTTTACAAATTAATGTCACCGGTTAGAACTTTCGCCCCAAATCCCATAAAATGCGAAGACGTTATAAATTCCACCAAGCAACGTTACGATTTTACCAATTAATCGGTGATAACGTTCGAATTAGCATAAAAATGCTATAGATTCTGTTGGACTGCTTTTTAGATCGTAACATTTTTGAAGAAAAGCACCTATTTTATTTACATACATTAACATTTGATTTGCTTTCGCGATTCGTATTTTGTACCTCGATTATGTATTTTTTTATATTTCTTTTAATGTCAACATCCAGATTTATTAAAATTTTTAATTCAAACGCAAAAACACGAGCTTCAAAGTTTCAACATTCTAAAAACAGCAACGACTTTTCGGTTTGTGCGAACGAAAGTTAAAACATCTGTCACTTTGCCGACAGCTGCCATTCATTAGCCATTAATTATCTTATACATCCCTTTTTATCTATTACTCCTTACAAAGTTTCGTGTTGCATTTTCGGTTTTTTCAAAACACACCTGTCTTGTATCAACTAAAATCAACAATTATGAATTCAACTAAATTACGACTTATTTAAGTTATTAGTTATTCGATCAAAAGATTTTTTTCTTTAAAATTTTGGGTTATCACTTGTTATTAATAAAATCTGTTTTAAAAAGTTTCCATTAACATAGCCGAAGGAGCTCTAAAAACTATTATGGGCTTATAATAAGAAAAATATCACGATAAAATATTAAAGATATCATTACATATACTATGTCCCGGATCGAGTTACCAAGAAGGAAAAAAGTTTTATGATTGATTTTTCAAACTTAGCATAAAAAGTGCGTCGGATATGTTCAAATCACTAAGTTACACGAATTTTATACGCTATCAATACTTAATTTCAATTTGTTTTTGGAAAAATTGGACATTTTTCCAAACTGAAAGTTAAGCAATTAAGTTTTCTCCTAGTATGCGATGTGAACCATGAAAGAGAGAATTTATTTACACTAGAACTACTACTAATACTATAATTAACATTAGACTTGGGACGTAACACATTCGGTTTTAACAGTCCTAAGAGACGTACGGCTAAATCTAAATGTTTTTAGTTCCAGGTAGGTTCGGTGCTAGGTTTAGTGTTAGTATTAGCTTTAGTTTTAACTATTAATCGGGTTAAGATTATTGTGCACTTGTATCGAACTGAAACTAGAACTAACACTAGACCTTGAACTAGACAGATTCAGGTTTAGCCGTGGGTCTTTAGACTTAATTAGAATTAATAGTAAAACTAGAATTACTATTAGACTTGGAATTAAACACATTTGAGTTTAACCATCCTAAGAGACGTGCGTCTAAACAAATGCTTCTAATTCTGGTCTTTAGACGCACGGCTAAAAAATTAAAGAATTAAAACTAGACCTACAACCCAGCTTCAGAACTAACAGTAGACCTAGAACTAGAAATATTTGGGTTTGGCCATATATGACTAAACCCAAATATTTCAAATACTTAAGACGTTTAAACCCTAAGTGTTAAAACCTAAGTGTTTCTAGTTCAAGGTATAGTATTAGTTTATTAGTTAGGAAGCTAGGTCCGTCTTAAGAAACGTATGGCTAAACCCAAATGTTTCTAGTTGTAGATCTAGTTGGTTAAACCCTAATTTTTTTTTGAAGCTATAGCTAATTCTTAAGCCACTTTTTTAAGTAGAATATGTTATTCAGGGTGTGGTAAAATTGTGGAATAAACTTCTTTATGAAGTAAGTCTATTTTGGTTTTCCAAAACATACATTTGAGTCTACATACTCTTCCCGATAGTCTCACTGCATATTTAGTTGTTGACATTTTTAAACATAGCCATCCATAATATCAGAAATTATTTAAAATAAAGATTTCAAGTAAATGTCAATCTAATGAATATCCAAGATAGCTTGTGTCTGACGCTGGATTTAGTTGGAATTTTGTTGGATTAAGTTGGGTTGGTATCATTTCTAACGCTAACCCAACCTAGCCATGGGAATGATATCCGAAAACATTCGATTCTTTGTTATTGCCCTATCCTATACCGGTTTTTATAGGGAACTCAAAGATAAAGCGAACGTTTTAAAATTCGTATGAGTATCCAACACATTTGTGGGATATTAGTACTTGATGCTGGATTGAGTTGTGGTGAGTTTAGGAGTCATATTAGAAATTTCAATTTGCAACTTCTCTGAGCATAATTAGTATATATATTTGTAGTGTCATTGTTATATCGGCTGAAAAATCAGACTACATTGGTCCATTTGTGTAAAGTTTTCTTAGTGATTTTTTTTGTGTCTTACAAGGTCGACACAAAACATCGCAGTTGACTCTTCACAAATTTGGATGAAACTTTTTGTAGTGAATCTGTAGTGAATATATATCAGTTATACCAGAGCTTTTGATCTAATGGCCCTTCTAAGAGACGCTATATATTTTTAAAGTTTAAAGGTGTTCATTCTTTATTTCGAAGAAAATAAATGATTGTACACGTGCAGATTCACTGCATGTGGTGTTAAAGAAATTAGAAGATAAAATATTCTTTTTATTACAATATTTTAAATTGTTTAATTGATTGATAACCATTAAAAATAATGTTGTATTAGAAATATAAACTATAATATTGAATTATATTATTATTCTGAATTTCTATTATTCCTAGAAATTCAGAACGCAAGCTCGGTGATCATTCACCGAACTATATGCGGTTCTTGAATATCGATTATTCTTTGCGATATATGAACTTAATTTTAGACATCCTTAAACTTTAAAAATAAATTACGTTTCTCAGGGCCAGTTTATTCACCTTTGGTTAAATATAACAATTGGATTTTTTCCATGGTTACTGTAATTTCACTTGCCCAGTAACTATGGTAAATATGTGATAGTTAAATTTAACTAAAGGTGAATAAACTGGGCCTTAGTAGAGCCATTGGATCAAAAGCTCTGGTAAAACTGATACATATTCAATACAGATTCACCAAGAAAAGTTTCATCCAAATTCGTGAAACTCAACTGCGATGTCTCCTTGTTAGTGATTTGATTATTTACTGAAATATGGCCGGGTCTTGTGACTATTTGACTATTTTGATTAATAGTTTATTTTGATAAAGCTCTTTTAAAATAGTATCGAGATACTGCAGACAGCGGCGACAGTGACATAATTAACATATCGAAAAACACCTAGTTGCATTAGAGCACCATAGCGATTCAGAACTGTCTGATAGGACTTCGTACATGAAATTGTAAATATTGTAGATAATGTGGACAAAAGGTGTACGTCGGAAATTTTACCTTCATCTAGGGCCCGAAAACATAACATTATAACAAAATTCCGATTTTAAAATCAAAAGCACGTAACCATCTGGAATTTGCTTTTCGATAACAAACTGTTAGAACATATTTTACAGTGTACCAACCAAAAACTAAGTTCAATTCTTGAGAGATATTTTGTACAATCCAGACATCATGTAACAGACGCAGATATCACTGAGCTTAAGGCATTCTTATGGCTTCTAGTATGTGCGGCGATATGCAATTCGAGTCATGAAAATATAGATCGTGTATTCGCAACGGATGGAAGTGTACGATTTGACAGTTCTCAGGGAAGATACAGGGAAGAGAGGAAGAAAAACGATCCGGCTGCAGCAATTTCATTTATTTTTACACATTTATAGAAAATTGTTAAAACGTTTCTGGAGTTGGACAGTCTGTTACTATAGATCAGTGGTTCCCAAAGTGGTCCATACGGACTCCAAGGGGTCCCTAGGGTCATTCAGGAGGTCATCGGAAAATTAAAATCGATTTGGGGGTCCCTAAACAACGTCAGGAGGTCCGCGCAAGGTTTAATAAAAAATAAATAAATTGAGACACATTTTTTTTTAATACGCAAGTTAAAATAATAATAAATAATCGCTAATAAATCATTAGTAAATTATTTATTAATTTATTAATAAATTATTAGCAATTTTTACATCCCAAGTAAAATATAAATATAGACAGATGCATAAAATTGTACTTTATTGTATTGTACTTTATTGTACTTTATCGTACTAAATTGTACGTAATTGTATTTTATACAAGTAATAACAGGAATCACGATACAGGCTTATGCCTGCTCGATCTTGTATAAACAGGAATAGCGTCGATCCCTGCACCAACTAGTGAGTGTATACAACAATTTAGTTCTGTCTTGTGCGTGATGTGAAGTGCATACAACAAATTTTCCGAGTGTTGGACAAAAGAAATATAATTTTTTGTTTTGTTACACAGATAGTGTACTTTCGTTGCGTAAGTATATTTGAATAAAACTGATATCTCTTAAAATTAAATTTATTACAAAAAAAATCAGCTGTAAATTTAGTTTTAAATTTAAGAATTCGATTCGTGATTGGACAAAAGATAAACAATGTGTTTACCCAACTGTTGAGTTCTTAAATTTACGACTAAATTTACAGTTAATTTATTATATAAACCTGGCTTCTCTTGTTTAAGTCGATTAAAAAAATTATTAATTTATTTATTTTTATTTTTTTTAATTAATTTTTAAGGAATTTTAAGTTTCTTCGGTTAATGTTTCGAATTACTGTGTTTTAGTGTATTCCGTTATTAATTAATTTTGAATTATTTATTATAATTATAGATATATATAAGTATTTTCCTGTATCGTTTTGTGCCCTTTTTTCAGATAACTCTATGAGTAAACCGAAGAAAAAATGCAGACAATACAGTGTTGATTATATTAAAGTTGGCTTTATTCCGTCACTAGGAAATAGTACTTTACCTTTCTGTCTTCTATATAATAAAACGATGTCAAACGGTTCAATGAAACTTTCTAAGCTTAAGGAACATTTAATAAAATTCCATAGTGACAAAAAAGATAAGGATTTAACGTTTTTTCGAACACTCAAAGAAAAATATTTGAAAATACCGAAATTGCAAGAACTCATAGGGACAACATCTTAGAGCGATGACGATGGACCCCGTGCTTCTTATAATATATCTTTAATGATTGCGAAGTTCGGAAAGCCGCACACTATTGGGGAACAACTTATTCTACCAGCTATAAGTGAGGTAAGACGCACCGTGATGCACAAACCAGCTTACGATATTATAAGAAGAATTCCATTGAGTAATAATACAGTACGAAGAAGGATCGACGAAATGGCTCAGAGTGTGGAAAACTCTTCATGTGACTACTAAAAACATCTCTTTACTTTAGGCTTTACTTTTAGCTTATGTGAGATTTGTGAAAGAAGAAAACATTTCCCAAGAATTGTTGTACTGAATTAAAAAGATTTCTTGATGTAAAAGCTATACCCTTGACTAATATCATCTCCGTTGCTACTGATGGTGCTCCGGCAATGGTAGTACTTAAAACAAGTCATACCGAATGTACTATCGGTACATTGTGTTATTCATCGACATCATTTGGTGACAAAAGACCTTAGTGGACGTTTGCATGAATCACTACATTATGTCATTAGAGCAGTTAATAAAATCAAGAGGATTGCCTTAAATGAGAGATTAATGCTCATCTTTGTTTGGAAAATGATGATGACTATAATCGTTTACTACTTAACACAGAAGTACGATGGTTATCTAAAGGTCCGTGTTTGAATTGCTTCTATTCGCTTTTTGATTCAGTGTTGGAATTCCTGAAGAGTAAAGACAATAATTTGCGTCATAATTTAATTATCTCAAAAATTGACATCGCTTATATGACTGATTTATTTGCCAGATTCAACGAGACTAATTTGAAACTACAAGGTGACACACTAAATTTAATCAAAACTAACAGTGTAATATCTTTTGCCTTTCTTGCAAAACTTTTGCTATACAAACAAAACTTGGGAAGAGGAGAATGTTCTCTGTTTCCAAATCTTTCAAAATTGCAAAATAGAGACGAAGATTTGCTTGCTTATTGTCAACACTTAACGGCACTCCATTCTGACCTTACTCAAAGATTTGAAGACATTCTTCACTTGGATATTCCCGACTAGGTGTTGAACCCTTTTGTAAGTAGTCAAACTCAGAGCACAAATGCAGATGAGTACATGCCAGTACAGGAGCAACTTATTGAATTATCCACAAGTGAGGAGCTGAAACCAATGTTTAAGCAAGGATACGAAAATTTGTGGTTACAAAAACAGATCCCAATTTTATATCCAGCATTATGGGTTATTGTACAGAAGCTGTTGATCGCTTTTCCGTCTTCGTATTTGGTAGAACGTGGATTCAGTGCCGTTATGAGCCTCGTCACAAAGAAAAGAAACAGACTGGAAATTAGTAATCGGGGGGATTTGCGGTTGCTACTGACAAACATCGAGCCGGACATAAATAAACTCATAACACCCCATCAGGTTCATACAAGTCATTAATATTTTATTGTATTTTAGTACAAAAGTTATAATCAATAAATACTTCTTCAACAAAATGTTTATTTTATATTTTATTTTTACGTCACCATTTACCATTAAGACAACAAAGTTAAAGTCTTCATTTTTCTATTATCTATTTAATGTAGTTTTTCACCCTGGGGGTCCGTCGGCAAGATTTGACTAAGAAAAGGGATCCGTGGGCCAAAAGACTGTGGGAAACACTGCTATAGATGAAATGCTTGTAAACTTCAGAGGAAGTTGCTTCGGAAAGTGTTCTTCAAAGTGTACATGCCTAATAAACCAGCAAATTGCAACCTCAAAGTACAGTGCCTTATTGACGCACGAAATAGATATTTATGCAACGCATATACGGGAAAAGATTCTGATAGTCTTTTTCCTCAATGGTAAAAAGGGGAGGTTTAAACGTCTTCATTTAAAGCCTACTCAAGCTGTGTTACGTTTAGCGAAACCAATTTTGAACAGCAATCGTAATATTGTGGTTGACAATTACTAATCTTCCATACAATTGGTTGATCTGTTATGGAAAAATAATTTGGCGTACATCGATAATAATTTTAATAATTTGGCCGAAATCCCACCATCTTTTTAACCCAATAAGAAAAAGGCTGTTAACTCAACACTGTACGGATTCAGAGACGAATGTTCATTTTATATGTTGGTAAAATTAGAAAAACCATGATACTAATATTTTCCATGAACAACAAAGGATGTTATGATGTATTACTATAGAAACCCGAAATAGTTTCCTATTACAATGAAAATAAAGGCGAAGTTGATTCTCTGGACGAAAAATGTTCGACAAACACCTCAAGTCATTGCACTCGAAAAAGGCCTTTTTTGTAATCATTTCATATATCTTACATCAATATTATAGAGATAATCCGACCATTTAAAACAAGTATTTTTGGGATGCAGTTAGCCAAGCAATTGCTAGGCTAAATAAATGAAACCCAATACTAATGATAGAATAGTTGGAGTCCCAAGTGCAGAAAAACCCAAGACATTTGATCCGATTCTAGAAAAACGTAAAAATTGCTGCTTGTGTTCTTCAAAGAAATATAGAATGACAAAATACTTGTGTCTTACTTACAAAAACCCAGTTTGTCTACAGTGCACAAAATCAGTCTGCAATGACTGCGCTGAAAAATAAGAAACTTTGGTCCTTGATGGAATTTGAAATTTTTGTCAAATTTATTTTTTCTTATTTTTTTAGTTTATCCAATACCTAACATAACTAATAGTTTAAGCAAAAGTTTGTTAAGTTTTTATAATAAGTAGTTACTACCAGATTACTTTTCGGAACAAATTTTAATTTAGGTGATCTGTATTACAAGTTTCATAATATTTAAAGTAAGTTTTAGTTCGACCTACAACGACTAGCACTTACGACGTCAAATCGTCAAAATTCTGTTGTATACTATAGGTGTATTCCACTCTGTATAAGGTGGTTTCGATGTCCGAGTAAGATATCTTGAAAACTATAGTCGAACCGTCGAATCTCTGCAGTGATAAATCACCGTGATAGTTAGGTAAATTTCTTGTATTGTCGATATCCTTGTCCGGATTCATCTAAGTACTTACTTAGATGAATCCGTGGGGTGTGGATACTTATCCACACCCCTTCTATGGGTAACGCACTAGTGGGGTCAAAAAATTATAAAAGCCGCCGATGCACTCTCAACACTATCCACAACGTCTCATACCTTCTTTTTATTAATCATCTTAATTGGTTTTCTGAGTTTAACCTACAAATTTCCAAGTGAAATTAATAAAAAAAGCCAGCACTTGTTTGTTATTAACTATCTTAATTGGTTTCTTGACTTTAACCATAATTTTTTTAATTCTCTGACCTTATACAACAATTTTTCAAATTCTTATATGACTGTAATGGAAGGTTTATTCTCGTATAATGTAATTGGGCTTAACAGCCCCTTTTTTGTAAGCACTTGTTACAGTTCGATTTATCACTGCACAGATTCGACAGTTCGACTATAGAAGAGTAAGAAAAAAATATTTTAAAAAAGTAGTTAGTAATTTTACTGTCGAAAGTCTTAATGTAGTATTGCCTTTTGTTTTTCCCCGAGAAAATAAATAAAATTGAAAATATCGTAAAACCATCAAGTGCAATTATCGTGGTTATTGTTATAGGTGGAGTATTATAAAACAGCCAGTATATGGGCACTGTTTTACAGAGAATTTGACGTAGCAAAACAATTACTACTATTAAAAAAAAACGAAAATTGCCATGGTATTTCAAAATCTAAAAGCAAAACAATTTTCTCCACTACGTCATCAATTGCTCTGTAGAAAGGTGTGCATATAATGTCTTAATTATAATAATTCACTTGCAGTTTTTATAATATTTTCAATTTTGGTTTCTAGGGGAACAATAAAAGGTGATAGCGGGTTTAAGGGATTCGACATTGGAATTTATGAAAAAAATACATCATAACACGTAAGCTACTGTTTTCTAACCGAGATAGCCATATTTGATACCAAAATATCGAGTTTATTCTATATAAATTCGGGGAATATTCTAGAAAAGAAGGGTTGAACATTAAACATACATTTTTTAAGATTTTTTTTTAATGAATTTCAGCGACAATTAGATATGTGAATCTATTCCATAACAGTTATACCATTTGCTTTCTTTAAAATCAATAATTTTATTCTATTTCAATTCTCGAATTAATACAAAATGGACATATATACGACAAAGTCTTTGGAAGGTATTACCGTTGTAAGTCGAATACTACCTGTATACAATAATCTAAAACCAAATAACATTTAAATTAGAGCTAATGCCAACGCTAATGCTAACACAAAACTTAAAACTAAAAAAAAATATTTGGGTTTAGCTATACGTTTCTTAAGACAAACCCGATCCCAACCCAATCTAGCTTCAAAACAAATACTAGATCTAGAACTAGAAACATTACGGTGTAGAATAATATCAGAAATTTGAATTTGTGGCTACAACTTAAAAACAAAAGATGATTGAGAACTAGACTTACTCTATATAATTAGAAGAAAAAACGAAAAAATAGCAAAAACGCCAAATTTCATTCTTACTTTGTTTGTTTAAAATTTAATCCAATACATTCCACGCATACTATATACTTTAGAAAATAAGGAATTAGCTTAAGGCGCGTACGGCTAAACCCTAATGTTTCTAGTTTTAGGTCTAGTGTTAGTTCTAAAGCTAGGTTGTAGGCCTAGAATTAGATATACTTTTAGTTCCAGAAGAATTTGAAAGAGCATCAGACGCACGGTTAAACCGTGCTAAACTAGACCTTGAATTAGAAGCGTTTGGGTTTAACTATACGTTTCTTAAGACGGAC
The DNA here is from genome assembly GCA_036711965.1 of Onthophagus sagittarius. Taxonomy (NCBI): domain Eukaryota; kingdom Metazoa; phylum Arthropoda; class Insecta; order Coleoptera; family Scarabaeidae; genus Onthophagus; species Onthophagus sagittarius. The sequence continues at coordinate 43,748,126 of JASERS010000004.1, forward strand.
CCGAGCCAAACCCAACCTCGCTTCCTAACTAATACTAGTTCTAGAACTAGAAATAGTAGAGTTTAGTCGTCTTAAGAGGCTAAACCCAAATGTTTCTAGGTCTACTGTTAATTCTGAAGCTGGGTTGTATGTCTAGTATTAGTTATACTGTAAATTCTAGAAAAATTTAAATAATCTAGAGTTAAAACCACAAAAATTAAAACTAGAACTAACATGTGAATTAGAAACGTTTGGGTTTAGCTATACGTTTCTTAAGACGGACTCGAGCCCCAACCCAACCTCGCTTCCTAACTAATACTAGTTCTAGAACTGGAAAGATTCAGGTTTAGCCGTGCGTCTAAAGTCGCACGGCTATATATAAGTATCGAAATTTTTCTAGTTCTAGGTCTAGTGTTAGTTCTAGTAAATGTAAAACTTTATAATCTAAAACCGAATAACAGTTAAAAGTAGAGCTAGTACCAACACTAAAACTAAAACTAGACCTAGAACTAAAAACATTTGGGTTAATCGACAAATTTCTTACGATGGTTAAACCCAAACGTTTCCAGTTGCAAGTTTATTAATACTAAAACTAGTATTAACAAATTCTCTTTTTCACTGTCATTCATGGTTCACATCGTATGAACAAGCATAATATGCATAACATAATATTATAGTTTCTATGGTTACATATCATAAACTGAGATTGAAAAATGTTCAAGAGAAATGTCCAATTTTTACATAAAAATGAGAATAATTCGCATAACTTCTAAAGTTAGAGTATAAAATTCATGTAATTTAGGGATTGTGACATTTTCAACGCATTATTTATGCTTATATAAGTTTAAAAAATAGGTCATATCATTTTTTTCCCTTTTTGTAACTCGATCCGGGAACATACCGTAGAACTGGTAGCCATAATTATGTGTTATAAAAATATTAATTCTGAAGAAATGTTGGTCAAATGTATACGTGGGCCAGGAAATTCAACGGACCGCTTTAATTTATGACAATTTTTAAACGAAGCACCGGGTGTTCACATAAACTATATGACGGAGGGATCTTTTGACGGCATAAATACCAGCGACAGGCGTACTTTAAAAAATCTCTTATAACTGGCGTTGATGATCGAAGGTAATTTTCCAATCTTAAAATTTCGAAAAGAAGTTTCGTGCTGTTGAGCCGTAATGAAAATGGTTTTAAAGGCGATTATCGTATTTCGACGGACTTTGCTGATCAATTATCGTCTACTAGGACCACCGGGTTTGCGGAGTGCAATACCTGAGATGTGGACCTTTAAACAAGGACAGACTGTAACTAATATGGTACACCAAAGCAGTGGTGGAGAGGATGTTTGGGTTACAACAACTTTATTTTTAATTTTAAGAAGCACAAATTTCTTTTTATATTTCCCAAATAAATTTAAGAGAAAATGAGAAAAAAATAATCGATTTTGGGGCTTTTTCAGGTTTTAATGATGATAAATGAAGTGTACGCCAATGGTAGGTATGTCTATAGAGCTTTTTTGGGTGGGGAAGTTCGCAGCAAATGCATTAAATCTAGTACAGACGAAACAAAAAAGGTTCCAAGGGCAAATTTAGGTACAAACCTTTTTCGATCCTCCTCTAAAAATCGTTCGTCTTTATCGTTTTCGTGTTCTTTGCCGACAACGAAAGCATACGCCGATCGGCGTCCGTTAATGTCTAAACAGCAGGTGTTTGAAACTTGTGGATTTTCGAGGGTTCAAATTTGATTTCGCCGACACAAACAACGCGTACGCGTTCCGCCATCTTTTATTACCTGTAAATTTATATAATGCGGTTTATGGGCGGCTACCACAAAAGGAAGATGACCATCCCAGCCTTCCAGTTTATCGCGCTTTCCGAGAATTGGTCCACGTTAAACGACCGCACAGGTAATAGATAATTATGTGCATTCGGTATTCCGTTTCCAGGAAACTATGAAATTCGGTAATGGCGAACAAAGGACCATATTCCAAGGCCTCGGCAAATGGTATTCATAGAATTTTCCAATTAACTTTTATGAGATTCCTATGAATCATAATGTAATAAATTTGAAATCCTAACATTATTCTCAAACTAATTAAACGAAATTTTTTATAACTGGGTATCAAAATCCAATACAATACGTCCGCAAAAACTCAAACCACCAATTATTTATGATATTGTGTGTTTGTTGGTTGGTCAAAGAATAATTATACCCTGATCGCATAAACTGGTCCTTCTGGTATACCTTTGCGCCGGTGTAATTTAAATGCCTCCGCTCGTTTAAAGAAACTCGATTAATTATCTAATGAGGTCATTAGCGACCGCGATAAAATAAAAACATTTAGGTTCGTCAGACGAAATACTATCCCCCTTTAATTTTCCACGTCGTCGACGGCGGTTTCTTTTGTGCCAATCTTTCGTAATTACAACTCAACTAAATTGTGTATGTGGCGGGAAATTTAAAAATTTTAAATAATACTTATAATGGACGGTAATTAAAAGAATCAAATTGGTCCATCTCTATCGATAAACGAGCTGGGAGTGAGATCCATCCTTCGAACGAGGCGAGACGTACCAACAATATTTAGTCAACGTTCTGAGAATGGCAACCATGTAATTATTGACTAGGGAAGAACCCCGACTTGGCGTACCTGCGTCGGATGACTTTTAACGCAATTTTCAAGTGGCATATCTCTGATATGGGTCGAGGGAAATGCCTTTTGTTCGGTACCCAGCACAAGATCTAGAGATCGGTCTGTGGATAGGCGGTTCAGCCGTCTTCGCTACCGCTCGATATCTGGTTAGGTTCGAATACGAATACGTCAATTACGAGAAATTCATTCTTGTAATCGCTCGTTAAACCTCCGCTTGGACCGTCGTTAACCGAAGATTGTACTTATTGTCCGTACGGTCACGCTCAATTCTTGGAAGATAAGAATTTAGGAATCGGATGCCCGCTGTGTTATGTGGTTTTAACGTTTTAACGGGCGCGTATTAACTCATACCATGTATTATTGTATAGAACGCTGACTGAGCTATTTGCTTTGACTTTTTTATGTCTTAAATAAAATGATCTATTACAATTAAGTAGTAAGGTTGAATGGAGGTGAGATTCCGAAAGATTTTAAACTTTATTGGTTATTTCAAGGTCGGTCTTCGTGCACCCACAGCCAGGTCAAATGGTAACCGGGATTTTTTCGCAGAAACCCGACCCGTCGAAACGAACGAAAGAAGAATCATTACAGCAAGGGACCGCGTAATCTCTTTTTGATTTGATTCGGCTGATTTATCGTGCGCCCCCATCGCAATCCTCCCTCTTCACCTTTACCGCTCCCTAATTTATCAAAAAACTTGCAACTTTCGGACTAATTATGCCGACTGCGCGGACCGATTTCGGCGAAATCGTAAAATTAAGCCGGGCATTTGGGGTCCTGCACGTTAATGTCCCGGCTATTTTGTCGTCCTCTCTGGGTTGTACTTGATAAGTTCCCATGGTCCTAAAAGTCGAAAACGATGGAGATTTATGTGGATTTCTGGGAACCTCGGAGGGTGGTATGAGTGTTTTAACACCTCTCAGGCTTATACAACCCAAGAGCCTTTTGGCTCCGTAAACGCAAACAGTATGTATTTATCGGCTTAAACAGGTAGAAATTTTAAAGTCATCGACGGATTCATCACTTTTAAAATTTTACCAATATAAATCTTAACGATAAAATTCTTTTTTTTTGTTTGGGGAAATCTTAAATTGAAATCGACACATCATCTGCCCCGTAAACGCCTCGGGGTAAACTCCGAAGAACGCGTGCCCTCTTTTATTCGTAGTAAAATTATCAAAATGCTGCGGGAGGGAGGGTTAAAAGAGCAGTCTGGGTATACAAACGTTTCCCTTAAGGGTTCGAATGCGGGTCCTTGGCGCAGCCTTGTTTTTGATCCTCCTAACCCGTTCACCTATATTTTCTTGCTGTTCAGGCAGCACGTGCTGCTGAAAAGACCTCGACAAGCAGCTGTGTTCGCCCGAAGGATCTCCGGCTCATGAAAACCGGGCGCTTAGCTATCTGTGTTTCTGTGTTAGTATGTGCAGGCCGCCGGCTAAAGGGAAAACGACCAAGAACAACTTATATAATCAACCGACCTATATATGGCGCGAGACAGGATGGTACCCTAATTTATATCGTTATCAAAATCAAGATATTCAAAACTAAACATCCTATTATATTAGTCATTTTAAGATTAATTCAAGTTTTATTTTTTTTCGTTGTTCAAGTTAGGGATAAGTGATGAAAATAAATTTTTGGGTATTGACTCAATTGGGCCAGTACGTCCATGTTCCAGACGTTCAGAAATGCGGCCTGGACGTTTTGGTTGGTTTGGCATCAACCGCTTCTTGTTCGGAACCGGGCCCTCCGCGAATTTTATGTGATGGCGACGCGGCGGCCTCTTGCACGTTCCAAAATGTTGTCAAGGTCAGTTAGGCCATGAAGGAGAAGAGCCGAATTGCACCGAGTCTCCGGATATCGCGGAGAGAGAAGAAGCGACGGATATTTTTAGAAGTGCTCTTCTCCCTTTCACTCTTTCGCTCCGGTGGCGACGACACCCGTCGTTCGTTCGAATACGAAGGGCGGCTGTGGCGCCCCGATAACCTGTTATTATCATTATCACCCGACTTCACTTCTTAATGAAGATATTCTGCTGTCAACTTCTGGGATTAGCGCGGTTAATGGCAATTTGCGAGCCGCTGTCATTTATACATTCGATAGCGTTGGTCTAATTACCGAGCTCTGGTTCAGATTACGCTGGATGGAATTTTAACAAACGGTTAATGTTGGAAAATTCGATTTATATTACAACTAAAATTGAGGATGTAATCAGCCCAAGCTTTCTTCTTATCAACGTTTATTAATAAATTTATAATTGGGTGTTTCAACGAATTTTTAATATTTTACCAAATTCTCCTTTATGATTTGCAAAATCCTGTGCCAATGTATCAACACATCTGCTAAAAAGATTGTTGGGTCTTGTTAAAATAATGGATAGAGTGACTACAAATAATTCATCAAATTCCTAATTAAGGTATTATTTCTTTAAAAAATTTATTAATATCTTCATGTATTAATTCAATGTTTTGTTTCAGGAATCATCACCCACTTTGACGCTAATATCGTCAAAGGTAAGCAGGCCATGCGACCGCAACGTTCCCAGTTCAAGGTGTGTGTAAATGGATGCTTTTTTCTTAATTGTTTAGAGGATCCAACACTACACCATCGATACACAGAATGTTGCCCAGACAACATTTAGAACAGGCGATGCCGAGACATCTTTTTTATGATCGTTTTCCTTTGTGTGTGTGTTCGCATGCAAAACTTGCACCTACTTTTAAAGAAAGATAAAGACGGGATGCATCTTCCCCTTTCCGTTCGTTCAATCGTCGCACTCCGCCAACAACTGTTCCTTATTTTCCTCGGTTGTATTTTTTTATTTTCCATTTTGCTCGTCTCTTCGCACATCTGCCCCTGCGGACAGACACCAAAAACTAATTTGGCGCTTCTATTTTTATTCTTTTTCTACCACTCACACAGACTACTTACAAACACATGAGCGCACGTGGGTTTTCTTACATTAGTATTATACCTATAATTAGATGTACAGAAAAAGAACTGTGTATGTATATTATACACAAGATGTACTTTAAACTCTGTAGCAAAGCATGTATTTTATTAGATTTCAAATTAGGGTCTAGTTTATTTCACAAGTAACTTATCCAAAGACGTATATAACAAAAAAGCATTCCAAAACGGGTTTCAAATTCATTCGAACTTTATTTCACAATCGAAAATATGTTCTTGCGGGAAATACACGTGGCTCTTAAGAATTACACCGAATTCCGGTCTTCTTTGGTAATTCCTAGATTTAGATACCGGTGTGTCTTAGAAATCGGTTATAAATCAAGTAATTAGTGTTTTGTCGTATCATTTGAGTACGTAGTGAGGTCAACGATTCCTGCACGAATGAATCACGGCCGCACTCAGAAAGTTGAATTACGCGTTCGAATTAAATGCAATTTACCGTTTCCTTTATGATTCCGTTGCTCTCCTCCGATTAACTTAAATGAGTGCTATGATTAATGGGCGGTCCTTCGATAAAACATCTAGTCTTGTAGGTTATTCACGTGTCATTTAATAGAAATCTCCTCTGATTCTTAGCGTTTCATTAAAACGAAATTTGTTGAATTTTCTGCAAACTCATATTTAGCATTGATGGGTACTTTAACGTCAACATTGTGTGTGGCAATTGAAGGAGTCGCGCCAAATACAACACAATACCCCTTTGAAATTGGGTAAAAAGAGATCCAAAAAGGTACCTCCGAGTTGGAGCGGTCAACGCAAGGTCAGCCAGTGCCTTTACGACAATCCCAAATGCATAAATGCAATACCGAGGGTTCGCAAGAGCAGGTAACCGAAAATCGCCATCTTGTTACCGATCGGGCACCGTCCACTTAGCGTTTTCATTCGCAAAAACCTTCGGCAAAGGGCATCTGGGGTGCTGATCGCGAGCTTCGCCTGATTTATGCTAGCACCGACCGGACGGTGGGGCGATTAAGAAACGCCGCCTGACTTGAGAATAATTTGCCCATGATGAGTTTTTAGTGGCCACTGTTCGAATGCCGCAACCTAGAGCCATAAAGTTGTATATGGGGTAGAATGGTCGATTCAGTTTCGCTTTTTGCTCCGGGTCCATCTCCTATTGTCACCGAATGGACCAACTTGATAGTAAACTTTTTTATCTTTAATAATACTTTTAAGATTTATTTATATTTATAAACACAATTTAATTATAAAAAATAAAAACAAGTTATGATCCAATTTTGGCGAAAAAAAATGACAGCTTTAATAAACGACCACGCCGTTCACAAAAAGCGCTTTGTTCCAACAACGACGGGATGGAATCGTAGGCACATTCCTTCTTTCTCACTTTGTATCCGAGCCCCTCCATTCGATGCAAGTGTAGTGCGATCAAATAGCCAAACCGAAAACAGGTATACGCGTATACCTGTACATCCACAGCACATACCTGGTTGGGCCGAATATACGTGCACATCAACATTGGGTTTATACGGTCGGGGTCACCTTCACGTGTAAGCAATAATTAGAAGAGATCGGTCCCAGTGGGAACGTCGAGATGCCCCTTCTCCGACGAAAGACGACCGAAGAAATGCCCGCGATCCGGGGGCAAGTGGCAAGATAATTAAGACCATTTGTATTGGTGGAGGCAGTTGATGCAGCCACCGTACAGAGACGATGTCTAATGAATTCACTTGTTGTTCCAGCTAAAGAAATACAACTAAAGAAATAGAGCTAAAACACAAAAAAGAGAACATTATGTCCTTTTACATTACAAGTTCAGCCCCATACAATCACTTAAAGCATTTATTTTAATTCTTGAAAGGTAACCTTAGCAGATAAAACTCGACTAAATAAGAAAACATCGAAGAGAACATTTAAAACTACTGTTTGTGTGAAATCTCATTTTATTTAATTAATGTGCGCAAACAGCGTAAGCATCCAGTTTAGAAATGATGGACATGTTAATGGTCCTCATTCTATCTGTCTGTTTGGTGTCATGGAATGCCCTCCAGCTGAACTGTCATGTGTCTTTTAATTCAGATGGAACGCTTCTTACCTGTCCGTATGAAAATGAGAGCAATTAAATTTTTTTGTGCTTACGATTATACAAGAAAACTTGAAATTGATTGCCGTTGTAGCGTACACACTAGCGACAATCATTTATTAAAATTATTAGTGTTCTAAAAAACAAGTTACCGTTGTTACCATTATTTTATTATTGTTATTAATATCTTTACAAATTTTGAAAAATAAAAAACAGTTCGACAGAATTCACACTTTTTCATAAAAACATATAAAAGACAGAGTTATAACTAGAGATTGGATTTATGTGTTTTTGCATGTTTTGCATATAACTCCATATTTTGCATTTATATAAACTTAATTATCAGTATACTTCGATATATATAATCGCATGTAATTTCATATAAGCAGAGCCGTCTTAAACTTAAGGACTAATAGAGCTACAGCCCTGGGACACCAACTCCTGGGGGTATCTGTTTTTGCAATGAAATGCATGGTGTCTCCATCATACATGTACAGTGTCCCCTTTGGGCGCGGATCTTTTTCTTTTGGAATTGAATTTGGTATGAAAAGGGGCGCACTTATTTCGTTTGTCCAACCCAATCTTTGCGTCGAATATATTAGGACAGCTCAGGTTCAAGTATATAGGGCTGGGTTGGGTTGAGTTTAGGCGTGCATCTGAAGATATTTTTTTAACGAAAGCCTCTAATGAATATTTTCTGAAATAACACTTTACAAACTGATTTGGCAACCCGATGTATTTAATTTGATGTAAAAGTAGAACTAACAGTAGACCTTGAAGTAGAATCCTAAGAAGAAGTCCTACAAAATTTTCAACACATGTAGGTATACTATTTGTTATAATACAACACTTTTTGTTTTGATCGCATAATATTATCCATATTTTTAGTATATTACTGCATATTTCGACCAATTTTAAACGCATATAAAAAACTTATGTTGCTTATTTTTGTCGCATATAAATCCGGTCCGTAGTTATAACAATATTAACTGTACATTGGTAACCCCGATTGAACAAAAAGAAAAAGTTTAAAACGTTCATAAAAATAACAAGCGTAGAATGGAATAGTCTAACCCTTATACATCGTCCACTCCAGCCTAGATATTACAATATGGTATCAGAAACATCCCAGCTCCTGCTCCAACACCGCACAACTCCGACCAATCCAGATTGCGAAATCAAAATTTTTTTTAACGTCATGAAAGGAAATCTTCACCTGACTTTTAAGCAAATTTTACAAATTGCGGCGATCAATCAATTTGTGCCGTATTAAATTACCGTCTTTTTGGACAAGTAGACCGGATGTTTAGTTTAGGCAAATCGAGGCACAATTTCATCTTTCGCGAATCTCGAGTGATAAGACAAAATATAGTTTAGTGATGACCCATCTACCACTCAACATTATTTCAACAGAAATTATCTTAAAGAATGTTTAATTAATAGATTAAAAGAGAGCATATAAACAGAGAAATGATTGAAATTAGAATTAATAGAGCGAGGAGGAAAGATTAAAAGAACTTTTATGTAATACTAAAATGGGAAATCAAAAATCATCCGGTGGTTCTCAAGTAGTCAGCCAAGATTTAATTGTGAAACTTTGCCATAGTCGACTACCCAACAGCATTTCTATTGCACTTCTTGTTTCTGGTAATGAAGAATTATCCGAGCTGTTAATAATTGCAGACAAGATTTGGGATTCAATCAATACTTCTCCTATTTCTGAATAATCTTCAATGAAATCAACAAACTCTAAATTTCAAATTCATCAACCTCTAATCATAACAATATTTTAAAAGCTTTTAAAGATTTCACCATAATATGCCAAAATTTTAAGCAAAATTTTTCTGAAAAGTAAATTTCAATCGAAAATCGAATGTTCAATTAATAATCGATCGTATTCGCGACATCGATCTAATATCGCTTCCAATATCTGTTCATATTACTACAAATTTGGTGATAAAGCATTACACTGTCATGCCAACTAGTGTAAACTTAATAAATCATTCATTCAATACAATAAAACGATTTAAAGAACTTTAAAGACTTTCTTATTCAAAAAACGAATAAATGTTTGAATAGAAATTAATCACGTGTCAAGAAATTCACGTGGAAACTCAAATTTGATAAAACAACCAAAATCATTGAACCATTCAATGATCATTTTCAATTTTTTCATTGCTTCCGACGCAGATATTTCAGTTGTTCCCTCACACGTTATACCCACAACACAAGAAAGATTATAACTATATTTTTGTTGACTGCAAATCAGTATGATCATCTGTACTGATGCATCAGTACAGATTTTTTGCATAAATACGGTATTTTAATAGATATTAAAAACCGTCGTTTAATTGATTTGGAAACCAATCTATGTTCAATCCAACGAACTAATTTGCCTTCACCATTCAGATTCAGCTTTAGCCGTACGTAAGCAAAAACCGAAATTTTCTAGTTCTAGATCTAGTGTTAGTTCTAGTTTTAATTCTTACTTAACTCTAGATTGTTTTAAATTCTTCTGGAACTAAAAGTATAATACTAGACCTACAACCCAGCATTAGAACTAACACTAGACCTGGAACTATAAACCTTAGGGTTTAGCCGTATGTCTCTAAAGACGGATAAACCCTAATATTCTAGTTCTAGGTCTAGTATTAGTTCGAAGATAGGTTGGGTTGGGTTCGATTTCGTTTTAAGAGACGTACAACTAAACTCAAAATATTTCTAGTTGTAAGTCTAGTATTAGCTTTAGTGTTAGTGTAGACTTTAGTGTTAAAACTAGTACTAATACTAGACCAAGAACTAGAAAGATTTGTATTTAGGGATACATCTCTTATGACAACGAGGTATATGTGTAAGCTTTTTTGTCGTAATTTCGGTTTCGGCCAAAATACAGCTGACGTTAACTGCCCAAAACTTTGCTAACATACCTATTTTAAGCCGAAACTTGCTGAAACTGAAACCGAAATTTTGGTCGGACACTACCTCAAAGTAATGGTATTTTGGAGAGATTCCACAGGACACTTAAAACAGCCATTACAGCGAGCTTTTAGGACTCGAATCATAATAAAAGAAGATCTGGGTTGTTCTCTTGCTGAGTTTGTATATGGGCAACCGCTTTGTCTTCCTGGAGAATATTTTATTAAATCCAATCATTGAATAGATACAATACCTGTTTTATTCAGTTTACAAGAATCGCATTCAAATTTAAAGCCTGTACCTGGTGACTACCTTCCATTCTACATACAGTTGCTTACAAAATTGAGTATATGGAAGATATATAAGTGTGAATATGTGTTAACAACAATCTTATTAACTAATTTAAATGCAAAATTATCAATGTTTTTAATTAAATAAGCACAATATTAATAATAACAAGAAATTTCTTTCTCATTTTGCTTTTGTTTCGACTTTTGCTATTTTTAACCGAAATTTGACTTTCCCTCAAATAATTAAAATTATCATATTTCCAATTTTCATATAGCCATTCCATATTTATCATAAATTCTATAGTTCCAACGCCGCTGGTTGGTGTTTCACGATTCCCACCAAATCCTTCTTTTTAAACTCACAATTTGGTTTCCTCCAAACTATTTGCTTTCCGTCTGTATCGCAAAGATTAATTTTAGTCTCATCAGTGAACATCGCTGAAGAAACTGGATAACGTTGAAGTCTCCGACCCTATATATCCTAAATATGTTCGATCAAATTCTGATTCAGAGAACGAGCTGGCTATAGAATCATTCGTATGCGGTGCTCTTCCACAAAGAGATCGGTCGAAGTCTTCTACGTTCAGCTCATTCAGCTCCCACGGCTAACGTTGAGGAACTATGGGGATGAGTTGAGGCGACATAGTATCTTTCTATAATGTAACCACATATCGACTCCATACCACGTTGTGTAGCGATGGTAGCGTTGAGCCGTTCGCTCTCTATGTGATGGTAATATAATACTTTAGTACTATTTCTATACCAAATTTGATTGCCCTAGTCACACTCGTTCAAATCATATGTGGTGTGCTCGTGAATTATTTCCACAGTGATTTAACTTTGCGTACAATATTATGTTCATCGCATTTTATCAGCACCTTCATTCTACCTGTGCCAATGGACTTTTTCAATGCTTATCTATTTTTTATATACTCAATTTTACGACGTAAATTTTATACCATTTAAGTGTGGGGATCTGCTATGGGGGTCCAAAGGGAATTTAGAAATAAAATTTGTAAAATTTGTGATAGAATCTTGTCAGATTAAACCAGAAAGTTAATGGATCCAATGCCACAGCAAATGCAGACGTTAATTGATGCCAATGAAGCGGCTACAGCATTCATAACAGAACGCGATAGAAAAATGTAAATCCGGCTTAAATATTTAACATAATATCATTCTAGGACCTAGGATTAGGGAGGTTATACAAATTTTACTGTTGTAGTTAAATTATGACATTTTAAATCCTATGATAGGAAGACATAAGATGTATGATGATTCTGATAGTGATTACGATAATAGCGATGATAACATTCCACTTAAAACGTTATGTGGCCTGCCTTCCAATAGCAACATTTTTCTCAATTTTTCATTGTTAAAATGTTTTTGAAACCAGATAATTGTAAACACGACATTGATCGTATAGGTGTTATTATTGCATACAATATGGATATGGGTAGCGTGGATTACCGCGAATCTTATGTTATATTAATATATAATACAAAGAAAGAGGACCCATCAGTCTGAGCGTAATCATTCTTCTTTATCCTTTCAATTTAGAAAAAGGCATGAGCCTCCACCAACATACAACTTCACGTCTGACAACATTACACATTGGCCTTAACACATTGATAACTGCGAAAGATGTGAAAACCACAATTGTTACAAAAAATCTCGGGCTATGTGTGAAAAATGTAGAATGCACCTCTGTTTTCACGAAGGCAATAATTGTATTAAAAAATTTCATTGATATGATAAATACACAGTTATACCACTAATCACCAATATTATGTTTACATGTTTATCTTGTTGTTTTCTCTTGCATTTCTAATTTTAATATAAATTTTGAAAAACCGTACTTTTTTCACATACTGTTCCCAATTGGGAACAAACAAATATTTCTCCGTTCAAAAATAAATATTCATACTCTAATATAGTAAACATAACAACACATAAAACAAAATTCTTGTAATGTGTAATAAATTGTGAAAGAGGGAGTTAAAAAACAAGTTTCCATTGTTACCATCATTTTATTATTGTTGACAGAATCGCTCTTCTTCATAAAAACGTATAAAATATAGAGTTCTAATAATACTAACACTACAGTTGTGAATAATTTATATTGGGTATGTAAATTTTCTAAATTCAAATACATATTTAAGATGTTTGTTGGTTAAAATAATGATCCATTTCTTAAAAGTGAGCCGAAGATTTGTTTCCTTTGTGCTGATTTTCCTAGAAACATTGCCGTCAACATGTTAACGACTTGTTAAGTCAAGCACTTTGAGAGAGTTTAATTGTGCATTTTCACGGGTTTTTATTGCGCGTTTTGAACTTTTTGCTCGATGGATTTCTTGAAAGTCGAAGGCGGTAAGGTTTATGAAGATCAACCGATGAATATGGTCGGAGAGGTGTGCGTAATTTAATGAGAAAGATCGTGTATAAAGGATGCCGTACCGGAGAGAAACGTTAAATGTTTCCCGGAAAAATGAGTTATATTTTGGTTTTATTTTGTGGGTCTCTTTGAACTCTCTTGATATATTAGAGATTTGGGGTCTTTATGGTTAAGGGTAATTTCGATTCAAATTTCTTGTTAGAAAATTTTACGAGAAAAGTTTTTCTTTATCGCAACGTTCCATCGATTTCGCTCCCACACTAACTCGAATAGGAAGCAAAAAGAAATGGAACTGGGTGATCGACGTGCGGTACGTCAGATTTAACGGAAAAAAGTTTACTGAAAGGGCATAAAATTCTCGTCTGCCGAGTAAAGATTTTTCTTTGAATCGCACTCAACGACAACCTTACGCGTTCCTTGCCTTTTTATGTTCCTGTTTACAGCAAATCCTTAGATTTATATATTTTTAAGAAGACTCTCCGAGTCGTTTCAGTCGAATCGAAACACTTTATGCAAATATAAAAAGAGAAATTGCCAACAGTTATCAAAGAATTATTAGTGAAGTCGAAATACATCATTTCGACCAATAAGGAAGAAATAAAGCGGTGATTCACACCTAATCTGTTCCCGGTCAGATCGGCCACTTTATGGCATGGTTGCTCAATACCACCCGGTAATCGCCTTCTCGTTCTATCGTCTTCTCCTACAAGAAGTCATTTGAATACTTCTCTATTACAAAATGACCACGCCAACGGTACTTTTAATACGCCGGAAAATGGGATTTAAGTGGACGTAAACGCGTTTCGTCGTTTTATGTGTGTTTGCGTTACTTCTACATACCAACGAGATACGGCGTAATGGTCACTATTAGAAATTTCGTAATGGAAAAAATGGTAATGTGGCTTTAGATAGGTTTTGAGCCATGGGAATAATGCTCTCTCGCTTACAAGATGAATACGGTTGTGTGGATCGCTACTTATTCCAAGCGTTAATTCGCCTCGGGCTTGGTATGACTTACTTTTTTTTAAACCTTTCGAATTACTCGAGCACCGAAAGACCACACAGGAAGTTACAACTATTAATCAAATTCACGGAGAAGTGAAATTGTTTTTTGGGAATTAGGAGCGTATCAGGAGGAAGTTAGGAAATCTAAATTGGGTTAGTTGAAGAAGTTGATTGAGCACGTTTAAGATTAGGAAAACTTTAAAAGCACGCTATTTTTCTTTCACGTAATTCACGTTATCTAAATGTATAATTTGAAATCTTTTGTAAGGTTTTGTATCACTCAGTAGATATGAAAAATCTTTGAAAAGCTGTTACAAAATGTTGCTTTTAATTAGGAATAGGTCGAGATAAATTATGGAGTACGGTATTTGGCGTATCTAAGTAGAGGTATGATAAATCGGATTGAAATTGAAATTTATCGTCCGGTTCGGAGCGTGACCTCTAAAACCGAAACGGTGGGTATGTGCAGAGAATACGCTGCTAATTGTAATTAATTTCCACGGGCCTCCAAGAATGCGTGGGGCGTTCGTTCCAACTACTCGTTACTTTTGACCATAGGTGGCCGTCCGAAAAGCAGCTCGAGCTTTATCTTTCGATCGACCCAATTAGAATAATGGGGTTAAATGAGACATTTAGGTAATTAATAGCGAAATTAAGAAGCAAAATTTTAATATTTATGGAATAAATATTTTTGAATTGAGTAATAAGTTGGTAAAAGAAAAAAGTAAATAAATATTTTCGATGGAAAAAGAGCTTCGTGTAGAAAACGATCGGGTCGGGTCGCCCGTCATTGCGTCGAAATTATGCTAATACAGTAATGGGAAAATAATACCGGGTTGGTAAAACGTTTGATTGACTATTTAATAGTTTAATATAAAAGCGTCGCGTTACTGAAGAACGCCTCGTGAGACCAGATAATTCGTTCATCCTTGATCCGCAGACACAACAGAGCCATTACCCAATTACAATTGCATACCAAATTACACGTTCGTCTTCGCCAGGGCTTGTCTGTTACAAAGCGCACACCCGAATTTGCATAAAGATGTTAAGGTAAACGGTGAACACTTTCAATAAACGGTTCCTATTTGCTAAGTGACGGGTTGTCGGTTGGAATTGTTTGCCGGATACTAATCGATACTGAGAAAATCTATTACGGATTATTTTGCATAATGCCAGAGAAGCTGACCTATATTTTCAGATTCATCCAAAAGCATACAAAATAGTTAAAAAAAAGGAAACGTTTCGGATTAATTTTTATAGATCATTGTCCGAACTTCCAAGTACAAAGTACACTGGCCGAAATTACGAGCAACGTATAACTTTCTAAAGTGCCATCCCAAGTTATTGAGAGATAACTTCCGCTTAATCGGTCATAACGTTTACAATTTCGAAGTAGTGCTTCAAAAGTAACCGTAAAGTTCAACAAAGCTTTAAACGCTTAATATTCCGGACGAAAATCGATAACATTTCTGAGAAATCATTTTGTTTCGAATAAAATTGGGAAAAGCAACTTGGGTGGCACCCCTTTTAAAAGTAAATTCTATAGTTTACGCTGCTTTAATTGCAACGTTCACTTTCATAGTCGTAAAATTGGGGTCCATAAAAAATCACGGATCGTCATTAAGACGGTCCCGATTTAAAAATAAGTTGAATCGGGAAAAATTTATCCCTTTTCTCTAACATTGTCGCATTCAAGGAAGAAAGAGGAAAGAAGAGAAATGGCCGGCGACACATAAAACATTCTAATTTTAATTGGAGTAACTTGGAAGAGAAACGCCGGTAATCGCGTTTGATCGACGAAAATACCAACGTGTTGTCCGACGAGGATGGTGTTGGGGTCGTTTATTTTAGTAGCAAAATGAGAAGCACAGGCTCACGGCGAGTGCATTATTTCCGTCATTGCGCGGTACGAATGTGGGATACTGTATCGGAGAGGTGCTTGCTCCTGGACACGTGCGCGCGTGGGAGACGACTCTAGGCAGATGCCGCCTACAACTTTTCTTTTTGTTTATTTTGTCATTCTCGTGTCCGTTGCGTATCGATTACACGATATGCATTTCTTCGCCAAGTTTATTTGTGAATCATAAAGTTCAAAAATCTCATTCTAATGATACATATCTACACTTAATTTTTTTTGATAAGTTATCAAAATAATTTCTTTGTATGACCAAAGTTGGTCTATAGTGGCCAGGAAACAATAATTGTTTAGATAATATACAAAATCCGAGTTGCATGTTGTTGTCTTTACACATATTCTATAGTATAGTCTGTACCACGAGAAGTGATGGCGATACATCGCGTAAAAGTGGAGGAAACAGATGTACTCGCTAGAAACCATCACTCTAACACACGTTAACTTACAGGCGTAATATTTGTACTATCACTTCTTGAGGTACAGACTATATATCATATTATCATTAACAGATATGTAAGTTCATACTACAAAGATTGTGATCGTAAGACATCTTTGAAATCAGTATGGTGCACGTTTACGTTTCTCACTATTCGATAACATAGACATCAGGTTTGACAGAAAAATAATTAATCAGCGTGTAAAGTTCATAAAAATCAATGACAACCAGTGAAATCGATATCAGAATTATTTGAAAATTTTGTAAAATACAGTGGAATATAGTGGATATTGTTATGTGACGAAATTTTTGCAAAAAAGATAGTTACTAGGATTTGCCAATAATATTACTTGCAATAAAAAATCGAATTTCTTATTCATTCTGATTCTGATATCACAAAAAGAGAAATCTAGTTTCGTACACAAACAAACCAAAGAAATGTGGTTTATTCAGCATATTCTGGATTCGCGGAAAGGCCTGACCTCAGCAGATCCATTATACTTATTTCCCTCTTTTGGTCAGCTTTAGCCATATCACCCAGATAAATAAATCTGTTTGTTTGGTGTCAGGGTACAGTCCAGCTGATTATTATCTCATTACTAGCGGCTACCTCTAAAAATTGTTATGGCAATATATTAAGCGTAGACATTGAAATATTCAGCTGAGAACTGTGTTACAAGGGTATCCAGGGTGTGCATATTTAGAATCCAGACCGCCAGTGCCGGCTGGACTCCTTTGTCTCTAAAGACTTTATGAATTGTATGAATATCTGTCCTGTCAAAAGATCTATCGATAGCTTCTACGATTTCTTATAGGGCGGTTTCTGTTAATCTTCCCAGGAGTGCATGCATGCTGGTTTGGGTGCAGGGAGACCTTTCCAGAGTCGTTTTGCTTATTCAATGCGCGCGTAAAGTATGGAAACTTGAAGAAATCTTTTTAACGGCTGGCCAATTTGAACAAAAATTTGTGTACATAGGTTACGTAACCTTGCCGTCTCAAATTTTCTATCGGCAATGTTGACAACTTTGTAGTTTTTGAGATAAAATCATATAACCCCTTTAAATATTTTTAAATTTTTTAACAAATATTATTATTACCTACTCAGTAATACATTTGTATATTTATATTTGTACACTTAGGAATTACGATTTACAACTTTTGTTCCCTCAATTAATGAGACGGCCAACACAAAACCCATTTTTGCCGATGTATATGAAAAAGGTGTTCGTGAATTTGCCACCATCGTCATTATTTAAAAATTTCTTTGTGGGGTCTATCGGAACTCTTATCAAAACAGCAAGATTTTCATCTATTTGGGACTAGGGATTCGAGGGGAATTTTAAGATACTAATGATCTATTTTTTTACTTCTACAGACAAGTTTTACTACTGATAGCCCAGAACTATGATGTTTTTTCTGTCTTTTAAAAACGGTATAAAGTATTGTGAAAACATTTTAAGTTTCTTTGAGGCAATTTAAGTCTTTTGAAAGCAATATCAAGTCGTCTAGAAACAGTATTAAGTCTTCTTGAATCGGAGCAGGTATTCTAAGAGCTATATCATGTGTGCTGTAAGCAGTATCAAGACTTCTGGAAATAGTATCAAGTCTTAATTCAAAATAAACTCTTAAAATTTTCAAAAGTCATCTAATGTTATCTAGAAGCAGTATTAAGTTTTCTGTAACCGGAGCAAGTGTTCTAAGAGCAGTATCAAGTCCTCAATTCCTCCAGATATGATAGAGTCATTATACTATCATTAATAGTAAGGCCACTAATATATGCCGGAGCTACAATAAACGTTAAGAGCGACGCTACTAACATAGAAAGCCAATATATTGAAACGAATGTTGGAGCGACAAATCCAGAAACGAATTTAACGCTACTCTTATCGTTTATTCCAGCTCCAACATAAACGTACTCTAAATATTTCTTTTTCTGTGTAGCTGTTTCAAGTATCTATTACTATACTTATGATATATTTATAGTTTATAAGAAATAATTATTTTTATGTTTGAATAAATACCAGTTAGTTACTTTTGCATTGAGTATTTATAACGAAGTAACAAATTGGGGTGTGTTACTGAATGAAGCTGATGCATAAAAAATCATTTCAAGAAAGGGTTCAGCCGGATGACAAAGATTGAAGAACATTAATTTAAACATTGCAGCATACAATGTTTGCTTGTAATTTGAACAAAAATGTCCTAATTGGACTGGAAATATCAATCTGATTTAAAACGACGAGCATTAATCAAATATTGAAAAAGATGAACAAGTAATACCAAATAATATAAATATTGCAATTGAAAGTATGGGAAGAAATATAACTTACTAATAATATAACTGACTTAAAGAACTCCATAATGATAAAGATTAAGATTGGTTTAAAAAAGTGTCTCGTTTGAGAGTTATGGAAGGTAACTCTATAACTCATAGTAATAAGTTATGGATTGCTGTATATGAAGAATACCTCAACAGACTATAATAAGATTCATGCTGTATTTATTTATGAGTAGAAGGCATGTTTTGATAAAACATCCGCAGTAGGCTCGGTTCTTCACCACAACTACTTAACCCTTTCGCTACTATCGGTGACTATAGTCACCCGCCATAAAACACCACCTATACATGACGATATCTTCTGGTTGTCGTGTTTGAGTAGCATCCATAAAATTGGTGCTAAAGGTCAAGAAAAATGTGAATATTGGAAAGTCGGCTAATACTGTTGTTCAGCTACTCAGACCAATGTTTGTTGTGTGTTTAATTTTTTGCACAAAAAAGATACTAATGTTTGTTAGTATCTGTAATTAACAACAAATTGAAGAAAGGTGAGGTGAGTTTGTGGTCCTCGAAATATTTGCTAGCTATGAAATGGTATGACAAAAGGGGGTGAATATGCTATCTGTTTTCCACACTGAAGAAATTAACATAAAAATGCACTACGGCACCAATTTATCTACCTTTAACAACTACCTCACGCAATTTACAAAACTCGCTCGCTTAGCTCGCTCGTTTTGGCAAAAATTACGTTCGTTAAACAAAATTAGTCTTTTCATAACTGATTACGTAAATAACTATTTCATCGATACCCATATTATTTTTCTAGTACAAACAAACGAAAATCATTTTGAGTCAAAACTTTAGCCCTCAGTGCTAAAGCTTCCTGCCGTAGCGAAAGAGTTAATAATTACCAGAAGTATTTATTGATTATGTAAATCGTATTAATTTTTTTGGTAACTCACAGATCGTTTACTGAAATTTTCAATCTCTTGGTTATTTTTTGCTCCGATTCCTATTTAGTTCCAAAACAATTTTTTTTTCTCTCTGGTGTGAAACATCAATTTTTCATGATTACAGTAAGTATCGCAGTAGGCACTAATATTGTTGCTTTCAAAATCTCTTAACATTAGTTTGACATCTAATAAGAATGTCTTTTTTTAATGAAAAACTGACCGATATTGTTCAAATCATGGGTTGTTGAAGATAACAGTGACACCCGTTTCCAAGTTCATGCGGAATGATTCCCAAATCGTCGAGCTTTTGTACAAGTCGAAAAGAACTCACAAGAAACCGTACAGTTTGTCCCTCTAGTTGCTGATTCTGATCGTGCTCTTCATGTAAGTGTTGCTCTGGAAGAATGAATTTTGCTGAAGATATATTAGTGATCGGCGTTTAGCTCTAGAGGTTAATGTTCCGAAAACAATATATAGCTGCTTAATAAAACAACTCCTACACCCGTACAATGTTACTAGAGTACAAGAAGTTCTGTCTAATGATCTCGAGCAAAGGTTACATTCAGGATATTCAGAACACGGCTAAACCCAACATAATCCTGTATATTAGCATTGAAATAAAACTAGAACTAGAAGCAGAAATAGAACCAGAAGTGGAGGGTTTTACCTTTCAGAAACTATTCGTTGTAGAGGCCTTCGTTAAACAAGTTTCTTCAAATGCACGGATAAACGAACCCAACCCAACTATGTAAGGTTTAGCTGTCTTGAAAGAAGTACGGCTAAACCCGTATGTTTCTAATTCTAGATCTACAGTTGGATCTAATGATATAAAGCTACACTCGAATCCTTCTCCTTCTAGGTCTAGTGTTAGTTCTAGTTTTACTTCAATTCAAATATACATGGTTGCGAAACGAGTTTGTAAAGTACTCTATTTTAGAAACAATTCATTGTCGTTAAAAAGATGTCTTCAGATGTATGGCTAAACCAAATCCAACCCAACCCTGTATATTTGAACCAGAGAATGCTCTCGAGCTAAGTTCATTTTTGAACAATTAAAATAAGAAGTTGAGAAGGAAGTTAGTATAAGGTAGTTAGACGTTAGCATCGCAGAAATTAAAGAGAGTCAGCAAATACTAAGGCTGATAGAAGAAAGTGGCTATATTATCCAAACCATATTTAACGTAGATGAAACTGGTTTATTTTAGAAAAAGTATCTAAAAGCTTAAAGCCGCTAAAAATCGACTATTAGTGATGTTTGCTGCAAATGCAACTGATGATTATAAACTAAAACCTGTTTTAGTTTACCGTTGACAAAACCAAAAATTAAAGAATCTCGTGGTATCATTTTCTGTACTTATTTTTGGGAAACTCTGTATATGGTACAGAGTATGATACAGATACGTCAATATCCGTTCAATCATTTTCGAAATAAACAATACCACCATCATTTTAAAATAGATTATTTTATAACATTATGGATTAGTCTTGAGTTGATACACCCTGTATAAGATAACAATCATAAACCCCATTCGATAAATAAAAACCATAAATATGTGGTTATACTAAACGGAGTACCGGTTGTACTGTATACAAAGATTAAATATTATTCCCAAGATTTTTTAATCTTTTTATGCGGTTATAATTTGTAAAAAATTTGAGGTTTGGTTTGGCAGGCGCCAAAGACGTCTCATTTCATTCAAAGCACATGCCCTAAAAGTTCACCGAAAAAACGTGCAGTAGACCGTGTTCGAAAAACTGAAGCCTTATGGTTAAACCATTAAACCGGCCGCATAAATAGGACCTACGAAAATTGATAATTGGTAACATATTGCGAGGCGGTAGATACAAGAGACCCACTATGCCCCGAGGCCGAATGTAAATGAGTAAGAATTTCCGGTCTCCGCTTTACCGACACGCAAACGTATCTTGGTTGCAGGGGGAGGATTCATAAACCTTGCCTATTATCATTATCCTATCGATACTGTAAGAAACCGCGAATCGATTACAGTTTTCAACATGCAACCAATCATACGGAGTTAAGAGGCACAATTTAAATGATGAGAACGTAATTAAAACTTTTGGATATTAGAAAAGTATAATTTTAAATCAAACCGACCAGTTTTTAGTTTGCTTACGCACAATGTGTTATACGGTTTTAATTAATGCCGAATTATACGTTGTGTATTCAAATTAAATTTTAATCCTCTTCCGCGGCAAATTTTAAATAAAACGAAATTTAATGTAAATTTTTTTTTTATAATTATAGGATATGCTTAATAACGAATGAACTGATTAAAATACACGGGGAAATCGTAAATCTATAAAAACGTTTCTATAGACGCCCCTTCTTGATCATTAATGTCAATTAATTACTTTTCATTTTGATTTATTTATACACATCACTTTTTTATGGTTGATGATATAAAATTAGATTCAAAATATATAGGTGTTGCTATAAGTTATTTTGCGAATAACTCAATCAAAAATTTCAAAGTGTGCAAATAATTCTAAAATGAAATAGGCTTTTATATTCATCAAATTATCATAAAAAGGATGTTTTAAGGAAATAAACCTTGTGTAGCACTGACCCTGTGGTTGTCACATTTTCAAAAGTGATCTTAAACAATTTCTTATAATAATATTATACTGTTTGCCAAATTTTATGTTTCTAAGACAAAACCATATTGAAATTATTTGGAAACATGTCTTAAAATTTCTTAACTTTGACGGTCTATATCTTAGCCGTTTATGGGTTTAGGTCAATTATTTTTACACGAATTGTTATCATTTTATATTTTGTATTTGTGATTAAAATTTTGCCACAAATTACAGGAACACACTGTATAAATCGATTTCAAAACAAATTAACATCAAAATATTTATTTTTAGTATATCCACGTAGTATTGTTACAATGGAGTGAAATCGCCAAACGAAATCTCGAATCGTCTCGGCTCTTGGCAGCAAAACGAAAGACACATTCTATCTGCTTACACGGCATCCAGATCAGATAAGATTTTAATAATTGGTCTAACAGTACAACGTTCTGTACTATCCACCGCCCAAAACGTACGGAGATCGAATGTTGCTCGAGGTCCATTTAAATTAGCGTCCTCTGGGTCTGGTTTTTTTCTTCTTAACCCGTCGTTGTTCGAACTGGCGCAGAGGTGTGTAATTTGGTACATATCGGCCGGATAATCCGACCACGGGTATGCCTCGTATTATTTAGTACTGTTAGACGAATTTATAGTTACATTGAACTCTGAGCGATTTCGGGCGAGGTTCGGTGGGATCGAGATTTTTATTTTATGCTTTCATCCATTCGGCGTTTACCTCCTTCTCCTTCGGGGCAGAAGTTGTTCTTCGTCTTCGGTTTTTAATTGAACCGAAATGAGCGGTCGCCGGAGCGATTTAACGGTATATGGTCTGTAATTAGCATATTTCGTGTATATTATAGTTTTAGATAAGGATCAGCGCGGAACGTTCCTTCGAAAACACGTTTGGAAGCTGTTCGAGCGTTATAGATTTATCACTTAAAATGATACACTTGAAAAAGACTGAAAAATCGGTTAGGTAATAATCTAAACAGTTTACATTTTTTTTGAGATTCATAAAATGTAAATCCATTAACCTTAGGGAAATATAATATAAGTAATTAACATCTTATAAATGTGATTGTGTTTGAAAAGACCTTCGTTGATTGTCCGAATAGCAATCGTAAAGTTTTAATTGCTAAATCTTGTTCAATTGAACCGAGTGTCCCGGTTTTACCCAACTTTCGACATTGACCTTTATGAGCTCACAAATTAGTAATTACGATTCTAAGTAAATGTTACTAACAAATACAGTTCGACTTGGTTTCGTCAGAACGCGATAATGAAAAGAAATTAATTACCGCAAATAATCTCAGCGTTCGGATTTGGATCAAACAAATATTTCAAAATCGAAAATAATATATTTTATGCGTAATAATTCCTCCAATAATTAGTCATGAATCTTAATTTAAAGCTTATAAAAGCAGCGTTCAGGCGAAGAGTGAGATCAGTCTATACTCCCTCAAAAAAGCAAACAAATTAATCACAACTGAATTATTGTTTTAAGGAAAATGGCAGGCGAATGGCACGACTCATTTTTATACTCAATTCTTGTTTGTTGTTATAGAACTTTAAGATTGATGAATTATCCAAACGTAGAGAGATTTACTAATGCTGCTACCGTTCGTTAACATTGCGAAGAAAGAAATCTAGCGGCATGTGAAAAATTGATGAGAAATGTGCGCAACGCTCTGCGATATAAAGACGTTGATAAAATTAATATCTCTCATTTATCTCGTCTCATATAACGAATGGGGCATTAAATTTTTCCTCACGTATACGCACTATTTATGTTCTCCTATCTAAAGTAGAAAGCCCGCTTCTTAAGTAAACGTAAAAAGGCAAATTTATAACCAATAATCACCAAGAATTCGCCGATTGCTTGAATGGTAAATTGGTAAACAAGAACATAAATTACATTTAGCGTTGATGTACAACAAGGAAAACTACTTTGTTTTGTTGTTATTGCATTAATATCAAATGTTGAAAATGCTAAAAATCTAACAAAATAAATCATTTTCAAAAATTAACGTTACTTTTTTTTAAGATTCGCTTGCTTTTTTTATTTTTTATGGCGATTTTATTATTTTTTGGGAATACTAAAAACTATTATGAGGCAACACGTCCACGCGTAAATAACTAATACACAGTGTCCAAATGCAATTTATATGCTAATCTTTCCTATTAACATTCGGTCACCGAGTATTTTTATTTTATGATCCTGGTATCCATAAACGAAATGTACAAAAAATTATTTTTGTTAACGAAAAGAATTTTGCAAGATGACTGGTTACGAGTAACCTGTAAAATGTGAAAATAAAATGTTGTTAATTGTCTTATTTGGAATCTGAGCTTGTCAAAGAAAAGAATTTGTAACAAAACTTGTAGAAAATTTAATTTTAAACGATATTGCTCGCAGATCCCTTATATCGAGAAAAAACGAAAATGTAAAAATTTTATGAATGTTGTTTTATGATTCTAGCTAGGAATCCAAGCATGTTAGTCAAAAACTTTTATAATAAATTTAGTTCTAGTTCAATATCAAGAAAAATGCGAAAATTTAATGAATTTCTGTGTTAAATGTGAGTTTTAAAACTTATTCCTAATTTCGCCTATAAATTCGGGGGATGTTCTTAGAAAAACAATAGCTAGAGATCTATGTTATATTTTTTAGGATGCATTTTTTGAGTTAAAATGGAAACAGTACAGAATGTCACAAAATTGAGGTACCAAGCCTAAGTTGATATTTTCAAATAGGTATCCTTATTATTTTGATTGCTGTTTTCGAAAAAAGGCTCTGTGTTCCTGTGTACTAAAGGAACCAATT
Organism: Onthophagus sagittarius; assembly: GCA_036711965.1. Lineage (NCBI taxonomy): Eukaryota > Metazoa > Arthropoda > Insecta > Coleoptera > Scarabaeidae > Onthophagus > Onthophagus sagittarius. The sequence goes on from JASERS010000004.1 coordinate 43,773,385, forward strand.
CAATTCGAGGGAGATTGTAAAAGAAAATGGTTTGAAAACCTGTGTTATATTTTTTTAACGCGCGCTTTCTTACATAAAATTAAAATGTACTGGGTCCCAAAATTGAGAAACTATATCTAAGTTGACATTTTCAAATAGAAATCCCTTTTCTTGCTTTAGTAATGTCCTTAATTAAAGACCCATTTATACACATCAACGTCACTGACCCATCCGTTACGATTTCGATTTTGTCGCACAGTGACAATTTTTGTCGTCAGTAGTACATCAGTGTCAGTGCAAAGTTCCATTTACATATATCAGTGATATGTTAGTTCCTCATCAGTTACTTATTAGTAACCAATGTATAATGTAAACAGCTGAGTTAGTGCTTGGGGCGTTATCTGTGTGAAACCCTGTATAACAAACATCTCATCAACTTCATACTAGAGATGTGCAAATTTCGTGAGTCTCACAGGGTCACGATGGGTCATGTGTGATCTACCGTGAGTTGATTGATGCCCAATTGTTGTATCACGCACGTGAACCTGAGTTATCGTGAGCATTTTTGGTTCGGCATTATCCGGTTGAAACAATGTTTTAATATTTATAAGGTCTGCATTAACAAAAAATACAATATTTACAACAGTTTATTTAAAATATTTAAAATAAATGGAGTAACAAACAGTGGATACTTAATAAATTTTAAAAATGTATAGTAATACATGAGTATATTTTCTAATTCGAATGAATTAATTTATTAAAACTAACACTAGACCTAGTACTAGAAAAATTTAGGTTCTGAAGTCGCACGACTAAACCGAAACATTCTAGTACTAAGTCTAGTGTTAGTTCTAGTTTTCAGACTGAAGAATAACTAGAAATAGAGTTTTTGTCCTCTTTCAAGTTCCATTTTTGAAAGCAAAAGTGTTTCGCAACCTAGAATCAAAAATAGCCTCCCATTTTTGAAAATGTTTTTTCAGATTTTCTTTGTTCGGGTTTGTTTTTAGAAAATAATGCTACATACATAATACATTATTACATTTCAGTAAATGTTGAGATCAACATTCTCATAAATTTTTAAGTCAACGAAGTGAATATTAGTTGTAAAAACATTCTATAAACTAATGAATTTGAACAACATTAATTTAAATTTATGATGAATGGATGAAGATCTTTAAAACGTTAAAGGAAGTATTAAGAATATTAATATTACCTATAAGAATATGCCAGCTTTTATTGCTTATTTTAATTCTTATTGCCCACGCGTGACTCACGTGATTCGCGATGACACTTACGTGCATATGTCTACTTCATACTCAGTTTCAAACCCTAAAATAAAAGATAAACGAGGAGAGTTCTATGTGAGACTATCAGTCTGAATTGATAGAATATTCAGAAGTCAGAATCAATAGCAAATTGAGATTTACCTTCTCCAGGGAGACAATAGAGCACCTAATCAAAAAGATGAAAAATAGAAAGTCACCAGGTATCGACGAGATAATAAGTAAATTAATTAAATATGGGCGAATGGATTGATGGATGCATATTTCCTTATACGTTAAAGAATCTACAATCTTACTCAATTCCGCAGCTTTGAGTAAATCAATCCAAAATTATTGAACATTAAATTTTCTAGAACTTTTCTTAGTACCTGTTTCCTGTTTGAGTTACATTTTTTTATCGATGTTAGTTAAAAAAGTTGATAGGAAACTACGAGTAAAAGTTTGTTACTGGGAAATTTGTTGCCATCGTCGCATGGGTTATGTAAACAAGAGTTTTCCTCTATTGTTAATGTACCCAATTTGGCCCACCCTGTTCATTTTCTCAATTTACAATTTTTAGAACTTCAATATTTTCTGTCGGTCTTTTACAATTAAACCATATAAAGGTTTAATTTTTTTTTGCGTTAGCTTAAATAGTTATGATTACATTATACGTCACAACGCGTACAAAAATACGTCAGTGAAATTTGAATAATATCGTTGCCGACATAATTTTATATTTCACAGATTTCACTGACATTGAAAAAATAGGGAACTGATACCTCACTGATGTGTGCTGCTGAGCATTTCGATATTGAAATGTCTTCAAAAACATGATTTTGCGTGCCTGTGTTTATTTTAAGATAAATCAATGTACAAAATCGTAGTCTTATCAGTATTATAATCACATATTATTATATAAATATATAAAAGTTTTTTAAATGTCCTGTTTGAGGACAGCGAAACCGCCAGGCCAATAAACATACACGAAAAATATTCAAAATTTTACGTAGAATCTGTATAGATTCTGCAACTAAAAATTGTGGTTCCTATTTAAGAATGTCAACTTAGGCGTGCACCTCAATTAAAGGACACCTGTACATTTCAACTTAATCTTGTGTGCATTAAAAAATAGAACATAGATGTTCAAATCATTTTTTTCTAAGAATATCCTTCGAATTTATATGGAATTGAAGACCACTTTTCCAAACCCAACTAAATCTAAAATAATCTAGATATAATTGGATTTCTGTCAAAAGTTGTATACAACGCCTTAATTAGAAAGAACTGTGTTAATATAAGTATAAATGACATTATATTCATAGAGTGATATGAATCTTTAGAATTAATTGATTTTTTTTACTAATAATGAGTAAGTTCAATTTATAAATTCATATTCAATTCATTAATAGCTAATTAAGAACAGAATTAATCTAAGTAACATTTGACTATTATTCAGATAATAAGTAACACGCGTTTTTATTTATGATTATTAAAACCGAGGCAATACGTTTTTGATACAAGATGATAAATTATGATAGATATTAACTCAACTTAGTCTTACTAGAAGAGCTTTTTTATATACGCAATATCGACAAAGTTAAATAACACTTTTATCAACATGGATCACTTCTACATTTATTAAAAATTATGTACGGTATTACAGAAATGAAATAAAATAATTGCCCCAAATGTAGAGGGTGAATAATTTATTATTATATATAATTTATTATTCACCCTCTACATTTTGAAGCACATCTTCCTCTTTATTTTCACTCCTCATTTTCACTGTTTCTCCGTTTTAAGTAAAACCAATGGTGATAGGGTGGTACATAGTGTAGCAATTAGTCTTGCATTTTTTGTGGGTGAAGAGCTTATTACATATTGTTTCTTTTGGGTTAAAAGACTTTACAGTATGCAGAAACAGATTTCTATTTCCTTGTTTGTCCAAGTCTAAAACATCATACTATCTCCTTTACAATATTTTACTTTTCTCATTTTAGAAATTTAGAAATAAGTAAAGTCAATAAATTTCTCAACCATATCCGTCACAATAAGTGCTTTCTCTTCCTACAATTACGAATCAAGTCTATCCATTCTTGTGGATTGTCTATGTACTGCTGCTTCTTATGGGAAATATCATAAAAATCAGAGTGATTTGACAGAAAAGACTGATTACTAGCAAGATAACTATATTCTATAATATGAAGCATATAAGTCATAAAGAAAAGCAGGTTCTAATTACGGTTTTGTCCCGTACAAAAGTCACTAAATGTACAAAGATTTGTTATATTATTGAGAATTCAATGCTAGATGTTGTAGTGAAAACATGATATGATTTCTGGAACCCTCTACCAGCAGTTATTTCATACCACAAGTTCATAGTAATCTATTCAGCACTTGGTAGATAGAAATGAGTCTGATTTATCTGAGATAATAAACATCATCTATTTATATGAAAGGTGTTGGATGAGTCCGCTGGAAGTCAAATGTGATCAAGCACGAGGAGTCATCATCCAACACTTTGTATTTATATGAATTCATCAGCAATCTGTCCCTTTCAGCTGAAATATGAAATTTCCTTTGTTTTGATTTAATTTGTAGACATTTCTTAACATCTTGTTTTACATATGTCCTTCTTTGGAATGTAAAAAATGCAAATTATAGGTGTTAAAAATGGTTCTGTAGTAGTTTTTTTAATAGGATCGTTACCGGCAGTTTTACATTTATTAACATAAGACGATCTTAGGAATACTCTCAATATGTTGCTTTACAAATTCTTTGAAGTCATTTACGAGTTATTCCCAGTTTAATTCCCACTTGTTCACGATCTGATATGGGCATGTTTGTTTCCGGCATTCCCTTTTTTTGTAAGAGCATAATCTAACCTTTTATTAGATATGTAGAGAACTTTAAGAAAAGAGGACTTACAAACCTTATTTTTGCCGAAAAAGAAACTTCGAGTATGATGTTTAGGACTAATGAATCGGAGAACAGTATCAAGTGTTAAAGCCTGTTTGCAGAATCGACGTCGACATATATTGGTTCTAATAATCCATGAAAATGTTTGAGATGCAGAACAAACCTCGTTTGACCATTTACCACATTCGTTTTCGGTCGATGTCTAGGAGGATATATTTTCACTGTTATAATTGGGCTCAATAATCACAAAAGTATGATTATACTGTGTCATGTAATAAACCTCTAAAATGGTTAATTTTGGGAGATGTTAATTCTGCTGCATATCGAAAGAAACTTTTGCTGTATTATTAGACTCTCTTTCGTTTAAAAGATATTACAATAACACTTTTTTGCTCATAATTCCACTTGTGTTCGTTCCAGAAGACTCAATACTGTCTCTGGAAAGCTTGATACTGCTTTCAAAAGATTTAAAATGATTCCAGAAGACTTAATACTACTTCTAGTAGACTTGATATGCTTTCAGTAAACTTGATAGTACTTCTAGATGACTTCATGTTGCTTCCAGAAGAATTAATATTGTCTCTGGAAGACCTGAAATTCTTCCAAAAGAGAATTCATACAAAATTGTTAATTGTTTTATCTGGGTTGAAACTACCATTTTCAATTCATATTTTAAATTTTAATGTACTATTGAGCTTATTCTTCCTAATTCATTTGCAACATCTGCGACTAACTTTTTTTTGGAAAACACGAATTTTGATTTTTCAGACCTTTTCAGATCCAATTGGTCGTAAGCTATTCATCTAATCATAAATTAAATTCTTATGACGAATGTATGGTTGAGGATTTCTTGGATGTTCGTGGAAATAGAAAGCTGATTCAGCAAAAATATTGAATTTGCTGAATCAAGTTCTGTGTAGAAAAGTTTTTATATAATGTCTTAGTTACAATACTCCACCTCAGCACCGTCTTAAACCTAAGGGCTACTAGGGCTGCAGTCCTCGGGCGCCAATTACTGGGGGGCTGTTTTTGCAATGAAGTGCATGGTGCTCCCATTACAAATGCACCCAGTGTATGCCCTCTGAAATGCGGACCTTTTTCTTTTTGACATTGAATTTTGTATGAAAAGGCACGCACTAGTTTCGTCTCTGTTCGTAACTCTGGTTCAAATATAAAGCATTGGGTTGGGTTCTACTATCGGTAGACCTCTACAATGAATAGTTTTTCTTGAAATAGACTACTTTAGATACTGATTTGGCAACCCTGTATATTTGAATTGAAGTTAAACTAGAACTAACACTAGACCTAGAAGTGGAAAGCTGAAACCTAGAAGTTGAAAATGACAAGTATCATTGGATCTAACTCTAGATCCATAACTAGAAACATTCAGGTTTAGCGGTGCATCTCTCAAGACTTCTAAACGCGAATCTTTCCACTTCTAGGTCTAGTGTTCTAGTTTTATATCATTAGATCTAACTCTAGATCTAGAAGTAGAAACATTCGAGTTTCGCTGTGCATCACTCAAGACGTCCAAACCCGAATGATACTAGTTCAAGGGCTAGTGTTAGTTCTAGTTTTACTTTAGTTCAAATATGCAGGGTTGGGTTGGGTTTAGCCGTGCATATAACAAAATTTTTTTAACGAAGGCTTCTAAAATGAATAGGTTCTGAAGCAGAGTACTTTATAAACTGATTTGGCAACCCTGTATATTTGAATCGAAGTAAAACCCATTCCAATGTGCCATTGACTTAAGTGAGACTATTCTATAACATGACATCGAACCTGGTTCAGGGGTTGTTGTTGATGAAGCGGTGATATTTTGATGCCTATTCGCTGTTGAGAATGTCCTTACTTGTTTCTCCTTGTTAAATGCAATGTTTTATAAATTAAATTAAATGCATCTATTGTTTCTTTTTGGACGAGTAAAAGATATTAAATTAATACCGACACATAAGCAAGACTTCGCTGACAGATTCGCTTTTGTATTATTCAGTTACTGTCATTTACAAAGAACAACTCCGTATCATATTTTGAACACAATCTATACGTCGTTAAAACTTGTCATGCTTCAGGTATACTCTTGATTTTCGCTAGTACCATGCGTGATGATCAGAGCAACACATAAACAAATTTTGCTGACATATCTGCTTCTGGCTTACTTAGACATTAAAAATCCTCCTTAATTTGACTTATTATATAGTTCAAAGAGAATATAGATAAGAGAGACACAGTGCATTCATGCATTTGTCATTTTGTTCTGCTGCATACAAGGTTAGTACTTTTTCGGATGTATGAAGATTGATTCTGTAGTGATGCAGCCTTGGTAACTGCATTTGAGCAAAATCTGTGTTGGATATTCCCCCAAGTATTGCTTCTGAAAATCATAACTAGCTTTGGAGAAGTTGCGAAGGAATACTGATTATTAATGTACAAGATAACCCATTATGATAATAATGTTCCTTTAAGTGCCCCACTATAACCATAAAAAACGGACATAATATTCAATTAGGTATTAAAAAAGGTGCCTAGTTGAAATTTACCTGTTAAAATTCTCTTGTTTTATTAATTGCATTGATTGTACTTCTTAATCATAAAATTCGTAAATTGTAACAAGTTTTTAATTTGTTCATATCTAACATAACGAATTTTAATATGAATACCTATTAAAATTTTTAAATTTTTTCGTAATTTAATTTATTATCTTAGATTGTAATGATCTACTATCTGTGTAATTTAAAGTGTACGCACGGCTGAACCCAAAACTTTCCACTTTTAGGTCTAGTGTTAGTTCTAGTTTTACTTCAATTGAAATGTGCAGGTTTGGTTTGGATTGGGTTTAGCCGTGCATCTGAAGACATTTCTCTAACGAATGCCTCTACAATAAATAGTTTCTGCAATTAATTACTTTTCAAACTGATTTGGCAACCCTGTATATTTGAATTGAAGTAAAACTAGAACTAACACTAGACCTAGAAGTGAAAAGTAGGCGAAACCCGAATCCTTCCACGTCAAGGTCTAGTGTTAGTTCTAGGTTTATATCACTACATCTAACTTTAAGTCTAGAACTAGAAACCCAGAACTAAACCCAGATGATTGTAGTTCTAGGGCTAGTGGTAGTATTAGTTTTACTTCAGTTCAAATGTACAGGGTTGGGTTGGGTTGGTTGTAGCTGTATATTTGAAGACATTTTTTTAACGAAGGCCTCTGCAATGAATAGTTTTTGAAATACAATACTTTACATACCGATTTGGCATTGGATCGGACGTTGGATTTGAACCATGTACATTGAAAGATTTATCAAATATTTGAAATAGTATAAAATGATTTAGAACATTGTGTTAAAGAATTGAAAGACATTCACAGTGAATGCATTAGGACTATAAAATAGTAAAGTAGCGTAATTGTAGTTTCTACAACAGCGCAAGAGAACAAAGAAATATTTTCTTAGGCGGTGAACACCTTTAAAGATAAGAATTTTGATTGTAAAAATGAAGTGAGATGTATTTATTGTAAACACATAAACGCGATTTTCGATTTTTTGTAATGTTAGTTTTGGAAATTGATTTCATACTTTATGTACACACTGTATATTTATATGACTTTGATTATTAACTCAGTTTCGGATTGGTATAGCATTAATTCTATATTTGAGGTTAAGCGACCTCTATGAGTAACCAAAAGCAAGATTCTTTGATTAATGGAAGAATTACTAATTACTCTATAAATTTTAACTTACCCTACTCCTTTATGTCTCATCTTATTTACCCATTACACTATTTTATAGTACGTGAAATAACCAGGTATAATACTTTTTTTGGATTAACAGTTCAACGTATGTCAACATGTTTACATCATCATTAATCACTTGAAAGCTATTCATGCCGCTGTGTTAAGCCACCGCGTTCAAAGCCAAATAATAAACTATATACTCAACAGTTTAAAATATCAAATCCGATCCGTAATGGGATATTAACAGTTTACTTAGCGATGTTTATTAAATAATAATATCAAATTCTTAAGAGGTCGTATTATTGCGCGTGGGCGCTGAGAATTTCGGTTGCGTAAATCGGAAAAAATCGTGCGTTCATGCCGACAAAAATATACCTAGCGATTCGAAATAAATGTACACGTTTTTTTGATATTGCGTCAATGACATTGTTTCTTTTTTAAGTTAAAAGCAAAATAAGATTTTCTTCGACTAAAAGGTTAAGATTAAAAGAAGCTTCGGTGGACAACGTTTCATTGGACTTTTTTAACTGTTTTACGCCCATTTATTTCGAGACGTTTCCGTTTCTTATATTTAGCTACGCGCGTTGTAGTACGATGAAGAAATCGTCTTACCGATGAAATATATTTTTCCACAACATGTCCCAAATAACTATGCCGTTTTTAACGAGTCCAAGATTACTCTCTTTATTAAATTAACGATGTTAACGTAAACAGTTCTAGGAAAATAAAATAATACACAACGCAAGCAAAATGTATCAAATCGTACCGCAATTTCCTTTCTTATCTAATTTGTTTACGCGATTGTAATTAAAGCGAACTTCTAATATGTTTCCTAGTACGTCATGAAACTTTTGAGAGTACATGACCCAACCGCAAACTATGCTTAAGTTGCGGTTAAGTAATCAATGTTTTTCTCTTAGAAATGCGCGTGATTTTCACTAGCAGCAAGATTCTTCGAATAAATTATATCATTTTATTTCTCTTTCCTTTTAATTATTACTCTATATTTAGTGATTACTGGTTAAAAAAATATCCCGTTCCTACTCTAAATCATTTCGAAAATCTTAACAAAAACTAAATAATTAACATTGTCAAGAGACGAAACATCATCATATGATATTTAGGTCGAGTATATTATAAAACGTTTTTCTTTCGTCTGCAGAAAAAAGAAATAAGAAACGTTCGGCAGAAACAAAAGCGTCGAGTAACGAAATACGGCACAAACGAAAATTAATTATGCTTTTGAATCTATCGGTCTGGGTTTTTGCCACTCGTAATAGGAGACAGACAGGGTCGGCATGTTCTGGGCACGTATACGTCTTGAATGCAATAAAGTTCACCGATACCGATCTCTACCAGACCGAATAATTGGAATTCATAAATTTTTAATGTCAATTAATTAGGGACATTTTGACTGGTTCCGAAATAATTAGCTTAAAACGTCAACCGCACATTTTTTAAAAATTCAATACCAACAATTTTGTATCTGAAGTAAAATTAGCACTAATACTAGAACTATTACCAGGACTAACACTAGACACGACAATACTCGAAAGGTTGTTGTCTTAGTTCTAATTTTAATTCAATCAAAAACGGCTGTGAAAGCCTACATGTTGTTTTTATCGCAGATCGTGGATAAATGAAAAAGGAATTGTCGTTTCTGAGTTTTATTATTTTTAATTGTATTTTACGCACTACGTTACACACACCTTTTTATTTCTTCTTTTTCTTCTTAACGATCTTATTTTTTGACCATTGCTACCACAGATGGCAACGTATACTAAATCCTTAAGACACCCCCTCAATAGTAAATCCAACTAAAATCTTACAAGTTATTGGAAAATACTTAATTCTAAATTATCGATCTTATAAAGAATTTAAACTACTTTGTTTATACCACATTTCACATAAAAAAAATTAAATAATGTCACACATAACGCTTTGGTAAGTCACAACCTTTTCGTTAACTTTGCTACGATATACACTAAGCAGCAGAAGTCTGCGTACAAAAAACTTCTAACACTTTAAGTGAAATTTTTTTTTTTATTTTGTGTATTAACTACATATAATTCTATTAACAAAATATGCATCAATAAAACAGAAATATTGGTTACAAAAAAAATTAAATTTAAAAATTCTCCAAATAATGCGTATGCAAAAATCTGCGTACAAATAAAGACGCCTTCTCCAAAATATACTTATTTACTTAAATACGTAGTTGGCGATGTACGCTTTCCGATTTAAATAAAAGATAATCGGTGTCAATTATATTAGCAGAGGCTTAGAAGCTAAAAGTTAGAATGGACACGAAAGGAAAGGAAACTGAATTGGGAGAGAGAAAAATTATTGTAAAGTTATGGAAAGAGAGAATATCTTTTCGAAAAATAGGAGAAACTGTCGGCAGGTTACACTCTTCCATTCAAAGAGTAATTAATAATTATAAAGACACTGAAGATTACCTCTCACGTCCACGATCTGGTAGACCACCCCTTTTAACAAACCGAGAGAAGCGAAAAATTGTACAGCAGGTTAGAAAAGAACCTAGGCTGACGGCAGAAAAAAATAGTAGAAAATGTACAAGAAGAATTTCATAAAACTATCAGCAAAGATACGGTGAGAAGGACGTTAAAAAAAGCTATCACAGTCGCGTTGCACGAAAAAAACCATTTGTGTCAGATGTCAATCGTCAGAAGCGGATCGCCTTTGCAAAAAAACTCTTAGACAAGCCCATTGAATTCTGGGAGAAAGTTCTCTTTACAGATGAGAGCAAATTTTGCATTTTCGGCATTAAGGGTAAACAACTTGTATGGAGATAATCTAATACTGCCCTTAATCCCGAAAGTTTGAAAGCGACTGTAAAACACGGAGGTGGTGGAGTTATGGTTTGGGGGTGTATGTGCACCAAAGGGGTGGGCAGGTTGGTTTTCATAACATCGACAATGGACCATAAAATGTATATAGACATTTTAAAAGAAAATTTGAAGCCTAGCATCGAAAACTTGGGCTTGGGGCCCGAATACTTTTTTCAACAAGATAATGACCCCAAACATTGCGCCCACAACACTAAGCTTTGGCTACTATACAATACCCCAAAGCAACTTAAAACACCTCCACAATCACCGGACTTGAATCCCATCGAACACCTCTGGGATTTACTGAAACGCAGGATTCGGCAACACAACATAACATCGAAGGAAACGTTAAAAAATGTTATGATTGAGGAATGGGCCAAAATCAGTTCGGACGAAGCGAAGAAATTAGTGCACTCCATGCCTAAACGTTTAAGGGAGGTCATTAAACGTAAAGGTTATCCGACCTCATATTAATATAGAAACAATGATCTCATTTATGAATTTTTTATAAATACTGTCCTGACTTGTACGCAGATTTTTGCATACCCGTTATTTGTAGAATTTTTAGTTTTGATTTTTTTCTGTAACTACTGTTTCTGTTTTGTTGAAGCATATTTTGTTAATAGAATTTTATCACATTAGATTATGACTCTTATTTTTTCAATTAAAGTATTACAAGTTTTTTGTACGCAGACTTCTGCTGCTGAGTGTATGTTTTAAACGTTTGTGAAAATCACGAGTTTTATAAACCTTGATGGCTGATAGATTATCTTCACATACTAATACTGTAGTCGCAAGTTAGAGAGCAATTATGAAATCTATATTTGACCTCTATGGAGGATAAGGCAACTGTTGCTTGCTTTCGTAAATATCAGCTTACAGTGTTTCCAAATACAGCATTACCAATAAAGCATTACCAGAGGTGGATTTCCTGTCAGTTTTATAGCCTGTCCAGTCCAAATCGGCATATCCTCCTATATTTTTATCCTATATTTATCATTTCTTTAAAAAACTGTATAGTTTTTATCAAAACGAAACCAAGCGCCATTTTCTGAATATGGAACGAAAGATACCAAAAAGGTCTAACTTTATTTTAAGTGCCATTTACTGGTTAAATGAACAAGCGACAACTACGAAAAAAGATTTCCCTATTAAGTCAAAACAAACCAAGCGACAAACGCTACAAATGCAAAAAAAGAGTTAACAGATTAGTATAAACGATATCTAGAGTTACAACCTAGCCCTCGTGATGTTATGGCCTCTGACCTCGAAGCTGCTGTGAATCAAACAACATGGAAATAACTTATGACATGGAGAAGGTTTTAAGTTTGCTAAAGTTTGCAACCAAAATTATTTACTACAAAAGACAACTTTCTATCTACAATGAAGGCATCCATTACGATTCTACAAAACCTCATCCTGTTATATTTGAAAAGAAGGAATAGCGGGAAGGAGAGTGCAGGAAATTAGATCATGTTTTATACATGATCTAACATTGAGGAGCACTTACTTCTTGGCACTGAAGAACATATACTTTGGTCTGATTCCTGTGGAGGATAAAACCGGAACATAAAAATTATTTTGGTTTTAAAGGCAGCTCTAAGCTCTCGTTCATCATTGAAGACAATTTATTTCAAATATCTCGTCTTAGGTCACAGCTACCTCCATAATAACATCGATTTTGAAAATATGGAGAGCTTTAAAATTCCAAATTAGATTGTACATACACTTTAGAAGACTCTAAACATATTGTTTTATCATCCAAGAAATTGTTTACAGTGCATGAAATGGAAATGCATTATTTTATAAGTATATAGGATATGGTAAAATCAATTACCAACAGGAAAGTAACTTCAACAGGCGAAAAGGCTATTTGTTTAACTGCCAGAGTCAGCAAAATAGAACACTTCCAACCATATAAAACTTTTCTGAAGGATTTTCATGAATGTGATAATTATCGCGTAATTGATATCACTAAGAAAGCACGAGAAAGACTTATCATAGTAGCCCAGGGATCTACTAGTGCCCCTGGACAAACTTGAGTCCTTTGCTTCCTCTAGAACTAGCCGTTTTGAATATTATGATGGGTTGGGTGAAGAACTAAGATAAATATTTATCGATTTAAAAATGATTAAATTATAGTTAGGTTGCTTTTTGTTATATAATAAAAATTAAAATCTTTTTTGAAAAATTAATTTATTGACTTCAATAATTAATCAAAGAGGAACCCAACGCCAAATAGGGATGTCTTTACCCCATATGGACAATATTTTAGTTTTATTTTTATCAGAATACGATCAAAATAAGAATGAGTTTATTGAAACCATCACATCTCATAGATTAAAACTGCTAATTTGTTTCCATATTATTAAATCTTTATTACCAATTATTCCAAAACTTAAATTTTTAAATTTGGCGCTTGGTGCCATTTTCATAACCGCTTTTCAATTAAACATAAAAGTAATGTTTTTTTTTTATGTGTCTTAGTACTCTTTAGATCGCTTGCCAGAATTATTGACTTGCTGAAGTGTACCTACTTAAAATGCTAATTGAAATGCATAAATCAGGTCGGGACCATAGCATGGTATATATCAGCGAGCCCACAGTCTTTACACATTTATTTTCAATTTTCTGATTATCAGGTTTTTGTTACCTAAAATCATTATGTGTATAATTTACTTCCATGGGAGTACTACACGGTTTACGGTTTAACATATCAAAACGTTTCAGGATGCTCTTAAGATATGTTGTTTGGTTGATTGTTATGTTATTACAAGCTAAATTTTGAGTTATGAACATTCCTAAGAAATTGCTAACTGAACCTATATCCTTCATTTTAAAATTTTTATATAGAACTTGTTTTATTTTACTTCGAAGTCATTACTACCTGCTAATAATAAATTGTCCGCATAAAGCAGAATAACTATTTGACAATTTTCAGTTAATTTAATATATATACAATATTCATATTCACACCGTAGAAAATTTAATCGCATAATTAAATCATTAAATTTTTTATACCAATTCTTGGGTGATGTTTTCAGACGATATAACGATTTTCTCAATTTAAAGGTTTTTCCTTTATTTTCGCCAATCCTTAGATAACACAATGTATACATTATCTCCATATAAAAATGCACTACACACATCTAGTTGATGAATAGTATAATTAAATGTGTTACATAAAGTAAGAAAGATTCTAACTGATGGCAATTTAGCGACAGGACTATAAATGTCAGTTTGCTGAAACACTTTGGCTACCAAACGACCTTATTACGTTGTAACATTTCCTTCATCATCTTTCTTTTGCTTAAAACACATTTACATTGAATGGCTTTTTGTTCATCTTTTTGTTTCATTTCATATCTAGGGCTTTAATTTCAACCTTCGTTGCTTCTTTCCTCCTGTCATAGCCGCTATTGATTATTACATCGTCGTAGCACAGGACTTCAATATCTTCCTTTCTTATCTCTTCTTAATTCGTGTCCTGTATTTCATCATCTATCTCTGAATCAATCTCTACATTCTCCTTATTGTTGTTATCGTTACTTTTATTTTCATCGTGTTCTGATGAGTTTTCATTGTTTTCACTTGCGTTGTCGTTATTCTGTGTTTCATTCTCTAACAAAACTGTATTTTCTTGTATGGTTGCAGTTAGTATAAGGTTGTTATCGTTTTCTAGCTTTTTTTAAGTATTTCTACTTTGTTTTTATGGGGTACATAGATTCGGTATTCTTTTGTATCTGCTCCATTCCTACAAACAGTTTTCTTTGCATTTAGGATCCCATTTTAGCCTTGTTTCTTTAAGAACATATATAAATACACTACATCCAAAATGCCTAAGGTACTGTATCTTTGGCTTTTTGTTGTACCACAACTCACATGGGCTTTTCAATTTTTCGGGGCTAGGCCGTGTTCGGTTTAATATATAATTTACAGTATTTACTGTTTCAGCCCAGAATGACATTGTCCATTTTATTGCTGTGTAATAAAGTGCTTGCTGCCTCAACTAAATTCTGTCCTTCCATTTTGCTGAGGTGTATAAATGCCTGATCTCTGATGTCTAATACCATTATTATCCGTCCTAAGAACTCTCATTTTATGACCTGTTTCTTTCTCAGACAGGTTTATAAATTTTTCAATGCCGGACTTTACTTAGGATACTCGTTTAATAAAATATGCGTATCTATGTATAATAAACATTTTGCAGTCAAAGAAAGCATCTCCCAATGATGGAGATTTCATGGGACCGCAAAAAACATCTGCATGTACCAAATAGGGGTAAAGTAGCCCTTGATTCCCTATCAGTCAGTTCTCACATACAAATTCTTCTTTAGTGTAAATCATTTAGCAATGCCAGTCTTTACTGTTTTTATTGTTTTTGCTTGCATTTATTTTAATGTTGGGTCATTTTCACGATCAGAATAGCAATCTTCATTTTCTCCTTTGTTGTAATTATTTCTAGAAATGGTTATTTTGCTACTGAATTTTCCGTTATGGACATCATTGCCATCAAATTGCCATTTCCATCCATAAATTATCATCTGATCTCATGAAGTATCCTTTGCCAAGAGTACATCCAGCAGAAAAATGTTGAATTTTTATTTTGGAATGTAAAGTACATTTGATAGTGTGATTTCAATTAGTTTCGTACTATTGTAGGCCAGCATCTTTATTTTTCCTATTCCTTTAACTTCTGGCTATTCATCGTTTCCCAATTGAACCATTTTTTTATGTTCAATTTATTCATGTCTACAAAGACTAATCTTTGATTTTTATTTTATCTCTATATACCATGAAAGCATTCGTCATATCTCTTTCTGTATTTGGCTTTGATGAATTACCTTCACGCATTTTATTTTTAAACCAACAGTTTAGCATTGAATGACCTGTTCTCTTGCATACTTCACAAAATTTTTGATTTGTTCTTAGATTTTTGACTTTATCGTTTTTATTATTCTTTCTGAAAAAGCATTTTTTTGCAATGTGATTTGTCTTAGAGCAGATATAACATTGTCGTAGTGAATTCAGATTTTTCGAAATTACTGATTTGGTTGCTACAGCAGTGGTACTATTTTCAAAGGATTTATATCTTTCTTCCTCCAATGATAATCGTGATGTGAGTTCTTCTAAATTTTGTTTTTCTGAAAACACAGATTCCCTAGCCGATCTAAAATGTTAGTATTCCTCAGGAAGTAACATAGAAATTTTGGTTATTATCATTTTTTCGTTATTCACCAGCTGTTTTTATTTTTTTTATATCTTCTATTCCAAATATGACGGTGCTCACCATACCATCGAATTCCAGCATGAAAAGTCGTTGCTGTGGCTTTGTGTGTTTTTGTCATACACGGCTTTTAATTTTGTCCACATTTCTTTAGCTGTGTGACATGATACAGCAAATGACATCGTTCGAGATATACATGTAAGACGATTAGCTGTAGTATCCAGGAGAATAATAATGTAGAAGAAGCATTATTGCATCAACACGTTGCGTCGGGCTCCTCAAATATCATGAATAACATTTTGGATGACCGAAATGTTGGGTTGGGTTGTAATTTCGAAATCTAACCCAATCAGAGTCTTCAAAGTCTGCCGAGATATAAATGCCGTCTTAAGTATAATGAATAACACATTATATTATATTCTTCATCATTTTATCATTTCGCGCATTCTTGCTGGAACGGCAATCGCTTTTCCTGATGTTGCTTTGTTGTCTTGCAATCCAATTCCACAGGGTCCCATGGTTCGTCTAAATGGAGAGGCGAAAAGCGTCTCGCCATTTCTTCTCCTTTCTTCTTCCTCTTCTCCTTGCTCACCGTGTTGTGCACGGCAGGGTTTCCCCTCGCATCTTCATCCTATTTTCAGTGTGGGGACTGCCACACTGCTCCGTCTCCATCTTTCATTCTCGTCTTAAGTCTGTGCTCTGTTCCATCTTCTTAACTCAAGGCTGCGAGTATTCTCTCAAACATTCCATGAATTCTCTCTACTATATCTGACTGATATTGTGTGTCAATGGGTCTTGTTCTATTATTGTAACAATTATTTCTTGAGCTTTGACATTGTTTTTGATCCAATTTGGGAATGCTCCGAAAAGTCCATGCCATTTGAGTATTATGGTTATTGAGAATTTCCATACCAGCCAGTTCTCTCCAGTTAGTTTTAAAACTGTTATCGCTCATGTTTACTTTAATTTACTTTTCATAAGTTTACGCACAAACTTAATATTTATTTGAATCCTTTTTGTTACGCGCCACTTACGCAAACCCTAATCTCAAAAACGCAATCCAAGTTCTTAAACATAATCCTACTTTCATTCACAGATGGAAACACTTATACTAAATCTTGAACTCCACGTAATATAATTTTATGTCCCTTTATTTATTATTTAATCAAAAATATAATATAATTATTATTCAACAAAATTAGTACCACAAAGAAAGATGTTAAGGTGGGTTATATGGCGATAATTGAATAAATATTGACACGGTGGATAACGGTTTCTTTGATTTACTTTCACGAATTTTATAGTCTTTTATGGGTTGGGTAACGTTCTAGATGAGGTCGTAGGCGATTTATTTATTTTTTACGTAAATAATTATAGAAGCAAAATAATAATGTATAGGTCCGTCTCTTTTCTCGTGTTCATCTAATACCTTGGCTCCTTTATTATATAGAAACGGCCATAAAAACATCTGACAAGTTCTTCGATCCACTCAACTTAATCCGATTTCCGTTTTCTTTTTAATTACCGCTATGTGCCCACATATTTTTACGACTGAGGCCGCTTGGTGAGCGGTTGGACATAAAAAGAACGAGAATTTTGGTTTTCTAATTTATGACCACGGTGGACGACCGAAACAGTTTTCGTAAAAATGGTCGATTTTACACTCACGACCATTTTACCAGTCTGTATAAGCATACACAAAGTGGAACTAATCGACCTATACGTTGTAATTACAATACTATAAATTTAAAATTGAAATATGTTGTGTTTATTACGCTTTGAATTGGCGTTTAAAAGTTAGGATTTATGATAGAAAGCTCAAATGAGGTATCTATTCATAAATTTTATTGGAAAGCGCTTACGAAATAATACGCATTATTCCTTTTTTTAAAGTTCAAATCAGTAGGCATTTTTTGTGAGCATGCATTAAAAGTTTAAAATCAAACAACTCCTACCAAACTTCTAATTCTATTATTAAACTTTCACTGCAGACTGCATCCAGACCATCTTCGATTAAATGTCTACGCAGCCTTTATGTTTCTTTACTTGCCGCTCATGCTTCTTCGTTTAATTTTAAACCGCTTCAAATGGGCCAAATATTTACGATAAGCACCGTCGGTTTGAAATTTGTTTGTTGGTAAACGTTTAAAATTAAACGAGCAGCCCTCATACCAACAGTTGTCGAACCGAAGACGGTTCTTCTTTACGATAAGTTGTAACACGACATTTGTTTTAAGCCCTTAAAATATCATTCTCTAAACATACAGAATTAACTATACTGTACACACTTATAATACATTGTTGAATCATTTATTTGGATTAAAAGTATTTAAACGTTGGTGTACGTAGCGGCAGTTCTTATATGCCACTCTAGAAATAACCCACGTGGTTCGGCACGTGGCGGTAATTTTGGAACAGTATTTTTCTTGTTTTATGTAGCGCATGTATGAATGCGCGTATACACAATTAATTTAGGCTTTTCGTCACGCGCGGATCACATGGAAATACGATGAGTGTCAAATTGTCCATTAACCTCATTTGCGCCTTGACAATATGTGTGATAATTGAAAGAGATTGTTTTCGTCACTTAGTGTTTGATGGTACCAGAATAGAATAGGTACATATACATTTCAATTGAACATATAATTTTTAACTTTGAAATTTTTTCTTTTAAAACCGAGTTTTAAAATATTATGTATTTGGCTAAAATATCTTCAGCAATAACAGTTGGTCTATCAATCAAAGGAGGAACCCTAGTTTAGTGACTTGACTTTATGCCAGACCCATTCCATGTTATTCCGTTCGATGCAATAAGGTCTACGTGACCTTGACGAGGGTGGTACGAGGGGTTGCAGACGAGTAATACGATCCTTAAGGCTCTGCAATGCATTTACCGTCATCGCCGCCCATATGGCGCAATAACATTCCAAGGAAACAACTGAAGCGTACGACTTTCAGTGTCACTTCTTTCAAAACAAATGATGTTTGTTGGATAAAAATAGCGCTTTAAATAACCTATGCGAAGTAAACCCCGCGGTGTCATTCTGAGGGCGCTGAAAGTTTAATGAGAGAAATAATTTTGATAGAAGAAATTATGATGAATCGAATGATGTATAGATCTTGAAGATCGGATACATCGTTTACGATATACAACAACTTACACCAACTTAAAGAACGTCATTCTTTTACAACAATAGTTGTAGCTAGGGTTGCCAACACCCGTAATTTTCACCAGAAGACTCCGAGTTTTGAGTTAAATCTCCGGACACTGATATTTAAATAAAATTCGATCGCCGTTCGGTGTTCATCCACCTTTACGTTAACGTCTTTACGAAATTTTTCTGGGAAATCCCGGTTTTAGTCACTATTCTGTTAATTTCGGGGGATTCATCCACGTTGTATAGTGGTGGAATGATGTGAAATAGCGATCAGTGTAAGTTTTAATACTACGGGGTGTACCTTTCTCTTTGTTTTAAAGGAGTAAGAATTTTTTTTCTTCCATACTTCCTTTTTAGGAAAAATTTTATTGACGATAAACTTACTTTTCTTAAAAACAACTAATTTTTATACTTGATATATTTTCCCCTATTGTTAAAAATAAAAAAGAAACAAGCCTCGGCCCGCCTTGTCTTACTGATAATTTAAAGCTTATGATGTTGTTGAGGGACAAAGCAAAGGCAGATTTTGGAGTGAATCAAACTCCTGGTAAGTTTAAGTCTCTTTTTGTTTGCCCTTAAAGTTGCAAATGACAGCATTTATCCTTAAAGCTGAAAAACGATATTTTGATGACGTTAGGAACACACATGATGAAAAATTTATGTGGTCTTCACTAAGGCTCTATTTGAAGAGAAAGTCCAAATGCTATATTCTGATGACTTAAAAAAAGTTGGGGGATTTAAATAACTTTTTTCTTACAACTATTTCAGATATTCTAAACACCATGTTATAGATTTTTATTAAAGTTTATCTAGTAATGGCAGGGTATTCATATTTTGTAGTGCGCAGCCCTTCTTATTTGAGAATCTCGTACATGATTTAAAGTGGTCTTTTGACAGTAATAAGTGACCTTATCAAACTCATATCCTTAACTATTACATTGCGGAAGGTCGGTTTCCGGATGTTTGAAAGCATGCATTAATCAAACCAACTCCAAAGACTTACGATCTGTAAAATTTTAAACCTCTTACACCAATCAGGTTGAAGGCGAGTTGAAGCATCAACTCATGGAATGTTTTGACAATTTTGAACTGCATCCTTCATTCAGTCGGGTTTTCGTAAAAAAATTAGTACTACAGCTACAATGATGTTTCTCACGGATGATATTATTTGTTCGGTGAATCCGTTAGATTTCAGTCGAGCTTTCGATAGCGTGAACCACAGCATCTTTTATTTATTTTATCTTCCTTGGGATTGGATATGATTAATCTAAACTTAATTACCGACTATTTAATTGGGAGATTTCAATCGGTTGTAATTGATGGTATCTCAGCGTTATTTGGTTTCTTATAGGATGCTGCAAAGTTTTATTTTGGGGCCAATTTTATTTTCTATATACAGAGTATCCCGCAACGATTGCGCAATATTTTACCAATGTATTCTCTGTTCGAAACTAGACAAAAAAACATACGTCTGAAAATGGGCCACTGGTGAGATATTCAAAGTTTTAGTTTCATTGGTCACTTATTATTACAGACGCATTTGATAAATTACCTCTTCAAATATAAAAATTCGTAATATGGAGCATCAGAATATTATGTACGCGCTACTTATAAGCATACTTAAATGAAAGCTTGTATACCAGTCACCTTATTGATTATGTTCAGCATTCATGTTCAGTATACCTTACCTTCTCGCTGATGATATGCAGCTGATTTATTCTTTTCATCCTCTCAATTGTCAAGTGGCTGTTGATTTTATTAATAATAATCTTGCTAACGTTTAAGTGGCTGTCTCTAGATATTGTTTGAGGATTAATCCTGAGAAGTCTGCTGTCATTTCTTCAGGAAAAAAACAATCCATTCAAATTGATAAATATACCAGTCTTTGACTGGCAATTGAGAGAATTTCGCATATATGACTTGGAGCTGGGTGGTTATCAATGAAAAACAAAAAAGAGATCGAAATATTAGTTATTATTATATACACTGAACTTGCTCGATTAGCTCATTAGTTTTTTGACCATTACGACATACCGATGTTCATGATGCATTATCCTGTGTTTATTGAAATATTTACGGAATTTTTATCAAAGGTTTTTATCATAATTTTGTTGGGTTTAGTGTTCTTCATATTTTATAATTTTGTGGAAAACTTATCGCAAAATAAACAAAGTTGAAGTAAGATGTAGTAAGATGTCTTAATGTCAAATATGCATGTATATTTCGAGGACCTAATTGTGGATAAATGTAAAATAGGCACAACACGTTGCGAGCAACCGGGAAATGCTCACAACTTGTTGTAGATACCTTTTAGTATCTACAACGTGTATCCACAACTAGATATTGAGTAAACTCTAAATACACATTGTTTTTCATTTTTCCAATTCCCATTAAATTAAAACTCAGCTATGATGTTGTTTTGATTTTTTTTTTAAATTTTGAATATTCTCCAATGATTAAGAATGTTCGCACTGGATCAGTGGTGGCAAACTTATAACCCGCGAGTCAGAAACTGACCCATGTAGGCTTTTCAAATTTCCCAATCGTTGATCTTTATATTTTTTAGTTATAAAAGTGAATCACAGAATCAAAAATTATAAAAAATTATGTAGATTATCTAATGACAAATTTATAAAAAAAGATATTTCTTAGTGGATAAATTTGTAAATGAATTTCTATTGATATAATCTATGATATTATTGCTCTGTGTTGTATGAACTCATCATAGTTTGTTGCAACATAGAAAACTTAATAATTTTCAAAAATGCGCTTGACATTCAAGAAAATTCGATTGAACGATATTTAATGATTATAAAAGGAGCTTTTGACAATAGATTTTATTAAATTAAAAGTTTGGAAAATACTCTTCACTTTGCCAAACATACAATGACTCTTTAATCGATTTAAAGAACGTCATCGGGAAAAGCTGTAGTTTAAGTAAATTACCGAAAAAAATGAAAGAGCTTAACCTATTACTTAGCTAGATATGCATTGCTGATGAATTTAGCACTATTTTAGAAACAGCTACCAAGTTATACATTAGTACATACCAAAGAAATCTCAACGCCAGGGCGAAAATATTCCGAAGAGAGTCATAAACTAAAAACGATGGTTATTGGTAAGGCTAAATATCCCAGAACTTTTAGAAACGCTAATATTTTAGTATATATTTTACTGCCTTTCAACAAAGACTGTATGGTTGACATCCGCTTTATTCGTTGAATGGTTGCACACATCTTTTGCCAAATAAGTGTAATCATTTCAAAACGAGAATAATTTTAATGGAAAAGCGTGTCTGCCATTCATTTGGAGAACGTGTCTATTGATACAATAAACAAATACGGAAAAAAATTGTTTTCTGCTCGTAATACTTCCACGGCAACATTACCTGAAGATTATTCACACAGACCAGAAACATATTTCAAAAACTTTCGTCTGATAATCATCAGCAAACGAAACTGAACTTAGCGATGATACTGTTTCAGATGATGAAGCAGTTATGGAGGAATAAAAAGTAAAACATGAAGAAGCAGGCAGTAGTTTTAACACTTGTATAAAATGGGCTGAAGTAAATTGAGCCGAATTAGGACTGCACACACTTAAAATTACAGACGTTTTTAACAAAATTATGTACCTATGTTTTACAGAATATTGCAATGTGTTTTCTTATTAGTGATGCTTTAAGATGTTATGATACTAAATAGTATTTTATTTTGAGAGATATAAATTGCCCGTGTTTTAATTAATTCGAAATAGCAGGTCTATTGAATGATTCTGATGTTACTAAATTATCTGAAAATAGGCAACAACAGATTTCTCATTAAATATATTTCATCATTTTTTCAATTTTTTGTTTACCAGCAAGTATATTTATTAAAAAGTAAATATATTTAAAAAATGTGATATTTTTTGAAGATGACTTTAAATGTTTCCAGAATACTTGTTACGCTTTTAGAAGATTGATACTGTATGTATAAGACTTAAGTCTTACACTTAGTATTGCTTTTAAAAGCTTTGAAATAGTTCCATGAGATTTGCTATTACCCCTGGAAGACTTGAAATACTTCTAGCAGACTTGACATTCCTTCCGGAAACATGATACTGCTTCTAGAAGCCTCGATATTGATTCCAGAAGACTTAATGTTGCTCTGGAAGGCTTGACACTGCTTCTAGAAGACTTGAAATGCTTAAGTATATGCTGCAAAGTATATAGCTGTAAAGTATTGATTTTATGGAAATTATTAACAAGAGCTAAGGAAAAACAATGTCTAAAACAGAACAAAGTTTATCTATTCATCAAACATCGCTCTAGACCATTTTAATGGTAATTACTTAGATTATAAATAACACATAATGTTAATTTCTGACTTCATTGCTGTGGTCATACTACTAAGAATTCTTCATCATTCCTCCATCAACAAATGTCTACAAAAATTTGTTTTCTGTTTCGAAATAATATTACAATTTTTTGAAGAATGATATGAGAAATAATCAATGGTTATTGAATTATAGATGAAATACTAAGCAAACCATCAAGATAAGGATAAATATAAGGTCATAAATGGAAAGTTTTGTCTGAGAATGCCAAACCCTTTGGAAGTTTTACTATACTTGCTTAGCATTTTCACCCCGATTTGGTATTTATCGCCCCTCTTAACCCTCATTCGGACTTCATGTATTAAATTGCCACAATATCAGACAATAATTGTTTGTCTATTGCTGTCTAATTCGTAGGTTGATACAGCTTTCAGGAGACCTGTAACTGCCTCCTAGAGACTTGAAATGTATCCAGAAGACCTGAAATGCATTCAGAAAACCTGAAATGCTTCTAGAAGATTTGGAATGCTTCCACATAATGAAGAATCGATACTGCCTCTGGAAGACTTGATGCACCTTGAAATGCTTACCGAATGCTTGAACTGCTGCTAGGTGGCTTGAACTGCTTTCAGAAGATATGATACTCTCCCTAAAAGACTTAATACGGCTTCTAGGAGATTTGACACTGTTCCAAGACTTAAAATGAAGATTCGATATTGCCCCTGGAAGACTTGATACTGCTTCTAGAAAACTTGATATACTTTCAGAAGACTTAATGAAGAATTGAAATGCTTCCAGAAAACTTGGCACTGGTTTGAATGATGAATGATGACTTATATTTCCGAAAGAACACTTGATATTGCCGTTGGAAGAGTTGAAATGCTATCAAAAGACTTATTACTGCTTGTAGATATAATAACAGAAAACATTTTTCATCGCAAAGAAACAAGATATTGTTTATAAATCCTTTGCTTTAAAATATTAAATGCTATTAGACATAATGCAAAATCTTTAGTAGTCCAAAACCTGTTAATTAAAAACTGTTAATAATAATTACTGGTAGTAGAAGTAAATATAAAGTTATATTTTGCGAATTTCTTCATGACAGGAGTTCAAAAACTGCGAATTAAAGGCTAAATGATGTTCTAGCAACTTTTTCACAATGATTAAGATAGGTAGTATTTCATTTAGATTTTTACAAACCGTACCGACGATTGTCATGTGATGCGAAAGAATTTACTGTTTTGTCCGAACAGAAGAAAAAAGAAATTGAATATAATATACAAAGAAATTACCTACACATATCAGGAACACATTCATCTTAATTTGTTTTGCGAGCAGAATTTGTATAACTACCAATTATATGCATAGTACGTCTCAGAATCAGTTGCATCTCATAAAACGGAAAGCAATTGCTCATCAACAATAATAAAATCCCCCGGAATACTGCTTCAACCATTGAACCTAATTATCAAAAACGAAACGAATTATCGTCGAATCGTAGACCACTATTGATTTCTTTGTGTCACCAAAGCACAAATATTACATGTGTTTCTTTAAATATTTCACTAAATAAATTTATTTTTATTGTAACGACCTATTACAATAAAATTTATGTGTAAGATCAACATTGTGCTGTAACACATAATGTACGGATTAATAATTCTTCTTTTTCCACCTTCTAGATAAGAATTACGGTAAAAACAAAAATGGAAATCTAAAATAAACAAAAATTCATTCACTGAGCCAAAATATTTAATCAATTCGATCGTAAATAATAAAATTATTATCAATTAATTCTGAAAATTGTGTCGATTTGTTACAAGGTCCGGGTGAGATTATGTATTGAGAGAAGTACGAGAATATGAAAATTTAATAAATTTCCTTGCTTTACAAAATCACAAATTGTAACACTTTCTCTTAATGGTTATCGGAACATGGTGCAAAGAAACCTTTAGAACAAAAGTTGTAATCTCAACAATATTCCTCTCTGATGTTTTTTCGTTTATTGAGAACAATATAAAAATTTGATTTCGTAGCACGCTGAATATATATTATGAGTGGTATCCATTAGATAAAAATTTATTTTGTGGTACCAGATATACAACTGCATAGTGGTGAAAAAATGTATGAATCACATATGGCTCCTCTGAAATGCAATTTTAATCATGCATAATATCTTCCGCGTTCATATGATGGAAATTTTATCTGAAACTTTTTTCGATAAAATTGATAGTTGACTGAAGTTGATCTGTTCCATTAACACTACTCATAAAATTTTTGTAATTTGAAGTTTGAAAAATTGGAGCTAATTAGGCATAAAATAATAATTAAGTAATAGATATTTAAATAGATATGAGTGTTTTGAAGAAGTGAAGAAAAATTGGAAAAAGTAACATCTGGTCTATTTCGTTGTCATGGTGCCATGACAAAGTTAGAAATGGTTTTGGGAGAAGCGAAATACTGCAATTCGCATTAAAGTCATATGTCGTTTCGGGTAAAAGAAGGCAAGGCAGGAAGTTGAATGTGTTTCTCATATAACCGGTACAGCTGGCGTGTCCTTAAGGTACGAAAAGGAAACATTGTAAACGACCCAACCCCAAGTGGTAATAAAATTGTTTTTTTTGAGTCTGACGCGAGCTTTTAGCAATTTTACACGTCGCAGTACGTCTTTTTAAAGGCGTATTGTTACGATTGTTGGGTAAACAGTGTAACGGAAATATTTATAGGCGCGACGATAAAAAACTACGCTTTAAACAATTCAGCACACTCGCCTTAATGACTTTTAAACTTCAAGAGAATCGAGTTGAAAATAGTACAAAGACGGCCGTTTTCACCTTCCCCAATTACCGCGGTGAACCGAATCATTACACAAACGACAGATTTAGAGATCATCCGATCGTTTGTGCAACGGTTACTTACCAATACGTAAGCGGTTTATTTGGATTGTTTAATAATAACAGAATAAAGGGAGCTTTGAAATAGTCAACGGTTTTATTTTCTAAGAACCGCCTCACGCCAGATGGATTTAATTACAATGTAAATTCGTCTGTTTGTTTACTAACGCGGCTTTTTTGTTATTTCTTTTCAGCGTTTTTTTTTCTAGGTAATATTTTTGAAAGTTTATTGCTTTTAAAAATGCGGCGCGAAACACTCACCAGCAACATCTATTGGCGAGGATATAAAGCTGATCTTTAGATTCCGATTCGTTTCGTCTCGTGACATCTATCGGGTTTTGTGAACATTAAGGAGCTTTTTGAACTGAGTATTATAGTTATCATTGATCATTGATTTTTTTTTGCAGAAACAAAAAAATGTTAAAATATATCCGAAAACAATTAAAGCTTTGTTTAACGAAAATCGGCGTGGGTTAAACGCAAACTCCAGCGCGGAAGATTTATTGCGGCCCTCTTGAAAATAAATACCACCGAGAATTCACTAGCAAAACCTTGACCCAAAAAACATCCTCCGCACTATAACACTTAAATAAGAACAAATCTCGAATATTTGATTCGAGATTTTGCCACCATTGTAATCGGGACAGTTCTTTTCGTTGTACTTGGTAAAAATAAGTATTGAACGTATATCTCGGCGACCGTTTTATATTTAGATTCAAGTTCTGGCATGTAAGGAGCAGTCCAAGATTCAGAGACGGCCTGGTTGGGTGTTGTTTTGCGTGTGGAATGGAATTTTATGCACGTTCGGTTCCTATTATTCCGCGATTTGTTTACATCAGATAGCATAAACACAGTTTTAATGATCGACTGAGAAAAACGATTTTCGAATTCGACTTTTAAAGTGAGCAATAAACTTGATTTCTCAAATTCTTACTCCCCCACAAAAATAAAATAAAATAAAGAAAATGTCTCATCACCATCACCACCGAAGCAAGAACATCTTGAAGAAACATCGTCACCACAAAAGTTATATACCATTCGGAAGGAATAGAAGGGTAATGTAAAATGGGATCGTCCTCTTGCACTGCCAGCAGATGAATGAACGTAGTAAATTTAGCTCGAACGTACTACGGGCTATGTGAGTGTACTTAACAGTACTAAGAACGAATGAGTCACAGCTTTTTCTGCATAAACGTTTGTTTTTATAAAATGAGTTTCCGTAAAATTTATTTGTATTTAATTCGAAGCATTTGAAATAATTTGATTCGCAAAAATAGCTCCCGGATTTCAGTGTCAATAAATTTTGCAGTGTGTACTTTACCATAAATCATATTTATTACCAAACTGCTTGTATTTCTAAACTTGTGTAATTCTTGGTGTTTCCCAAACCATAAATTCTTACCAAAAAAATGCTTAAGGATCATATATTCGTTCTTAATTTTTTTCGCAAATTATTTAGACAAATTGTTTCTAAGAAAAAGTGTTATATTTTTATTAACATTAATTTTACATAATTGTTTCCTGTATAGAAACTCATACACTTTAGGGTGACTTACTTACCGATTGTAATTCAACGCCAAATAAATGCTCAAAGGAAAACATCATGTTGAACAAATGCTGTCATTAGAACTAAAAGTGAACTTGAGTGTTGGATTTCGCTAATAACTTCGGAGACTCAGCTTCATGGGTGGTGATTTCCATTCGCTGCGATTCTCCTCCTTGTCATGAACATACATGGCTCTTCCTTCTCTTGGAATTCCTTCTCGTTCACAATTCTACAATAAGAGACCTTCTCCTCTTTTCTTACCCACCATTTGATGTTTCACCCTCACGCATAGATGGGGGACAACAAATTCTCGTTTTAATTTTTTCTATTTTTAGTTTAATTACATACATGGCTGGGGTAGTCGTAGGCCACCTCTACTCCTCTTCTACATTGATGTGCGGCTTTGAAGTTAGCCATACGACCCAGCCATAAATTTTTACATGGAACTATGAGTTTTTTTTCAACAAGATTTCACTTGAAAACACAAACTTTACTTTAATATCATGGTGCACCCGTCAAAAAAATTGTGCGTAAAATGAAATGAGGGGGAGCGGGTACGGCATCCATTGATTGATTTGGGGTTCAACTTGAATTGCTACTGTTAGCTGCAAACTAAAATGGAAATTATAAATCAGAATCACGTTTAATCAATTAGAATCACGTGATTCTAACACGGTGTACGAAAAATCGCGAGGGGTGTTTTCGGTTAAGAGTTAAAAAAAAATTGGTAAGTTCGTGTAGCAGTAAGAGAAAATTCATATTTGACTTTAGAACAACCCCTACACAAAAATTTACGGTGATGTTTTCATTTAAGGGAGAAAAAATTCCTAAAATTGTGAATACCACGTGAGCGCGTATACTATTCATGACTTTGGGAATTTTTTTCTCCCTTAAATGAAAGCACCCCCTCCCCTACCCGTAAATTCTGTATAAGGGTTGTTCTAACAGTGCTAAACTTAAGTGTGAATTTTGCTCCCAACTTTGCGATTTTGTTGGGCCCTTAAATGAAATAAATGGAAACACCGTTCGTGATTTTTCGTACAGTGGTATATAAAGGAGGCTAAACGTGATTCTGGTTTTTTTAATTTCGGTTTTGCTTTGCAGATAACAGTAGCAATTTAATTTGAACTCCAAATCAATCAATTGTTAACAGGTTTCAAATATGTTTTCTACGTAAAGTTTGTGTTTTCAAGTGAAATCTTGTTGAATAAATTACTTATAGTTACATGTTAAAATCTATGGCTGGATCGTATGGATAAGTTCACAGTCAAAACAAACTTTTCGTCTTACTTTTTGTTTATCTTTAATTTAGCTACATATCCGGATCGGGAAAGTCGTAGGCATCCTCTGCTCTTCTACTTCTTTTCTTTCCCCCCATTCTCTCCTACATTGATGTTTCATGCGTTTATGGTTGCACACAAATAGGGAAACGTAAAATTCTCTTCCGACTTTTTGACTATCTTTAATTAAATTACACAACTGGCTCGAGAAGGTTTTGGGCCTCTTCTGCTCCTCTTTTCTCTTCTCTTCCCCATTTTGTTCTTACTTTGATGTTCCCTGCGTTAATTTTTTCACATAAATAGGTAAAAGTAACATTTTTTCTCCTACTTTTTTCCTCCTACTATTTTTAATTTAGTTACATACCCTCCTCTGGCAGGTGGTGAGCTTCCCTCTTTCCATTTCTCTGTCAGTCAATTATCTTTCTTCTCCTCAGGAAGGCCCACATTCTTTCTACATTACAGATCTCCTGAGTTGCCCGAACTGAAGGTATTAGCGCTTAGATCTTCCAGGTACTACTCCCGTCCTTTTCATCGTCTCTTCTTTTCTCTTCCATTTCCTTTTCAATCATGACCCTTCCCTAGAAGCTTATTATTTTATCTTTCTCTTTCTCGTGTCCAGTCAGCAGCTCGGCTACTATCTTTACGGCTCTTTTTCTGACTTCCAAAAATCGTATAATGTGGAGTATCATATTTTTTGATATAACATTTATACCCTCAATCAGTTGACCTTATGGTCTTTCATGACTCCCATTCGCTGCCATTTTTCCCTGTCCTGAAGATACCTGGTTCTTCCTTCTCTTGGAATTCCATGTCGTTCATAATTCGGAAAGAGTTGCAACAAA
Source organism: Onthophagus sagittarius (assembly GCA_036711965.1). Lineage (NCBI taxonomy): Eukaryota > Metazoa > Arthropoda > Insecta > Coleoptera > Scarabaeidae > Onthophagus > Onthophagus sagittarius. The sequence goes on from JASERS010000004.1 coordinate 43,803,396, forward strand.
ACCAAAAATCACCACTATGTTTTCATTCTATCTACATTCCTAGATCGAGAAGGCCTCCCTTCTCCTCTGTTCTTACCCTCTATTTGATAGTTCGCCCTTACACATAGATGGGGTAAAACATAGGTAGGAAAAGCAAAATCGGCTCTGGGTGGTGAACCTCCCTCTTTCCAATTCTCCATTTTCTCTCTTCTTCTGAAGAAACCCCACATTCTTTCTGCATTTAAGATCTCTTAGTAGAGCTTAGGTCTTCCAAATGCTTCTCTCCTTCTCTTCTTCCTCTCTTCTTTCTTTTGATTTCCTTTTCATCATGACCCTTCGCAAAAAGCTCATTATCTCATCTCTCTCTCTTCCTCGTGACCAGTTAGCAGCTCCGCTAAGTTTTCGATTTTATTCTTTACGCAATCTTTGTTTCCAATCTTTACATTCTCAAATTTCTGGCTTTCAAAAATCGTATACTTTCGAATATGCTGTTTTTGACATCCATATCAGCAATCATCTAACCTTATTATCTTTATATTTTGAAGTACGTCGCAAATCAGATGATTTTTTATGGATGCTTGTCTGTTCTCTGATTTTGTTCTCTACATTAGTATCCGATCGAAATTTCGGTTTTGATTCAGGCTTAAAATAGGCATTTAGACGAAATTTCGGCTGCATTTTGGCCGAAACATGGCCGTAAAGCTTAATTGCGATTTGTTCAAAACTAAAACTTCAGCGGTATGCTGATGACTCATATTGGGATTCTAGACCGTAAGTTTGAGTTAACCAGACAATGTTCTTACTTAGTTACCGCTGTTATGACGAAGTAGCTAGTAATTGAATAAAATAATTAAGAATTAATATAATAATATAAAATATGTAAAAAGAAATTAAGTACAATTACAATGTATTTTTCAAAAAAGAATTAATTACAATTACAAAGTACATATCTTAAAAGAAACGAATTATTAAATGCATTTTGGACGGGGTTGGGCATAGACCACTCAAAAATAAATGCAATAAGCATTTCACTACCACCACTTCTTCAGTGGTAGTTAAAACATGAATTAGTTGTCACTGAATATTTAGTGGCAGTGACATTTTTTATTGACAACTGAAGCCGTATAAGGATGGTTTCAAAAAACCATATTTTTGAAACTTCGCATTATGTCGCACCAAAAGTGCGTATAAATTAATTTATTATTTTTTTTAATATCAATATTTCGTTGGGTTGTATTGCCATCTGGTTGGATTGGGTTGGGTTCGATTGTGGAGGAGTTGGGTTCCGTTGCTTTGGGTTCTGGTCGAGTTGGGGAGTGCGGTCAATGAAATTTTGCCTTGTTGATTGATTGATAATTCCAGCAAAGGTAAATAGTGTTGGTACAGAGGAAGGCTACTGCATAAAATTTGTTGTATTTGTCAATCATTTTTATGATAAAGCGGTGCAAAGCATCAATGCTAACAAAATATAATTACAAATGTGTTTAGTTAAAAATCTATTATTAATATTTGGTAAATCTTCAATTTGAAATTAATTTATTTGTGCCACAATAAAGAACATGATATGCCATTTGAGGTAGTACGAAAAAGAATCTTACTTTTGAATGATATTTCAATCTTCCGTATGAAATCGTCTGTCACTCTGGTGATCAATCATGAGCACTTTTTGTAGCATAGGATCCTTCAACTTTTCCAAATTACACGGTTTATGTACACTTATAAAACATGATTCTTTTAAGGAATACTCACGAATGATCAGCAGTTGTTGGCTCAAATGATGGACGATTAGCGGAAGATTGAAATCTGTACCCAAGTCACCTACAGGATATTATTTTTCATACTTGAATACCTAATTCTAATAGAACCTCTTAACATCTTAACTTTTTTTTTCTTAACTTTTGTACAAATTAATCCATTTCAAGTTGAAAATCTACCAAGTACTTTTTGATTTAAGTACCACCCCTCGTGTATCACCTTGTATGATATGTTTTTTCTGAAATCATTTAAGTACTGTAACACTTACAATTATATCTTATTTTGAATTTCAACAACAGATGTTACATCTATGTTGAAATCAAAAATTAATTTAACATTAAAGTTAAAAACAAATTAATCTTTAATTGATTTGATTAGTTTTTTTATGGTAAATATTCTACAGATAATAGTATTTTTGACAACTGGTTCAATGCAGTATACATGTTATTTTTTAATTTTTACACTCAATCAGACAACGCCATTCCAGCCCTTCCTTAGTTACTGCTGTTATGACGAAGTAAATAGTAATTGAATAATATAATTAAAAATTACAATTCCAACAAGGAATTTGTTGTAATTACAATTCCAAATTATTTTAATAAAAAAGTACTTAAATACAACTACAAAATACTCGGAAAAAGTAATTGTAATTAATAATTACTTTTTAGCAAAAAATTACCCAGCTCTGATATACAGAGTGTATCAGGTATGAATAAAAAAAAATTGAGTAGTTATAAGAATTATTTTTCTGATTAAAATATTCTTATAACACATTGTTCCAATCTCCGTCCTTTTTAAAATATGATACGATAAAGTTTAAGGTTCATAAGTTTGAGTAGTATTGGTAAATGAAGTATGCTAAGCATGCTTTGGTTATGTATTGCTGGTATTGTTTTAATTTGACATAGAAACGTTAGTTTGAAATTCTATAGAATTTTTTTGAACGTAAGTTCTTAATAATTAATCCTTCCTTGTCCTTGTTAATAATGTTGTATACTAAACAATGAATGCACTGACATGGTTCTGCTGTATGGTTAATGCGATTACAGCACTAATGCTGCAATAGTGCAACTACAATAGTGTAATTTCCTAATAGCTGGTTGACAAATGTTCAAACATTTAGGAAACATAGTAGTAGATATATGCGTAATTGATTGATTGCAACAATCTCCTTCCGTTGAATTGGACGTCACGATTCTACAAATTGGTTTGCGAGAAGCCCAGAATTAAATTAGATGGATTTGTTTCTTTTGGAATTATGTAAAATCTCTAAAGTAAAATAAACAGTAAATCTTCATATTCCTCCAATAAAACAAACTGCTGTAAAGTTTGTTTTAATCAGTAAACATTCCTGCATCTCATATGCTAATAATAAACATATGTTCAATTGTCGGGTCTTTGTTTTTTTTTATCACGAGTTAAGTGAAATAGAAAAAGAAAATAGAAAAAGGAGATCTATGTCCCCTTATACTTTTTCTACTCGTGCCTAATACACTCTGTGTATACAGGATGTTTCTAAATTAATGCGAAACAATTTAAGAGATGATTTTTCAGTGAAAATTCATGTGTTTCAAGTCACAGAACTCTATACTAATTATTTTTTATGAACAAACGAATGATATTAGTAAAAAATGTGAAGACACAAGACAGTTGTGTATTGGACTCTTCTATTCAAATTAAGTTTTAAAATAAAAAATGCAGACACATTACAAAGTTCTGATGCGAACTATAGGGGTTGTTTTTTTTAAACTCGAGAAAAGGTGTTATTTTATTAGTAATAGTTATGTACCACGTTTCATTTATCTTAATTCTTCTTAAGTGGATTTATTGAATAAAATCAATTTCTTCCTCCTAACTTTAGAAGTCTGTGACTCTTAGGAGAAGGGGTTTTTAACAAGGGTTACATGAAAGCCAATCCTTAATTTTCGATGAAAAATCACCCCTTGAAATCTTTCGTATCAATTTAGAAACACCTTGTATTAATTTCTTCATTTCAAATAAAAGTTTGGATGATGCCCGAATTTCGGTTTCTGCACAAAATTGCGTTCCAGTAGTACATTAATGATGTCAACAGGAGACTACGACAACACACTGAAAGTGCCAAGTGATTTGGCGAAACGTATACCCCTATCTACAGGGAATCAAGAAAATGAACGGGTGATACCTCGCACCAACCAGAACACATACACCCAACTTTTTTTCTACCGGTCTTTTTTAACACGATTTTGAAATAACACGGTTCATCAATAATTTTTTTACACGAATTTTTTATTATAGCACGAACTCCAAAAAAAAATTTTAATTCTAATTTTGATAGCGTCTTACAGAAACTTGTGTATACTGTAACAAAATACAATGGGGGAATACCATGGTCAGAAGTCGTTCGGTTTATGTCCACATGTTTATAACTTGGTCTACTACGGGGAATACCAGAATTTTATGATCACTTTTTTTCTTTATCACGTTGTGCTTCAACTTGAACACATGATTTTGTTATTCAGTATTTATTTTTTGTTAAGAGTGGTCAGTTTGTGAGACGTAATAAATAATTTCGGTAATGTTCTAAAAGTGGAATTAAAGTTTTTTTAATTAGCTGGTGAAATTTCCAGTGTATTATTTGTAATGATGATAATTCTTGATTGTTGCTACTAAAAATGGTAATATTGTATTAGATTGTCGCTTTAGAAAAATTCTATAAGCAATATTATTTTGGATTCTTTATATATATATATATATATATATATATATATGTATCCTTATTGTTTAAAAAAATGCCGAAACATGAACTTGCGAAGAGACAAGCAATTTCCTTAGAAACTAAAATAAAAATCTTAGACTGTCTAAAGAAAGGCGAAGGTTCCACATCTGTTGGCAAAGTTTTTGTTTTAAACGAAGCAACTATAAGAACAATTAGAAAAAACGAGAATTCCATTCGACAATCCGTAATTTCTGGATCAAAAGTAAGCACCAAAACATCATCTTATAGTCGAAATCCTATCTCAGAGAAAACGGAAAAACACATGGTGTTTTGTATAGAAGATTTACAGTCAAAAAGAATACCTATTGATGGGAAACATATAAAAGAAAAAGCACTTATAATATATAACCGACTTCAGAAATTTGAACCATCAACAAGTCTTCAGGCAACGAAAAAACTGGCATTTAATGCAAGTGAGGGATGGCTGACAGGTTTTAAAAAAGACACTCATTTCACAATGTAAAAATAAAGGGAGAAGTAACATCAGCAGACGAAAATGCTGCAAAAATCTTTCTGGATAAACTAGCATAAAATCGTTGATGAGAAAAACGGTTATACTCTAGAACAAATATTTAATGCCGACGAAACGGGATTGTTTTGGAAGAAAATGCCCGAAAGGACTTATATAGCAAAATCTGAAAAATCAGCTGGTGGTTTTAAAGCGGCCAATGATCGAGTGACGTTCTTGTTATGTAGTAACGCATCTAGTGATAAAATGTTAAAGCCTTTATTAATCAACAAATCTTTTATGCCACGAGCATTAAGACGAAAGAACATTAAACAACTTCCGATCCATTTCATGGCGAATAAAAAGGCATGGATGACGACTGATCTGATTACAAATTGGTTCAACAATTGCTTTTCCTGAAGTCCAGAAATATATGGAAGAAAAAGGTTTTCAATTCAAAATACTTTTGCTCGTTGATAATGCGCCCAGCCACTCAGTGTCGGATTAACCAAATATTCAATTGCTATTTTTACCGCCTAATACTACCTCGCTGATTCTGTTATGGCTAGTTTTGTGGAGGGAGCGCGAGCGGTATTCTTTCCACACCAGCCAATATGCTTCGTAGGTTCGTTAGAAAAAAATGAAACAATCGTTGATTTTCTTGTCTATACATATAATGCTAACGATACTTTATACATTCTTAGGTTCTACTCTAAATGTTAACTGACTTACTAGCTAATTAAATCCTAAATATATATAAATCCTACCTATTCTGTGTGTTCTGGAATAATAACTCTATCAAATACTTAATAATTGGTGGTAACGGTTTTAACAACATTCAAACGGCTGATATTGATGAATTGATGCGAGAAAGCCCTTTGGATGAAGATGATTTGGTCGAATTCATGACTATTAGTGGTATTAGTGGACAAGGTAGAAGATGAAGTTCAGCTATTAACGGCTGATTTAATTCGCGATGGCTTTAAATTTGCTACAAGTATGGAACAACATTTTCTTACTCATGATCTTGACATGGAGCGTGTATTGAAATTTCAACGTAGTCTTAAGTTATGTGTAGCTGGATATGAAGAATTATATAAGCTTATTGAGAAACGAAGAAAACAGCAGCTAATAACCGACTTCACAACTGCAAAAAAAAAACAACACAGACCGTTAATAACGTACGAAATTCTTCATTTGAATTAAATCCGACAGTTGTGCTAGACATATTCGACTGATGATGCTGATGAGAGCGCTTTTGGTCAAATCCGTAATAAACGGACTGCACGTTTGTTATCAAGTAGCGATGAAGACTTGCGAAATTGATTTTTATTTCTAATTTTAGTTTACATTTTTACTGTTATGTTAGAGCTTTGACAGTATACTATTTTTTTAAGTAATAAATAGCTTTTTTATATATATGTCATATGCATTTTATTAAAACTTTTCTTTTACACGATTTTCTTTTGCGCGGTTTTTTAAAGAACGTATTTACCGTGTAAAAAAAGAGTTGGGTGTACTTCTCCATCCGTGAAGAACTACAAACTACGACCATCGCTGAATTTCGGTTTCGGTTTCACCTCAAAATTGAGTTTCGGTGGGACACTACTTTATATGTATTCCCTCTTCTTCTACAGTATGTGGTATACTTCTTTAACCCATTCCAACCCTAATGTCCCATTGTTAGTGTTAACTTAATTGTACTCAACCAAATATTTCTGATTCACGTGATTGAAACACAATTGCACCCAACATTATTTGCCAATATTTTGTACATACACTTAGCAGCAGAAGTCTGCGTACAAAAAACTTCTAACACTTTAACTGAAAAAATAAGGGTCATGATCTAATGTGATAAACTTCAATTTTTTTATATTTTGTGTATTAACTACATATAATTCTATTAACAAAATATGCATCAATAAAACAGAAATATTAGTTACAAAAAAAATTAAAATGAAAAATTCTCCAAATAATGCGTATGCAAAAATCTGCGTACAAATAAAGACGCCTTCTTCAAAATATACTTATTTACTTAAATACGTAGTTGGCGATGTACGCTTTCCGATTTAAATAAAAGATAATCGGTGTCAATTATATTAGCAGAGGCTTAGAAGCTAAAAGTTAGAATGGACACGAAAGGAAAGGAAATTGAATTGGGAGAGAGAAAAATTATTGTAAAGTTATGGAAAGAGGGAAAATCTTTTCGAAAAATAGGAGAAACTGTCGGCAGGTCACACTCTTCCATTCAAAAAGTAATTAATAATTATAAAGACACTGAAGATTACCTCTCACGTCCGCGATCTGGTAGACCACCCCTTTTAACAAACCGAGAGAAGTGAAAAATTGTACAGCAGGTTAGAGAAGAACCTAGGCTGACGGTAAAAAAAATAGTAGAAAATGTACAAGAAGAATTTCATAAAACTATCAGCAAAGATACGGCGAGAAGGTCGTTAAAAAAAGCTAACTATCACAGTCGCGTTGCACGAAAAAAGCCATTTGTGTCAGAGGTCAATCGTCAGAAGCGGATCGCCTTTGCAAAAAAACTCTTAGACAAGCCCATTGAATTCTGGGAGAAAGTTCTCTTTACAGATGAGAGCAAATTTTGCATTTTCGGCATTAAGGGTAAACAACTTGTACGGAGAAAACCTAATACTGCCCTTAATCCCGAAAATTTGAAAGCGACTGTAAAACACGGAGGTGGTGGAGTTATGGTTTGGGGGTGTATGTGCACCAAAGGGGTGGGAAGGTTGGTTTTCATAACATCGACAATGGACCATAAAATGTATATAGACATTTTAAAAGAAAATTTGAAGCCTAGCATCGAAAACTTGGGCTTGGGGCCCGAATACTTTTTTCAACAAGATAATGACCCCAAACATTGCGCCCACAACACTAAGCTTTGGCTACTATACAATACCCCAAAGCAACTTAAAACACCTCCACAATCGCCGGACTTGAATCCCATCGAACACCTCTGGGATTTACTGGAACGCAGGATTCGGCAACACAACATAACGTCGAAGGAAACGTTAAAAAATGTTATGATTGAGGAATGGGCCAAAATCAGTTCGGACGAAACGAAGAAATTAGTGCACTCCATGCCTAAACGTTTAAGGGGGAGGTCATTAAACGTAAAGGTTATCCGACCTCATATTAATATAGAAACAATGATCTCATTTATGAATTTTTTATAAATACTGTCCTGACTTGTACGCAGATTTTTGCATACCCGTTATTTGTAGAATTTTTAGTTTTGATTTTTTTCTGTAACTACTGTTTCTGTTTTGTTGAAGCATATTTTGTTAATAGAATTATATGTAGTTAATATACAAAATAAAAAAAAATCAAGTTTATCACATTAGATTATGACTCTTATTTTTTCAATTAAAGTATTACAACTTTTTGTACGCAGACTTCTGCTGCTGAGTGTAAGTGATTGACATTTAACGAATTTAGTAAGTTCTTATGATTGTGCATGCATTAAATGTATTTAGTTCATTCAAATATATTGAAGAAAATTGATTAATTTATTGTAGTTTAGCTAAAACTATGAGTTAATACTAAATTCAATGGTAGAAGCAATCTGGTTGGTGTTTTGTAAGAACGGTAATAAATAAGTATAGAACTTTGTAAATTTGCTTGAGGGGGTTGGTATTCTGTTGGAAACTGAATGGTTCCATTCAAAAGCTCGACGCGTTTCGAAGTCAATCTTCCTCGGGGGATGAAATAAGACGGGGGCGATGCACGCGTGTTGATCAGCTGGTCATCGTACGAATCGATAAGGACGCGTGCGCAACAAAGAACGGAACCCCACCCCGCCGTCAAGTACGTCGCGACGCGTGGCGCAACCACCGACAGTGTCGCACCTAGCGGCCTTCAACCGCACTGCGCTACCATTTCAGTCATTCTGCTGAAAATCAGTGCAATGGAAAAAGTCGTTTCGCAATACGGATTCGGTGTCCGTTCGAGCTCCGCAATCGGGATGCCGCTTTAGAAACGCGTGCAGAAATTTCTATCGTAGTCGTAGAGTGTTAGCGCGTAGAGTGTTTTTAGAGGGAGTAGAGTTTATTTTACCTGTAACCCACATTTCCCCAACCAGTTCGTTCGGTTTTAATCGTTCGTTTAGTGTGCGCGTGGATCCGGAGTGCGGTGAACTGTCGCGGTCGGTCACTTGATCGGTGAAATGTCACATAATGATAGGCTACAACAATCACAACAATCAGGGATACTATAAACTATTCACTCAGGTGAGAGGATGAATGGGGGTCGAAACTCCGCAATGCGCACACTAACGCGCCCCGCAGATTGTTTCCATTGGCTAAAATCGCCGGAATTTGCCAATCTTTGGATCTCCGGTTGAAAACAACCCCGTCTCACGTAATGTAATGGTTGTGTGCAGTGTGACGTCACTCTACTCATGACCAACCCTTCCTTATATACAACTTTTTAATATATAAGTATAATCATCTCTAAAATATTTTCTTAAAATAAATCTAAATGTATTTTTTATGAAAACTATTTACTTTGGAATTCTTTTGAAATCGTACTACGGATGAAACGTTTACAAAAAATATGAGCAATAAAACTAATGTTTATGGTAATTTTTTAATGTATTAAATTTTCTCCCTCACAGAAACGAGAAAGAAATTTGGAATTCCTGGCAAAAACATCCAATGTTTTCTTCTTAGTACGCTATTTAGATAAGAATATCTAACCAGAGAATCATTTATTATCTAGGTTCTTTGTTCGTCTCTCAACAATACGAGGGATATTTGAAATAAAGACCACCAATAAGGCAGCACTTCTTTCTGATATCCTTGTTTGTACGATTCTATCTCATGATTTATTGTTCAGCGTTCCAGGATTAACTCTAGCGTGGAAATCTGTATTATGTATCTATGTGACTATCTAGGTCATAGCCGATTCGTAGAAATAACAAACAAGACACCTATTTACATATACTTACACATTATTTCGTACGAATCTTTGAAGGTGTAGTATGTAACATTTATAAGTACACCTTCAAATGAAGCGTTTTTAACGTGTTTATGTTTTTGACCTGAACATCTTGTTGGAACTGTTTTCTAAAATCAGAAAATATTTTATTCAATTTAATAATTTTCAAATCCCAACATTTAATGTGGTCAGCTGAAGCTTATATTTGTCGCATGCTTGCCAGTGGCACCGTTAATACCCTATGTCAAAGTACACGTCTTTGGTAAGCAACCGATTTTTCGTTTCATTGTAACACTTTGCCATCACGGATGTGAAAATAAATAAAAAAATTGAATTCTATGATTGCAAAGTGTGATTTTGAAAGCATCTTCAATCGCTCTCCATTCCATGAGGCTATGCGTTTTCATTTGCATGTACTGTTTGGTGTTTTTCTCTTTATCAATGTCTTCATGCTGTCCATTAGAAATCGAGAACCACGAAACACATCACATTGAGTATTAAGTATTCGTAGATTGTTGATTATTGTTGCTGATCACTTATATTAAACGAAAATTCTCGGTGTTGTAAGATTATATTTTTCAGGGCTCAGCTGATTCAAACTACTCACAGCCATCTTCAGATCTGTCGCTCGACGAAGAAAAGGAGACGCTCAGACGGGAGAAGGAACGTCAAGCACTTAGTCAGTTGGAAAAAGCAAGAGTAAGTTAAGTTATGTAGTATTGATTTTTGCTTTATTTGATTGTATATCATGCCATCCTGAAGGGGAATTTTATTTATTTGGCTTCCAAAGTTAACTTAATCCTTTAAATCTTTCAGATATATCCAGTAGAAATAAATATTGCAACCAGGATATTACGATAGAGGTTCGGAAATTGTTTTCGACTATTTTATGAACGCGTTGAAACTAAGCTGGATATTTCTAAAAAGCCTGAATAATTAACAAGCGAATGGAAAAGCCTAGTTTGGAGAGCCGAGTTTGAAAAGGCGTATATAACGTTCGATGTACTACATGAATTCTCTCTCACGTATCTAATTTATTCATAGCTAGTTGCCAATCAATCCAACGTTTGATCTAAAAATACTTCGCGTTCTAATCAATTTTCTCGAGACGTATCGAACATTATTTTTAGTAGTTTACATTCTTTGAAATTTTATTTCTTTTCTGTTTTTAGGCAAAACAGGTAGCATTTGCTGTTCGGACCAATGTTGCCTACGACGGTTCGGTTGATGATGATTCGCCAGTGCATGGATACGCCGTATCATTCGATGTTAGAGACTTTCTGCATATAAAAGTAATTATTTTATTTTAATTTAATCTGTGTTATATTTCGTGTTGTTTTTTGTTAGGAGAAATACGATAATAACTGGTGGATCGGAAGATTAGTGAAAGAAGGTTGCGACGTCGGTTTTATTCCTTCTCCTGTTAAGTTGGAAAATTTGAGACTGCAACAAACGCAAACGAGGTCGAAGCTCTACTCAAGCAAAACGAGCTCGAGCTCCAACATTGGTGCAGCTGGTAACGATGTTTCCAGAGGTAGCACCCCTCCTACGCCCGGTATGTCCCATCCACAGCACATTTGCGACGGTTTTATCGGTGTTCTTGACGTGTACTACCCGTGTAATGGAATGACAAGTCTACATAACGTATCATATTTATTCGGAAGGTGTATTCACACGTCAATCCTTCAAAATCGATTAAGATTAACTCTTAAAATTATATTAATTTTCCCCCTTTTTTAACTAATCTCTTATTCTTTTTAAAACACTTTAACCAAGCGTTTATTTTTTGTGTTAAATTAACATTTTCCACTAACATAGATTGTATGAGAGTATTTTTGGTTGATTACAATCTGTTATGCCAAATTTGCAAATAAATTCGGTTCATAAATTAAGTTGAACGTGTGAATCCATCCGCTTTAAATGGCCGGTAAAATAAAACTGATCTGAAATTGATATTCGGCAGAATTTTATATTCTCTATATAGTCTACATTATTTTCTTTAAAATGCATCGTGATGATTATGATCAATATATGGTGATGATTTTTTTTCTTGTATGATTTTTAATGTATATTATTGTTGGCATTTTGTTTTCTTTAACCAACTTTACGATGTAAAGCAGCGTTTCCCAACTTCTCTCACACACGACCCTTTTTATAGTATTACATCTAATTCTGTTTTTACATCAATTATTTTTTCACGAAAGAAAAAATTATATTTTTGCAAGAACTTTTAATTCTATGCTAAAAATTTAGGTTGAGTTCAAAAATGGATATCTCGAAAATCAGTGGAGATATTCAGGAATAGTTTTGTTTGATAAAAAGAGTTATACTTTCGTATTAAAAGTATTCATCAAGATATGTTAAGAATTCGGTCGATTTTTCAAACATAATTAACAGGATTTTTAACTTTATGAAATGCTGCAAATTTAAGTTGAATTTAATATTTGATATCTCAAAAACGAATTGAGATACTTATGTATGGATTTGTTCTCGGAAAAGTTCATGCTGTCCTTTATAAATCGCAAAAACATCACCAAGATATCTTAAGAAGTCGCTTTTTACGATTTTTCAAAAATCGTTAGGGGAGTTTTTAATTTTATAAAGTGCCACACATTTAGGACGAGTTGAAAACTTGATATCTCAAAAACGAATTGAGATACTCACGCATGGATCTGTTCACAGAAAAGTGCAGATTGTTTGTTATATATTATATATATTTATTAAAATCACAAAAAATTTCATCAAGATTTTTAAGAATTCGATTTTTTACTATTTTTCAAAAATTATTGAGGTATTTTATATATCAAAACAACTTAATATTTCAAAAACAAATTGAGATAATAGATAACGATTAAGAACTTTTTAATTTCATAAAGTGTCACAAATTTAGGATTAGTATTATATATGTATTTAGGATTAACTTAATATCTCAAGATAGTCAGTCAAGATATCTTAACAATTTGATTTTTAAGATTTTTAAAATGATATTTTTCATTTTACGAAATGTTACAAATTTTGGTAGAGCCCAACTAAAAACAATTAATTTTGAGATTTTTTAAAGAACAAATTTGAAATCTTCTATCTTAAAGGTTTCTTAGTGCGTCAAAATGATAGCAATTGGGCCTATACATCTTTAGGTTGTTTAATCGATGCAAGACATTAAAAAAAAAACACTAAATGAAATGTTTTTCAGAAAATGCTAACATTTTTTAATACAGCATATACTGATTGGTAGTGATCAAATTGTTTCAATGACACATAACGTCATAAAATAAAACACGACAATATAAAACAACAAATTTTAAATAGATTTAAATTAATCTAAGATCAATAATACTCGAAAGTTCCTGAAGATGGCCTAAATAGGGCCGAAACCGGTTGAACCATAGCAAGCAAAATAACACTCGTCTTAATATATAAAAAGTACCGAATTAAATAAAAATATTTTTAATTTGTTCAAAACGAAAAAACATTCCTTTAACAATATTGTTTCTAAAGCACTAAAAATTTCTGTGAGATACTTAATCAAAGTGGAGAAGTTGATAATACAAATTGGTAATAAATAACAATAATAGTAGTAATAAATATTAGTATTTATAAATTTAGTATTAATGAAATGTTTCATTCCAGAGAATACAAATTCTAATACACCAAAAATAATTTTCCAATGCATAGCAACACCTGAATGTTTCTACTGTTCTATGTTTAGTATTAGTTCTAGTGATAGTGCTTCTCAAATGATTTAAAAAATAATTTGCTAAACGTTGACCGATCCGGAGCTCTGTTAAAATATATGCGGATGCGGATGTTCTGAGGGAACGGATGTTCTGAGGATACGAAACCGTGATATTCATAGTGATAGAACTGATATCCGTTACATCGCTGCTTACGAGTTCCATATTTTACGATTTTTTAAATATGATTAAGGAAATTTTTTATTTTATGAAATGCTATAAATTTAGATTGAGTTCAAAACTGTATATGTCAAAACTGAATTGAGATATTGATGCATGGTTTTGTTCTCGGAAGAGTTTATCTTTTTCTTTATCACAAAAAAAATCATCAATATATCTTGAGAATTCGATTTATTTACGATTTTTCAAAGATAATTAAGACATTTTTTAATTTTATGAAATGCTACAAATGTAGGTTGGGTTCAAAACTGTATATCTCAAAAACGAATTGAGATACTTATCTATGGTTTGTTTTCGGAGAAGTTCATGCTTTCCTTTATAAACCACAAACAAATTCACCAAGATATCTTGAGAATTCGATTTTTTACGATTTTTCAAAAATGATTATGTAGATTTTTAATTTTATGAAATGTCACAAATTCAGGATGAGTTTAAAGCTTGATATCTCTAAAACGAATCCAGATACTCGCAGATGGATTTGTTCTTGGAAAAGCGTAAACTTTCCTTTATAAATCACAAGATATCTTAAGATATTTTCAAGATTGAGAACGTTCCATTAATAAGATAAAAAATTAAGATATCTTCAAGATATATTTCAAGAATACGATATTTTACTGCTTTTCTAAAAATGATTAAGGAATCTTTTAATTTTATGAAATATCAAAAATTTAGAATAAGATCAAAACTTGATATCTCAACGAATTGAGATATTCATGCATGTATTTATTCGCGGAAAAGTGTGAACTTTCCTTTATAAATCATAACAAAATTCTTAAGAATTTGGTTTTTTAAGATTTTTTTAAATATTTAAGGATATTTTTAATTCTAAAAAATGTTACAAATTTAGATTGAGTTCAAAACTATATATCTCAAAAGAGAGAGATACCTAAGATACCTAAGAATTCATTTTTTTATGATTTTTCAAAAATGATTAATTAGATTTTAAATATTATGGAATGCCACAAATTTAGGTTAAGTTCAAAACTTGATATCTTAGAAATGTATTGATATATTTACGGATAGAATTGTTCACGAAAAAGTTAGTCTTTATAAATCATAAAAATTTCATCAAGACATCTTAACCATTTGATTTTTTACGATTTTTCGAAAATTATTAAGAAATTCTTTAATTTTATAAAATGTTACAAATGTGGATGAGTTCAAAACTTGAAACTCAAAAAAATCGCGTTGAGATATTCACGGATGGATTTGTTCTTGGAAAAGCACATACTTTCCTTTATAAATTACAAAAAATATTTTTCAAGATATCTTAAAAATTAGATTTTTTACGATTTTTCAAAAATAATTAAGAAATTTCTTAATTTTATAAAATATTACAAATGTAGGTAGTTCAAAACTTTATATCTCAAAAAAAAAATCCAATTGAGATGCGCACGGATGGATTACTTCTCGGAAAAGGGCATACTTTCCTTTATAAATCACAAAAAAAACGTTAAGATATCTTAAGAACTCGACTTTTATCCGATTTTTCAAAAATGATTAAGAAATTTTTTAATTTTATAAAATGATACAAATGTAGATGAGTTCAAAACTTGATCTCTCAAAAAAATCGATTTGAGATATTCACGGATGGATTTCTTCTTGGTATATAAAGCGCATACTTTCCTGTATAAATGAGAAAAAAACATCAACATATATCTTAAGAATTTGATTTTTTATGATTTTTCAAAAATTATCAAAGAATTTTTTAATTTTATGAAATACTGCAAATTTAGGATGAGTTTAAAACTTGATATCACAAGAACGAGTTGGGACTCACGGGTGGGTTTGTTCACGGAATAGAAATTCATCAAAGTATGTCTTAAAATTTCGGTCTTTTGAAATTTTTAAAATGATTAAGGACCTTTTTAATTTTACGTAATGTTACAAGTTTAGGTTGAGTTCAAAACTATATATCTCACGAATTGAGATACTCATATAGGTTTTTTTTCTCGGAAAAGTTCATGCTTTCCTTTATAAATAAAGGAAAAAACTTCAAGATATTGTAAGAGGGTGAATATTATCCATTTTAGATTCTTCAATGTTATAAAATGTTTTATAAAAAATAATTGATAAAAAAAATAAAATAGTTTACTAGAAAAAAAGGTAAAGATGTCATAAAAACGAAAAAAAAAAACGATATTATTAAAGAACAACATAAAAATTTCAATGAAAATAGAATACACTGATTAAAAACTTTTACTAGCTACCTTTATATGTAGAGAAAAGAGTGGAAGAAAAATGTAATATTGTATTAGAAAGACAACAGAAAATTAAGATTATAAACATATAGCTTTTGAAGAATAATAATAAACAAAAAATAATGGAAGAACAAATGAGGTATTAAAAAAATTAGATTAATAATTTGAAGAACGTTGAATTGCAAAATTTTGCAATTCAAAAGTTGTAATAATATTCACTCTTCTAGATTCCTCAATGTTAAAAAAATAGCTTATAAAAATATAATAAAAAAATAAAATAGTTTACTAGAAAAAAATGACAAAAAGTCGTAGAAACTAAAAAAAACGATAATTAATATTAATTGATATTAATAAATAAGACGTGGTTTGTAAAACGGTAGACTTTAATAAAAAATAAGTAAACGAAACAAAGAGAATTATTAAATAATAACGAAAAGTAAGAGGAAATCAAACAGAAAATAGAAGAAAGGAATTTATTTCTTTTATATTGGATTAATTTGTTGGAACCTGCTTACCTGTATATTTAAATAATCAACTAAACATCTCAATATCTTAAAAATTCGATCTTTTATGATATTTCAAAAATGGTTAAGGGAACTTTTAATTTTATGAAATGCCACAAATTTAAGTAGAATTGAAAATTTATGCCCGTACATTATATTATTAAAGCACAATAAATAACCTAAACAAATAATTTCTTAACAAAAGAATTAAATAACGAAAATGATTTTAAAGGCTCAATTACATAGAGAACAATTGTAGGTAAATTAATAAAAAAAATCGTTTTTATTTGTAATGGCTACCGACCGTGAGCTCGTTAGGCCCTAGTCGTTTTACCTCAATATACTATTTCATAAAAATGTTCATTCATAAAAGCACGTCTAACAATATTTCCAGGGCTTATTTGTGTGTTAAGCCATGCGGTTAGGTTCCTATTTCATTCATTTCAATTTTCCAGAATTCCTCGTTCAAATATGGCAACTTTTCAAATGCAGTTATTGTGTAAAACGCGAATGCGTTTTAACTGCATTCCCATTAATAATCGGCAAGCAAAACTGCATTTTAAAATTCCAAAACAATGCACAATAAAACTATCACTTTTGATACACGTCACTGTCGTTAATCACACTTATCGAGTCGATATAGGTTCTTGTTGCATGCGATATAGTTATCGGCTCTTTCAGAAACCCAATTGACTGATTGATATCGCTGGAGTTATCGATTAACAGCACAATAACCGTTCGATATTAACGTATAAATACCGACCTTTAATATCTCAAAAAAAAATAGATTTTTTGGGGGCGCATCTCTTGTGTAAAAAGAAAATTAGATGTAAATATTGGGTGGCGACCTATAGGTTGGGAAACATTGAGATAAAGAAATATGTCAGCAGAAATTTTTTCATTTATATTTTTTTGTATGCACGAATACGGTGTTTTAATTTTTTTCCTTATTTTTTGCGTCTTGATTCGTAACGAATAATGTCGCTTTCTTCTCGCTTTCCTTATATGATTGTGCTCCCGTTAAACCGTTCCTCACCCCAGAAAGAAACCTACGCCTTTGTAAATTTAGTGTAGCGCGTTTTAGGTGGTAGACTAGCGTAGAAACTTTGATTTCTTTTGGTTTTGTGTAAATTTTACGCAAATTTTTATTCACGTCAATAACATTTTTTTGCGATGAGCGTAGGTGATGAATCGGATTCCGTCGTCAATACGAGGACGGGAAAATCACTTACAACACCGCCAGCCAAAGAAAAGAAAAAACCGTTTTTCAAAAAACAAGAAACCACTGCTCCTTACGACGTAGTCCCTGCTATGCGTCCAGTTGTACTCGTGGGTCCATCGCTTAAAGGTTACGAAGTAACCGACATGATGCAAAAAGCCTTATTTGATTTTCTAAAACATAACTTTGAAGGACGGTAAGTACCAAAGATTGCCAAATTAGAAAACGATTTACGATTTTATTTTTAGAATAATAATTACGAGAGTGATGGCGGACATTTCGCTAGCTAAACGTTCGCTCCTCAACAATCCCACGAAGAGGGCCATCATGGAACGGTCCAACACTCGATCGAACTGCATGGCGGAAGTTCAAGCCGAGATC